>PVNU02001268.1:2820754-3525943 GCA_003013855.2 Liriodendron chinense | reverse complement strand
CATGTCTGCAGCGTGGTGCAGTATGGGTGCACACAGTGGTTTACTGTACGTTACATGGTGTGGTCTCTTGACTTTGTTTTAATAACTATTTTGCAGAGAAGATTTCGGATATTTTGCAGAAGTATGTTTTAAGTCTTTTGGGGATAGAGTAAAATACTGGACCACCTTCAATGAGCCATACATCGTGGTGAAAACCGGTTACCTCGACGGCACATACCCTCCCGCCCGTTGTTCCAAACCGTATGGCAATTGCACCGGGTGACTCCGCAATAGAGCCGTACATTGCACCCATAATGTAATATTGTCTCATGCCACTGTGACCGATATTACAGGAGAAAATATCAGGTAACGGATACTTTTCCCCCTCTCTTTTTTTTTTTTTTTTTTTCCCTTTGCGGGTATGAAATTTGTGGCCACCTGGTCCTTCGTTAGTAGGGTTTTCATATGTATTAGAGAGAAGCAAGAAATCATAGTTAAAAAAAAAAGAAAAAAAAAAAAAAAAAAAAAGCAGACATTGAGTTTAACTCGCCTGGGGCAACTCGGCTCAACCATATTTCACCTGGACTTGGGAAAAGTATGATCTTGTCATGACCCGGTCAAAAACTCGTGAAAACTTGAATTTGACTAAACTCGGCACATCTTGACATTATTTATAATGTTTTATCCTTGTAAATACTAAATGTTGTAGAGAAAACTCAAAAAATTCACACAAGTTTTCAAGAAACTCTTGTCCAAGTTCTTGAGTTAACTCGAGTCGACTGGGTTTTGAGCCACATTGAATTTCTGTGTTTTTAAAATATGCAAAAATGTAATATGGTAGTGCTATGTTTGGTTATATGGAAGGGGGAAAGGAGAAGCAGAATTGTAGAGTATTGTTGCATTACACTAATGCATGGTGTGCGCAGCACGCTAACAACGCCGGTGAACCGAGATCCAATCTCCGGTCTCACCCACAAACGATAAACAGGAAGAAAATAATAACTAAAAGTAGAATCACACAAACCAACAATCCACAAGACAAAAGTTACGTGGAAAAACCTCAACAAGGGTAAAAAAAAAACCACGGGTGCAAACTTCACTATGAAGAAGAACGAAGTTACAAGCAATACACTTACCTTTTCCTTTGCTCCCATGCACAGAGATGGCCCTTTTGCTAATTCTCTCGCCTTTTCTCACCTTACATGTATAGAAGCCCTAATCCCTCTCCTAATTCCGGTTTACAACCCTTTATATAGTAAACCCCTCAATTAGAACACAAAATAGGAAACCCGCACTTTATCTCCGCGTTGGTCGGGCGTCCGTTCATAACTGGGTCGGGCGCCCGACCATTACAAAAATCGTCCAGCAACAAAAAAAACATAAACATTGTATTATCGGGCGCCCAGTACCTTTGACCGTCAGGTGCCCGCCCGTTCACAAAACGGTCCAGCAGCGTATGTTCAAATAGCATGAATTTCGGGCGCCCGGTCAATAGACCGTCCGGGCGCCCGACCATGTAAAGGTGTGAATGGTCTTCACACTCAACAATATCCCCTTGGAGACACATCACCACATGATCCTTCGTCTTCTACATCCGGAGTGCACCACCTCCCAGTCTTCAAGCCTGAAGACCAATCAAAGCTGAACAGAGCTTTAGCTTTCCGGTGTAACGCCTTGGTCAACATATCTGCAGGATTCTCACTTGTATGAATCTTCTCCAAAGCAATCGATCCATCTTCAGTAACGAATATGAAGTGATATCTGATGTCATATGCTTGGTCCTTGAATGAAAGGCTGAATTCTTAGCCAAGTGTATTGCACTCTGACTATCACTGTACAACTTGCAATCGCTTGCTTCTTCCCCAACTCTCCATAAAACCTTGCATACATACCATCTCCTTGCACGCTTCTGTAGCTGCAACAGATCTGCTTCCGTTGTAATGATGGACACTATCTTCTGTAACTGAGAGATCCAACTGACCGTAGTACTACCCAGGGTAAAGACATACCCTGTAGTGCTCCTTCTGTTGTCGATATCCCCTGCTAAATCTGAGTCGACGTAGCCTTGTAGCTTGATTTTATATCCTCCATAACGCAACCCTACATCCACAATACCTACCAAGTATCTGAGGATCCACTTCAAAGCTTCCCAATGTTCCTTTCCGGGGTTGTTCATGTACTTGCTAACAACTCCCACTACTTGAGCAATATCTGACCGTAACGCCTCTTCAAAACACTCTGGCTCACCATTATCTGTCAGCAGAAGATAATGTAAGAGAGTGAGTATCGGACCTTGGGTCTCCTCTCCCGAGTAGACCTCCTTACAACCGGTGTCTGTGGCTCTGCCTCATCATGCTCCTGTGCATGCTCATCCTGTAGCATTGTAACACCCGTGTCCGGTAAATCTTCCAACTCTACGAATTTCTTTTCATCGGCCTTGTTCTGCTTTTGCTGCACACTGTCCTTATGCATCACTTTTTCATTGAAGAGTACGTCCTTGCTTCTGATGATTTTTCGATTCTCAATATCCCAAAACCGGTAGCCAAAAATCATTCTGCCCGTAATTTATAAACGTGCACCTTCTGGACTTTGCATCTAGCTTGTTCTGTGCTCTGCATCAATGTGAACATAGAGGTGCAACCAAACACTCTGAGATGTGCAAGGTTCACCTCTTTCCAGTCCACGTTTCTTCTGGTAGTCCACCATCCAATGCTGCTAAGGGACTTTTATTAATGAGATATACAACAGTATTCACAGCATCTGCTTAAAAGGTCTTGGGCAACCCTGCATGTAGCCTCATGCTCCTATCGCGCTAAAGGATGGTCCTGTTAATGCGCTCAGCCACACCGTTCTGCTGCGGTGTCTCTGGAATCATTTTCTGATGTTTGATTTCATTGCTGCACAATACTCCTCAAATTCGTGTCACAGTATTCTCCCCAATTATCCGATCTGAGACAACTTACAGTTTACTGTCTCATTTTTCTACCATAATATTTTCACTTCTTAAATACATCGACTACATCTGATTTGTGTTTTAAGAAGTAGACCCACAGTTTTCTACTAGCGCCATCATAAAAGAAACAAAGTAACGTGAGCCACCAAGAGATAATACATGTGTCGGTCCCCACACATCAGTATGTACAAGCTCCAATAGATGCGTCTTTGGAGCGGGTCCTGTCTTCTTGAAGCTAACTCTCTTCTGCTTGCAATACACGCAAATCCTCGCAGAATTCCAGATCGATTGCCTTCAACCCTGGTAGCTTCCCCTTTGACAATAGCACTTTCATCCATATCTTA
This sequence comes from Liriodendron chinense, assembly GCA_003013855.2. Classification (NCBI taxonomy): domain Eukaryota; kingdom Viridiplantae; phylum Streptophyta; class Magnoliopsida; order Magnoliales; family Magnoliaceae; genus Liriodendron; species Liriodendron chinense. Next base: position 3,522,667 of record PVNU02001268.1, on the reverse strand, counting down.
CTTATATGTCCCAACTTCTGATGCCCATAACTACACATTCACTCTAGTTGATGTGATGCGAGTGAACTATACGATCCGGAAGTCACGTATAAGGTATCTTCCTTCTTGCCTCGCGATATTACCAAGGCACCTTTTGTGACCTTTCACGCATCGCTCGTGAATGTCGTCACATATCCGGTATCGGCCAACTGTCCCACTAAGATCAAATTCCATCTCAAAACTCGGGTACATGTCTGACATCCTTCAGCTTCAAGACTGTTCCGTCTTTCTAACTTAGGTGAACGTCTCCCTTGCCAACAATACTACATGGCTCATCATCACCCAGGGTAGACTCTTCCAAAGTTACCTAACACATAATCACGAAGAACTTCTTTTGATGAAGTGGCATGAAACGAAGCACCCGAGTCTATAACCCAAGACTCATTCCGCGCATCAAGAGACAAGATCAACGCCTCTGTGTCACTCTCCTCAGATAGATTCACTGAATCCTTCCCACCTTGAGAGCTTCCTTCTTGTTCTTAAGCGCCCTATAATCACGCTTCATGTGCCCCTTCTTCTCGCAATGCCAACATCCATCCTGTCTTTCGGTCCCTTGGACATATTCCTCGACTTAGAACGCCCATGTTTATTGCTACCTTTGTTTGAAGATCTTCCTCTTCCTTCAACATTTAGAGCATTCCCTTAATCCCCTAAAGCACCTGATGCCTTCCTTCTAAATTCTTCGCTTAAAATTAGACTGGCCACATCATCGAATTTCCAACTTCGTAGACCCTAAGGAATTGCTCACGGCAATCACCAAACCATCCCAACTGTCTGGCAAACTGGACAATATCAATAGTACCCTGACCTCATCATCAAAAGTGATGCCAACGGATTCCAATTGGCTCGTGACTGTATGAACTCATTTAGATGTTCAGCCACGCCCCCACCATCCGACATTTTCATGTTGAATAGCCGTTTCATGAGATGAACCTTATTGGATGCCGAGGGTTTCTCATACATCGTAGCCAAAGCCTGCATTAATTCTTTTGTGGTCTATACTTTGGATATATTGAAGGTGACGCTCTCAGACAAAGAAAGTAGGATCGTTCCTAAAGCCTTCCGATCCACTAAAGTCCATTCATCATCTGTCATCTTTTCTGGTTTCTTCTCTTGTCCTCCTAGAGGAATGTTAAGGTTCTTCTGATACAGATAATCCTCCATCTGCGTCTTCCAGAAGGCAAAGTTTGAACCATCAAACTTCTTAATTCTAGTTTTCTCATCTTCCGTCATCGCTCCCACTTGAACTAAACCAATAACTCTGATACCAGTTATTGCGCAGCACGCCAACAACGCCGGTGAACCGAGATCCAATCTCCAGTCTCACCCACAAACGATAAACAGGAAGAAAATAGTAACTAGAAGTAGAATTACAGAAACCAACAATCCACAAGACAAAATTTTACGTGGAAAAATCCCAACAAGGGTAAAAAACCACGAGTGCAAACTTCGCTATGAGAAGAACGAAGTTACAAGCAATACACTTACCTTCTCCTATGCTCCCATGCACAGAGATGGCCCTTTTGCTAATCATCTCGCCCTTTTCTCACCTTAGATATATAGAAGCCCTAATCCCCTCTCCTAATCCCAGTTTACAACCCTTTATATAGTAAACCCCGCAATTAGAATACAAAATAGGAAACCCGCACTTTAAGTCCGCGACCGGTCGGGTGCCCGATCATAACTGGGTCGGGCGCCCCGACCATTACAAAAATCGTCCAGCAACAAAAAACATAAAACAGTGTATTATCGGGCGCCCGGTCACTTTGGCCGCCGGGCGCCCAGGCCGTTCACAAAACGGTCCAACAGCGTATGTTCTAAATTGCATGAATTTCGGGCGCCCGGTCAACAGACCGTCCGGGTGCCCGACGACCATGCAAAAGTGTGAATGGTCTCCACACTCAACACATGAGAACCCTCCCATGCATATACTTGCATGTGGACACGTTATTAGTCATACATCGATTCAAGCCACCAATCCATTTCAACCCATTTTTCTCGGGCCTGAGCTAAAGAGCCAGGCCCATCCAACGATTCTAGCTAGCCATTAGTATGGTAAACCTTTTTCCCCTAACCATTCATTTTCTAGGTCATGGATTGGATGGTTATAAGTGGTGCTTTAGAAGAACAGGCAACCCAAGGTGGGATCCACTGAATCGGACATCTCACTTTCCTATGCGAATGATCACAACCGTCCATTTTCACATCCTATTGATTGGATGGTTACGATGATTTGATTTGTGTGATTTTTGTAAGGTGCCCTATTAAGAGTTGGTAAGACCCAGTAGACATTCTCGATCAACGACATCAGCATTCCATGTGTCCAAATCCAAATGGGTGCACGTGAAGGTTCCCATGCACTGTGCACTGGAGCATTTTCCATTGGTTACTAACATAGCAAGGAGGAGAGTTGTAGTTTTTAGTCTAAAATAAAGCCCTTATATAAAATAGGGAATTATAATGATTGAAAAAGTAATTGATTAACCTTTTGTTGTTTTATAATTATCAAGCAATTTTGTGGATTTAAGGCTAAACAAGGAGGCACTATTGGGATCGTGATGTGCGCCTACTGGTACGAACCACTTAGAGATACTCTGGCGGATCGTTCGGCAGCTAAGCGGGCCCTTGCTTTCGAGATTGCCTGGTAAACAATATCTACAACTTTAGAGAAAAAAAAAAAAATAATAATTGTGAATTTTGAAGTCTTAATATTTTTATTTTTTATTTTTGTTTTGGTGATAACTACTACGGTTTTTAATATATGGCTCCCTGAACTTTTAAATGGCACATGGGATGACCTATCGTGGATCCTAACTGTTCATTCATCTATACAACCAAGAGCAAGCCATGGTGTGAAAATCATGCCAATTGAGTGATCCTAAGCTTCCAATTAATAGAGCTTGAAAATGGGCAGTCAAGATTGACATGAGAAAGAAATAGGTTAGAACGATCATCTTGAAAGATTTAATAGATAGATCCCACTTTGTATTTCTTATAATTCTTAAGTAACACTTTGATTTGATGATTCTAACAATGTGATTTATGGCTTGTAACAATGGGGGCTGTCACAAATTTATTTATTTTTGTTATTTTTATTTATAATTGTAGGGGGGGTGGGGGTTGTCACACATCCTACTGTTGGTACACGCCCACACTGTTAGTCACCCTCCAATGTTAGCCACCCCCACGTTGGGATTCGATACCGCGACCTCAGTGTTCAATCACAAATTACCCCTTCTAAGGGTTAGGATCATCTGGGGTTGCCAATGAGCCAGACTTGGGCTTGAAAAAATCAGAACTCTGAATGGAGATGGCCTGATGGCCTGGCCCGAAAGAGTGCAAAATCCAGGCCGAGACCTACCCAGGCCCGGCCCATTGACAGCCCTAGGATCACATGGTCACCTAGTTTCTCTGTACACTGGGTATACAATGAGTTGGTGGAAACCAATCTCCCACACGCTTTTCAAAATGGGATTTAAATCTTACAGCACATTGGGATTGCTGACCACTGGCAGCGGATGATCCCGCATTGTTGCTTGTGTGAATTGCTATAAACGAGATAATTCTCATTTTGGGTGTGTTTTGTTGCAGTAAATCTCATGAACTATCATGAAAATTTGCACCAAATTAAACTCATTAATCATGAAATATGGTGAAATATTATGATATTTGGTGTAACCAAGCACACCCTTTAATATTCAAGCAGTTTGTAATATTTTCATTTTTTGCTTACAAATTCTTTTGATATTGTGATAATTTTATTAGAAGTTTACTACTACAAAGGTTTTTAATTCATCAGAAAACAATTAAATTGCAGGTTTTTGGATCCTATAATTTACGGAGATTATCCACCAGAAATGCGCCAGATATTGGGGTCAAGATTGCCAACATTTTCATCGAATGATCGAAGAAAATTACAAAATAAATTGGATTTTATCGGAATTAACCATTATTCAACTCTCTATGTGCAAGACTGCATGTTTTCCCCATGCAACTCAGATACATATAAAGGAGACGCATACGCATCACTCACCTTAATCACCGGAGAAAAAGATGGTCAACCAATTGGAAAACCGGTAAGAAAAATACAGTACATTATATGGAATGTGTGTGTGGTGTGAGAGAGAGAGAGAGAGAGAGAGTATTCGATACCTTGAAGTGACAATTTTGACCATGTGATAATAAGGACAAGGGTAAGTCATAAGTAGAGCTTTACACGAGTCGAGCTAGCTCCATTGGCTCGCTTGACTCGGTTCGAACCAGCTCAGTTCGGCTTGGACATTGGATTCGAATCGAGTCAAGCCAAATTTTTTTCAGCTCGAAGATTTTCGAGCCGAGCTCGAGTTGTCCTTGGCTTGATTCGAGTTTGACTTGAGTCAACTAATTGGTAAGGGAAGTTGTTTAATCCCACGTCGGAAGAGAGCAAAATAGTAAGAGGAAAAATTGTCTATAAAAATAAGTGGAATAGCAGTCAGGGTGTTAATGGGCCTGGATTGCCTTTGGGCCCGAATTTTGATTTGTTCTAGGTCGGGCCTTTGGGTTGGGCCTATTCAAACTTTAGTTTTTTCCAAACTCAAACTGGCTCGAATTCAGCTCGAAAGGTCAACCGAACCAAGCTGAGCATGCTTGAAGGCCGAGTTGAGCTCGAGCCAGGGTTGTCTACTGGTTGAGCCGAGCCCAACTTGGCCCAACTCGATTCAATTTAGCTTGGCGTACAGCTCTAGTCGTAAGGGAAAAAATTAGTCATTTTAATGAAGGTGAACGTTGGGCTTCTATATCACCATTGATTTGAGTATTTAAATCTCTTGATTATTTCATGTAGACTGCGATGCCAAGTTTTTACGTAGTACCGTGGGGTATGGAGAAGATGGTAATGTACTTCAAGGAAAGATACAACAATATGCCCATGTACATTACAGAAAATGGTAAGCAATTTGTTCATTTTTTTTTCTTTTTCATTTTTATTTGTAAAGTCATGACTCCAAACCTTAATCTAACCGCATTTTTTTTTTGAAGTTTAGCAACTCAGATCCTCACACTTGGGATAGATTTCAGCACTCCAAACCACTCAAACTGTGGGATAGTTTTGGAGGGAGGATGCATAAAATAAAAAATAAAAAAATAAAAAAATAAAAAATAAAAAAAAAACAAAAAAACCACTGATTGAGCATCCCTCACCATCCAATTGATGGATGTCAAATGGATGGTCAGAAAAGAATAGTGAATGGACCAAAATTCGACGACAAAATTCAGATGGCACTTATCATCTGCTGGGTGTCATCTTTCGGTTATACTCCAGCCAAAATCTGCTAGCTCAGTGCATTGGCTGTTCTAATTTTCATACAAATGTCCCATGTGGGTAGTGGAGGAGACCATCGTTTTAAAAATGGTGGTGAATTAGCGGTGTGACAATGGGCTGGGCTTCCCAGCCTAGCTTGGGTGACCCGGCCCTAATGAACTTTTATATCCTAATAGAGTGTGATGGGTGATACATAGACAGTTATTAACTGTCAAAATTGTGAACCCACCTTAGATGGTGAACAATATATTGATGCACCTTTTTAAGCCCATACATATGGGAGATAATTGGGTGGGGCATATGCGTCACAAAAGGCATGGATTGCTTAAAAAAGTATAATGATTTATAAATACGCACTCACTAATTGTCCACAAATTGCTCACGTAGCATAGATATATCTTATCTTTTAACTTATAGGGCTGGCCTTGGCTTGCCCTTGCCAAACCCTAGCCTAGCCTGGTCTTCTAGGACTAGGGTTTAGGACTTTATGGCTAGGCCAGGGCCAACCTAGGCCTAGCCCTAGCCCTAGCCCGGCCCTTTCCCACCCAAAGGTGAAATGTAATATTAGCCTAGCTCTTTTTCCTTGTAACTACAATGATAAATCAACATGATCTCTTCGCTTCCTTAAAATATTGGCAATAAGGACCTTTACCTATTTTTTATTATGCTATTGCACCCCTTCTCTCTGCCTAAAATTTTAGGAGGAATTTCTTGAATCTATAATAAAAAATGTTGGGAGAGTTTCATAAATTATTTCATGATTTTTTTTTTTTATAAAAGCTTTCATGTAATTTATTTTCATAAATTATTTCATCAACCCTTTCTTTTCTTGGGAAGGAGAATGATCTTGTAATTTATTTATATTAGAAAATGATGACTAGTAGAGGGTGTCTATATTTACCATGAATGGTATTATCATTGCAGGGTATGCACAAGATGGTCAAAATGGTGTTTCCAAGAAAGAACTGCTCAATGACATGGAGAGAGTAGAATACCTGCATAGCTATCTGACTTCCCTAACTGTATCCATGAGGTATTTTAATTAAGCTATCTGACTTCCCTAACCGTATCCATAAGGTATTTTAACTAAAATATGATAGAAACAACGACAATTTTTTCTACACGCATACCTTCAATTTATGAGGAATATACCACCATATACTCTCACCATGTACATCTAGCTATGTATGCGCTTACTGTTGGGTGCGTTTCACAAAGCCTTAGGATCTCGCCCTTCCAAACCGCTAGAATTATGGGATATGATAATGCAATAATCAAAAGCAAATCACCAACCACAAGACACAATAGATTTTTACGTGGAGAACCCTTAAAGAGGTAAAAACCACAGGACCTCGTCCAGACAAACAATCCACTATCAAGAGAATCGTTTACAATCTTCATCACAAGCACAACCCTCTTGGATCTAACCTTCTTCACCTACACAGGGATGGATAAATAATAAAAGGACTAGAAACAGAGAGACCTCACCGAGCATGAGGACGTTGAAGAGCCGAGACGTCGATTGCACCATGCATCACCTTCACAAGCAAAGCCTCCTCTTCCAACAAGCTCTCTCTCTCTCTCTCTCTCTCTCTCTCTCTCTCTCTCTCTCCCTCTCTCTCCTTTTCTTCCTCTCTTCCTCTTTTTCTCTCTCTCTCACCTTAGATGTGTAGAACTCCGAATTAGCTTGCTAAATCACGGATTAGAAGCCATTTTATAACCTTTTGTAAGAGTTAGAGCCCCATTAGGAAACTGCTATAGCAGTCCGTGCACACCACCGGCTAGCCGGCCGGATGTATAAAATAATGTCCAGAGAATTTTGTGAGAAAACAACATAACACCCAACCTGTCTACCGGTCAGCCATGACCTCTGGCTGATTGGACGACCGGTCGGATTGTACAAAAAATTGTCCAGTGAGTTTTGTATTTCCAACCATATTGTTCGACCAGTCTGTCAGGGGTAGGGCTGCACACAATTCAATTTATGATCAATTTATCGATTGAATCGAATCGAACAAATCAAATCGAATCGAATCGTTCTCTAAGATCAATTCAATTTAATTTAAAAAAAAAAAAATTCAATTTCAATTTTCGATTCCAATCGATCGAATCGATTGATCAAATTGAATATATATATATATATATATATATATATATATATATATATATATATATATATATATATATATATATATAATGGACAGTATGGATAAAATAGATACATCTTAATTTAAGGAAAATTTTCAAAAATTAGAAAGATATATATCTCAAATTACCACACCACAACAAAACAATGGGAATTGAACGTCTACTATTAAATTCTTCTTAGGGCCCATTGTAATGTTTATTTGTCATCCAACCTGTTGATAAGGTCACATAGACCTAGAGGAAGGGAAAAAACAAATATTAGCTTGATACCAAACTTCTAAGCACCCAAAAAGTTTTCAACAGTAAGTGTCAATCCCCACTATTTTCTTGTGGTGTGGTCCACTTGAGATTTGGATATGTCTCATTTTTTGGATAATGTCTTAGAATCAGATGGAAAAATGGATGGAGGGCTTAGATAAAGTACATACACCATGGTAGGGCCCACAGAGCTTTGAAACCACCCTTCTGTATATCCGTGCCCACCAAGAGTCCAAGACGAATCAGATTGTGTACTTAGCAACTCAATGCACTTGGCATACTGAGTAAACTCTGTGGGGCTCACGATGATTTATTCGTTTTATCCATTCCGTTCATCCACTTTAAAAGATAATTTTATGGCTCAAGCCCAAAATTAAAGTATATACAAAGCTCAAGTGGCACACAACAGGAAATAGTGTGAACTGAACCTTTATCATTGAAAAATTATTGTAGGCCACAGAAGTTTTGAGTCAAGCTGATATTTGTGTTTTTCATTCAAATATGTCTACCTAATCTTATGAATAAGTTGGATGACAAATAAACGTTACTGTGGGCCCTAGGAAGGTTTCAACGATGGAAATTATTATTCCCACTATTTCATGTGGCATAGTCCACCCAAGTTTCGAATATGCTTCAATTTTGGGCTCAACGGCTAAAATAAGTAGGCAAAACGAATGGACGGTGTGGTAAACCAAATGCATTAAAAGTAAGCCCAATTAAGTTTAATCAGTACGACAAAAGTGTACTAACTTAGTACGCAATCTCTAAAGTTCGCCCAAGAGTAAATTAAGTGTTACGTTGGTAACAACTTAGTGGGTGTTACTCCTACCGTGTGGGGCCTACCTTGATGTATTTTTTGTATATGCATTACGTCCATATAATTTTACGTCTCATTTTAGGACATGATCCAAAATTATAAGAAGATCAAATCTCAAGTGGACCATATGAAGAAAAAGAGTGATGAATAACCATTAAAAATATTTTTCGGGCCTCAAAAGCTTTGGATTAATACGATCTTTCTAATTTTCGTATATGGATTAGTTATTATGCATATGTTTTCAGAAGTATTTTTACTAATATTACTATTTGAGGTACTATAAAATCCAAACCTACAAAGCCTATAAGTTTTCAATTTGCAATGTGTGAAAAATCGAATCGAATTGAATTAAAAAATTCATCAATTCAATCTCAATTTAATTCCAAAAAAATTGGGTCAATTCAATTTTAATTCAAAATTTTAAAATTAAGATCAATTTAATTTCAATTTCAATTTCGGAAATTCAAGATCAATTCAATTTCAATTTCATCTAAAATCGAATTGATCGAATCGATGTGCAGCCCTAGTCAGGGGGCACCGGGCGGTAGGACACAAAAATGGCACTTTTCTCTCTCCTCTTCACTAAGGAGGAAAACTCCAACAAATCTCCCCATTTCCGACTCAGGAGAAGTTCACTGTCTTCAAGCCTGCCCGGCTTCTACAAGCCTCAAATTTGCCCTTGAGCAATGCCTTGGTCATTAAGTCTGACCCATTATCGTCTGTGTGGACCTTCTCAAGCTGTAGCACTTTCTATTCCAAAGTATCCCTGATCCAGTGATACCGAATCTCTTTGCGCTTTAACCTGAAATGCTGACTTGGATTCTTGCTCAAGTGTATCGTACTCTGGCTATCACAATAATCCACGTGCTTCTCCTGCTTCAGGCTAAGTTCCTGTAGGAACCTCTTCATCCAAAGTATATCATTGCATGTTTCTGTGACTGCAATGTACTCAGTCTCTATCGTCGACAATATTACGACCTTCCATAGCTTGCTCTGTCAAGAGATCACTCCCCCTACAAACGTGAAAACGAACCCCGATGTAGACTTCCTGAAGTCTATATCACCTGCCATATCTATATCTTTGTAACTTTCCAACACACGTTTTATGTCACCATAGCATAGGCTCAACCTGAATGTAACTGTCAGATACTGTAGTATTCACTTCACTGCTACCCAATGTTCTTTGCCAGGATTGGCAAGATACTGGCTGACAACACCAACCGCATATATTATGTCTTAGCACGTACACACCATAACATATATCAAACTTCCTACCGCTGAGGCATATGGTATCTTTTGCATCTCGTCCACCTCTGCCTTCGTCTTGGGATACTACTTATCGCTCAATTTAAAGTGACCATCTAGTGGAGTACTGACCGGCTTCGCTACATTCATATTGTACCACTTTAGGACTTTCGTTGTCGATTGGTCAGCCACACGAAAAAACAATCTAGAGAGTTTTTTTGAGAAAACTCAAAATTCAGACCTGTCTGTCGACCGGTCGGCCAAGACCCCCGACCGGTTGGACTGGACATAAAACGGTCCAGCAAGCATTGTTGATTTCAGCCAAAATTCCAGACCAGTCAGCTAGGGGGCGACGATCGGTCGATGACCACAAATGTCATCTCTCTCTCCTCTGACAAGAGGAGGAAAACTCCAACACCTATCTCACTGTCAATCCCATGTTTCACTCCTGTACCAAACACATAGAGATATATTATCATTTTGTCCACGAAAAAGTGGCTCGCTGTCAATTGGATGATCATTTTATCTCTTCCAAGGATCAAATTGCTGATATTTTTACTAAAGGACTCAGTGCTCCGCATTTTTATAATCTTTGGGACATGCTAACCGTCACAAGTTAATGGACAGCTTAGCTTGAGGGGGCATATGGAAACCACTTCACCCAAAGCTTGTAATGGTCCCTCATTTAATTCTGTTACGGTTCCTCAATCCTCTTTGTAATGGTTCCTCAATCATCTCTGTAACTCCTGTATTGATTGTTTGTACAGTAACTGATTCAAACAATATGAATATAGATGAAACTCATCACCTAGAGCAAGGGTGTGAGCTTTTCTCATTTCAGCAATCCTTTCTATTAGCATTTTTACATACATTTACATGTTACATGTATGCATGCATGGGTATTTGCATATCAGTTCAAGGCGCCCTATAGTGCCGCTTTTCGAAAACAATTTACATCTTCTGACAATATAATAGAGTTCTTGCATATATATTATCCTTGAGTTCAACCGAGCCCAGATCCTTACAGAGTTTGTGTTTGGTTTGAGTACCAAATTATTGCCAATTTTAGGTTTGCACTAATTAGACTACGACCTTTTAACCTTACTAAAAAAAAGATAAGAGGAACTTTGTACATTCAAATAGGCTAGTGTTTGGATATGTATAAGCTCTAGGTGACTTTTGATGTGTAAAGTTACATAGATTAATAATTATCATAGATATATGAATGAAATTAGTGTAATGGATACATCCATATATCCATTGGTGGATATGTGCACATGTTATTATGAATATACATGTAATTTTATAGAGAATACATGCATGCATAACTATTAAAACATGATATATATGTGGCACAAACTATAAATTTTAAACAAGCAACAATGCTATTATCATGTTTACAGGCAAGGAGCTGATGTAAGAGGCTACTTCATATGGTCTCTAATCGACAATTTTGAATGGTTGTATGGGTATACACTACGGTTTGGACTTTATCATGTGGACTACGATACATTGGAGAGAACTCCAAAACTTTCTGCCCGATGGTACAAACGATTCCTCAGCAACCCCAAGATGCTAAAACAGATGAGTGGGAGTGATTGGAGATCATGGCATATGTCATCCTAGTCTCTTTGCAAATGTCTATGATGTATATAATATTATATATGGGATTGTTTTAAGTAATTAATACTGTATAATATCCACTCTATTGTATTATGTTGTATTCAGTGGATAAGTGTATACTCTACAATATATTCAATCCATCTCTATGTAGGAGTGTCACATGAAAGGATGTACTATAAATACTTTATCATTTGATTATTTTTCAAGCTGTCCTATCCATCTCACGTCTTACATGTGTTGAGGAGTGCCAAATACAACTGGCACACGTGTATGTGATTCTAGCTGCTCATCATGTGGGTGGGATACCTGTCTTGAAAATCAGACCAAGATGTAAAATCAGGCCACGATGCCACACCCAGGTCCATAGATCAAGTGGCAGACTGAGTGAAGATAGCCTCGTTTCAACACTGGTATCGATTCCCTTAGTTGGGGTGGCTAACATTGTGACCTGACTAATAGGGGTGGGTGGGTGTACTAACAATGGGGTGTGTTAACTAACACCCATAAAAAAGTAAAAATAAAAAATAAAAAAAAGTTGGCCAGGCTTCTTGATCGCTGTGTAAAATCCATGCTGTCCCACCATTTTTCCAGCTTATTTTAGAGCATTAGCCCAAAATTGAAGTAGATCTAAATTTCATGTGGACCACACCACTGGAAACTGATAATTGAACACCCACCATTAAAAAGGGTCTAATAAGTTTTGGGTGAAGCAGATATTTATGCTTTTTCCTTCGTCCAAGTCTGTGTGACCTAATAGACATTACAGTGGGCCTGAGGAAGTTTTGAATGGTTGGCGTCCGATCACTACTGTTTTCCTGTGATGTGGTCCACCTGTGATTTATATCTGCTTCATTATTTGGACCATGCCTACACTGATCTGGAAAAATTGATGGATGGCTTGGATATATAGCACATGCATCAAGTTGGACCCCATGATCACGGCAAACCCCATTTACAGTGTTACCCCGTACCACCTAATTATCTGCTCCCGGCAGACACCCATTGGGTGTTTTGCAGAAAGTTTATTGCCTGAGAGGCTCAGTGGGGTCCCTGTGATGTTTGTGAGAAATCGACTCTATCCATAAGTTTTTTTTTTCTGGATTATCGTAGGACGTGGGCCCAAAAGTGAGACGGATCAAAAGCTACCATTCCCTTTGGCACCTTGGATTTGGTGGTAAATGAGGGTATTTCAAATTCATAGAGCTGCCTTTTGCATTTGGCAGCCTTGGAATTGGAAGAAGTTGGAATGGAAGGTATTTCAAATCTTCCTTTTTTTTCTTTTTTTTATTCTTTTTTTTTTCTTTTTTTTTTATGTGTTTTGAAATCTTAATAATATGTTGAGATTGGCTGGAATTGAGTGGAAATGACTTTTTTGCCTCCTTTAAATGGGAGAAGAGTCACACATGTAACAAAGATGTCTCTAAGCCACTGATCCATGGTACACATGTTACATTTATGATACTCAAAATAATTCAATTAATGGCTGCAATACTAAAATTAAATCAATAGAATGATATGAACCATCCAAATGTTGGACATTTAAATGGATAGTTAAAAAACATCGGTGAGTCGCCTATTTGTGATCATTGCATTTGTGGCCCACCCAAGGCTCAAAATTTCCTCTTTTTTACCAAAGTATATATGTTAATGGGCTTGTCATAGTCATTCTATCAAATACCACATATATATACTAATTTAGAGTATGAATGATTTAGTTAACCAAGTGATTATATCCAAAAACTATAATGCCCTCAAAATATAAGCTACTAAATAGGAGATTTGAATTCCAATGCATTTCAGCCAAACACAAATGAGAATTTGGAATCACCTTGATTCCAATGCAATTGTGATTTGGATTCCAATGCATTTCAAATCCAAGCTCCCAAACGAGCAATAAAGTGGGCCGCATGACAGGAAACACTGAAGATTAAACATCCACTGTTGAAACATTCATGGGGCCACATAGGTTTTGAATTAAGCTAATACTCTTTTGTTTTTAATTCATTGCTGTAGGAATGACCTTACGAATGATATGGATGTCATATAAACATCATGGTCAACCCAAGGAGGTTTCAACGGTAGGCATTTGCCTACCCTCGTTTTCCTGTCTTGCGGCCCATTTCCATTTAAGTTTTGGATCTACCTTATTTTTTGGGTCCACATCCGAACATGACATGCAAAAATGGATGCACGGGATAGATTTATCAAAAATACCATGGTAGGCCCCACCTAGCTTCTCCACTCAGAACTTCCGTTGGAGGTTCCAGCAGGCAATCCACGTCCGTGCTCTGTCATACGTGGATTGCACGGTGCAAGTCCATTCCGTGTGGTAGAAAGGGTCAGACGGCCCCACCATGATATACTTGTTATATCCACGCCGTCCATCCATTTTTCAGATATTTTTGGGCATGCATATCTAAAGCTCCAGTGGACCACACCACACAAAAATGTGGAAATAGGACACTTACAATTGAAAACTCCCCGTGGGCCACAAAAGTTTTGGATCAAGTTGATATTTATGTTTTCCCTTAGTACATGTCCTCGTGACCTCATGAACAAGGTAGATGGCAAATAAATATCCCAGTGGCCCTACTAAGTTAGATGGCAAATAAATATCATGTTGGACCCTATAAAGGTTTCAACTGTGGAAGTGATTGTCCCCATTGCTTTATGATGTAGTCTGCTTGAGCTTTGGATCTGCCTCATTTTTTGACTCAATCACATGGAAAATAGATGGACAGTGTGGATATAACACATACATTATGGTGGGCCACAGATCTTCCCCACGTCGTAACACCTTTTCCAGTCGGGGCTGTGCAGTCCAGGCTCGCAGGCCAAGAGCTTGGGCCTCTAAATTTGGCCCTGAGGGTCACGCAACCAATGTCTGGGCTTAGTTCATGAATGGATTGGGGTGCCTAGTTTGTGGGACTCCATTACATAAAAAGAACTGACATGTTTGGCTTTGTATGAAGGTCCATGATATTGTGTTAATGCCGTTCGACCATGTCGGCCTACCCATCGGGGCCAGACGCACCATTACAGGAAGGTGTGTGGATATGGGAAGTGGATTGGGTGTGGTGACCCCAACAGGCTGTGGTGCCCACGGTAATATATGTGTTTTATATCCACACCGTTCATCCGTTTTGCCAGCTCATTTTAGGTAATGAGCCAAACACTAAGCAGAACGAAAGCTTTAGTGGACCACACCAAAAAAAAAGGGACAATGACACCCACCGTTGGAACCTTCCTAGGGCCCCACTGTAATGCTCATTTGCCATCAAACATGTTGATAAGGTCACACAGACCTTGATGAAGGGAAAACACAAATATCAGTTTGATTAAAAAAACAAAAAACAAAAAACTTTTGTGACCTTAGGAAGTTTTTAACGGTGTGCGCGTTCAATCACCACTTTTCCTGTATTGGTCCACTTGAGCTTTTGATATGCTTCTGTTTTAGGTTCATTCCCTCAAATGAGCTGGCAAATCCGGTGACGTCATGGATAAAATACATACATCAAGGTGGTCCCCACAAGTGTTGTTTGGGTAACCACCCAATCCGCTTTCGTGGAGATGTTGTATACGTAATAAAAATCAATCGATCCCAATAATAGATGGGAGCGGATTACGTGAGACCCCAGATCCACCGAGGGGGACCCTGACTGTGGGGCTCACAGTGATATATGTGACTACATCCATGCCGTCCATCTGTATTGAAAGCTCATTTTAGGCCATAAAATCAAAAGATGAACTTCTTATGGGCCACAAAAGCTTTGGATTAGGATGATATTTCTGTGTTCTCTTCATCTATGGGTTTGTGACCTTATCAACAGGTTGGATGAAAAAAAAAAACATTCAGGTGGAATCCATGAAGTTTTTAATCGTGGGGATTCAATCACGACTGTTTTCTGTTGTGTGGTCCACCTAATATTTAAGTCATATTAATTTTTGGTATCATGCCCTAAAATGACCTTTCAAAATGGTTGGACGGAGTAGATTTAAGTAACATACATCACTGTAAGACCCACGGGGTCTCAGCTAATCCGCTCCAATAATGGATAAGATAAGAAGTACACGTCAGAGAAGCCTAAATACACGCCTCCTAAATGCCACGTCGCTTGTCCAACTTCATATACTTGGAAAGAAAAACTAGAAAACCGCACGACACGGGAGAGAAAAGACGGACCTCCAACGACGAAGCGGACTAGTAAAACCATCTGGTCGGTGTTGGGCCCACCTTGATTTTTGTTTTGTATATCCACGTTGTCCATCAGTTTTTACAACTTATTTTAGGACATGGTACTAAAAACGAAGTAGATGCAAATCTTAAGTGGACCACACCATAGGAATCCGTGGTCATTGAACGCCCACTATTAGGGCCTACCATAATATTTATTTGCCATCCAACCTGTTTATAAATCATATAGTCATGGATGAAGGAAAAGCACAAATATCAGCCTCCTGGTCCAAAGCTTTTGTGGCTCACAAAAAGTTTTTAATGGCTAATGACTGCGTTTTCCTATGGGATGGTCCACTTGAGATTTGAATCTGCTTTGATTTTTGTACCATCCAATAAAATGAGATGAGAAAACTGATGGACGGTATGGATATACGATTAAGTACATCAAGGTGAGCCCCAGGGAAACACTTACTATGGTATTACCCGGGTTTCAACGGTTGGCTTACGGTTAGGTTAGGCTAAGCTCTATCCTACCAGTCTATATATGTAGGTTCAAGTCCAGCCCGAGCCCGTGATGGACCAAAATGGTCTAGCCCAAGCTCAGCCCGGCTCAAGCCCAGAAAATGCACTCCTGATGCACCCGCGTACCATAGTTACCGAGTTCACTCTGTGGGGTCCACAGTGAGGTATGTACCTCATTCATGTCATATATTCTTTTTTTACGACATCCGAAGTATATCCAAAGCTCAAGTGGACCGCACCAGAGGTAGTGGTGTGAATTGAATTCCCGTCGTTAAAAACTTGGCAGGGGCTGTGGTACTGCGGTCCATTTGAGCCTTGGATAGGCTTCCATTTTAGGCTCATGACGTAAAATGAGATGTAACAATGGATGGATGGCATGGATAAGACACATACATCACCATGGCCCCAAAGTTTAGTCGGTACCCTAGTAATTAGAAGCAGAGCCAGGATTTTCTTCTAAAGAGGCCATAAAATGATCTCTCCGAATGGTTGGACGGTGTGGATACAACACATACATCATGGTGGTGCCATAGAACTTGGTGACGTCACTTCAGTGGCCATCTCCTTTAAGTAGATAATCCACACCGTTTCAGGTAACACCCATCAGCCATTCGCATTCCTACGTTGAGAAGTTATTGAGGCCCACCGGGATGTTTTCGATCAATCCACGCTGTTCATTTGTTTCTTCTGCTTATTTTAGGATAGAAGGAAAAAAATGAGGCAGATCCAAAACTCACGCTAGTGGAAAAGAAATTTCCATCGTTGAAACCTTCTTGAGGTCCACCTTGATGTTTATATGCCATCCAAACCGTCTATAAGGTCATTTATACGGGGAAGGGGAAGAACTGAAAAAATAAAACAAAAAACTTAAACTAATACTAAACTTCTCTAGGCATACAAATGTTTCAATGGTGGTCGCTCAATCCCTACTGTTTCTTTTTGTCTGGCCCACTTGAGTTTTGGATATGTGACATTTTTTGTTTCATGTCCAAAAAAATAAGCAGATAAAACGGACTAACGGGGTGGATTTATAAAATAAAAAAATTATAGTGGGCCCTACGTAACTTTCATCCTGTTGAAGCCTTCCGTTTGGAAATCCGCGTTCCAGAGGACCGAACTAGAGACGGACGGTCCTGTCAGGAGCTCTGTGGGGGCTACTATTATTCATATGTTTTATCCACGCTTTCCATTTATTTTGATAGATCAATCTAGGGCTTGAGCCCAAAAAGGAAGCATATTGAAGACTAAACTGGACAACATCACATGAACGAATCAATCAAGATTGAACTCTTACCCCACTACGTGGCTCCCCCTGCTAGCAATCCACCTCTCAATAGCACGTGTTGCAAAAGGAAGTGGATTAATGCATGCTAACGATCATACTGTGTAAACTCTGTGGGGGTCCACTGTGATGTATGTGTCTTATCCACCTGTCCATCTTTTTTACCATCTAATTTTAGATATCCAAATATCTAGTGAACAACACCCGGTGTCAAACGAATACTTGCCATCAGAAATTTTTTGGATGAAGCTGATCTTTGTTTTTTCCCTTCATCAATGTCCGTGTGACCTAATGAACAGGTTGGATTACAAATAAACATCACTGTAGGCCCTAGGAAGTTATCGGCGGTGGTTGTCATTATCTCCATTGTTTACTATGGTGTGTACCACTTGAGATTTTGACATGCTTTCCCTAAAATGAGCTGGTAAAACAGATAGACGGTGTGGATAAGAAACATACATCACCGTAAGCCCTACAGAGATTATTCAATAGTTGTCCTTGGTAAAGGATACGGAATCCGCTCCTATGGTTAAAGTTTGCGGATTGCCTATGGAAGGCTTTCGCAGTTAGGGTTATCAATGGATCAAATCATGGTCCGAATCCAATTTAGATCCAATCCGATTTAATCGAATTCAGATTATTAATCGGATCAACGGATCATATTCGGATCGAAATCTTTGATCTGTTTAATAATTAGATCAGATTTGGATCGACCTTGATCCGATCCGGTAACAATCCGATTATAAAGGTATAAAAGGAAAAGGAGAAAAAACCCCAGTTCTAATCGAATTCAGATTTTGAAAATTTAAACGAATTGAATTTGGATCAGACACTTTTGATCCGGATTGGATTTGAATCGAATTCAGATCATTTAAATCCTTAATCGGATCATATTCATATCAACATTGATCTGGTTCAAATCTGATCCATTGACAGCCCTATTTGTAGTAAGGCTTTTTTTTTTTTTTACCATGGTTCGCTAAATGGGACCCTTAGTGATGTTTGTGAGAAATCCACTCCATTTATCTATTTATTCATGACATTTTAGGACATGAGACCAAAAAGGAGACAGCTAAAAAACTCAAGTGGGCCTCACGGGAGGAAACATTGGGGCATTCATATGTCTACAAAAGTTTTGTATCAGGCTAAAATTTTTAGTTTTTCCAGTTAATCCCAGTGGAGGATGACCTTATTGTTGGGGTAGCCTTCAAACGTAGGTGTATGTTTTTGGGTGCTCAGACCGGTCGGGCGACTGGTCTGACGGTCACGGCCCAGATGCACAGTTTGAGAAGGTGCTGGACAGTTTTCTGTGTGCCCAGACCGGTCGGGCGACCGGTCGTCAGGGGGCTCTGATCGGTCTGGCGACCGGTCAGTGGTGTGACAGCGTGTTGAATCAGTTTCCTTGAAATGGATCTCTTGTGCGGGATTGCGCAAGAAGTTTCCAATTTGAGATTTTTCCCTATTTAAGGGATGAAGTGCGGGATTAGAAACGCCGCCATTGGGGCTGTGTTTCCTAAATGGATTCTAGGAAGAAGAGAAAGAGCTTGGGGAAGCTTGGGGGTTCTCTGGGATGGAGAGAATGACTGTTCTTGTCCGTTTCATGTGAGAATAAGCTTCGGGTAGCTCAATATTTCTCTTGTGGGCATTTTTGTTTCTTCAATCTCTGTAATCTTCTAATATTCATAGTGGATCATTTGTGCCGTGGTTTTTTTTTACCTGTTTTGGAGTTTTTCTACGTAAAAGTTGGAGTCTCTTGTGGTGAATGCTTGTGTGTGATTGATTGCATCTTGTTTCTCGTTTGATTGCGCACTGCTTCACAGTTTCGGCGTTCCGCTTCCGCTGCCGGCTTTTCCTAACAAGTGGTATCAGAGCTAAAGTTGGGGTGGAGTAGATTCGAATCTGAGACGAGAGATGGGATCGAGCGCAAGATATGAGATGGAGAAGTTCTCTGGGAAAAATAACTTTGAGCTATGGAATGTGAAGATTAAATCCTTCCTGGTTCAGCAAGGGCTTGATAGAGCTCTTGGAAAGCAACCCGAGGCTATGAAAGACGATGAGTGGACAAGGCTCGACAAGAAGGCAAGAACCTCAATCCTGTTAAACCTTACGGATGATGTTCTCTATCATGTCATGAAGGAGAAGACTGCAGCTGAGACTATGGCGAAGCTAGAGAAGGTTTATGCCAAAAAATCTCTAGAGAATCGTATGTATGTGTTGATGCAGTTGTTCACCTTGAGGATGGTTGAGGGAACTGAGGTGGAGGACCACCTGAGCACGTTCAATAGGCTGGTTTGCAAGTTGGTGGAGATCGATGAACCGATGAAGGACGAATACCAAGCATGCATCCTGTTGAATTCTCTTCCAAATTCATATGAGTCGTTCAGGGACTCTGTGTGCGCAGGAAGGGAACCATAAGCGTCGAGACCGTTATCTCAGCCCTCTAGTCGAAGGCGATGAAAAAGAAAAAGCGGTGACATGGCTTCCCGTTATTCCTCAGAGGCACTGGTTATGAGGGGAAGAAGTTCTGAGCATGGAGGATATTCGAAATCGGGATTGAGGGCCAAGGGCAAAGGTAAGTCTAAGGTGAAGTGCTGGAATTGTGGTCAGGAGGGCCACATGAGAGGGGATTGTCAGAATCCCAGGTTGAGGCACGAGAAGTTTGGAAATTCTTCTGGAGAGGGAGCCAATACCGTAGAGGACGGTGGCGATCTGTGTGAAGTTCTAACTGTTTCTGACAAGGGATCTCACGGTAGTAAGTGGATCCTTGATTCAGGAGCTTCATGTCACGTTTGTCCTGACCGGAGTTCATCTACGACATACAGAGAGTATGGTGGAGAATCAGTGTTTTGTGGGCGATGGAGTCGCTCATAAGGTTGTGGGTATTGGTACTGTGCGCATCAGGATGTTTGGTGGTGTAACGCCCCAGATTTTCAAGATTTATTTGAAAATTCATTTTTAATTTATTTTTATTAATTATCATACATTTACTGTTGATTTGCGAATAGCGGGACATCCGTAGGAGATCCGATAGGGGATCCTTTACAAAAGTTGCTTAGAATGATCCCATGAACATCGTAAAAAGATCAGATTTTAAAAATCACGCATTTTTTAGATTATTACGAAAATGCCATTAGTTAAACTTAAGTTAAGATGCCATTTTTAAGTATTATAGTTTCCGACGGTCACTTTCATTCAAAACTCTGCATTTAAGCTTTTGGGCACATATTAACCATACACATCAATTTTCAGCCCTTAAATCATAGCAGAAGTGGTCCAATTGTCAAATCAGCACCTTAATCCTTGATTTTCATGTCCATCAAGTGAGGAAAGTGGATGGTTAGTCGTAGTCGAATACTTTCCTTCATATGAATGACTTGGATCGTCTTTATCATAGACCAATGGTGTGATTTGAGTGTCCCACCTTGATAAGCCTCTTTCTTATGCGCGAAGTTATCCCGTTTTAAAAATTAACGAGTTACCAACTCTTTTCAAATTTGAACCTTTCAATTTACCTACTTCTCACCAT
Source organism: Liriodendron chinense (assembly GCA_003013855.2). Taxonomy (NCBI): domain Eukaryota; kingdom Viridiplantae; phylum Streptophyta; class Magnoliopsida; order Magnoliales; family Magnoliaceae; genus Liriodendron; species Liriodendron chinense. The sequence goes on along the minus strand of PVNU02001268.1, from coordinate 3,501,731 downwards.
CAATCACTTCTCAAATTTGGACCACCCATTATACTCATATGACTACGAGTTTACACAAAATTTGGACCCCGATCTATAATCCTACACCGTTGAACCATAAAGCCAGCCCCTTCCTTTTCCGCCAAAAGTTGGAATTTCAAATCTAGGCATTTTTCACCATCAATCAACCACTAAACTTTGTACAATTGTTTACCTATCATGACTACATATTTTTCCAAAATTTGGGCCCAGATCATTAAGCGTAGAACGTTAATTGAGATCTAGCCCATTTTAGCACCCGTCATGCCATTTTCAATGATCGGCCAATCTAGAATGTGGATCATCTAGAAATTTACGTATTCTGACTCTATTATTTGAGCTCGATAAGATGAACGGATTAGAATTGATCAAAGATCATCCGAATATTGAGATTTGAGAAACCCACCTCAAGAGGTTGTTACACAAGACCCCGCGTGCACATCCCTCTCCATATTCCTACTACGCACCTCCAAGCCCTTCTCCTAACCCTAGCCTCCATGCTCTAGAGAAAGAGAGAAAAGAGAAGAGAGAGAGAGAGAGAGAGAGAGAGAGAGAGAGAGAAAAGAAGAGAGTTATTTCTCATATTTTCCAGCGACTAGGATCTTCTACAACCCTCTTCTAAGTCCATCCTAAGGTGAGAATTTTTCTTCAAGCCTTTCATTAATAATATTACGATTATCATAAGTTTCTTTTGTGGCATGTAAAGTTATTTTGTTTTGAATTGCTAACACATATAACATGAAGTTTAACGTAGGATTTGCAATAAATATCATTATATAATGATGTGATTCCTTTTTTATATTTTTTACTAAGAAGCATGTGTATTTGTGTTATTTATCTTTATGCAATCTATGCCCTTATTTCCTTAATCTATGTTTTACAAGTAACGTTGGTTTTCATATTGTGATATGAAATATATGTATAAGATCATCATATGGACACCCCATTATTATATACTCTTTGTCCCTAAATTGATAAAATTATTCGATGTAGAGAGATGAAACCCATGAGAGGTGTCCATGATGGAAGAATATCTCTTGAATTAACTAAGAGAATGAAGTGATTGTTTGTCAATGGATCCTTACATGTACATGATGCTTGATTGGATCTATTTACGTTACATGAATATTTTAATGAATTTGGTCATGATGTATAACTTTGACTTTTTGGGACATAATGAAATCATAAAATGGGACAATGAGTGGACACTATTGGTATACAAATTCTCATGAGCCGGGGTTGGTGCTATGGACACTAATCCCTTGCTGTCGGCCTATGCTAGGTTGCTTGCGACTCCCCATAGTGACCACTGAGTTTTAATTAAATTAGTTGTATGCGAAAACACTTAAATAAAGGTGAAACTAAAGTCATGCATTCACCTGGCTCCATGTGGGTGTACAGAATTGAGAATAGGCTAGAGTGTCCTACTTCTCCCGTACATTGTCACGTGTAGATTTGGGCTATGAGCGACCCGTTTCTCACGTGGTCGGGCAAAACTATGGGCTTGTGCGTCCCAGGAACCTCTGGTGACTAGTGGCTAGCATGAAGTCGTAACAGGGAGTCTCCCACTTCATGTATTATGATTTCTAGCCAGGGTGCCTTAGCCAGAGCATGCATTCCATGCATCACATTAACAAAGATTTTACTTGATTGTTTTGATTTGATTAATGATATCCTAAACTTAGTTGATGTTTTCATTTATTAAATATTTCTTTTGAATACTTGATACATTCATGGAATTGTAATAAGTCTTCAAGAGAAGACATGGTTTTGTATTTTAATTAGTCAGTATGGATATTGGTTGATTCCCTTATTTAAACCTTGATGATGACGTAGTAAGTTTGATAGAATAAGATGATAATTTTTCCGCCATTGTGCTTGAATACTATATTTTATTATTTAACAAATCAATTATTCCATGATTTACTTGGGAATTCGGCCGTCATGTTATACACGAGAGTCGAAAATCTTGGGTCGTTACAGATAGGGTCGAACGAGTCCTAGAAGATGTGAAGCACGTTCCCAAGATGAAGATGAATGTGATTTCTCTTGGTGCACTCGAGGCGAAAGGGTGCGTGTTTATCGGCCGCGATCGTTGTTGTGAAGTGATGAAGGGGGCACTCGTGTGTATGAAGGCACGGAGGTGTGGTCATCTTTACATGTTGATCAGGAGCACAATTCACGGTGGAGCTGCGGGAACGGCAGCGAGATCCACGGTTGCTCGTATGTGGCAAGTGCCCAAGGGCCACATGAGAAGAGCGGAAAAGGGCGTGAATTTGCAAGGTTAGGGTCGATGGTGGCACGAGAAGCGGTGGAGCTATGATTGAACATGAGATGACGTTGCAAGGATATGTTGATTCGACGTTTGAAGCTTCGGTGGAGTTTGTTGGGGAGTCTTCAAACTATGTGCTAGACAGGGTGCTGCGACCGGTCTGACGACCGGTCTGGCCATTTGGCCTGTGCAGGTGAAGACAGAAGACAGCTCCTGTGTGGCCCTAGACCGGTCATGAGACCGGTCGGCTTTGAGGCAGCGTTGGATGTTTCTCCCTGGACTGGTCTCTGTGCAAAGTGCGACCGGTCGTGACCGGTCAGCTGTGCCCGCGGAGGTCTTACGCAGTCCGCAGTACTGCACAAGGTGTTTCTATTTTTGGATTTCTTCCTATTTAAGGTGTTGTAATCCGACTTAGAGAGGTATCCTAAGGTGTCCAAGGTTTCCTATTCGTACTAGGAAGAGGGAAGAGGTGTGTGTGAGAGAAAACTTAGGATTTCTCTGTGTTTCCTTGCTTTATGGGCTGTCAATCTCTATAATCTTCTGATATTCATAGTAGATCGCTTTGTGCCATGGTTTTTTTTACCCGTTTTGGGGTTTTTCCACGTAAAATTCGGAGTCTCTAGTGGTGAATGCTTTTGTGTGATTGATTGTATCTTGTTACTCGTTTGATTTCGCATTGCTTCATGCGTTCGGCTTTCCGCTTCTGCTACCGGCCTTTCCCAACACTTATAAACAATTTGGATGACATATAAACATCACGGTGCACCCAAAAAGGCTTCAACGATAGGCATTTCTATCCCACTTTTCCCGCGTGTAGCTTCCTTGAGGTTTGGATTCACCTCATTTTTTGTCTCATGTCTAGGGCATGTTTGGATCGTGGGATTAAGTGGGATTTGATTGCATTTCATTCATGCAAAATTCCATCCAGCGCTTGGAAACAATGTGAAGGATTAGATTAATTCATGTATCATATCATCCTGTCCAGTAGTAGATACTGTGGGATTTTCAGTGGATTTTGAAATCCAATTCATCTATGGGCCCCTATATTGATACATGTGTTTTATATATCAATGTCGTACCATCCACATGTACCCTATACATGTGACATTCGAGTTACATATGTGTACAGGTAGCCAGCATTACTTGTGAAATATGATCTGTTGATTGCAATTTTATTGTCCACCAAACAAGCTTTCACTTAATACTTTGTTTTTTCCAAAGTAAGAAATTGATCTCAAACATGGAATTGGAAGGTTAAAATACCATGGTATTTCCATATATGCAATCATTGTTCAATAATAATGTTAATTCCATCTAATGCAATTCCATAACATTTAATCTTGTATGCCAAGGATTTATCAAAAACATCACAACAGGCCCCATCGAGCTTCTTAGCACAAGAACTTTCAACAAAAAGCCTTTTGCAAACAATCCACATCCAGGGTTAATTTTAGGATAATTATCAAGCACCACTACTAAAGAAAGAGGGAGGGAGGGGCTTGTCGCAGCTGTCAGAGAGAGAGAGAGAGAGAGAGAGAGAGAGAGAGAGGCAGGCTTGGTCGAGCTTATAAGCTTTCAGATATCTACATCTAAGGCCCAACCTAATTTTGTAATATGCTTAATTTTTTAGCCCGAGCCTAGCCCTTAGGCCTAATGCTCTGGCCCAAGCTCAACCCAAGGCGATCCCAGCCCTCAGGCCTGATGCCCTAACCCAAGCCTGACCTGAGGCAGGTTAGGCTCAAAAGCCCGACGGGCCAACCTAGCCCATTGACACCCATAAGTCAGAACAAAAAATCATCCACGTGTTTCTTTTCTCTTATTAAATACTCTTCACTATTCATAAAGGTTTCAAAAGGAAATTTTTTATCAAAATAACCCCAACATTTACAAAATGCGCATGTTTGGCCCATTTTCCATTCTTTATTTTTTTAGCCTCTTGATAACTTAAAAAAAAAAAATTTAAGGACCAAATTGTCACTATTACAGGCATAGCACCTAATGTTTGAGTCCTAGATAAGTTAAGAGGACTCATCCAAATGTTTGGAATGGGTCTTATGAAACCATGATTGGGCCCGCTCCACGGGATATCTAATTCACTCATTGTATTGGCCAATCCTAGACTCGCAGAAAGGACTAATTTTTATCTGATCCAAGCCCTCTGTGGCCCATAATAATTGATAATAGTGGGTGTTCATTCCTAATTATTTCTTGTGGTCTAGTCCACCTTTAATGTGGTTTTCCCTCATTCTTGGGCCCATACCCTGAAATGAAGACCTTAATCGAATATGCGGTATAGGATTTCACACATTACTCGCAATGGGCCCTACAGAAGCTCTCCAAATGCCCTTTTGTAGGGACCAAGCCGTAGCAGAGGGTACTGTTAACGTTAAGTCAAGTCACCAGACTGTTAATCAACGACCAATTTGAATCTTAACCATCTGATCGATTATAGGAGATGAGAAGCTTGGATCGAAAGGACCTACAAACACCACCAAGGGTTAGGACGGTCGGCGAGGGTGCTGGCTGATGGCTCGACCTATGATGCTTAAGTTAATAATGGTGGAAAGAATCATTGAAGGGATGTATGTATTTTGGTATATCGTACCTCCAGTTCGTAGCACAAAGGGTCTTTTATAATGGATATCCTTACCGTATTTTACTAGGATTCTGATTCTGTCAAGATTTGATCTTTTATGTAAGATGGGACACGATCATGGCTAGATACTGTGATTGCCTCGAAGAGATGGGTAAGAATATATGCGCAAGGCGGATATCTCTCATTTAATTCCAGAAAACCAAATCTCATGACTTGCAAAATACGTTAATCAAGTCTCGAGTGTTCGGAGAGGAGCGTTCAGGAGACACCGCTCGGTCGAATGTGATGTTATGATGAACGGTCGGTGGTGACGATCGTTCGAGAACTAGAGAGAGCCGACCATACGGTGCTCAAATCTAGTAAATAGTCGAGCTACTCATCGGGCTTAAGGGCATCGGGATAATTTGCCGATACCGATAAATATTGTCGGCCGAGTGCTTTAGCGATCGGGCACGTCGCAAAAATAGAGAACGTCAGTATGTGCTCATGCATTGCATTTAACCGTGCAATTTTGGAGGTCATCACAGATTAACCCATAAAAGTTAGCCCCCCTGCTCTCAAGTCCAATTTTAATTGATTTGAGAGCAAGAAGGCAAAAAGGGTTAATTCTCGATTTTCGAGCTATCTTCAAAGACTAGTGGTATAATGTGTGGCAGGGTGTTTTTAAAGACAAGTTAAGGCAATGTCCTTGTGTAAACACCCAACTTTCAGCTACAATGTTGGTAGAGATAGCTGAATGAATGGAGGACCATACACCCAAATCCCATGTCCAAACTCACCCTTATAAGCCCCAATCCATAGCCCAACTCAAGCTTGAGCCCAGTCAACTCGCCCCTAAACATCAGCCTGAAAAACCCCCATAAGAAAAATCAGTCAAAAAATCATAAAAAGGTCAAACTCAGCGAGTCAACCCGCTGAGTCAAATCGCCGAGTCAACCCGCCGAGTCAACTCACCTTGTCAACCCATCCCCCAAACCCAGTCAACTCGCCGAGTTCCAGACCGCAGCCTCGGATCAGGTCCGTACTGCCTGCTGGATCCCAAGAAAGGCCGTACGGGCGGCCCCCTGAGGGCCGCCCAAACTTATTTACGGGTTCTGTCACTCCCCGCTGCTATAAATACCCCCTCTCCCCTTCATATTCGACATCGACTTCCCCTCTCTTCAGTCCGAGAGCTCTGAGTCCACCTCCAGCCCATTCCTCCACCGAGGAGAGCCCGAGTGAGAAGAGCCTAGCCCTGGTTCAGCCCAGCCTGACCCTGGTCTAAGTCTCCCAAGCCACCTAAGTTTTGATCCAGCCACTCGAAGCCAATCCTTGCGATACCTCCGTCCATCCAGCTACTCTTTTACTAGCATCATCTCATTCGCATCTAGCATAAGTGCAACATTTACTTTTCTTCCAACCCCCCTGCTTCACTACCAGTACTTTGAGTATTCAAACACACAACATGCATCCTGCATAAAGGACCTGTCAGTTCGAGCATATGCTCTGGGCTTGCCTGTTAATGGAAACCTGCCTATCAGAAACTCTTACTGTTCAGGCCTGCATTCATGCATCAGCCACTACAAGCACTTTAATTATTCAAACACACAGCATGCATCCAGCATAAAGCACCTGTCAGTTCGAGCGTATGTTCTGAGCTTGCCGTTCTTGGAAACCTGCCCATTAGAAACTCTTACTGTTCAGACCTGCATTCATGCATCATGTCATCCATGAGAATGTACGAGGATTAAATCAGACTTTCAAGTATTAGTTCGATTTTGTGAAGTAGAGACCGCACTTCGGTATGGGCAGTGTGTGGGGTGCTTAACTTCTTCCCACCCTGTAACCGTGATCCCTTACCTCGAATCTCTGGCCGCAGATCAAAAGGAGTCATTTTAAAGGAAGGAATCTTCGAATTCCCTTCTCTAACGTTTCTACGGGGTCTTACCGATTGTAGATTCAAAGTAACTAGCTAGTGGCGACTCTGGTCTTATACAAACTCATCTAAACACATCCAGTTTAACATGACAACCGAACAAAAGCCCTCGAGAACGAGGCAAGCCAGAGGCACAAACGGCAATTCGCCCGCACGCACCTCCTCTTCTTTTTCCGAAAGGAAAGGGAAAAAGTCCGGGAGCGCGGAACGGCAAGGGTCCACACCTTGTTTTTTTGGCCGCATTTATTATGCTCAGGAAACAAAGCATGGCGATCAACCTGGGTACTGACGCATGGCAGCCTTGGAAGATGAAACAGTCATGACAGCTCTATAAAAAGGTACCCTTGGCTTTGTTCCTGGCTTAAGCTTCATGAGAGGTAGTCATGGCCTTCCCTTAAACAGTCATGTTTCTCCCTGAACTCTGAAAAAATGGTGATTTTTTTTATCCTTAGCAAGATTTGTATTTGGATCGAGGTCTTGGCTGCAGTTAGTAAGCACGGAGTGTGGGTATATGCGTGGAAACCTTCAAGTAATGATGCGTATTCCACGCTTTGTAGGAATCTACCCATTGCAGAAGAACTAATATCAGGAGGATGTAAGCCATTGACTCATAACATGGTGTCCACGCTTGGTCGGTATCTACCTCTGGTGTGGGAACTTTTTGCATCAGAGTGGTTTTTGTCCCTTCCTATCTCTGTCACAGATTGGTCCAAGGATGATAAAGCGGGAAGGAAAGCGATGCTGAAAGAGGTGTCGAGCAAGAAGATGAAGACGTGGTTGAAAATAGCGACGCCAGGCTTCTTTTTCCCTCTTTTGATCTTCTTTTTTTCCCTCTTTTTCTCTTTTTTCCCTTTTTTGCTCTTTTAGTGTCTCGAGATAACCTCAGTTAGTCTTCAAGTTCTTCGAAAGATAGTTATTCTTTTGGATCTTCTGTAATATAACTTACCCTGTAATGTTACTCACCCTGTGGGGATCCTTTATAATAGAACTTTTCATATAAAATTAAATATTTCTTTTAATATAAATTCCCGACTGAGCGTAATATATATATATATATATATATATATATATATATATATGTGTGTGTGTGTGTGTGTGTGTGTGTGTGTGTGTGTGTGTGAATTCCCAATTGAGCGCATCGGACATCCCGTTTAGGGGACTGATGACCGAGCTCCGAATGATAAATGAGATAAGTTGTATCAACTTTCCTGACCAAATGCCTCATTCGTGTTGTATATTTATAAACGACCGATCGCAACAATTTTAAATAAATGCTTAACCATTGAGGTGCGTTTATCAAAAAGTTGTCGCCGTACAAAAAGCAGAGAAAAGACAAGTAATGTACGTCTCTCTCCATACGAAGCGTCGGATCATTAATGCGACATATCGTTTGCTGTTCTCGAAGGAAGGTGTAGCTGACACGTGTCCCCCATTAATGCAGCGTGCCTACTCGATTTCGAAACCAAATAGGGGGACGACATGTGTTGGAGGGGTGATGATTACGTGTGTGTGTGTGGGTGTGTGTGTGTGTGTGTGTGTGTGTGTGTGTGTGTGTGTGTGTATCTCAATCCGGGTTTTTCTTCACCATTACGCTTTCTCTGAAAATCATAACTGCTAAGCTTCATTTGCTCCTTCCTTCGTTTCCTTCTGCTATCTGTAAGTTTTCTTTCTCTGTTATGTCGTCTTCTTCAAGTTCTGCTCCCGTGCCCATTGGAAATAATCCTCCTGAATCTTCATCTTCGAATGGCCTTCACCAAAGAAAGGGGAAAGGGCAGGCATCTTCTTCTTCAAATAAATCTACACCCAAGGACTATCGCTCTACTCTTACAATGACGGAGCTGGACCACATTCGACGGGATTTCAGTGTCCTGGAGGATATCGTTCTCCGACTCCCAGGGCCAGAAGAGACGGCTGACAACCCAAGAATGGGAGAAGTGGCAGTTTATGACTTTATGTTTCCCTTGGGTTTCGTCTGTCATTGCTTCCATATGTTGTTGGGGTCTTAAATAGATATAATATTGCCCCAGGCCAATTAATGTCGAATGAGTGGCGTGTAGTTTTTGGGGTGTACGTCCTTTAGAATGAGGTAGGGAGCGGAGAACTAACCCCTGAGAAATTTCAGAGACTATATACCTTGAGGAGATAGGGAGAAGTCTCCGGATGATATTATATAACGTTCCTCTATGGGGACAATTTTATCCTCGGGAACTCATCGTCGAACAACACTGTCGAGACCAATGGTTCTTTGTGTCTGAAAATTGGTCTTGCCCAGGAGTAGACTCCAGGCTTTGTATTCCCCAAGCCTTAAGTATGGGGAAGGCAATGGTTAGGTCTCATTTGAGGGGTAGCCTAAATGAGAGGATATTGGCAACAAGGAGGGCGTCCGACGGAGCTCGAGATGTGAAGTACCTACTTCATCCCTCGTCACTCTTCAGAGCGGGACTTATCCCTTGCCCCCTAGTAATTGCAGTAGATTATTGTTCGAGGTTGTAGTCTCCTTTGATTTGCTTTGGTGTCACTGATTTCCTTTTTATTTTTTTTTTTTAGGAATGGATCCTTTAGACCTTTCCTAGGTGAGAGCTCTCTTGAGTCGGAAGGGTGGGTCCCAGAAGAAAAGAAAAAAGAGGGAGTCCTCTTCTGCTGCTTGCTCCTAACATGACCGTCTTCTTCGGCCACGATCTCCCAACCTAGGCTCGTGCCTCCAGTGGTCACGGCCCCTCTGAGGGTAGAAGCCTCGGGGATAGTGCAGGGTCTGGATGGGGTGATGAGGATGTTGCGGAAGCGATGAGTGACGATCTTTCTCCCAATCTGGGGCGTGGCTGGTGCTAGAGACTTCGGTTGGTTCTGGAGGTGCGTGATTGTCACCGCCTGGTACATTATCGCGTGCATTACTTCGGCATCGAGCATCTAATAAATGACGCAGGTCACCAGCCGAGAATCTTCCCTCTGCATTATTAGTTGGCTAGGCAACCTTGGGCCACTAGTGGTGGGACAAGATTCACGTGTGGCGAAGCAGGACAGAGTGCGACTGTTTCGCTGGTTATGATAGGATGCTTCTCCCTGCTGCATGGTAAGCAATGGGTGGTAGACGACGTTCCAGCCGGTCTGTAATATCGATGAAACAGCAGCATCTCTGTCCGCATATATTGAATATCGGCTTCCACGATATTTCTCCACATGGGATCTTCTGCTGCCGGGCACGACAGAGGCAGAGGGAGAGCGGTTACTCCCCCTCTTTGTTGTGGTTCCTCCTGCATTGTTGCTGAGTGAGTATGTGCTGTAGAAGCTTGAGTTTGGGCAGTGCTAGCATTTCCATTTCTCTGAACAGATCCCGCTGGAGCGGTGGTTTTTGACCCATGCTTTTTCTTTGGTGACATTGTTGTATCTGCTCGAAGTGATCTCTAGAACGACAGCAAAGATATCTTTCAAGTCAATCCCACGGTGGGCATCAATCTGTTAACGTTAAATCACGTCACCAGATGTTGATCAAGAACCAACTTGAATCTTAGCCGTCTGATCGATTATAGGAGATGAGAAGCTTGGATCGAAATGACCTACAAACACCACCAAGGGTTAAGATGGTCACCGGGGGTGCCAGCTGATGGCCCTCCGATGCTTAAGTTAGTAATGATGGAAAGAATCATTGAAGGGATGTATGTATTTTGGTATATCGTTCATTCATTTGTAGCACGAAGGGTCTTTTATAATGGATATCCTTACCGTATTTTACTAGGATTCTGATTCTGTCAAGATTTGATCTCTTACGCAGGATGGGTCACAATCATGGCTAGATATGTGATTGCCTCAAAGAAATGGGCAAGAATATCTGCGTTGGGTGGATATCTCTCATTTAATTTTAGAAACCCAAATCTCATGACTTGCAAAATACGTTAACCGAGTCTCGAGTGTTCAGAGAGGAGCGTTTGGGAGACACCTGCTCGGTCGAATGTGATGTTATGACGAACGATTGGTGGTGACAATCGTTCGGGAATTAGAGAGAGCCGACTGTACTGTGCTCAAATCTAGTAAATAGCCGAGCTACTCATCGGGCTTGAGGGCATCGGGATAATCTGCCGATACCGAAAAATACTGTCAGCCAAGTGCTTTAGCGATCGGGCGCGTCGCGAAAATAGAGAACATCAGTATGTGCTCGTGCATCGCCTTTAACTGTGCAGTTTTGGGGGTCATCACAAATTAACTCATAATAGTTAGCCCCCCTACTTTCAAGTTCAATTTTATTTGATTTGAGAGTAAAAAGGCAAAAAGAGCTAATTCTCTCAGGTCCAAAATGTTTTGCTAAAATAGATGAAGAGCACAAATATGTCAAATACATCACTGTTCGGCACACAAATTTAAGTCAATTTTTTAAGACTGGTTTTCGAAGTAGAATACAACATGATGATAGAACAAGCTAAAAACGTAATCATTATCCATTTACAGTGTATTTATATTAAACGGGCCCTTAGACATTTGACTTCTAACCATCCATTTAAAGGTAATTGAACAGGCAGTTAGGAGTTAAGATAGCCCTTTCATTGTGACAAGTGTGCTAGGTCCATTTCAGAGCGAGACCCATGATGTGAACGGTTTGGGTGAGGAGTACATGAAGGTCCGGGTTTGACTTGGCCATGGACCGTTTCTTGTTTCGGTGATGTCTGCGTTGGGTCTGTTCGTGCCCAATAACCTTGATATGGACTGGGTCTAGGCTAGAATTTATGGGCCTCATCGCTGCAAATCTTGGCCATTGTCCTCCTAAATAATGAATTATCTAATGTTTTCGGACTTCAAGCCCATATCTTTTACTGGTCTGGGCTTGGACATGTTAATATGGTAGAGCCATATCTGCACAGTGCATGTGGAAGGGTGATTTATCATTTGGGACCGTCCATCTAGTAATACCCACTTTGGACGGAAAATGGTTCAAATTTGACATTAATTGGATTATCCTAGCCATCTGATTGGATTGCCTAATTGGATTATTTGCCAAGGTGTGCTATCCATCTCTGGTTTTTAATGTGTTGAGGAATGCTAAATACACATGGTACATGTGTATGTGATCCAAGCTCCTCATCATGAGGGTGAGATAACTATCTTGAAAATAAGACCAAGATGAACATCAGGTGGCCCACATCTGCATAATGTTTGTTGAGTGTGGACATTCGGCAATTTCTCATAATCATCCCATTTCTTTTGTACACCTGTGGCCCACCTGATGCAGTAATTTGGGTCCAACACAAATGGGTTCCACATGTGAGAAACAAGTGCTGAAAATTACAGATGATTACCATTGGGCCCCATTGTAATGGTGAGTTGGGTGAGAATAATCAACAAATTTTGAAAACAATTCAATAGTAGGTTTGGTAGCTAGCAAGGCTAAGGCATTGGATTTACATATGTTGTCATTCATGACATATCATATCAGTATCAGATTGCACTTACGTACCCAAGCGAATACATTGATACAGCCCAAGTAGAGCAGTAAACTAGTCCGGTTCGTTGGGTCCTAGATTTCCTAGACCCAAGCTGATTGGGGTTGGGGTATTGCCAGGACAACTCTTGTTGTTGAGGATAGGACCGGATCCAGTCAGATTCCAGTTTCCATCAGGCCTTCAAACCTTGATTTTTGACTCAAGTCCCAGTTGGGTCAATTCCACACAGTGTCACTTTGACACATGTGGTGTAAACAACTGATCTGATGTGTGTGTGAGGCTTAGCAAACCTCAATTTATTGCTAGAATAGTTAATATATATTTCCCTAGTTTACTCAATCCAAACAGGGGTCCAAAAGTTTCAACAGATGGAATCCACTGTGGATGGCCCACATCCAAACATTGAATGGAATCAACGATTATATATACCAATGTAATTGGTCTAGATTTTCCCATTTGTGCCTAACTGCTGCTACCGTAGTTTAAAAATCTTAAAAACTTATCTCATCCCAGTTGACTTGAGCAAATTTCATCGAGACTAAGAAAAACTCACCCAGTGAGAAGACCCTAATAGAAATCTCAACCCTAAACTTGAGAAAAACTTGACTCCAGAAAACTCAACAAAACTTAATAGAAATCACCTCAATTTTGCGCAATTCAATGTTATTTATGCTTTTAAATCATCATCATTAAGTTCATAATTAATAGAAGTTATCCCATAACAGTTCAGACACAACCGTCGTCCTTTATTTGGGCTTGGAACCAGCAATGAGATTGTACAAAAATAGGTCTAATCAACAATTCGATCCATCTATTTGATGGTTCCCATTACTCATGCTTTGAAAACGATGTCTACCGAAAAACAAAATGTAGCTTAATCAAGGATGGATGTCATCATCTAATTTCACGGCGCAAAAAGGATGTTTACAAAAAAGTAAGGCCAAATCAAGGATGGATGCCATCATCTAATTTGATGGTTCGAAAATGATGTCTACAAAATAATAAGGCTAAATCAAGGATGGACGTCTTCATCTAATTTCATGGTTCGAAAAGGATGTCAACAAAAAAAAAAAGTCCAAATCAACGATGGACATCATCGTCTAGTTGGCCTTACCTTTGCCAGGTGGCCATTGAAATATGTTCTAGGTTTAATGCACATATTAGATGACATTTATAAGATTGTCGAAGTTATTGATGTAACTAATTAAGAGCACTGTAACTAATTAAGAGCACTATAACTTATGTTGGTATTGTGTGTCATTGAACCCATCCATCAAGGTTCCCTGCCATGAAATTGGGACCCCTCAAAAATTAGACTGATCTAATCATAATGTGGGCTGCCTGTGAATTTGAAGGTTTTTTTGTGGCTGTCCCATTGTTTCTATGGTGTGACCCACTTGATGATTAGATAGGTATATTTTTGAGTCATCGTCCTTGTTGAGAATTTCTAATATCAGAAAATAAATTAATTTGAAAAAAATCGAGAAATAAGGACAGGCTGAAGCACGCTGAAAAACACGCTGTCTTTAAAGTGTAATTTGTCCCCTATTCAAATTATTTTGAGTCTGCTGATAGGTTGCAGGCGGATTACTTCCAGGATACGACGAGCCTTATGTGGTTCTGCGTACAGTAAAAAAACGAAGAAACCACTATGGAACTCAGTAACACTGTCTGGCAGATGAAGAAAAGAAAGAGAGAAAAGAATGGCAGTCTTCTTCTTTCAGTGGCAGACCACTACGCTAGTCTAAGTAGCTTGGTTTGTATCAACCAAACCGAGAGGCTAATGGAGTCAAATGGGTGCTGGTTCAAGTAGAGATTGTTGTGATTGCTGATATTGTGTTGGAATGAACCAGACCTGTCCGGTTTATATAGGCAAGGGTGGCTGGCAGTTTTGGTCCAGAGCCATAATGGCACTAGCTGTTTTCTGACTGTTGTGAGAAACTAGCCGTTTATGGCAGTTTCTTACTGTTGTGCATGTGGGAGTTACGCACTTGCATGCTGGCTGTTTAGACTTAATGGCTAGCCGTTTCTGACTGTTGAGCTAGCCACATGCAGCTGTTACTGCATGGTCTGGACTGTTATTGCATGAGCAGTTACACAGGTCCCTCTAATTAGCCCTGCAGCTCTCTATAAAAAGCAGAGAGGTCTCTCTGTCAGACCTCCCACCACAGCATCTCCTCTATTCCGAACCTAGCTACCTGACCTACTACCTAGCCTCTATAGCACCGTGACTCGATCCATCTGTGAAGTGCCAAGTGCGCCACTAGTGCCTCTACAGCCACACTGCCTCACGTGCCCACGCCCTCGCACCTAGCCCGTGCCCGAGCCCGTGCGCGGTGTTCCAACCCCAAGGGGTGGGCCCACTTTTTACAGGTCAGTGGAATCTTTATGCCCAAAACCCCGATTCCAGCAGTCATTTATTTGGTACCTCCCAAGGACAACGCAAAGTTTATGGCTGACCGATATTGCTTATCATCATTTAGCTATTGCATTTATTTTTCTCGTTGCTGGTCATATGTATAGAACTAACTTCGGGATTGGGCACAGTATGAAAGATCTTTTAGAAGCACATACTCCTCCGGGGGGTCAATTGGGACGTGGTCATAAGGGTCTTTATGACACAATCAATAATTCGATTCATTTCGCAAGCCACCATTCTCCCTCTCTTCCACCGTAAATAAGTAAGGTGCACAACACCCTACTTATAAAGAGGTAAAAATTCTTTCTCCCATCCTATATGGGACAAAAACCTAACGCTTATTTTTTCTTTTAAAATTGTTTTCAAAACAAACTTTTTCAACAGTCCTCATCACAATGGTGCTCACTTGATGTATGGATTGGATGGCATAAACATGTCATGATAAGCCCCACCCAGAAGTTGAATACAAATATTAAATTACTTAAATTTTTCAAGTTCTAAAATTTTATGGTTTGGATAGGGTTTCAAGGCCCATCTAACATTCAAACTAACATTTTGTTAATTGGATCAAATCAACTAGGTTTGTGTTCCAAGACTCTGCTGGATATGAGCCCGTGGGACACACTTGTGGGCAGCTACTCGTGCATGGGTCCCCACACACTCGTGGATGGGTCCCCACACTTTATTTTTCCTCCATTGTCTTCAAAAAGATATCCCTCATTCCATTCTCTCGAACTTAAAATTTTTAATTTGAGTCAGAACAGTGAATGAGAGTGAGACAAGTGAGATAATTCTCATGGCATCCAAACTCCAAGATTACATTTCCTCTAACCCAGAATTCTTAAAAAGAGAAAATTAAAAGAAAAATACACATAAAATATTCATTGCTCATGAGGGCCTATCTCCAAAAGATCTAAATCATTGATCATTTTAAGGACTATCTTCAGAGAAGTGGCTAGAATTATTTCTATTGGAATAGTAGAGAGGTGGATCACCAGACATGCCCATAAACCTTGGGTGACAGCTTAGTTTGTGTTACCCTTATCATGGGGCCCACCTTGATGATGTGTTGTATATCCACGCCCTTCATTCGTTTCTACATAACATTTTAGGAGTTGGTCCCAAAATATAAGCAAATTGAAATATCAGGTGGACCACACCATAGGAAACAATGCTGATTGAGTGCCTCACCATTAAAAATTCTAAAGGTCTCATCATAAAGCTTCCATAGTGTTTGTTTGCCATCCAACCTCTCGATAATGCCAAAAAGACCCGGATGAAGGAAAAATACGAAGATAAGCTTGAAAAAAACTTTTGTGGCCCACAAAAGGTTTGGTCATTCATCCGTTTCCAGTGATAGGGTCCACTTGAGATTTAGATCTTATGATTTTGGGATAACATTATAAACTGAGATGGAAAAACATATGAACAGCATAAATTTAAAATAAAAAAAAAATAAAAAAAAAACCTACATCAAGGTGGGGCCCACACAGTTAGGGTAACACAATGTTACCAGGGTAACAGCTAATCCGCTCCCACCTTAAGGTCCGTAAGATTATGTAGACATCATTAAATTTTGTGGGCCCACTCATCCGGGCATGTCAGACGCACCATTATGAGGGGAAGTGGATTGCATACTGAGTAACTCAGTATGCTATGCTAAGCTTACTGAGTAAAGTCTGTGGGATCCACCGTGATTTATGCATTTTATCCACTCCGTTCATCCGTTTTAAAATATACTTTTATAGCTTTATACAAAAAATAAAGCATATAAAAATTTTAAGTAGACGGCGTCACAGGAAACAGTGTGAATTGAACTTGTACCATTGAAAATTTCTTGAGGGCCACAAAAGATTTGGGTCAAGCTTATATTTGTCTTTTCCCTTCATCAATGTCTGCATGATGATCTTATGAATAGGTTGAATGACAAATAAACATCACTGCAGGGCCCTAGAAAGGTTTCAACAGTGGAAATCATTATACCCACTGTTCCTGTGGTATGGTCCACCTGAGTTTCGGATTTGCTTCCATTTTGGTTTCGACCACTTAAAAATGGATGGACAGTGTAGATAAATCACATACATTTACAGTAGTCTCAAAATATAAGCAGATCCAAATATCAGGTGGACTACAACATAAGGAGCAGTGTTGATTGAGTGCCTCACCATTAACAATTCTAAAGGTCTCTTAATAAAGCTTTTCTTAATGTTTATTTGTCATCCAATCTCTTGATAATGATGTCAAGAAGACCCCGATGAAGGGAAAATACCAAGATCAACTTGATCCAAAACTTTTGTGGCCTATTTGCCACAAAAGTTTTGGTCATTCATCCTTATTTCTAATGATATGGTAGACTTGAGATTTGGTTCTTCTTATGATTTGGGATTACGTCCTAAACTGAGATGGAAAAACATATGTACGAAATAAATTTTAAAGAAAGTACATTAAGGTGGGCCCCACACGGTTAGTGTAGGTGTTATCCGGGTCAGAGCTAATCCGCTGCCACCTTATGGTCAGTAAGATAATGTAGACGCCATTAAATCTTGTGGGCCCCACTCATCCGGGCATGTCATACACACCATTATGAGCATGCATGTGGATATGTTGTCCACGTAAGAAAAAAGCAAATGGATCCCCATAGATAAGAGGTACACGCCAGAGAAATAGATAACACCCGTCTCCAAATGGCCACGTCACATATCAAGGTCCAAAACAACAGAGATAAGATAACTACAACGACAGGGGGACATAAACAGAACTTCCAACGACTACTAAAACCAGCATTCTTTGGTGTGTGGACCCTTTCTCCTTCTCGCATCAAATTCCCGACCGTCCCACAAAGGCTTCAATAATTTGTTTTGCCTCCATCACGACTCAGGATCCAGGGTCTGTCGCCGGCCACTGCGCCCATATGCTAAGTGGTCTTATGATCGGATCGTCCATGTGTTGGACACTATGCCATACTGGCCACCGACGATCAACGGTTGTGACTGTCTCGTTTTCTAGATGAACTTTGGATAATGAAAAGAAATTTTAAATGGCTTTCATTCAACTACAAAAAATCAAAGATTGGGATCATTACTTGAGCTTGATTATAAGAGATTAGGTTATTTATAATAGTAATGATAATATGGACGGTTCAGATCATTGGGCTATTTTAGAGTGTGGGCCCAAGTGGCTGGTGTCACACGCTGGATCCTACACCACGCTGGTGTCATAACCTATATTGTCATTGTGTATTTGTATTTGTCCAGGAGACTTTCCAGCAAGGTTCCTACCGTGAAATCAGGACCCTTCAAAAAGTGATAGCGGATTAGGTGAGACCCCGGCCTCACGAAAGAGGGTGCGGCCCTTACCGTGGGATTACAGTGGGGCCCACATTGATCTATGTAGTATGTATCCACGCCGTCCATCTGTTTTTCCAGATCATTTTAGAGAATTATTCCAAAACTAAAGTAGATCCAATTATCTGGTGGACATACCATGAGAAACAGCTGATGATTGACCATTCTACCGTTAAAAACTTCTTAGGGAGCATCTTAATGTTTATGTATTGTTTTTTACCATCCATTACATTGCTAAGGTCACATAATCCTGGATGAAGGGAAAAAACAAATATCAGATTGACCCAAAACTTTTAGGGCCCATTAATGGTCAATCACCACTTTTTCTTAAGGTATGGTCTAACTGATAATTGGATCTAGTTCATTTTTAGTATAGTGCCCTAAAATGATCGAAAAAAACAGATGGACGGTATGGATAAATAATACATACATCAAGGTGGGCCCCACGATAACCACATGGTCAGGGCCGCACCATCTTAGGTGAGGCCGGGGTCTCACCTGATCCGTTTTCTAAAAAATTAGGCAGATCTATCCAATTGTTTTTTATGGTGTGGCCCACTGGATGATTGGATAAGCCTATTTTGGAGTCGTAGTCATCAGAGTCGTCATCTATCCATTGTTTCTGTGGAGGATGCCTTTCAAAGATCTAAACCGTTGATCATGTCCAACACTATCCTAACCTTAGGATCAGAGGGATAACTAGATCATTTCCACTCCACAATAGTTAGGCTGATTGCTGGGAATACATTTTAAGGTCCCTAAGCTTATGCACTCATGTGGGCCCACAATCGGGACGTGTTAGATGCACAAATTACAGGCTCGTGAGTGGATATGGTGTCCACGTAAGAAAAATCAATCCAATCCGATAGATGAGAATTACACGTCAGAGAAATAGGTAATCTATCACACGCCTCCAAATTGCCACGTAGTGTCAAACACCATGAATACTTCGGAAGATAAGACTGCGGACCGTCTGCGTCGAAGGAACAGCGAATTCCTGTGACGCCATCTTTTATTGGTCCACGTCACCGCTCAGGGCGAGAAAAAGATTTGCTTGTACGGAATCCGGATCGTCTGCTCATCTTCAACCGTATTTTCCTGTTTACCGGCCTCTGGTTGGTCCAGCTGAGCACCGACTGCCTTAAATGAAGCACTTCTACCAACAGGAGGTCGACAAACAGAAAATTCCGATTGAAGTCAAGCGGATGATCCGGACTCCTTGTATGGGCAGTGGTCCCTGAGCTTATAGTGACATATATGTCTTAAATCCACACCGTCCAACCATTTTGACAGTTCATTTTAAGGCTTTATCCAAAAGTGAAGCGGACTCAAATCTTAGGTGGACTACATACCACAGGAAACAGTCTTTATCCAATTCCCACCATTGAAAACTTATGGGAATGTTTATTTTCCATCCAAATATAATATTGATCCAAAGCTTTTGTAGCCCACAAAAAGTTTTCAATGACCAATTACCACTGTTTTCCTATACTATGGTATATCTGAATTTGTATTGGTTCAATTTTTGAACCATGCCCTAAAATAAGCTTTAAATACAGATGGACCGCATGGATATAATAGCATACCTCATGGTGGACCTCACAGTCAAGGATTGTATGTGTGGACAAGGATATCTCAGTGTCCGGGGCTGTGTGGGGCTCATAGAGATGTCCATGACAAATCCACTCCGTCCAACTGTTTGGAAAGACCACAATAAGACGATATTTTAAAAATCAGCAAATCAAGAACTCATGTCCGCCATAGCACATGAAACAGTGGTAATTTAACGCATGTCAGGGACAGAAGTTTTGTATCTAGATAATATTTTTCCTACAATTTATCTGAGCGTGGTAATAATTCTTTGAACGCTTTGGATGCCATATAAATATCATGATCATCTCCAGGAAGGTTTTAGCTGTAGACGTTTCTATTTCCACTGTTTTGTTGGTATGGCACACATGAGCCTTGAATCTTTCTGATTTTTAGAATCATCTCCTACTGTGGACTTTCAAAACAAATGGACGGAGTGGATTTGTCACAGACATCTATGTAGATCCCACACAGTCCTCGGAACAGAGATATCTCTGTGACCGCACCTACCACTCCAGTGACATGCGTTATTATTTCCACATGACACAGGCGCTTACGTCAGCGACATCAGTTGAAAAGATTTAAAAATAAAATGAGAAACAACGTGCGGACATATTATTTATTCTTTAGTACACCGAATTTCTCGCTAATGGATTACACATATTTCCATTGGAGGCTTAGATATTTTGTGAGCGGTGTCAGATCCACACCTTCCACCCATTTTTTTAGATCGGTCTAGGGCATGAGCCCGAAAATGAGGCAGATCCAGAGCTAAAGTACACCACACTATAGAAATCAGTGGGGATTGATTACCTACCGTTGAAACCGTCCAAGGCACACAAATATCAGGTTGATTGGAGTCTTCCATGGCCTCAAGAAGTTTTCAATGGTACGGATACAATATCTCTTTTTCCTATGTTGTGGTCCACCTGAACTTCGGATCTATTTCAGTTACGGATACAATCCTACTCTTTTGATAGTTTTTTTTTTTTTTTTTTTTTACACACATCAACACTGTTAGTCGGACTTCAATGTTAGCCACCCCACGTTGGGAGTCAATACCATGGACCACAGTGTTGAAAGCTTTTGATGGGGTTGTCCACTTGAGCTTTGGTTTAATTTTGGTCTAATGTTTCAAAATGAGTTGGCAAAGTGGATGAAAGGTGTGTATAAAACACATACATTACGAGCTCGCGCCCTTAAACCTACACCATGTAGCCCCGTGGTGTTGGGTTCACTGCACATTTGGCTGCTTCGGTCATAATTATTCATATGAATTGATGCCCCATAGGAAGCTCCAATTGTGAAAAATAAGGTTTCCACACACTTCATGCTCAATTATGATAAAGAAAATCACATGATCTAAGAACATTATATAAAAATTAGGGCCAATCAACAATTTGAGCTGTCTATTTCTTGCAACCTTTGTGGACCAGTTATTTATCAAGAAATTCTAACCATCCGATCCATGGATTGGAGCATGGATGGCTATAAAAATCAAGGACTATTTATACCTAAATTAGATTACCCAAATCGACATGTACTATCAATTGATTAGACTGTCCAATTGATTAGACTGTCCGGGGGTTCAGATGCAACTAGTTGCACTATAAGTTCTCCTATTAAAAATTGCATTGTAAGTTACTCCTATCAATTTCATGACATTACACAGAACCTCATCTACCAGACATAACTAGATTGAAACATTAGTTTTTTCATCGATCTTCTTCACTCTTCTTCTTTCATAGCCTCCGGTCACTTTCTAAAGAGCGCATCTTGCAACCCTTGTTGAACTAGAAAGCCTTTCATCTTCACCTTCCACGGTTTAAAATTATTTTTCTCTCAATATTTCTTTATGTCGAATCACTTGCTTGAAGACGCCATTAAAAAACTTCGTCTCGGATTCCGATCTACCTCCCAACATTCACTTTGATACCACTTTGTTGGGATATAAGCGATCGTCCCCGTAGCGAAAGCGGAAGCGAAGCAATCAAACAAGAAACAAACCACAATGCAATCAATAAAGCAAATCAACACACACAAGAGGCAATCCAAATTTAACGTGGAAAACCCCCTCATGGGTAAAAAACCACGACACAAAGCGACAATAATTCACTATGAATCAGAAGTTACAAGAGTCATAAAAAAACTTACACTGAATTCAAGCCCACAAGAGAAATCACAAGCTCTCCAAGAGGAAAACCAACGTAGCCCTCCCTCTAAAGCTCTTTCTTTCACCTTAGAACATTCTCTCTCAACCCTTGCAAACCTAGGATGCCTAATTCACGTAATACACTTTCTTAAATAGGAAGAAACCTGAATTAAAAACCTCTTACGTAAGAAACGACGTAAAATCGTGCAAAAACTGTGCCTCCAACTTTGCAGTTCGTGCACGATCGGGCGCCCGACAAATCCAAAATCTGTCCAGAGAGTTTCAGTACTAAATTCAGCCAATTTCGGGCGCCCGACTATCCATCGGGCGCCCAACCAACAGTGGTCGTGCTCCCTACAAACTAGAAACAGTCCAGCAACACAGACTATCAAAGGCCAACCTGGGTGTCCTTAGTCGGGCGCCCGACACCCCTGGTGTCCAAGATTGAAGGCAAAACCCCAACAACGCTTTGTGTAATTACGTTCTCAATGGGACATAAACCATACAAACACAAACTAAGAACTAAGAACTAAACCTAAGTCCTAAAAACCAAATCTGTAAATTCGAATGAAATTCTGGAAAAATTAAAAACTGAAAAACTGGATTAGAAAGAGACTAAGTTAGAAAGATGTTACCGATTCGCTTGAACTAAAAGTAATTCTTACAAAGAAAAATAAACTTTGTTAGTTCTAGAAAGTAAGAAAATTAGTCTTAGGAAAACATGAAATCCTTCCTAACTAATTCTACTTCTATAGCTAATAAAATAATGTAGAATCGTTTAACCTTATTCCACGGCAACAGTGCCAAAAGCCTGTTCGCTTACCTCAAGTGCAAAGCTTGCGATGTAGTAATAACTCGGTAAGACCGAGGTCGATCCACGGGGAATTAGGGTAAACAATCCCAACTTATTCCAATAACTTCAAATCAATCAGTTGTGAAAATTCAAGTTTAAGAACTAGAACTAAATAGAAAAATAAGTCAAAGAATAAAACTTGATATTTAATGGAAACTAAGGCTTTAAGCATCCACATGTAGTAGTCCAATTCGAATTCATTCATTCAAGCATAAACACAACTAGATTCGAAATTATATCTCTCATCTACTTTGAAGATTAGGCATTTAATCACAATCAATCCCACTTAAGTCAGATAATCATATTCTAGTTCTAATAAAGCACATAAAACTTGAACTTGTAGCCTTCGAAGTAACAGATAAACCAAGAAATCATGACGTGCTCCAGGGTTACTACAATTCAATTCTAATCAATCAAAACATGGTAATCTCAAAGAATTGCAAGGAACTCATGTCCGGAGCACAAGAACTCTCATAAAACATAAAAAATTCCAAATTTATTCAAACTAAAACTTTAAAATTCCAAACTTTAAAATTCCAAACTTTAATAAAGGTACTTGAATCAAACGAATTCTACATTAGAACTAGTTACACGCTTCACCTCTTAATCCCAGCTAAGAGGTTTTAGCCGAGCATTATCATACTTCAACTAAAAACAAAAGAAAACTACTAAAAAGCATTAAAAAAAAACTAGATTCAAAGGAGTTGCAAACGCTCCACGACAATCATCTTCACATCCCACGACTTCTCAAGCCTTCTATGATGAGATTAGATCAAGCCCTAGGTGTCCCTTTATATATTTGATGCTCCACCGACTCAGAAACTTCCAGAATTGCGCAATACTTATGCACTACGCATGAAAAATCGAAGCTTCATGAATAAGTTGCTAAAATTCTGGATTTACACATGGCCGACCGGTCAGACTGGTTTTGGCCGGGTCCAATGAGCTCAGAGAGGGCAGCAATGTGACGGCCGACCAATGACGACTGGTCCGTCCCACTTTGTTGGGTTGATCTTCTTCATTTCTTTCTCTCTTCTCCCCTTGCTTCTTCTTCCATTCACCTGGCTCATCTTCCTTCATCATCAAATGGCTTTTAAAAGTGTTCTTTTAGCCATCAAATAGGTGAAGTCTCTCTCTCATTCCTACAATAACAAAACATGCATTAGACATATTTTTTAATCATAGAAATCATACATAAAATGTGATGAAATGGGGTTAGAATATGTATAATTCAAGAGTTCAACAATTAACAAACCAAATCTACTCAGCATCAAAAGCACATCGTTTCAAACCAAACTCGTCCGACACAAACCCTTATGCAATGCGAACTCTGAAAGTTTTAGAGTAGTTAAATTATAAAACCCTATTAAGATGACGAGAGAGATCATAATTCAAAGAGAGAGAGAGAGAGAGAGAGAGAGAGAGAAATCAACAAAGAGTTGCAGGAGAAAAAGTAAGTTCAAGAAACAAGAGAGTCGAGCCCATGATTCCCTGACTCGTTCTGACCTGAGTTGTTATTTTCACGTTCAATTGCTAGATGTAATTTAGAGGGAGAAAAAATAAGAAAAAAATAGAGGAAAAAAGAAAAAGAAAGGTGAAAGAAGGAAGAAACGAGTGAGAGAGAAAGAGGAGATTCATCGACCGAGTCAACTCATCGACTCAACCCACTAAGTTCTAAAATCAAATCGATTTTAGGGCCGAGTCGAACCCTGCTTGTGTCGTTTAGTAGGTAAGTCACACTTCTTCCATTCTTTTGATTCAAAAAAGATTATTAGTCATGTAGTATTACCTGCGCGACTCATTGAGTTGACTCAGCGATTCAAAATGCTGATTTGTTAGATCAGCAGGAGAAAAAGTAAGTTCAAGAAAGAGGAGAGTTGAGCCCATGACTCCTTGACTTGTTCTGACCTAAGTTGTTTTTTTCACGTCCAATTGCTAGATATGATCTAGAGGAAGAAAAAATAAGAAAAGAACAAAGGAAAGAAGAAAGAGAAAGGTGAAAGAAGGAAGAAACGAGTGCGAGAGAAATAGGAGATTCATCATTCGAGTCAACTCACCAGTTGACTGACTAAGTTCTAAAATCAAATTGATTTTAGGGTCGTGTCAGACCTCACCTGTGTCATTTAGTAGGTAAGTCACACTTCTTCCATTCTTTTGATTCAAAACAGATTATTAGTCATATAGTATAATCTATGCGACTCATTGAGTTGACTCAGCAAGTCAATATGCTAATTTATTAGAGTTTAGGCCCAGGAGACCAAAAATCCTAATTTGATATATGTGTTATAAATGTGGATTATTTCATACAGAGATCTTGTCAATTAGCATTAAAAGTTATACCGAGTTGTATCGAGTCACCTCTTATCTGACCGTGTCAAACTATGTGTAAGTGGAATCAAACCCCGATCAAGTACGCGCAATTTTCAATAATATATTAGACGCATGTGTACCTTTTTTATGTGAGTAATCCTCTCGATACTTATTAGTTTTTTATTATGTTGTTACATCGAATTTATTTTCAATTTTATACCAAGTTAATATTAGTTGTTTTTCAAGCTATGTGTTGGTAATGGATGTTTTTATTTGAGACTTAAGTGTTTATTAAATTTAAGATGTTGTTATTTTATTTCAAGTTAAAGAGTGGATGTGATGATAAGTTGGTTATGTGCTTAAGTTATGTTGAAAAGGAAGTGAACTTGTGATAATGAATTGGACATGTGTTTACGTTGTGTTGGAAAGAAATGAAATTTTTATAAGTTATTTGATGCATTCATAACACAAGGATTATAGCATGGGTTCAACTGCCCTGATACAAAAACTAAACACAGTACTTTGCCTTAGACTTTGTAAAGTATATGCATGCTGCTCTGTCTAAGAAGATTAGAAATGAATATGATGCTTTATCTTGAACTTCTTAAAAGTATATGCATAGGTTCTCTACCCTAAAAGATCTTAAATGAACATAGTGCTCTTTTTTGAATTCCTTAAAAGGTACGATACACAAGTTTACTTTTTGATGTCGAGCACTTATGCATTACGCAATTATTATTTTAAGTTATTCGTGTTTATAATATATATCTACTAGCTCAGAAATTTTAAGAATTGGAGGGAGGTGATCGCACTATGCCATTATGCTCATCCCGTTTAATTAAACATTTCAAATGCTAAGCTGGAGTTTTTCGAGCGTATAGATTTCTTTCATTTATGCTAATTCATCCCGTGTAATAGAGTAGTTTGATTTTTTTTTTTTTTGTTGTATTTAGAAACATGTAGACATTGAATAGAAAAAAGTAGATTGGTTTAATTCTATTTTAATAGATCTTCTTTTTATTTTAAAGATTGGTTGTATTGTATTTAGAATGAAAATGTGATACATGTTGAGTTAATATTTAAATTATTATAGTTCAAGGGCCTGGGATTTAGGTTTCAAGTAGCTTACTTAGGTACCCGGATTTTAGTGTGTGACATGTTGGCCTGGGGATATTTACACCAATTGGTGAGGGGCGAATAAAAATCACATCTTCAAATCAGTATCCACTATTCTGTGTTGCTCATTTAGATCTACGAACATGGGTTCTTGGACAATAGTTGTAGTCCTCACTTTTTTTATATACACCGCTATCTAAAAATTGGGGTTTTAACTGGACAAAATCATGTATGCCAAGACATTTTCGTTGTCTCTACTAAGTACTAATACATGACCCTGCCCAACATACACAATCTTTATTCTAACATTATCTTCCTCGGGTGTTATCTTCATAATCTTGTGCATTTTAGCTATGAGCTCCTTATATGTAATTTCAATGATCATAACGATACATTTGTTTTCGCCACCCTTTTACGAGATTTATATATATATATATATATATATATATATATATATATATATATATATATATATATATATATATATATATAAACTCCGCATCATAATAGTATTGTATGAATCACCGTTGTGAATTTTCAGCGGGATCACCATTGAAATGTACAACAATCGTTGTTGTTATCTATTACAGATCACCGTTGTGCATATTCAGCTGGATCGTAGTTAAAATACACAAGAATCACCGTTTCATCTGTTACAGATCATCATTGTGCATTTTCAACGGGATCGTTGTTGTGAGCTGTGCAACTCCATCTTAATAGTTCAAAAATACATGTTACACATACCTTTATGTCAATATTATAGTCGGAAGGGCAGTGAGTAGTGGTGGCCCCACATAAGGGACGATGATCGTCAGAGAGTGGAAAAGTTAGCCAGAGAGTGAAAAAGATAATCATAAAAGTAAACAAAATGATGTACTTCTTCTATGGACAGTTGATACGGGTCCCATAATGAAGAGAATAGTATGTTGGAGGTTCGCCGGAGTGTGTAGGCCCCATAGAACTATCTTCCAAAAGTTGGAACTGTTGGTGGTCCTCTCTGGAAAAAAAATACCCAGAAATGAAAATAGGGTCCTCATAGCTTCTTGGCCTCACATAAGGCTATACAGACAGCTTTCATGGGGTCCACGTGTCATCATTAGTGAAACTCACGTTGTCCATTCAATTAGGTTTTTAATTTTAAGGCATGGACCAAAAATGAGGAAAAACTACATCACAGGTGGACCGCAAGAGAAGAAATAATTGTCAATGAATGCTTGATGTTATCGAATTTTGTGGGCTGGGCTTTAATCAGACTCAACTCAATGATTTCTGTGGTTCCAAGATCCCTAAACAAATAAGCGGATCAAATCTTCTATGGAGTGGGTCCAATTATGATTTAGTGGGACCCACTCCACATTTTGGAAATGATTATCTTTAACATCTCTTAGCCCAAATTTTTAACGGTTCAAAATTCTGATTTTTTTAAGCCATTGACACCCCTAGGTATCTAGTGTTTAAGCATACCAGTTAGAAGATGCAGTATAGGAATTCTCTGTGCCTTCAACAAGGGCCTGTTTGGATTTAGTGAAACAATGAGAAAGGAAAGAAGGTTTCTCGAGAAATCTTCTTTCTATTGTTTGTAAATACCGAATACATAGGAAATAGAGGGAAATCCAATTTCCTACTTGGTTTATTTTTTCTAAAAATCAGTCTTTTATTTTCTCACCCGAACCCTTCGGAAAGTGGTTTTCTTTCCCACGTTTTCTCCTCAAGAAAATTGTGTGAGAAGCTGACTACCTACTAACTACCTTGCTATTGTCAGTGCTTAATGGGCCCCACCATGATGTATGTATTTTATCCACACCAACCATCCATTTTTAAGATCATTTTAGGGCATGAGCCCAAAAATAAGGCTAATCCAAGTCTTAAGTGGGCCCCATCATAGGAAAATAGTGACGATTGAATGCACCCCATTAAAACTTCCTAGGATCTACTGTAATGTTTATTTTCCATCCAACCTATTGATAAGGTCACACAAGCCTGGATGAAGCGAAAACACAAATATCAGCTTGATGCAGAATTTTTTGTGACTCTCAAGAAGTTTTTAATTATGGACATTTAATCACCACTGCTTCCTATAGTATAGTCCATTTGAGATTTGGGTATGCATTCTTTTTGGGCTCATGCCAGAAAATGATATGGCAAAATGAATGGATAGTGTGGATAAAAAACATACACTGCAGGGGCACACAGAGCACCGACTAAGAGTGACCCTATTACAAGTAGCGTCAACCGACAATCGACATCCAACTATATCATTGAAAAAGCTTTAATATTCTAGAGTATATAGGTGATACACATGCATTTAAATTTTGCATGCAATAAATATAGTAATTTAAAATAAATTATACAAATAATTGATTCTGATTTAAACATGTCATGAACTTATAATATTATCCTTATTGGACTATCTTTCTAATGGATTGGTGAAAATCTACCTAATGGTTAAAAACGAAAAATATTCAAGAGTCCTATTCCAACATATGAATGTCCATGAATCAATGGTTAGGATTCTTCAACAAATATAACTCACTCCAAGTGACATGGAGACAATGACTTCCACAATCTAATTGACTTAAGTTATTAAGTTCATTTCACAATTTCTAAGTTTCTTTGTGTCAAGTTTGCAAGAGTATAAAATAACTCGTTTAAAGTTATGGTCTCAATTTGTTTAAAATAGGGCAAGATAACTTTCTTTAACTGAGTTTCACATGGGGGCAACTATATTCTCTTTGTCAAATCCACTCCATTCATCGGAATTGTTCCTCAATGTTAGGCATCGGGACAAAATCTCAGCCTAATCCACAATTTAGACGGGACACACTATAAGAAACTATAGGGGTAGGATGGACAGGGGTTTATATGTCAAGTATGTTCCATCTATATCCATCATCAGATGCCCCATACCCCTCCGATAAGTACTTCCATGTTATAAAGAAAATATTAATTGTTAATTCCATACACATAAGCACTATATAATGTCAATATAATTTCTTAAAACATATTAGATTTTAAAACAAACCTCTTTTTTTTTTTGTTGAGAAAATGTTGTTGAGAAATGATGTTTCATTTTCCCACTTATTCATGAAAACAAGGTTCTTAGGAAAGTATAGTTTCTTCTCACTGATTTCACACATCCAATTGCACCCTGAGAACAAATCCGTTCTTAGAAGATACTTACCGGGAAGGAAACCCAGGCTCTCCACGTGGGAGAAAAAGAAAAACCTGCACCGACTAAGTAAAACCAGCAGCCTACACGTGTTCCTTTTCTTGTATCAAAATCTCTCCACCGTTCATAAAGGTTTCAAAAGTTCTTTTGGCCTTCACTGTGGCCTACATGCTGAGTGGGTTTGATGATCCGAACGCTCATATTTTGGACTCTATGCCATACGTGTCACAACGTTGAACCGTCGTAAGTGTTTCTATCTGTAGATGAATTTAGAATAATGAAAGAAAACTTAAATGGCTCTCATTCAACTCTAAAATTCAAAGATTAGGATCATTAATTAAGCTTGATAATTGGAAGACAGCTTATTTGTAGTAGAAATGATAATATGGACGGTTCAGATCACTGGAAAAACTCAGAGTGTGGTCCCGAGTGGCTGGTGTCACACGCTGGAACCTATATCGCGACGGAGGCAATCCGGGTCCGAATGGTTAGTACGCCGTCAAAAAAGGAGGAATTGCTATATGCGCATGACTAAAACATTCACACGATTCCCAAAAGAAAATGTAGCAGACGCTGCGGTGGGGCCCACCGAACGTGGCCCAAAAATTGGTGTGATCCTTTTTCTAATTCGATACAGTCATCTTGTTCACACGATATGACTGTGCATGCTCCTGTCATCCTGAGGCCCACCCTAGGAGCTGTAATAAGTATATCCATAGCAGTTGCATTAGTCGAGTTGTACAGATAGGGATACTCAAGGATTGGAAACCCCACAATACATGGGAGTGTGAGACCATTTAAAGATGGTGTCGGTAATCTAGCAGCATTTCAAAATCCGAATTTCAAAAGTTTTATTTTCTCATGATCTTTTGAGATTCCCACGTGACCCACCACTTATAGGTGGTGAAAGATAAGTGTTGCCAACCCTCATCAAACAGTGTTCCACACGTGAAACATTGTACAATCATACTTCACAGCCCATCTGAAAAATTAGAAAGATGCAAAACGCAGGTGTGCCCCACCACAGTTGACATTGTAAAATCATGCTTGAAAGTTTTAAATTCACATGGTGTGGCTCATTTGAAAATTTAATTTGACTACTAATTGCATGACCTAATTTTAAGTGTGGATATAAAAATGAACCGCATATGTGACTTAGGTAGACCATATGATTTGAAATAGTGTACATAAGATGTTTACCCTCCAAATTATTTTCCTATGTGTGACTTACCTAAATTATAGATTTTCCTAGTTGTCAGCCTATAGGTAAAAATGTTTTTGTGAAACCTAATGGTTAGAATTGATTTCTCATGATTTTCATAGTGATCAGACTTGTAAAAAATCAATGTTTTACAATTATTTCTTTTGGCATGGCCCATCGAAGTCATAGATCAGTTCAATTTGTTTTTTGGCCTTTGGCCCAATGTGGGATTACACAACTAATGGTCCATGTGGATTTCACATCCATATTACAATATTAGGCTTAGGTGTGCCTTTGGTAATTTTTTTTTTTTTTGTTTCTTTTAATATATGAAGAGAAAAAGGTAAATCTCTCTAATCAGGGCACGATTTGAGTGGATCCCTACCTATGGGGCTCACTGTGATGTATGTTCCTTACATCCATACCATCTATCCATTTTGACAAGTCATTTTAGGGGTGACTAAAAAAATGAAGCAGATCCAAATCTTAGTAGACCATGCCACAGACAACCATCTTGATTGAATCCTCACTGTTAAAAACTTCACAGGGGCCACCGAAATGTTTATTTTCCATTTTTCCATCTAACCTGTTGATAAGGTCACAAAGACCTGGGTGAAGAGACCACACAAATATGAGGTTGATCCAAAACTTTTGTCTCATCAAAAGTTTTTAATGGGTGATTACCACGGTTTCTGATTTGGATCTGCTTCATTTTCGGTATAATATCCCAAAATGAATTTTCAAAATAGTTGTATGGTCTGAATATAAGGAACATACATCATGGTGGACCCACATTCAAGGATCCACGTGGGAAGGACGCCACCGAAAGCGGAATGCGTGGTGTGTCACACGTGGTACGGAATGCGTGGTGTGTCGCACATGGCACACCACGTGTGTTGACTTCACCAAGTTTTATGAGCCCCACCATGATGTATGTGTTATATTCACACCATCCATCTTTCTGGGAAGATATTTTAGGGCATGATCCAAAAAAGAGGTAGATCCAAAAGCTCAAGTGCACTGTACTACAAAGCAGTAGGTACAATGATGCCTGCCATTGAAACCTTCATTGGGCCACGATGATTTTTATTTGCCATCCAACTTATTCATAAAGCCACACATACCTGGATGAAGTGGAAAAAAATATCAACTTGATCCAAAACTTCTACACGTCCCAAGAAGACGTCAATGGTAGGCATTCAATCCCCACTACTTTCTGTAGTATGGTCCACTTGAGATTTAGATCTGCCTTGTTTTTTACCTCATGCCCTAAAATCATCTCGCCTAATGGATAGACGGTTTGGATATAACAATGCATAATGGTGGGACATAGATCTTGATGACAACAACACACTGCATAGATTCTGAGGGGTGTGACACCATCACGCAATCCGAATCCGCTTCGGACTCCATCGCACGTACCAGAGCTAAATCTAGTCAAGGAGTATTCACAGGAAGGACGCCACTGTCAACTTTTGGTGGGGCCACCACAATGTACATGTGAAATCCACTCTAATCATTAGTTATGTAATTTGACATTAGGCTCATAGCAAAAAAATTAGATTGACTTCTGATTCAAATGTACCGCACCAGCATAAACAATTGGGAGAGATGTCCAATGTTGATTTTTTGCAGGGTTCATTGTGAAAATTATAAGAAACTCACTCAAATCATTAGATTCGACATAAAACATTTAAGCCTAGGGCCCAAGAATCAAAACAACCCCCGATTAAAATGAGAAACATAGGAAAATAATTTGGAGGGTGGCCATCACATGTACATGTTTTCAATTGAATGATCCACCTCAACCATGAATGGGACTTACTTTTTTACATTTAAGCCTAAAATTAGGTCATGCAACTAGCATTCGGATTAGATTTTCATAAACATAGCAAGTGAGGGCCAACATTACTTTAAGTTTTCCAAAGGGCAATTTCCTTCGAGGTTGAAAACACAATAGAGCTTTGGTTTCTTCCAAATCTCCCCCCTGAAGTGTAATTTAAACATTTCATCATTCATCCGCAGAGTCAAATGAATGTTTTGGTGAATACGAATGTTCTTAGGAATTTTCAAATAAAAATCCCTATATATTAAATTACTTCATTCTTACGTTTAGATTTATATTATTTTCTTTTTTATTTTAAACTCTATATATATCTCCATTAGATCTCTTCCAGAAATCTCTCATTCTCCGTATATACATGTAATCATCAATAAAATTATACAAGTTAATATTCTCTACAACGTAGCCTTTCTAGAATTCCCACCCATATCTTAGGTGCCCACTAACCATATCATAGTGGGCCCTACACAGCTCAACTTATGAGAATTCATGGACGTTCGAACTTTTGTGATGAATGATCATTCCCCCTTAAACCATAACAAGTAAGCAGAAGCGCATTCCTAATTATATTTAATAATATTAGGAAACGGTCATTGGTCTCTTTAAAATATTAGGCTAGTTGTGTTTGGTGGCTATCAATGCGTTGAAACACTGTTCATCCAGTGGGTTCCACCGTGAAATAGCCATATTATAAAATAAAAAAAAGACACATTTTAATGTTTAATGACCATATGCTAAAAAAACGTACACACGTTTAATGTCCATATTCTAAAAGCCACCAACAAAGAAACAGTTTAGATATAGGCCGGCCAGACATAATGTAGCTAGATGTCCCTGTCCACTGAATTTTATTTATTTACTTGTATGGCCATCCACGTTGATATTGGAAGCGGATTGCGAATGGAGTTACTCAGGACCCATAGCGTACTGAGTAAACTCTATGGGATCTACCATGATTTATGTATTTTATCCACTCCATCAATCCATTTTAACATATAATTTTAGGGGTTGAAACAAAAGAAATTAAGCATATCCAAAGTCAAGTGGGCCCACACCGCAGGAAACATTGTGAATTGAACCTGTACCATTGAAAATTTCTTGGAGGTCACAAAAGTTTTGAATCAAGCTGATATTTGTGTTTTCCCTTCATCCATATCTTTGTGATCTTATGAATAGGTTGGATGACAAATAAACATCACTGTGGGCCCTATGAAGGTTTCAATGGTGGAAATCATTATTCCCACTGTTTCCTATGGTATGATACACTTGAGATTTGGATATGCTTCAAGTTTTGGCTCCACCGCTAATATGAGCTGGAAAAACGAACGGACGGTGTAGATAAGCCACATACATTCACAGTGGGCAAGAACGTCCTGAGTAATTCAGTTCGCAATCCGATTTGGTTGATCTTTATCGTTTCAGGAATCGGATTACGTCCTGAGTTACTCCGGACGCTCATATCCTACTGAGTAAACTCAGTTGGGCCCACTGTAAATGTATGTAGTTTATCTACACCATCCATCCGATTTTTCAAATCATTTAAGTGGTTGAAACCAAAATCGAAGCATATCCAAAACTCATGTAGACCATACCACAAGAAACAGTGGGTATGATGATTTCCACCGTTGAAACCTTCCTAAGGCCTGCAGTGATGTTTATTTGTCATCCAACCTGTTTACAAGATCACACAGATATTGATGAAGGGAAAAAACAAACATCAGCTTGATCCAAAACTTTTGCCGCTCTCAAGAATTTTTCAATGGTACAGGATCAATTCATATTATTTCCTATGGTGTGGTCCACTTAAGATTTTAATATGCTTCGTTTTTTTCCTCAAGCCATAAAATTATCTGTAAAAATGGATTAATGGAGTGGATGAAATACATAAATCACGGTGGATCCCTCAGGGTTTACTCAGTACGCTTAGCGTACTAACTTACTCAGCACGCAATCCGCTTCCATCGTTTCCACGTTTTGAATCACTGAACCATGGCCCCCACTTAGAGGTGGACAACGATCCGATCCGAGTCGAACATGGACCAGATCAGATTGTTCGACTACTTGAGTGGGTGTGTTCGAACAATGTTCGAACAAACATTCGAACATGATGGCTCTGTTCGAACTCAATTTGGTCTAGCCCAATTATGTTCAAACATGTTCGAACATATGGATTTCGACCAATTTTTACGAGTTCAAACAAGTTCAAACAATTTCGCTTTTTTCGCTTGAAAATATTTTTTCTAGTACTAAATAGTAAAAACCGATTTTTTCTTTTCGTTCTGTGTGTCCCACCATGATATATTTGTTTTATCTACTCCGTCCATTCATTTGTACAGCTTATTTTAAGGCATTAAATAAGAAATGAGGTAGATACAAAACTCAAATGGACCACATCACAGGAAACAGTGAGGAGAATGATGTCCACTATTGAAACCTTCATGGGCTCACAGTCACATTTATCTGTCATCCACCCTTCTTCTTCTTCTCTCTCTCTCTCTCTCTCTCTCTCTCTCTCTGTGTGTGTGTGTGTGTGTGTGTGTGTGTGTGATCGAGTTGAACGAACAAGTTGAGTTGAGTCGATCAATATTT
This sequence comes from Liriodendron chinense, assembly GCA_003013855.2. NCBI lineage: Eukaryota > Viridiplantae > Streptophyta > Magnoliopsida > Magnoliales > Magnoliaceae > Liriodendron > Liriodendron chinense. The sequence goes on along the minus strand of PVNU02001268.1, from coordinate 3,466,915 downwards.
GAGTCGAGTTCGAGTTCGAGTCGAGTTGAACAGGACTGTGTTTGAAATTGAATTGAAATTTTTTTCAAACACACCATGTGTGTTCGAACAAAGTTCGAACAATAAGACTTTCTGTACAAACAGGGTTTTACCGAGTCGATCCAAACAGTTAAACTCAGTTCGTGTCCAGCTCTACCCCCAGTTATGAGACTTTAAAAACCGGGCTCACAATCCAATCTCACAGCTCATAAGCATGACGTACAAGTTATGGAAGCATATATCTAAACCATCCAAAATGTGGGTCCCATTGTGGATGAAACATATATCTAAAATCACCTTATCAATCAATGGTAACCATCCATTCATGACTACCAGACGGAGGGTTAGAAGTAAAATAGTGATTGATCGAAATTTAAAGAGAAAATCAGAATAATTTCCTGGCTAGGCTCTTTTTGCAGATGGTCGGACATTTAGACGGTCTAGATTTCCATACAACTTGCCATGAATATGTCCCCCCCCCCCCCCCCCCCGACAATGGCGCGGATGCAGATTGCCAGATCCATGGTGACCTGACTGTGGAGCCCACCGTGATGTATGGGTTTTATCCACGCCCTCCATCTGTTTTGCCAGCTCATTTTAGTTCATGAGCCCAAAAATAGGCAGATCCAAAGCTCAAGTGGATCACACTACAAAAAACAGTGGGGATGGTGACACCCATTGTTGAAAACTTCCTAAGGTCTGCCATAATGTTTATTTGCCATCCAACCTGCTCATATCGTCACACAGGGCTGTTACTCTTAAGAAGTTTTCATCGGTGGTTGTTCAATCCCCACTATTTCATGTGATGTAGTCCACTTGAGTATTGGCTTGTCTATTTGTAGCTTATGCCTTAAAATGAACCGGTAAAATGGACGGCTAAGCGGACAAAACACATACATTGCAGTGGTCCTCCCCAAATGCTGCTTGTGTTTTGTCCACGCCATCTATCCATTTTGTTAGGCAGATGCAAAGCTCAAGTGGACCATACTATAGAAAACAATGGGGATAACAAGCAATGGAAACTTCGTGGGGCTCACCATGATGTTCATTTGCCATCTAACCAGTTCATAAGGTCACACTGACCTAGATGAATAGAAAACACAACTATCAACTTTTTTTTTATATATAGGTTAGTTCACACACCCCATTGTTAGTACACCCACCCACACAAATATCAACTTGATCCAAAACTTTTGCCACCCGAAGAGGCAGCGCCCTAACCCTACGTAAGCAATTTAAGCTAGGGTTTAAGGACCAAAATGGGCTGCGTCGATGGAACAGGTTAGGCCTAGACCGAACACTTGAGGTCCGAGGCCTGAACCAGGCTGACACAAAGTCCAATTTTTTTTGGCCAGGGCAAGCCTGACCCGACCGGAACTCATGCACAAAGAAATTGACACCTAGAGGAATGAAACCAATGGTCTATGTTCAAAATTCATGGGTTACCAATCAAGGATCGAACTGGCAAATTCGTAGGATATAAGACATGTACACATAAAGTCAAGTTCAGCCCAGCCTTATGCCATGCCATGCCCAAGCCTAGCCCTTAGACCCAGCTAACGGGTCCTAGCCCTGTAGAAAGCCAGATTGGGCTTATTAGACTAGGGGACCCATATGTCACTTTTTCATTGCTTTGAGAGACGTGTTCCAATGACTAATTAGAAAACCTTCATTGGATACATATGGATTATAGAAAGCAGATGTGGCATTTTCTGGTCAGATTCACCAACAGATGATTTGACATGTTTTAATTGCGTGTGAGATTCTGTATTACGTGCAAAGACCATGCAATTAATTTGAATTTTCCAATGCTTTTTTATCTCTATATAAACCCCATATTACCCATCTTTCATTACCTAATTCCAACGATTGGAGTAAAATAAAAGTTCTTCAAGGGTTTCTATGGTAATAGAAGTATTGAAGCTGAGGATGGCCTTTGCATTTGTAGCAGTGTTTCTTCATCTCTTTCCATTGATCAGCTGCGCCGTTGATAGGAGCCAATTTCCTCAAGATTTCCTCTTCGGCACTGCAACTTCATCTTATCAGGTAAAAGCATGCAATCACTGCTTTTTAGCTTTTACGTTGCAATGCGAAGATTTCATGGATTCTTTCATTTCCGTTTGGATGATGGGATACCATTGTGTTCAAATGAGTTGCCAATGCTAGTTTTTGGGAACTGGGGGCAGTAGATGAGCCCATTCATCATAAAATTAGTGAAGGTTTCAACGTTATCAATCCAAACTTTTGGCAATTGAGCAGTGGATGACTCATCAATCTAAGAATGGTTAATTCCAGGGCCTGAAGCTGTGGTGCAACCAAACATACCATAAGCAAATAGCGTTATTTGGAGCGCATTTTGCAAGCGCTTGCCACTACGCATTGTTATACAGGGTTTTTAAGCCATCTGATGCATTAAATTTTGAACAAAAAATAATTACTTATTGCATCCAACGCTGAAAACACCTTGTACCACAAGGAAAAGCGCAGATATGGCGTAGTAGCTCTTATGTTGAATAACGTAGCGGATATATGGATGAATTGGAGAAGATTTATATCTTCATTTTCTTTTCAATAGTAGCCCTTTAATCTACAAAGAAAGAATACTTCTAAAACTAGAAATATAATTAGTCTTATTCAGTAACATACTTATTATAATGTATTTCGTAGGATTACGTAAGTTAAAAAAAAAAAACTTTTAAAGTTTTAGTTCAACTTTAAATAAAAAAATTTTCTAAAATAATAAAAATTACTAAAAATAGTAAAAAGACATCTTATCCTACCAAAATTGTGGCACTTGGAAATTATATTGTGTGTTTGGGATATATATGATTTCCTTCGGGAGCCCTTCAGGCCAATTTGTGCGATCCTGGCCCTCCATTGACTTGACCTTTAACTGTCCTATATCAAGATACCTGTGGGTGGTCAATTCTCTTTGCAGATAACTAGTATAAAGTTTAAGGATTCTGATGTGTGCAAGTGTGTACCAAGATAAGGTGCACACGTGTCACATGCACTTTTTAAAAAGTGGGGAGTGGTTCGGGTGTTACCCGGGTAACACCCACTACTGCGTGGGGCCCACCTTGATGAATATGTTGTATATCCAAGCTGCCCATCCGTTTTATTGGCTCATTTTATTACATGATGTCCAAAATTAAGTAGATCCAAATCTTGTGTGGACCGCACCACTGGAAAAAGTGGTGAATGACAATTAAAATCATTTTGTAGGCCACAAAAGTTTGGATCAAGCTGATCTTTGTATTTTCCCTTCATCTAGGTCTGGTTGACCTTGACAATAGGTTGGATGAAACATAAACATTATGGATATTCTTAAAGTAGGCCTTGGGAAGTTTTTAATGGTGGTCATTCAATCACCATTGCTTCCTTTGGTGTGGTCCATCTGAGATTTGAACGTGCTTCATTTTTGGGATCACTTCCTAAAGTGGGCTGCACAAACGGATGGATGGCGTAGATATACAACAAATTATCAAGGTGGGCCTCATGGTAAGGGTAATACCCACTACGGTCCTAGCCAGGTAACACCTTATCCGCTCCCCTGAAAATGATGGGTTGACCCAGTAACCTGGACCCCACCCGACCCAATATAATTAAATAAGTGGGCTGGGTTGCTGTCAGGTTGAGGCCTGCCCAATTAGCGACTGGGTCTCCAAATCATGATGAGGCCCAGCCCATGGGCAGACTAGGCAATTCCAACCTAACCAGACCTGGCCCACCTTCACCCCAAGCAACCACATGGAAGCGTGCAGCACTGCTTTTTATTGACTTTTTTTATATTTTCTTTGGTAGGTTGAAGGGGCTTACTTAGAAGGCAACAAAGGTCTAAGCAATTGGGATGTTTTCTCTCACCTACCAGGTTGGTTCTTTTTTTTTTAATTAATTAATTTATTGATCCTCTCTTAATTGGGTTATTTTAGCTATAGTAAAAAACACTTTTCAAATTAAAAAATAACTTTGAATTTTTCATATTCTATATTCAGGAAAAGTCAAGGATGGGACCACTGCAGATGTTGCTGATGACCATTACCATCGTTACAAGGTATGTATTTTTTATTAGTTTTTTATTTAATCAAGAAAAATCTAACGGTCAAGGTAGGTAGATTTCATTGATATTGGAAGATCTGACCGTCGGATGGGAAGCCAATGTTACGTACGCAATTTACACTCCTTGATTTAATTTGTTACACTAGCGTTACAATGAGAATCTAATGGCAGAGATTTCTCTTTAAGCAAAAAAATAAAAAAAAATTAAAAAAAATCCTCCATCGTATTCATGATGTGGCCCAGGTAAAAAAAAAAAAAATGAAGTCCTCTTTTCCTATTCATGAGATGACCCAGACTTTGAATTGTAGACCCAGTCCCGTTGGTTTGGTCCAAGTAAAAAATATTGATTTTACTTCATGCACGACCATGGGAATATACATGCATATGATGTCATTGGTTTGGTCATCCAGACCATTGTCCTGATATGAATGCCTACTCCACCAGGGTCCAGGGATATGGGATACCTGAAAAATCTCTCATATTTCCTTGGGTCAGTGGCCTTAGGTTGCTGAGAAAAAAATATGAAGATGGTCCACATCCATCAGAAGGAGAAAGGCTAAATATTGAAGGGTCAGGATCTTAATATCTAGGAGATTTCAAACACCCTCCATCCGCAGTAGGGCTGTCCGAGTTGGACGCGGATTGCCTGAGAAGAACTTTTGCAGGAACATCCTGCGATGGGAAGCTACGTGGGGTCATCGTGATGTTTGCTTGAAATCCACCCATTCCATTGGTTTTTTCAAATCATGTTAGGACATGAGCTCAAAAATAAGACTAATGGATGGTGTAGAGAAATACACCAGATCTAATGGACTGCACCACAGGAAAGAATGGGTAGAGAAATACCTACCGTTGAAACTCCTTGGGGTCTACTTTTATGGCATGAACCCAAAAATATAGCAGATTCAAAACTCAGCTGAATCATAACACAGGAAATAGTGGTGAATAACCATTAAAAACTTCTTGTGTGCCATAAAAGTTTTGGATCAAGCCGATATTTGTATGGTCCCTTAATCCAGGTCATTTGGACATTACAAACAGGTTGGATGGAAAATAAAATATCCGCTGACCCCAAAATGTATATAATGGTGGGTATTCAATCACAACTCTTTCCTGTGCTATAGGTCAACTGAGATTTGGATCTGCTTCATTTTTGGGATCAAGATAAAAAGTGATCTTTCAAAAAGGATGGACGGCCTAGATTTTAAGAATATATAACACGGTGGCCCCACAGTGAGGGATCCACCTAAGGCTTGCCCAAAAACTCACGCACCAATATTACCACGGTCAGATGAGCTCAAATGACTTGGGCTTTTACACAGATTCGAGCCCACTCCAGCCCATTTAGCTCTCAAGAAAGACAAAAAAAAAAAAAAAAAAAGGCTAACATATAGGTAACTTGTTGAATATGAACAGGAAGATATTGAGTTGATGCATTCCCTTGGAGTGAATTCCTACAGATTTTCCATAGCCTGGACCAGAATCCTCCCAAGTGAGTTTTACTTACATCTCTTGAATTTTACTGTTAGGTAAATGTGTATGTCAAATCCAATCCATCCAGTAGGTTGACCCCACCATGAAGATCACATCTGGCTAAAACCAGGTAAATCCACTCATCGAACACGCCACATTGTAGTTTGGACTAAATGAGTTGTTGTCCATTCTATTCTTTGGTGTGGCCCATATGACTAGTGGATTAACCTTTTTTTTTTTTTACCTAAATGTTCTTTATTGTGGGGCCAACATTTGGGACGAGTTGGATTTGCTATCCACGTGGTGTGCTGACATTTAGGTGTTTGTGAGACCTCATATTTTAATACAGACTTAATCTTTATTTTAATATCTGTTAATCAACAACAGAAGGAAGATTTGGTGAGATTAATGAGGCGGGAATTGAATTTTACAACAACGTCATTGATGCTCTCTTGCTCAAAGGTATTAAAACGTCATCCTTGTATTTTGTACTCTAACAACATCCACCATTCATACATATTTGCTAATCCTACCTGCCTGTACAGCCCATCTACATTCTACCAGCCTGGCATACATGTGCATTATCTGATTTTTCAATCAGGTGGGCCATGCACTGTAGGTTCCCTGGCTCAGATTTCAGGCCGGTCAACTCATCATCAGGACTTTGGCTCATCTGATGAGTCGACTGGCCAGAATTCTGAGCCAAGGTATGTGCATTGTGGGCTCGAAATGGATGATATAGATGTTCATCGCCCACGCCAGTATGATAGCGATTAAGAAACACTCGATCTCCATTTCTATCTTATAACCAAACACACATACAATGATTTTAATTTCATTATTTTCATGTTTGATATGTTAATAGGGATTCAACCGTTCGTTTCACTGAACCATTATGATCTTCCTCAAGAACTCGAGGACCGATACGGTTCATGGTTAAGTTCTCAAATACAGTAAGTATTCTTCTTCTACTGTCCGGCCCACGCCATCATCCCTTGCCATTTGGGTTGGGTCAGGTCAGTGCCAGCACAAGAACAGACCCGTGGCCTATTACCATGTTGTCCAACCTGACCCATCCCATTTAATAGTAATGGATCTAGCTCCACTGACCTGACCCAATCTGGCATCAAGTACTCATCTTCAAGAAGGGAATATAGTGTAAAAGCCTGACTCAAGTAGTGGATACATACACTTGGTGTAAACATCCTATCTATGAACTCAGGCTCGGTTAGTCTTGATCTGGTTCGATACCAATATGGGTTCACCCCCACTTGAGCGAGTCAGGTCGATGCAACCCCAACTCAGCAAGTACTGACTCGATTCAGGACCGAATGACTGGGTCAAGGTCGCTGAGTCTTTGAACTACGGCATTTACTTAACTGGACCACATTTCTAGCCCAAGGTTGACCAGCTACCCATTAGCTTGGCCTGAACCCGCTTCAAAACCGGATCAAGCTAGTTAACCGACGGGTTGACCCGACCCATGGTGGCATAGTATTAAGGCATACAACGTCTGCAGCATGGTATGGTCTGGGAGCTCACAGTGGTTTACTATTATTACATGGTGTAGTCTTTTAATTTTGTTTTCAATAACTAATTTTGCAGAGAAGATTTCGGATATCTCGCGGAAGTATGTTTTAAGTCTTTTGGGGATAGAGTAAAATACTGGACCACCTTAAATGAGCCAAACGTCATGGTGAAATCCGGCTACGGCTCCGGCGATTGCCCTCCCACCCGTTGTTCCGAACCATATGGCAATTGCACAGAGGGCAACTCCGCCATAGAGCCATACATTGCAGCCCATAATGTCATATTGGCCCATGCTACTGCAGCCGATATTTATAGGAGAAAATATAAGGTAACCAATAACTTTTAATTTTTTTTTTTTATTATTTTGGGTCATTCATTACTTGGGTTTTCATGTGTATTTAAGAGAAGCAAGAAATCATAGTTGAAAAAACAAACAAAAAACTCGCCCAGGTCAGCTTGACTCAACCATATTTCACCTGGACTCGGGAAAATTTTGATCCTGTTATGACTCAGTCAGAACTCGAGAAAACTAGAATTCGACTCGACTCGGAACAAGTTGACATTACTTATACGATGTTTAAACTTTTTTTAAATACCAAATGTAACTGACAAAACTCACAAAAATTCGGACGAGTTTTCAGGAAACTCCCGTCCGAGTTCTTGAGTCAACTCAAATCGTCTGGGTTTTGCCGAATCGAATTTTAGAGTTCTTAAAATATGCAAAAATGTAATGGCAGTGCTATTTTTGGTTATATTGGAGGAAAGAAGTAGCGGAATTGCTTAGTGTTGTTGCAATACACTAACTGCACAGGAACCTTCCCATGCATGTAGTTGCATGTGGACACTTGGGTATTCATACATTGATCCAAACCATCAATTATTTATTTATTTATTGAATTTTAGGCCAAACAAGGAGGTTCTATTGGGATTGTGACAAGCGCCGGCTGGTTGGAACCGCTTAGAGATACTCCGGAAGATCGTATGGCAGTTCAGCGGGCCCTCGCTTTCGACAGTGCCTGGTATACAAAATCTATAACTTCAAATGAAAAAAAAAAAAAAAAATTTGTGAATTTTGAAGTCTGTTTCAATAGGAATTAGGACTATGAGCTCAACCTCGCGGGAACTTTCCATGAGATCAAGCTATATAGGCCCCCACTGTATGTTGGATATCCACGTCATCAATCAGGTGCACCATTTCCTGGTGGGCCATGGCTTAAAAATTAGGTCAATTCATGACAAAAGTGGGCCACACCACAGATAATGGTTGAGATTGGTTACCCATTCATTGAACCCAGCTTCATGGTTGTTTATAGGGCCCACTAAGATGTGCTTCAAACATCCAACCCATCCATCGTGTGAATGCCACTTGGATGAGGAGCCACACCAAGTTTTAGCCCCATCCAAAACTTGGGTACACAGTACCACCAAGTGCTTTTAGATGTTTTAGGCATGTTTTACATGGTTTTAGATGGTGTTACCCACCCTGGATCTGGATACGGCTGATTTTTGAAATATTCCCATAACCTAGAAGGGACCCACCAAATGCACGATGATGTTCGACGCATTTCACGGTGGGGCCCACACAACTCGACCTCATGGGAAGCTCTTATGAGGTCGACCTTCTACCATGGAGCTCGACCTCATAGTACTGTTCCCTTGCACATGAGCTCGGCCTCATGGGAGCATGAGGAGCTTTCCAAGAGGTTGAGATCGGTAGGCCCCACCGTGGTCAATGTTAGACATCCACACCTTATATTTGGTGGGTACACTCTAGGTCACGGGATATCCAAAAAAATCAGTTATATCTTAAACTCAGGTGGGTCACATCATTTAAAACTACGTGAAAACATCCTAAAACATTTAAAATCACTTGGTGGGGCCCTCATGAGTTTTGGATATAGTTGAAACTTGGTGTGACCCATCATCTAAGTCGGATGCATACAATGGATGGGTTGGATTTAAATCTTACAGCACATCGGGATTGCTGACACTGGCAGCGGATGATCAGACATTAATGTTGCTTGTGTGAATTGCTGATAAATCTCATTTTGGGTGTGTTTGTTTGCAATAAATCTCATGAAGTATTATGAAAATTTGCACCAAATTAGATTGATTAATCATAAAATATTATGGTATTTGGTACAACCAAACACACCCTTCAATATTCTATAAAGTTTGTAATATGTTCTTTTTGTGCTTGCAATTTCTTCCGATTACAGGATATATTCTTGTAAACATTTCTAATTCATCGTTAATGCACCCAAATTGCAGGTTTTTGGATCCTCTAATTTACAGAGATTATCCACCTGAAATGCGTCAGATATTGGGGTCCAGACTACCGACATTTTCATCGAATGACCGAAGAAAATTACAAAATAAATTGGATTTTATTGGATTTAACCATTATTCAACTCTCTATGTGCAAGACTGCATGTTTTCCACATGCAACTCCGATGCATCCAGAGGAGACACGTACACATTTGCCACTGGAGAAAAGAACGGTCAGCCAATTGGAACACCGGTGAGAAAAGACACAATATATATATATATATATATATATATATATATATATATATATATATATATATAGAGAGAGAGAGAGAGAGAGAGAGAGAGAGAGAGAGAGAGTATTCACTTCATTAAAGTGACAATTTTGCCCATGTGATAATAAGGATGAGGGTTCGTCATAAGGGCAAAAAGTAGTCATTTTGGTGAAGGTGAATCTTAAGCTTCTATCACCGTTGATTTGAAAGCTGGAATAGAGAATTATCTAAATTTTTTATTATTTTGTGTAGACTGCAATGCCAAATTATTACGTGGTACCGGGCGGTATGGAAAAGATTGTGATGTATTTCAAGGAAAGATACAACAATACGCCCATGTACATCACAGAAAATGGTAAGCGATTCTTTATTTTTTTTTTCTTTTCTCTTCTTTTTTTATTTCTATTTTTCCAAGCCAAGATTCCTTTACCTCACTGCTTTTTCAAAATGTTCAGCTGACTCATATCCTCACACATGGCACAGATTTCTGCAATCCATACCACCAAAATTGTGGGGTAGTTTTGGAGGGAGGATTAAAAAAAAAAAAAAAAAAACAACTCTGATTGAGCAATCCGAACTATTCAATTGGACCACAAAATGAATGCTTAGATATCTGCTCAGTGGATTGGTCGTTCTAATTTCTATACAAATTTCCCATGTGGGCGGTGGAAGAGACACCATCCTGTTTTAAATGGTGGTGAATTAGGGGTGGCAATGGGCTGGGCTACCCAGCCCAGCCTGGGTGACTCGCCCCTTAAGAACTTTCATGCCTAAGTAGAGTATGATGGATGATACATAGGCATTTATTAACCGTCTAAATTGTGAACCCACTTTAGATGGTGAACAATATATTGACGCACCTTTTCAATCATATGGTAGATAATTGGGTGGGGCGTACGATTTCCTTGATGATTGATCTTACTAGACAGAGGAATGCCACAAAAACTTTGATTCTTTGAAAAATCGTGATGGTTTATAAACATGCACTCCCTAATCATATATAAATTGTTCATCTAGCGTAGACATATATACCTTATCTTTAACTTACAAGGATGGCCTTGTCCTTGCCCATCCCTAGCCCAGCCAGCACTTAGGGCTCCAGGCTAGGCTAGGGCCAACCTCGGCCCAGCCCTAGCCTAGACAGGCCATTGCCACCCAAAGGTGAAATTTCATATGAGCCTAGCTCTTATTCCTTGTAATAAAAATGCTAAATCATCATGACCTCTCTAGCTCCTACAAAAATGGCAAATAGGGCCTTTAACTATTTTGGTTATGCTATTGCACCCCTTCTTTCTGCTTAATTTTTTTAGAATGAACTTTTTGTATTTATAATAGAAAATGATAGTTCAGGGTAATTCTATAAATTATTAATTTCATGATTTTTTTAGAAGAACTTTTATGTAATTTAATTTTTTTTAGAAAATAATGAATATAGGGTGCCGATTAATTATGTCATCAACCTTTTCTTTTCTTGGGAAGGAGCTTTCTTGTAATTTATTTATATTAGAAAATGATATAAGTATAGGGTGTTTATTTACCATGAATGGTATTATCATTGCAGGGTACGCACAAGATGGTAAAAATGGTGTTTCCAAGAAAGAACTACTCAATGACCCAGAGAGAGTACAATTCCTGCATTCCTATTTGACTTCCCTCGCTGTTTCTATCAGGTATTTTATTAAAAATAGATAGAAACAATGTCATTTTTCTTTACATGCGATGCCTTCAATTTATTAGGAATATACCACCATATTCCTCTCACCATCTATATGTTATATGTATGCATACATGGGTATGTGCATGTCTAGATATACCATTCAATAGATGACCCATTTGAAGAATTTTGATTCAGAGGTATGCTACAATGCTGCTTCTCGAAAATAGTTTGTCTTCCAACTACAGAGCTTGTTTTTTATTGACTACCTAGTAGGAGTCATTTGTAAGTTTGCACTACCTAAACTATTGTCTTTTAACCCATCTTTTAAACTTACTCATGAAATAAAAGAAGCTCAGTGCATTGAAATGGGCTAGTATTTAGATATATATAGGCTTTAGGTGACTTTTGGTGTGTGTGTGTGTCTATATATATATGTGTGTGTGTGTGTGTGTGTGTGTGTGTGTGTGTGGAATTAATATAATGGATATATCCATACATTTAGTGGTGAATACATGATGTGTCATTATAAGTATACATGTAATGTTATAGAAAATAGAGATATGCACAATTAACTAAAACACAAGATATATGTGTGTGTCACAAATTATAAATTTTAAACACATGTGACAATGCTATTATCATGCTTACAGGAAAGGAGCTGATGTGAGAGGCTACTTCATATGGTCTCTAATCGACAATTTTGAATGGTTGTATGGGTATACAAAACGGTTCGGACTTTATCATGTGGACTATGATACGCTGGAGAGAACTCCCAAACTATCTGCCCGATGGTACAAACGATTCCTCAGCAGCTCAAAGATGCTAAAACAAAAGGGTGGTGGTGATTTAAGATCACGGCATATATCGTCCTAGTCTCTATGCAAATGTCTGAGACGTATAAATGATATTTTATTTATGTCGTTTAAACTAGTAGTTTGGTATTGTTTTGATTAGTTAGTACATGATAATCCATTGTATTATGTTGTATTCAGTGGATGAGTGTATGCTCTATATTCAATTCATTCCTACATAGGCCTGTCACATGACATGCCTAAAGGATGTAATATATATAATTACCTTGATCATTTGATTAGTTTCCAAGTTGTAATATCAATCTCTTATTTTGCATGAGTGCTGAGGAATGCTAAATGCAATTGGCACATGTATCTGTGATCCAAGCTGCTTATCATGTAGGGTGAGATACATGTGTTGGAAATCATACCAGGATGGACATCAGAAGGTTCACATATGCATAATGTATGTTGAGTGTGGACATTGGGAGAAGTCTCATGAACATCCTATTTCTTTGGTGCACTTGTGGCCCACCTGGGGAGCAATTTGGGCCCAACACAAATGGGCTCCTCTGTAATGTTGAGTTGGGTGAAATAATCAAACAAATTTTGAAAAATAATTGCAATAAGTGGTTTGGTTAATACCCTTGATTTCCCGAAACCTTCTCGAGCCTACCTCGGCTTCCGTGCATGAGGAACCGCACGAGACCGGCTCCCCCACTTCCCATACGTGCGCCTTGGTTTCTCATGCATACGCTCCACTTACCGCCTATGTGTGGTTGTACCAGAGTCTTTTCTCCCAAGGGTGTGTGTGTGTGTGTGTGCACGCGCCCTGTTGTTCTGAAGATCCTCAAATGTGTGTCCATGCCTTGACGCATGCCTATGTTCAATGAATGCTCATGGTTGCGTCCGTCTAGTGGTAACTCCTTGTAGGTGTATGTGATTGCTCAAGGAGCAATGAATTACCCGATCATAAGGGTGACCATCTCGTGCGGAGTGTTCTAAGAGATGTGGGCACCATTCAAGGTTTTGGTGAACATTTTTGTGCGTGCGCAAGGTGTAAAGTAATTCTCATACTGAGACGGAGTGGATTGCATGTGACACCGGCCATAGGGATATCCCTATGGTCGGGGTTGTGTGGGATCCACAGGGAAGTCCGTGATAAATCCACTATGTCCATATGTTTTTAAAGACAAAAATAGAACAGAATTCTAAAAATCAGGTATATTCAAAACCCAGGTGGGCCACACTAACAAAACAGTGGGAACACCAACGTCCACTGTTGAAACCTTCCTGGAGTTGACCATGATGTTTATATGCCATCTAAACCGTTCAAAGAATTATTAACACTCAGATAAATTGTAGGAAAAAGTATCATCCTTATGCAAAACTTTATCACCACTAAGTGTTTAATACCCACTGTTTCGTGTGGTATGGCCCACTTGAGTTTTAGATCTGCATTATTTTTAAAATCCTATCTTACCATGGTCTTCGAAAACAGATGGACGCAGTGGATTTGTCATGGACATCCCTGTGGATCCCACACAGCCCCCGCCACAGGGATATCCTTGTGGCCGGGGTCACAACCAATCCGCTCCCATACTGAGATTTGGGCGGGAATTGACCTTAACTAGGTCACCACATCATAGGAAGCCTCAGCCTTATTGCTGGGACCAGGTAGGACACCTTTGGGGTCTCTGCGGCCTAGGTTATCTCTCCAAAACCACCGTCCATTGAGGTTCATATTCCCTACTTCAGCACATTCAAGATAATGCTAAGGGACTGTTTTCTCATCGTAGGTAGGGATCGTCCTCCCTTTTAGAATTACTAGCTCTCCAGGAGATGGTGATTATGTTGTTGTCGAAGAGGATGTTTGTGGTGCCACACATGGACCTTCAATTTGCAGGATCACCCTATTTTCGATGTTGTATGAGATGTTTTTGGCCTAATCCTCGTTGATGACATGCGGTCGAGGCTTCGAGTTGGTTGTTCTAAGAGTGAGGGGCCTAACGTAAATGAATATCGACTCAGGTGAAACACCTCCATGCTGTTGTTAGCTATTGATCAGAGAGTACCTCGACGTGTGGCCAATTCATGTAGTAGAAGGAGTTCTCTTTATGTCATTCTAGATCCAAGGGGTAGAGTTACCCCTTGCAAGATAACTGACTCGAAGCAGGAAAGACACCCTCCAAGATCGCTGGTTCCTAGCTCGACTCATCGTGGGCTCCCCCTTGCATAGGCGAAGGCAGTGACGAGGTATGCAGAGAGAGGGCTCTTTAATTTCAGGACCACTGGTTCTCTCGTGGGGTAGGTTGCAAGTGCCCATTGCAGGACTAGCAGTGCGTCCTTTAGGTCGTACATGATGGTGTGAATAGACTGCCTAGGGGAGAAGAAGTGTTCAAGATACACCTCCTCTATATTGTTGATGACAAGGCCACCTGATGAGATAAGGCCTACTTAATGTTGTGGCAGAGGATTCTGGAGAATTTTTGCTAAAGCGAGAGCAGTCCCGAGCATCGAAATAATGATACTTTGCCTATTAATCAAATTTTGGACCACGTGCCTTAAAGAGAAGCAACGATCCGTTTTATGACCACAACCTTGGTGGTATGCACAATACTCATTCTCATTGTAATTTAGAGGCAAAGGATTTGGGGGAGGCCTAAGTTGTAGAGGGGTGAGAAGTTTCTTTTGCACCAACGTAGCCATGATTTAGTTGTACATTTGTGTCAAAGGGATAAACTTCCTAAGAACCCTTGCTATCATCAGCCTGTTCTGGTATGAGTATTGTGCATTCCCCCTGAATTGTTGTTGCTGTTACCATGGTTACAATGGATATGGTTGTGGCTATGGTGGAATTTGTTGAGGTGGTAATGGATTTAATTGATATCTTTGTTGGGTTTGTTGAGGCTAGTATTGTTGGAATTGTGAGCTCCCTTATTGGGAGTACATCAATTTCCTTGGGTAGAGGCGACAATGTTGTTGACTTCAGTAGGACGTTGGGCGGAACCGTTCCTATTCTTGTACCTTGTGAGTCTACCTTTAACCTTGTTTCATTTTTTCTAGGGTGGCCTGATAAGGCCAATGGGAGATCGCCACATCCCTTATTTCGACTTCGACTTGTTCCCCAGCACGGATGAGTTGAGTAAAATTCGCTTAAGGATACGAAATCAGGTATTCAAAGATACTCGGGTTTGCCAAGTGGACGATCATGGAGATCTGCTCCTCATCGACGATGGGGGTTCTCATTCTAGCAGTCATGGCTCGTCAACTTCCAATATAAGCAAACAATGTCTCATCACCCCTTTGTCTCAAGGCAACCGAGTTTGCTCTCCTAGGTGTTATGTTGAGATTATATGTGAATCGGTCCACATAGGCTTGAGACAATTGTTTTCAAATCTTGATTTAGTGACAATCAAGGGATGTATACCAGTCCAAAGCATCACCCTTCAGAAAATTTTTGAAACTAATAGATAAGGGCTCCATCGTTCCTTACCACGGCATTGAACTCCCCATAGAAGGCTTTGAGATGAGCAGTGGGGCAACCATTGCCAACATACCTTTTGAACTTGGGCACCTCAAAGTTCTACGGTACCCATGCATCTGGGAACATAGGTCCTTGAACTTTGTATTAGGAAGATCTATCCCCTGTTGTTTTTTAAGTTGATTTCACATGGCTTAGAGTTGCTTCCACAACTCGTCCATTTTCAACCGGCTTATTTAAAGGATTGACTTTCTTTGCAGTCAAGTCTTGCTCCGCTTCTTTGGCATAGTGATCAATGTATTCAATCCTATGACTCCCGTGAGGGGGAGCTTGCTAGAATGTAATTAGATTCTCGGCTATAGTAGTTTGCTAAATTGAAAAGCACTCTCGAACGGAGGAGGCTGAGAGAATAGGAAATGGCCCCCATTGTGGGTATTTGCCACTGCTTATTGATTAAATTAGGCTCGAAATTGACCCTCGCTCAGGGCATTCGCAAAAACCTACCCCTGCCTTCTATTGGGGGAAGTTGTTGCTGTTTAAAATTGATTGGAAATCTCAACTGAAAGATTGTATTAAGATTGACTCCCGGTTACGAGAAGGTATTGAAAGAAATGCCCTGAGGTAGAAGGTTGAACTTTACATTGGGAATATCTATGCCCTGTTGTTTTTATGTTAATTTTTGTTAGAATTAGAAAATGTTACAAGGCAGTTTTCTGTGTATTGTTGCTCTAGGGTTCTGAGTAATGGAAACATTCATAGACAATCACAGGCATTTACAAAAGGTACACAAGAAGAGATATCACAAGGCGAATTTTATTTCAGAGATTCTGAGATCTTGTACATTTCAGGCCGTGATTTGGCACGAGCCCTTAATTACATCGAATGATCGATGACCCTTGATTAAAAGGCAAAAGACAAGTCAGCGGGGACTATGGTCTTAAAGTTTGTTGTCGTGGAGACCCGTATTTGTTTTGTTATGGATTGAACTATCTTTGTATTGGTCAGATGTCTATGTCTCATATTTTAGCCGGAGATCCGGGCAGATACTGTCAGGGTTTTTAACTAAGAGGGTACGTCTCTGGCCCTGCAGCTGTCATGTGTGTATATACCTGAGCAGCCCAACCGATAGATGTTGTTTGGATGGGTAGGGCATCGATTGTTTTGCTGTGGCAGTTCATAACAATTACTTTGTAGATAATCGAAACTCTTTGATATGGTTTATTGTGATAACCATAATCCCGTTTGTCTAGCTTTAGACCCTAATTGGGTCATATCTTGCGGTACATGTGAATAACGATATATTTGTATAATTCTAGATGCTGGTGGCTCCTTTCCGAGAAATTATTTCACTTATCGTGTTGAATCAGGTCAAACTTTGAAGACGTGTGATTCTGCTCATTTAGAGATCCTGAAACGATCGTTTGACTACTCCATTGTGTCAGGAACGCTCGAAATACCCAAAATAGGCTCAAACAGGGCCTGAAAACACTTGAAATTAAGTCTGGTACATTCGTAAACATTTCCTGTAATTGGCTGATTTTTTGGGTGCGTGAGACTTAATTTATGGGTGCGTGGGAGGTCAACGTACCCTTAAATTGGTTATCCAATTTTTATTGAATTTACGGATGCGTGGGACAATTTTCAGGTGCATGGGAGTCCAATGCATCCTGAAAATACTTGTCCAAATTATGTTGAATTTTCGGGTGCGTCGGACTATTTTCAGGTGCGTGGGAGTCCAATGTATCCTGAAAATACTTGTCCGAATATGTCAAATTTATGGATGTGTCGGACTATTTTTCGGACGCGTCAGACCATTTTACGAATGCGTCGAACTTCGGTGCATCCTGAGGTTGTTCGCTGAATTTGTGGGTGCGCTACCACATTTACATTTTTTATGAAATTCGGACCTACAGTGGTATTGGTCGGAGTGATCTTTCGGTGAAAGATATCAATGATGGGAAAGGAAGTCCAGTGATTAGAAAAGTTTTCTGGAGGTCGAAAAGGGATTCCGGAGAGGGTTTCCGGTAATAAATCCTAAGTACCAAGGGGATAATAGCTCTCTCTCTCTCTCTCTCTCTCTCTCTCTCTCTCTCTCTCTCTCTCAATTTGTACAAATAAATAGTGCAAGGGGCTATTTATACCCAAAAATACTGAGAAACGACCAATGAGGGGCTGCCACGTATGACGCACCCCAAAAAGCCTTCGACGCACCCTAAAAATAGGTGCGTGGGAGCTCCAACGCATTTCTAAATGAAGTTCTGAAATATGCTGATTTTTTTAGGTGCGTCGAGCTATTTTTTGGGTACATGGGGGTCCAATGCATCCAAAAAATGATTTTTTGATTTGCTGAATTCATGGACGCGTCAAGCCATTTTTCGGATACGTTAGACGTATTTTTCAGATGCGTCAAGGTCTAAATCATCTTAAATTGATTTTCTGGATTTGCCGAATTTATGGACGCGTCGAATGTATTTTTCGAATGCGTCAAGCTATTTTTCGGATGTGTCAGAGGTGAAATACATTTTGAAGTGTTTATTGAATTTTCATGAATTTAAGGGTGCGTTGACGGACTTGTTGTTTGCGTAAATTGGGTTTTACAAAATGAAGGGTTTCCGGGACCCGCTTTTTGGCGAATGGTCATGCACTACTTATTATAATTCATAATAAAGGTGTCTGCTTGATTTTGCACGGTTCTGATCACGATGATTCATGGGGCCCGTCGAAGAAAAATGGTTAAGTACTGGATCTTTTGCAAATCTTGATATTTAGGTACGTTGGATGGTATTTTGTGAGATTTCCTCGAAGTATGTGTCCATTTCATTTTTTTTAGGATACCAACTTTTGGGACCCCAACAATTTTTTGCATGGCTTGGAGTTGCTTTCACAACTCGTCCATTTCCGACTGGCTCATTTGAAGGATCGACGTTCGTTACGGCAAGTCTTGCTCTGCTTCTTTGGCATAGTGATCGATGTCTTCGATTCTATGGCTCCTGTGAGGGGAGCTTGCTGGAATGTAATTGGATTGCCAGCTACATGAGTTTGCTAGAATTGAAAAGCACTCTCAGTCGGAGGAGGCTGAGAAACTAGGAAGTGGCCCCCATTGTGGGTATTCGTCATTGCTTATTAATTAAATTGGGCTCGAAATTGACCCCGCTGAGGGCATTCGCAAAAACCTACCCCTGCCTTCTATTGGGGGAAGTTGTTGCTGTTTGAAATTGATTGGGAATCTCGGCTGTGGGATTGGATTAAGATTGACTCCCATTTATGGGAAGATACTAAAAGAAATGCCTTGAGGTTGAAGGTTAAGCTTGCTGGTGCTGAAGGTCCTGGACAGACTTTGACGATCGTGGTTAAACTGAACTGGATGCTGAAAAAAGCGAGAGTGGGCGATTGCTGTTGTGGTGCTTGGCTAGCCTGATTGTTGGCCAAGATGGCTTGAGCTTTCATAAACTGGGAGAACATCTCTTGCATTGTTTTTACTCTTTGTGCTAGTTCCTAAATGTAAGCGGGTGGCACAACCTCAGCTTGTTAGTTACTATTGTTGAGGGTGAGCTTCCAACATATCAAGAGCAAGGAAAGGATAAACTTCTTCCTCCTAATTGGTCATGGTGACATGAGACCTGGTTTTTTTTTTTTTTGGATTTTTCTTTTTTTTAGTATTTTCGGAGATTAAGATGAATATGCAAATATGCAAAAACTGTAATCCCTAAAGGCTCATAAGATCCTGTTTTTTAAGTTGGGTTATAACTAGTGGGAGCTAGATGTCCCAAGTAGAGTTACAATTCTGTGGATGCTGGATTGTGGGCGGGTCGCGCTCATGTGTGCCTTTCTTAGGGTGTGTGTGATTTGATTGAAGGTATAGGGGTAATTATGCTTGACTTGTGTCACCAGTCAAGTAAAATTACCTTATAGTTGCTACTATAGGCGTTTGGTTGAGGATATGAGAGTGCTTCGGCTTCTGTTGAACTCGAACGGAGTCGTGAACCGACCATCAGTGGGTGCTCGGTTACTGGCAGACACTAAGTACTCAGTTGGGGGCTTGTGTTTGGCCCTAACAGAAAAACCAAGTACTGTCAGAGGCGAGTATTGCTGAATGCCTCGCTCCTACTCGGATACCGACTATTGTAATAATAGTGCTTCGTAGTTGGAGTCATAGCCTATGTGGGTCACTGAAACCGAGTGGGGTCGACCGGCTACACTCAGGATTGTCAACAAGTTCTTCTTGATCGCGTCCCACATGATGGGCCACATAATCGACGGTTATAAATCTCCTAGCCGGAATCCCCCCCCCCCCCCCCAACACACACACACACACACACACACACACACACACACACATATATATATAGAGAGAGAGAGAGAGGAATGCTCACCTGGGCACTTCTCTCACGAGAAACTGGTGAGCACTTTTTCATGGCAAAAAACTCCTATGACCCATCTTTCAACCTGATCCAGAACTCTGGTGGGCCACAACAAAAAGTAAGAGGCAAATCAAGGGAGGAAACTGTTTCCTTCTTTCATGGCCCACCAAAGTTCTGGAACAAGTTGAAAGATGGGCCCTAGGGATTTTTCGGGTGCTGCATCATGTGGACAACTCAGATCTTGGGCTCACATTATGTGCGATGAGCCATGAAAAGGTGCTTATGAGTTTTCGTGAGAGAAGTGCATATATATATATATATATATATATATATATATATATATATATATATATATATATATATATATATGATCTAATCCATACATGGGGTGGGCCCAACTCTTATTTTTCTTGAACCCAATTGGAAACTTAGATTCAAAGACAGTGGGTACACAACATGAACCTAATATAATATGCAGTAAAATTATTCAAGAACTAGAATTAGACATGATGGAAATGGGGACCTGCCAAACACCATTAGCCTACCTAATAATATCCAGTACTGTAATTCAAGAATAAGAATAAGACGGCCAGTACGGTTATTCAAGAATTATAATCAGAATCAATGGGACTGGGACCAGCCAAACCCCATTTGTCTATGTATAGGTGCCCATATATGTCAACTAGTAGCTATAATAGAGTCATGTCCATTACAAGCAGAAATGTTTGCTATTAAAAGGCGAGGAATAGGAAAATTTAGTGGCTTGTGTGGGAACGGATTAGCTGTTTCAGTGTGTGTTTCCCTTACCATGTGGGGCCCACTTTGATGAATTTATTTGATATCCATGCCGCCCATTCGTTATTTAAGCTCATTTGACGAAGTTATCTCAAGAATTAAGAAAATCCAAATCTCTGATGGACCACACCACTGGGAAAAGCGATGAATGATGATTAAAATATCTTTTATAGGTCATAAGAGTTTTGGATCAAGCTAATCTTTGTAATTTTCCTTCATCCACTTCTGGTTGACCTTATCAACGGTTTGGATGGAAAATAAACATTACGGATCTGCTTACAGTGGGACTTTGGAAGTTTTTAATGGTAAGCGTTCAATCATCTCACTTTCTTGTGGTGTGGTCCACCTGAGAGTTGGATATAATTAATTTTTTGGACCATGTCCTAAAATTCACTGTAAAAACGGATTAACGGAGTGGATATATAATATATGATCAAGGTGGGCCATACGGTAAGGGTAACACCCACTAAGCTGTTACCCGGTTAACACCTAATCCGCGTCCTGCTTGGGCTGCCTAGGGGCTCATTCTCATCATCAAGTGGGACACCTTTCTATAAAAGGAATGGACAGCTTGGTTTTTGTACAAAGGTCCCCAGGATGGTATTGATACCGTTGGACCTTGTAGGCCTTCCTCTCCATCGACGGTCATGTCAGTAGCTATTAGGGCCCCACCGTTGATGTATGTATTTTATCTAAGCTGTCTATCTGATTTGACAGCTAATTTTATAGCCCGTTTGGCACCATGGATTTGAGGAGAAAGGAGGAGAAACTGGTTGCTTTATTCTGTTTGGCACTATGAATTTGATGAGAAGTGGATTTGAGAGGATTCCAGGAGAACTCAAAAGGGCACTTTTAGCCCTTTTTCAAATCCTCAAAAAAAAAAAAAAAAGGTGGGACTTGAGGATAAATCCTTCCCAACGTGAGACCCACCACCCTAATGTGTCCCTAACAATGGGACCCAACATGATGTATGTTTTCCATCCAACTTGTTGATAAGGTCACAAAGACCTGGATGACGGGACCACACAAATTTCAATTTAATCCAAAACTTTTGTGCATCATAAAGGTCTTACTCTCCATTTTTTCTTGTTTTATGGTCCACTTTAGATGTGGATTTACTTTATTTTTTGAATTTTGGCATAAAATGATCTGTAAAAATGGATGAATGGCATGAATTTAAAATTCGAGGCTAATACGGGGGGCATACGGTGGGATTAAAATTTACACTGTCCATTCCTTCATGTTTGATTTCTCTCCAAATCCTGGCTGCCAAACAAAAAATCTGAAATTGATAAGAATTGGAATTAATGAGAATTCATATCATGGAATCCACTTCTCTTCAAATCTATGGTGCCAAACGGGCCATTGGAGAATAAGCTCAAAAAGTAGGTAGATCAAAGGCTAAAGTGGATCACACCAACGGTGGAGAATAAGTGGCTGTTGTTGAAAATTCCTTGGGGCCATATAAGTTTAGCTGATATTTATGTTTTACCTTCATCCATGTCTATGTGACTGTATGAACAGGTTTGACGGTAAATAAACAATATTGTATGTCTATGTGACTGTATGAACAGGTTTGACGGTAAATAAACAATATTGTGGGCTAAGAAGCTTTCAAAAGGTGGGCATCATTGTCTCCGGTTCTTCCATTGGTGTGGTCTACTCCGCGTTCAATCTGCCCCCTTTTTTCGAATCATGCACTAAACTAGCTGTTAAAATGAATGTACGGCGTGGATAAAACAAATACATCATTATGGGCTCCACAGTCCCTGACAAAATCGTCCGTCTCTAGCTACGTGGGGTAGTACGCAATCCACTATCTACCCGTAGGCGCCAACGCACCGTTACACGGAAGCGGATTGCGTCTCCAATCCACTCTCTACCCGTCGGCGCCAACGCACTGTTACACGGAAGCGGATGAGTCTCGGATTGAGTCTCCAACGCACTGTTACACGGAAGCGGATTGCGTCTCCAATCGCACACTCTACCCGTCGGCGCCAACGCACCGTTACACGGAAGCGCATTGCGTCCTTCCTTAGTATGGACTAAAAGTGTCCAAACCGAGTTATGGAGGGGCCACCGTGATGTATCTGTTCATCCTACTCCGTACATCCATTTTATAAGGATCATGTTAGGATATGAGCCCAAAAGAAAAAGAGATCCAGCGCTCAAGTGGGCCACACCAAATAGCGAGCTGAACCTGGTAACATCATCACTCCATCTCGCGCTATTGTAGTGATGACAGTCACCAAGCTCTGATCACTATTTGGCGTGGCTCACTTTGAGCAGTTGGATTTTCCTCCTTTTTAGATTCATACCTTAAAATGATCTTATAAAATGAATGGACGGAGTGGGATAAATAGATACATCATGGTGGGCCCCTCCACCTGCTCGGTTTGGACGCTTTGCATCCATAGTGAGGAAGGACGCATTCCGACTCCCTGTTACAGGAAGGTGCGTGGATATGGGAAGTAGGATCGGGTGGTGACACGAACAAGCTATGGGACCCACCTTGATGTATGTGTTTTATAGCCACATTGTCCATTCTTATTAGCAGCTCATTGTAGGGCATGAGCCCAAAAACTAAGCAGATCTGAAGCTTAAGTGGATCCCACTACAGGAAATAGTAAGGTTGATAACATCCACCGTTGAAACCTTCCTAAGGCCTAACATAATGTTTATTTGCCATCAAACCTGTTGATAAGCTCACAGGCCTTAGACGAGGGATAATACAAATATCAGTTTGATTGAAAACTTTTGTGGCTCCAAGTAGTTTTATTGGTGGGCATTCAATCACTACTGTTTCCTGTGGTGTGGTCCACTAGGGCTTTTGATATGATTCATTTTTAAGTTCATTCCTTAAAATGAGCTGGCAAAGCGGATGGACGGTGTGGATATAAAACATGTACATCATGGTGGTCCCTGCAGGGGTGGGTGCGTTGCATGGGGTGGGTCTGTTGCATGACTAACTTCAAAATAAAAAAAAAAAAAAAAAAAAAAAAAAAAAAAAACCACCCAATCCGCTTCCGTGAATACGATGTGTACTTGGAAAATACCAGTCGATTGCGATAATAGATAAGATAAGCCTTCGAATACGATGTGTACTTGAAAAAACCAGTCGATTGCGATAATAGATAAG
Organism: Liriodendron chinense; assembly: GCA_003013855.2. Taxonomy (NCBI): domain Eukaryota; kingdom Viridiplantae; phylum Streptophyta; class Magnoliopsida; order Magnoliales; family Magnoliaceae; genus Liriodendron; species Liriodendron chinense. The sequence continues at coordinate 3,443,065 of PVNU02001268.1, read as the reverse complement.
ATAAGACTTTGACGCGGATATCCTGCGAAAGCCTCTCGCACGAAGCAACTGTGTTGGGAACTTAGGTGGGCCCACCGTGATGTTTAGGAGAAATCCACCACGTCTATCAGTTTTGTGAGATCATTTTAAGACATGAGACAAAAATTAGGCAGATCCAAGACTCAAGTGGGCCGCACTAAAGGAAAAGGTGGGAAGGAAAATTCCCACCGTTGAAACCTCCCTGGTTCCAGATGTTTATATGCCATCCATACCGTTAATAACATCATTCCTAATGTGGCCCCACGTATATTTCAACTATGGACGTTCAATACTTACATTATCAGCCCACTTGTCTTAGATTCGGCTTAGTTTTAGTATATATATTAAAATCATCTCACAAAACGAATAAACGGAGTCCCCAGGTGAAACTTCTGCGAAAGTCGAAGGAAATCCGCGTCCAAGATACGAGGTACACGTCTGCGAAATCGATAGCCTAACCAAGGCCTCCTAAATAACACGTCGCTTGTCTCAACCCCTACATACTGTGAATAAGAGCAGAAACTCCATGACCACAAGAGGAGAGAGAAAGGGTTATCGAATTAGGTGTCACCCGGATAACACTTGGGTGTTCCCTGACCGTGGGCTCACCTTGATGTATGCTTTGTATATCCACGTCGTCCATCAGTTTTTATAGATTAGTTTTAGAGTATGGTATAAAAAAATTAAAGAAGATCTAAATTCAAATGGACAACACCACATAAAACAATGTTCATTTGAACTCTCACCATTAAAACTTCCCTAAGGTTCAACATCATTTTTATTTGCCATCCTACCTTTTGATGAGGCTACGGAGACTTTGATGAAGGAAAATAAAAAATATTAGCCTGACCGAAAGCTTTTGTGGCGCATAAATGGTCATTGATCACTTTTTACTACGGTATGGTCCTTTAAATTTGGATCTTGTTGATGCTGAAAATTTGTCAACAGACGAGATGAGGACCCTTTGATCTTAACGGTCGGATGATGTTGATCTTCTTCTTTAAAGAAGCCTGGGTCTGAACCGAAGTTTTTCTGAATCCTATGAAACACAAAGGAAAGCTAAAGGGGGGTGGCTGGGGTCCAACAATTAGCCCTCCGACGCCTAAGTCAGTTGGATCTTAAAAGATTAAATCTCTCTTTCGGTTAGTTTTTGTGTCGTACCTTGATAATGAAGAGATCGTGGGATTACGTTCCCTTTCTGCAGTCGTGATGCTCGTAGAGGAAATCTCAAATCTTTGAGATTTCTTATCTCGTGATCTTCGAAGATCTTTGGCGAGTTGGTTAGAGATTTCCTGGATTCTTTTCCTTTTATTACACGCAGACTTGAGAGAATTGTGGTAACGGAACAGGGTCGTTCTGTTTATCCTCAGGTCGGATTCGAGCTGAGTAAGCTGATCCAAATCTATCCCCAGGTCAACTCGTATTCTTCTCACAACAGATCTTCTTCAATGTTTGGAACATTCTCTAAAATAAGCCGCAAAAACTGATGGACGGTGTGGATATACAATACATAAATCAAAGTAATCAAAGTGGGCCATACGGTCAGGGAAATACTAACTACGATTTTACGCGGGTAACACCTGATCGGTCCTCGACCCAGTAGAGACCAGCCGCCGACCGAATAGAAACAGCTGCCGAAACAGTGGGAATAGTGATTTCCACCGTTGAAACCTTCCCAGGCACTACAGTGATGTTTATTTGTCATCCAACCTGTTCATAAGATCACATGGATATGGATGAAGGGAAAACACAAATATCAGCTTGATCCAAAACTTCTGTGTCCTACTAGAATTTTTCAATGGTAGACATGCAGTTCACACATTTCTTGCGGTGTGGTCCACTTTAGATTTTGGTATGCTTCAATTTTTTGCACCATACCTAAAATTTTCTGTTAAGATGGATGGACGGAGTGGATAAAATACATAAATCACCGTGGGCTCCACAGAGTTTACTCCGCACGCTAGCGTGCGGAGTTACTCAGTACGCAATCCGCTTCCCTCTACGTTTGCCCCTCCTTTCTCGTGTCACTCTCTCATCGGTTTTAAGAGCTCGTTTTTCCTCCATCGCGATTACGACACCAGCGTCTGTCGCCAACCACTGGGCCTACATGCTGAGTGGTCTGATGATCAAGAACATCCATGTTTTGGACTCTATGCCATTCGGGCCACCATGATGAACTGTTGTGAGACAGTAGACTAACTTAGAATAATGAAAAGAAAATTTAAATGGTTCTCATTCAACTCTAAAAATACAAAATTAGAATCATTAATTAAGATTTATTTTTTGATAATAGATTATTTATTATATTAATGATAATATGGACAGTTTAGATCATTGGATTATCTCAGAATATGGGCTCAAATGGCTGGTGTAACGCGCTGAATTCTTCAAAGCGAACTCAAAGTTTAGTACGATCTTTAAAGCAGGAAGAATACCATCTGCTCACGACTACTATTCAGGCGATTTCCACGGGCAAATGTCGCCGCCGCGGACAGCATCTGGACTGATTCTGTGGTGGGGCCACCATGGATGCGTCATGGCCCAAACCACCTTGATGTATGTATTCTATATTCACATCGTCCGTCCATTTCGCCAGATTATTTTAGAGCATGCTCAAAAAAATGAAGTAGATCCAAATATCGGGTGGACCATTTTTTTTTTTCGGTTAGTCATGCAATTACACCCACCCATTAGCTGGGCAATTCTTTTTGGTGACCATTCAATCACCCATGTTTCCTATAGCATGGTGCACCTGGGATTTGGATCTAATTATTTTTGGGTCTCATGCATAAAATAATCCGAAAAAACGAATGGACGGTGTGGATATAGAATTAATCACCAAGGTGCTCCACATGGTAAGGGCGGCACCTTTTACGGTGAGGCCGGGCGCAGCACCTAATACGCTTTGGTGGGGATTTTAGTTGATAACGCCCTTGATTAGCTATATCATTATGACAGTAGCCCCTTTGCTGGAAGCCTTTTATTTTATAGTTTTTTCAACATTGTTTCAAAATGATTGTAACTCCTTAGTTACATGTCCGATCTAGGTGATCTTGTACTTGTTAGAAAGATAATTTGATGAACTTTCAGATGACTTTGAAATCAACTAATTTAGATATTATTTAATTATCAAAAGTAGGCCCAAAGTTACTATTATTAACCGATACTCACTGTCGATCAGTTTGCAAATCTGACGAAAATGATCATAGTTCTCTCGTTACATGTTCAATTTGAGTGATCTTATCCTTGTTGGAAATGTAATTCGATAAACTTTCAAATGGATTTAAAATCACCATATTTGGATATCCTTTTGATTTCCTAATAGTGAGCCCATTTTCATGGGATCTAGAGTTATGAAAGCCATGACCGTTTATCCATTTCAACATTCTTCTACTAAAAAATTTATCCATTACAACATTTATCAATTTCAACATTTATCCATTACAACATTCGTCCATTGCAAAATTCATCCATTATAACATCCTTTCATTACAAAATTCATCCTCTTCACAAACTCTCACTTTTCATGCCAATAAAAAAAAAAATTATAAAGGAAACCACTACACCCTCCTCTCTTTCACAAACTCTCATAATTGATACCTATCAATAAAAAAAAAATCACTATTATCCTAACCTAAATCCATCGTTAACCGTCATAACTTCTACGTCGGAGATTGTGGCAAAAAATATTTAAATGAAATACTCAAAAGCTCATTGGAATGAAGGGAATGACGTCGGATGTACGCTGAAAGTTTGACGGAGTAGGTCTTACAGACGTGAGAACGATCCTAACAGTTAAATGGTCCCCTCCTGGAAAAAATGTGCGAAGGACCCATCTATTGAACCATCTCATATCTTATATGAAGCCCACTGGATAGTCTTGGAGTAGATACAAACCGTCTATATGAATGAGGTTTTAATTTCATGTCATTCGTCGAATTTTGAGGGCAAAACTCATCATGGAAGATCACATTGGAGGAAACAATTTGAAATTAACTCATGGTGCTAATGTAGATATGGGCTAAAGAAATCTCCATTTTTATTTTTTTTAAATGACTCTACTGTAAGTTCATGATTGTCCCATTAAGTGAACAAATCAAATTAGCCAAAGGTGTGGCTCCAATCGTTAATTTAGTAGACTCACACCCTATTCTCAGTAAAAATGCAAATAGTGCTCAAAAAGTTAGAAAAAAAAAACTTCTACAAATGAGCTAACGTCATAATAACATCATTAATCAAAGGTTTTATCAACTAATATCCTCTCACGTATGCTCTACCAAACCAAGCATTATGAACTCATGCTTAAAAGTTCTAAATTCACGAGGTGCGTGGCCCATCTGAGTTATTAAATGGCATGATGTTTGGGTTGTCCCTTCATCTTGGAATGGTGCATCTGATGACTGGACTGGATGGCATGTACAGATCATGTTGGGCCCCATGGGAATCTCATCCATTGTTCTCCGTTGATCTTTGCCCCAATTGTTTTCCATTTCTATTTTAAGTTACATATCTCCTAAAGATCTCCTACAAGATTTATTATTATTATTATTATTATTATTATTAATTTTCGAGATTTCTCATTTTCAACATACACACGTAACCTCGATGGAGCATTTTCGTAATTTCCACGATTAGCTTGAAAACCACATGATGGTTGGGCATGCACAATTCAACGAATGGGAATTCATGCACGTTCGAACTTTTGTGATGAATGATCACTCCCCATTAACTATACCAGTGGGCGCGGCTGGTGGATCCTTGACTGTGGGGCCCACTGTGATGTATGTTCCTTACATCTATGCTGTCCATCCGTTTTGACCATTCATTTTAGAGTATTGTCCCCAAAAAATTGAAGTAGGCACAAATCTTAGGTGGACCACACCACAGGAAACAGTGGTGACTGAATACCACCATTAAAATTTTGATTGGGCTACTATTGAAACTATGGTGATTGAATACCCACCATTCGTATCTACCAGTCAAAGGGTTAAAAGTACAATCGTAATTTATCCAAATTAAAAGGGAAAATCAGTGGTCGATATTGTCTTTACAGTGTAGTTTCTTTGCCATGCTCTATATAACCAGATGCTCAGAGATTCGGTCGGTTTGGACTTTCATACAACTAATGCCATGCGTATGTTGCAAGAGTCACCACCAATTGAAGTGACCCAAAACTAACTCTTACCTGGGAGCAGATTAGGTGAGACCCAGGATCCACCGAGGCGGGTGGGACCCCTTGCTGCGGGCCACTGTGATGTATGTGACTACATCCACACCATACATTTGCCCTAAAGGTAATTTTAGGGCATGATCCAAAAAAAATAAAGCAGTTCCAAATCCTAGATGGGCCATAGTACAGGAAAGAATGGTGGTTGGCCATTAAAAGCTTACTGTGGGCTACAAAAGATTTGGAACTGGTTTCATTTTAAGATCATGTCCTATAACAATATATAAAAATGGATGGATGGCATGGACGATACATATACATGATGACATGAATAATATTATATATATATATATATTTTATTACATTTGTAAAATTATGCACCTGTACTTTTGTTTACATGTCTATTTTAAAGTTGCAACGACAAAGGATGTTAAAGATAATGTAATATAATTTTGTATTTTTTTCAAACTTTTTAAAATGACCTAAAATAAGGGTGGATAATGTGAATATAAAATACATTTATCAAAGTGGGCTCCACTGGCAGTGCCGCATCTAATCAGCTCCCCGACTTACGACCCTCAACTGGGAAAATTATGGGATAGAATAAGAAACATGATGTGACATTTTCTTTCCAGGCCACCGACTTTATCCTATCCAAAACGGGCTCTGCTTCGGTGAATCCCAGGATGGATTGAGGCGGGTGGATCACTGACTGTGGGGCCCACCTTGATCTATTTTACTCAAATCCACATCGTCCATCCGTTTTGAAAGATCATTTTATGTCATGATACCAAAACTAAAGAAGATCCAAATCTCAAGTGGACTATAGAATAGGAGAAGAAAGGTGATAAACCATTAAGCTGGGCCAAAAGAGTTTGGATCAAGCTGATAGTTGTGTGATCTCTTTATACAATTCTTTATGACCTTATCAACAGTTAGGATAGAAAATAAACATTCAGGTAAACGCCATGAAGTTTTTAATAATGGGTATTCAATCACCACCGTTTCTTTTGTGTGATCCACCTATGTCTTGGATCTACCTTTCTTTTGGGTTTATATCCTGAAATGATACATAAAAATGGATGGACGGTGTGGATAAAACCCAAACATCACGGTGGCCACTCAAATCTCCTGCCTGTTTCCAGTGGATACAACAGGTGCGACGCAATCCGCGTTCCTACGCAAGGGGGGAGAGTCAAATCTTTGAGTGGCCACCGTGATGTATGGATTTTATCCACACTGTCCGTCCATTTATTTTAGTATATAAGCTCAAAAGTAAGGCAGATCCAAGATGCAGGTGGACCACACAAAGGGTATTAACGTTATACTGTTGAAACTTCTGGAGGGTTATAGATGTTTTGAATCGAGCTGATATTTGTTTTTTCTCTTCGTACACGTCCTATGTTAATTTATGAATAGGTTAGATGGCAAATAAACATCACAGTGGGCCCTAGTAAAGTTTCAACAGTGTAGAATCATTGTCACCGGGTGCTTCCTGTATTGTGGTCCACTTGACCCATAGATCTACCCAACTTTTGGTCCTATTCCCTATTCCATAAAACGCCATGGAAAAATGGATGTACGGTGTGGATAAAACCCTTAAGTCACGGTGGCCACTCAAAACTCCTGCCGTTCCCAGCTGGAGACGGACTGGCCAAAGCTCGAGCCCAGAAAATTAGGCTGGGCCAGGCCTGACTCGACCTGAACTGGCCCAGAATTTGATAACTACCCTGTTTCCCATTTGAACGGTCCTGAGCTATCTGTTGATCAAGTGTGCCACACATGCACAGATAAATAGACATCTAGAGAAATGAAATCAATAGTCCCTGTTCGGGTTGAAATCAACAGTTCTTTTGTAGCTCTGTACAGAGACATGTTACGATGACTTACGGGCAGCGGATTAGTTGCGGCCCTAGCCTCACTAATCACGATGCAGCCTTCACCGTCGGGCTCAACTCGATGTATGTACTGTATATCAACGCCGTCCATCCGTTTTTTCAGCTCATTTTACTGGCATGTTACTAAAAATGAAATACTCAGATGGACCACACCATATGAAACAGTGGTGATTAAACTCCCACCATTAAAAACTTCTTAGGCCCACTTTAACGCTAAAAGTAATTTTTATTTTCCATCCAACCTGTTGATAAGATCATACAAACACTGATTAAGGGAAAAGGCAAGTATATGCTTGATAAAAAAAACTTTATGGCCTATATAATATTTTTAACTGGTCATTTACCACTGTTTCATGTGGCGTGGTCTACCTGAAATTTGGATCTGCTTTTTTGGACTCATGCATTAAAATGACCTGAAAATGGATGGACGGTGTGGATATAAAATATATTCATCAAGGTGGGCCCCATGCTAAGGGCCGCACCTAATCCACTCCCCGACTTACAACCCTCAAATGGGAAAATTATTAGATAGAAAAAGAAACCTGATGTTACATTTTCTATTCAAGCCCACCGACTTTATCTTATCCAAAACGGGCTCTACTTCGGTGAATCCCGGATGTATTAAGGTGGGTGGATCGCTGACTGTGGGGCCCTACCTTGATCTATTTTCCTCAAATCCACATCGTCCATTCGTTTTGAAACATCATTTTATGGCATGGTACCAAAATTAAAGAAGATCCAAATCTCAGGTGAACTATACGACAGGAGACGAAAGGTGATTAACAATTAAGCTGGGCCACGAAAGTTTTGGATCAAGCTGATAGTTGTGTGGCCTCTTTATCCAATTCATTATGACCTTATAAACAGTTGGGATGGAAAATAAACATTCAGGTAAACGCTATGATGTTTTTAATGATGGGTATTCAATCACCACCGTTTCTTTTAGTGTGGTCCACCTAATATTTTCGGTATGATACCATAAAATGATCTGTAAAAACGGATGGACAGAATGGATGTAAGTAAAATATATCAAAGTGGGCCTCACACTCAGGGATACACCCACCTCCATCGATCCAGGAATCCACCGAAGCTGTGCCCATCCAAAACGGGCGCGGATTGCGCGCGAAAGCCTTTGGCAGGCATCTCCTGCACAAGGAATCTGGCTGGGGCCACCGTGAGGTTTGTAAGAAATCTACGTGGCCCAACTGTTTTGTGAGATCAATTTAGGCGTTGCGACCAAAATTGAAGTTTTGGATCTCGTTCATCTATTATCGCAGTGCGTAAAATGATCTCACAAAATGGTTGGACGGCGTAGATTTCTTACAAGCCTCACAGTGCCCCACTCAGATTATTGTGCAGGAGATGCCTGAGAAAGCAAAGAATTTGGGTGGGGCCCACCGTGAGGTTTGTAAGAAATCTATGCCGTCCAACCATTTTGTGAGATCATTTTAGGCGTTGCAACTAAAACTGACAAGGGATCCAAGACTTAAGTGGGCCGAAATCATGACGATTGAACTTCCACATTTGAAATATTCGTGGGGCCACAGAAGTTTCGAATCAGAATTTCCTTACACACCTTTTGCTTTAGTGCGGCTCACTTGAGTTTTGGATCCCGTTCATTTTTTGTCGCAACGCCTAAAATGATCTCACAAAACGGTTGGACGGCATAGATTTCTTACAAACCTCATGGTGGGCCCCACCTAGATTCCTTGCGCAGGAGATGCCTGCAAAAGCAATCCGCGCCCATCCAAAACATGCGTTGCAATATTTTAATTGCGTATGAGATGTTCTCTGCCTTGGGACATTTTATTTAATTGCGTATGAGAGGCTCTCTTACACATGAAGGATAGAGACCCTGGCGGGATTTTTACTACAATAGCCTTGAGCTGTGGCTATATTTACTAAAAGTCCAAATTCTCGTCTAATTCTTCTTTTTTGACCTTTTGAGGAGAAATTGAAAATTTATGTTTGAAAATGCCCCTCGGACCGATTCCTGTGAGTACAGTGGATTCCGCCTAGGGAACGGTGGATTCGCCTGAGCACATAGTGGTTAGAGGGGCATTTTCGGCTGTAAAATTTTTAATTTCTCATCAAAAGGCCAAAAATGATAAGCCAGACAAGAAATTGAACTTTTATTAATCTCAGGGACTATTGCAGTAAACATCCCGACCCCGCCTCGTACGGTGAGGCACTTAGATAGGGGTCGACCTTGATGTGTGTGTTATATATCCACTCCATCCAACCGTTTATACACGTAATTTTAGGGTATTATACAAAAAAGTAAACAAATCCAATTATCAGGTGGACCATAGCATAAAAAACAGTGGTTTTTTACCATTAATGGGCCACAGGAGTTTCAGATCAAGCTGATATTTGTTTTTTCCCTTCATCCAGTCTTATTTAACCTTATCCACAGATTGGATGGTAAATAAACACCGCTGAAACATTAAGGATCACTCTAAGAAGTTTTTAATGATAGGACGGGCAATCACCACTGTTTCTTATGGTGTGGTTCACCTGATAATTGAATCTGCTTTTCTTTTCTATATAATGCCTCAAAATGATGCGAAAAAACGGATGGACGGCACAGATACATAATACATACGTCAAGGTAGGGCTCCACGGTAAGGGCCGCACCCTCTTAGGAGGCCGGGGTCCGCTCTCCACATAAAGACCCTCCAATTTGGAGAAAATTTTGGCTACACCCACGAGTTAGCTACACCGGGTGTAGCAGTGACCCCACCATGATGTAAGTGTTGTATCCATGCCGTCTTGGCGAGATTATTTTAGAGCATGATATAAAAAATGAGATAGATCCGAAACTAAAGCGGTCCCCAAGAAGCTTTCAATGGTTGGCGTTCAATCCCCACTATTTTCTGTGTTGGGTCCACTTGAGCTTTGCATCCGCCTTATTTTTGGTATCATGCCGTAAAATGATCTCACCAAACGAATGGACGGTGTGGATACAATACATACGTCATGGTGAGTCATTGCTCCAACCGGTGTAGCTAGCGTAACCAACGCGTGGGTGTAGCAAAATTGTTCTCTCCAATTTGAATTTTGCAACGCTCTTCGTCTGGAAGCGGATTATCTGGTGCCCCCGCACACCAGCGAGCTCGCTGGTGTATTGACGTCACCAATTTCTGTGGGGCCCATCATGAGGTTCGTCGTATATCCAAACCGTCCGTTCATTCGGTGACATCGTTATAAGGGTTGAACCAAAAAATAGGATAGATCCAATGATCAAGTGGATCACACTACAGAATGCAGTGGGATATTGAACCTCGACCATTGAAACCTTCTTGGTGGTCACAGAAGTTTTGGATCAATCTGATATTTTTTTTTACCCTTTATACAGGTCAATGTGACCTTATGAACAGTTTGGATGGCTAATAAACATCATGGCGGACCCTAGGAATGTTTTAACGGTGAAAATCATTGTCCCCGCTACCTTTCATGGTGTGGTCCACTTGATATTTGGATATATCTTATTTTTTGGCTCATTTCCTAAAATGATCTTGTAAACGGGATGGACAGTGTAGATACGTTAAATACAAGCAACACGTACTCACACCAGCAAATTAGCTGGTGTAGGGTACACCAGGCAATCCGCTTCCCTTTTTCTGGGGCGCGGATTTCCTGCGAAAGCGTTGAGGGGATTAGGTGCGAACCCGGCTAGTATTAGGTCGGTTGGGGTTTAGCCAAAACTAGACCCGCCCTTACAAACGGGTCGGTCAACATTTAGCCCAGACCTTTTACTAAGGCGGGCCGGTTGGTCTGAGTCCCAGCCATTTATAATGGTCTCTGTAGGGGCCACCACCCATTATAAATGGGCCGGTCTATGGTCCGGTCGATCATATGCAAGATTTTCAGGCAAACGGGTCTAGCGGTCCTGAACATAGACCAAACCGCCCACTTACTAAATCGGTCGGTCGGGCCATATAAGGAACAGACCAAACCATTTAACATAGTCTATTCTTGGACCCAGACCGTACCAAATGGTGGGTTGGCGGGTCTAGGGTTGGGTTGCATACCCATTCATGACCCATTTACCCAAACCGGCCTCACCGAAAACGGTGTGTTCCATACTTTGGGGCCACCTGATGAATATACACATCCACGATCCATTTTATAATCATTTGGATGATCCAAATGGAGATCCAAATCTCAGTACACATACCGCGAGAAACAGTGGTAATAATGGTTCACAAAAGTTCTGGATCAAGCTGATATTTAATTTGTTTTTCCCCTTCATCCAGGTTAAGGTGACCTTATCAACTGTTTAGATCGCAAATAAACATTATCAGTGGCCTTTAGGAAGTTTTAATGGTAGGGAATTCAATCACCACTGTTTCCTATAGTATGGCCCACCTTATACTTAGATCTGATTCAATTTTGGACTCATTCCCTAAATTAATCTTGTAAAACGGATGGACGGCATGGATATAAAATATATATATCAAGGTGGTCCCCACGTTAAGGGTCCACCGTCTTGGGTGGGTCCAGAGCCGCACCTAATCTGGATCCTTCTATATAAACCCCCCACTGATCCAAGTGTCAGTACCTAATCCAAGCAACAGCAGTAATACAGAAGTTGTTAAGGGTATTAGGGTAATAAAAGTATTGAGAAGGATGATGGCATTCGCAGTTGTCGTAGTGTTTCTTCTTCATCTCTTTCCATTGACAAGCTGCGTCCATCGGAGCGAATTTCCTCAAGATTTCCTCTTTGGAACTGCAACTTCATCTTATCAGGTACAAAGCATTTAATCACTGGTTTTAGCTTTTCATTTGTAGTGTCAAGATCTCTTGAATTCTTTCATATCCATTTGGATGGGTTTTGGGAATTGGGGATTTTACTTGAGCCCCATTGATCTTTGAAGTAGTCCCTTTTTAAAGTTTCCATAGGTGGGCCCATCAATCTTAGAATTGGTTAATTCCAAGGTCTGGAGCCATCAATTCTAGCTTTTGTGAATTGGGGGTGGAAGGTGGGTTCATCAATCTTGGAATTGATCACTACCGGACGGCTCCGAAGTTGTCTATCCAGGCAATAGGTGGGCCCTCAAGCTTGGAATTTGATCAATCTTTCAATAGCCGAGTCGGAGCATATTCCTAGATTGGCTAACCAGTGCGAGAATCCGAAGAAATTCCATTTGGATGATGGTGGCGATATAAAATGGTGCTAGTGTTTGTGAGGTGGCATTTTGGAAAATAGATTGCATAAATACCAAAATAGGTAAAATAACATCAGCAGATAGGCATTTTACAAGCGCTTATACTGTTAATTTGTTGTACAGGGTTTTTTTAGCCATTGGATGCATTAAATTAGGGACAAAATAATTATTTATTGCATCCAACGGCTGAAAACATTTTGTGCCCCAAAGAGGGTGCAGATGTGGTAGCGGATGGATAAAACAAGAAGAGGTTAAAAACAAGGACTTTGGTCTTTTTAAAAAAAAAAAAAAAAAAAAAAAACTGATTATAAATAATAAGTATCAATTAAAAATTTTAATTTGATGCCTAAAATGATTGAATTTTGCAAAGCTATTTAAATCTAATTAAACTTCGGTTTTCACCAAGTGTAGAGCTCATCAATAGCTTTCCAACGGTATCATACTTGCGAACATAATATAGCTGGCGAAAGCTATACTACATGTTTAGACCTTTTTTATCCGATTGGGACACCTCCAGTTGAATTTGTAATCCTGGCCCTCCATTGACTTATCCTTTACCCGTCTAAATAGGTATGGTTGATCTGTTCTCTTTGCAAATTACTAGTATAAGGTTTAGGGAAATGTTTGTTGCATACATGCAGGTGTGCACTGAGAGAAGGTGCACACTTGCTACATGCACTTTCTGAAAATAATGGGTTGACCCAGCCCATGAGCCAAACATATGTGCCTAGGCTCACCCAACAACCTGGGCCCTACCTAACCTCACATGATTAAATAAGCAGGGTGGGTTGGCATCATGTCAGGTTGAGGCCTGCCCAATTAGCCACTGGGCCTCCAAATCATACCAGGGCCCATCCCATGGGGCCCCCAGTTTGCACGAGTCCAACCCAAAGCAGGCCTTGTCAGGTCCAGACCCAACCCATCCTGGCCCACTTTCACCCTGAACAAACCACATGGTAGTGTGCAGCACTGATTTTAATTGCCTTGTTTATATTTGTTTGGTAGATTGAAGGAGCCTACTTACAAGATAACAAAAGTCTAAACAATTGGGATGTTTTCGCTCACACACCAGGTTTGTTTGTTTGTTTGTTTTTTTATTTTTTGGGTTATTTTAGGTACAGTCAAATACATTTTCAAACTAAAATTTCTTTGAATTTTTGTGTTCTATATTCAGGAATAATCAAGGATGGAACCAATGGAGATGTTGCTGATGATCATTACCATCACTACATGGTATATAATTCCTTTTTATAATTTTTTTAATCAAGAAAAATCCAACGGGCTCAATTGATTCCATCGGTATTGAAAGATCTGACCCATTGGATGGGTAGCTCATGTTATATGCAATTTCCACTCCTTGATTTTATTTGTTACACACATTATAATGATAATTTAACGGTAGAGATTTCTCTTAAAGAAAGGAAAAAAAAAAAAAAAAAAAATTTGCCCACCTGGCCTTTGAACTGTTGGCCCAGGTCCGTTGGTGTGGTACAACCAAATTTATTGATTTTACTTCACGCAGGCCCCGCCCATTCACATCCATAGGAATATGCATGCCTATGGTGTCCTTGGTTTCGTAATCCAGACCATTGTCCTGATATGCCCCCACCAGGGGTAGGGCTGTCAATGGACCGGGTTGGCCCGTCTTGGGCCGGGCTTGGACTAGAGTATCAGGCCCGCTGGTCGGGTTTGGGCCCAAACTATAAGCCCGTTTATTAAACGGGCCGAACTTGGACTGGGCTGTTAAAAACCCGTCAGCCCGGCCCGACCTGAATATATTTTTTAAAATTTTAAATTCAAATTAAATTATTTTCCCCCTTTCAAAATTTAAATTTTACACAAAATTTCTTCAAAAATTCATCTCCCTCCTAAAGCTCCTTTTATTTTCGGTAGTGTTGATGAATTTTTTTCACATACGAAAAAATATAGGATTAAAATATAGTTTTTCTCTATGTAAAAGGCTAGGCTCGGGCTGGGTTGGGTCGGGTTCGGGCCGGACCCTATATTTGCAACTTGGGCCAGACTCGGGCTATACTAATGAGGCCTGTCACGGGCCCGGGCCGGGTTTGGGCAGAGCTTGAGGGAGGTGGGCCGGGTTGGAAAGAGCTTGGCCCGGCCCTAACCCGGCCCATTGACACCCCTAACCAGGGGAAGGGTATGGTATGTCTAAAAAATCTCTCATATTTGGAAGATCCTAACCTTGGATCGGTGGCCTTAGCTGGATGAGAAAAAATATGGTGATGGTCCACATCCATCAGAAGAAGATAGGCTAAATATTTGAAGGGTCAGGATCTTAAAATCTAGGAGATTTAAAGCACCATCCATACATGGTGGGGCCATCATAGTTAAACCCAGAAGCCAAATACTCACCCCACCAATATTACAACGGTCAGATGGGATCAGACGAGTTGGCCTTTTATGTAGATGCAAGCCCATTCCAGCCTATATAGCTATCAGCCACACACACACACAAAAAAAACAGAGAGAGAGAGAGAGAGAGAGAGAGAGAGAGAGAGAGAGAGAGATGGTAACACATAGATTTAACTTGTTGAACCATGAACAGGAAGACATTGAGCTGATGCATTCCCTTGGAGTGAATTCCTACAGATTTTCCATTTCCTGGTCTAGAATCCTCCCAAGTGAGTTTTACTTGCATCTGATCTGGAGTTTTACTGTTAGGTGAATGTGGGAGACATCCAACCTGTCCAGCAGGTTGACCCCACCATGACGATCACTTCATGCTAAAATCAAGCAAATCCACTCATCAGGCGCGCCAAATTGTAGTTTGGACCAAATGAGCGGTTGCCCATTGTGTTCTTTGATGTGCCCCATCCAAAAAGCAGATTATCCTAATTTTTTAGCCAAATGTTCTTTATGATGGGGCCCATCTTTGGGACGGGTTGGATATTCTACCCACTTGGCAAGTTCATGTTATAATACAGACTTAATCTTGATTTTAATATCTGTTAATCAACAACAGAAGGAAGATTTGGTGAGATTAATAGCGCAGGAATTGATTTCTACAACAAACTCATTGATGCTCTCGTGCTCAAAGGTGACACATCCTTGTGTTTTCCACAGTACAACATCCACCACTCATCTACCACATACATGTTTGGTAAATCCTACCTGCCTGTACAGCCCATCTACATGCTGGCAGCCTGGCATACTCGTGCAATATCTGATCTGTCAATCAGGTGGGCCATGCAGTGTAGCTGCCCTGGCCCAGACTTCAGGTCAGTCAACACATCAGGACTAGAGTGTGTAAAAGAAATGGACAGCTAAAACAAGGTTTTCCAGCACTTTGGCTCATCTGATGAGTGGACTGACAAGAATTCTGGGCCAACTTACGTACACTGTGGGCTCTACATGGATGGTATAGACGCTCATCGCGCATGCTGTACACTAGGGATTAGCAAACACACACTCCATTTCTATCCTATATCCACACGTGCATGCGCACGCACACACACGTCTATTGATTTTAATTCCTTATTTTCATGTTTGATATGTTACCAGGGATCCAACCATTTGTTACACTAAACCATTACGATATTCCTCAAGAACTCGAATACCGATACAGCTCATGGTTAAATTCTCAAGTACAGTAAGTTTTCTTCCTACGCCATCATCTGTTGCCGTTGTACGGCCATCATTGTTGCAGTTGGTGGTTAGTGGTGGCAATGGGACAGGTTCGGGTTGGTCCGGTTCAGTGTCAGTCCAAGCCTGACCCATTGACTATCTGGCCAAGGACCCTGGCTCAAACGCGACCCATAACCCATTACCTTGTAGTCAAACCTGGCCCAGTTAAAATTCATCAAGCCTGACCTGTCTCATTTAATAATAATGGATCAGGCTCAACTGGCCTGACCTAATCCGGCATGACCCATCTCATGTGCAAGAAAGGAATATACGGTAGAAAGCCCAATTACTGGGTACATACATTCAGTGTAAACATCATATCTATGCGTATACACTTCTATTAGTTTGTTCACGGTTTTGAGCCAAGTTGGGTCAGGTCATCCTTCCAAGCTTATTGAAAATACACATGGGCTGTTAGAGTTGGGTCCAGTAGGGTTCAACCCAAGCATGTCCCATTTCCCGTGGATTTTAAGTCTCGGATGAGTCTGATGCGACTCCGACTCAGTTAGACCTGATCTGGTTCGATACCATGAGTTCACCCCACTTGGGTGGGTCAGGCAATTGCAACCCCATCTCAGCGAGTCCCAACTCAACTCAGGACCAAATGAGTGATCGAGTCACTGAGTCTTTTAACCATACCATTTACTTAATTGGGCCACATTTTCTAGCCCAAGGCCAACCCATTACCCATTTAGCTTGGCCCGAACGCACTTCAAAACTGGGTTGTTCTAGTTGACCAATGGGTTAACCTGACCCATTGCCACCCTTGTTGGTCCAAAGCCACAATGGTTGCATAGTATTAAGGCACACCATGTCTGCAGCATGGTGTGGACCAGGTGCACAATGGTTTACTATTACATGGTGCAGTCTCTTGATTTTGTGTTTTTCATAACTACTTCTACAGAGAAGATTTTGGATATTTCGCGGAAGTATGCTTTAAGTATTTTGGGGATAGAGTAAAATACTGGGCCACCTTCAATGAGCCAAACCCCTTGGCGAAATTCGGTTACCTCACAGGTACATATCCTCCCGGCCGCTGTTCCAAACCGTTCGGCAATTGCACGGCAGGCGACTCTGCAATAGAGCCATACATTGCAGGTCATAACATCATATTGTGCCATGCCACTGCGACTGATATTTACAGGAGAAAATATCAGGTATCCCATGCTCTTTTTTTTTTTGGGGGGGGGGGGGGGGGGGGGTAATTCAGGTGAACTATAGTTTGCTGGTATGAAATTTGTGGCCACTTGATCTTTCTTCATCACTAGTGTTTTCCTGTGGATCAAAGAGAAGCAAGAAATCATAGTTACAAAAAAAAAAAAGGATATTGACTTAAAACTCACTGGGTCGACTCGACTCAACCATATTTCACTTGGACTTGGGAAAATTTTGATCTCGTCATGACTCGGTGAAAACTCAAGAAAATTCGAACATGACTTGACTCAGCACGACTTCACATTATTTATATAATGTTTATACTTTTTAAAATGCAATATGTTGCTGACAAAACTCACAAAAACTCGGAGAAATTTTCAGGAAACTCCCATCCGAGTTCTCAAGTCGACTCGAACCAACTGGGTTTTAAGCTGAATCGAGTTTTCATGTTTTTAAAACATGCAAAATATGTAATGATAGTGTTATGTTTGGTTATATGGGAGGGGGAAAGAAGAAGCCGAATATTAGGTGTCGTTGAAATGCACAGCAACATTCGCATGCATGTAGTTGCATATGGACACGTGGGTATTCATGCATCAATCCAAACCATCCATCCATTTCAACACAGTTTTCTCAGGCCACAGATAAAGAACCAGGCCCATCCAATGATTTTAGCCATTCGGATGTTAAGCCTTTTCACATAACCATGCATTTTCTAGGTCATGGATTGGATGGTTAGTGGTTACCATCGTCTGACCAAAGTGATGGTTTAGAAGAACAAGCAGTCCAAGGTGGGATCCATTGAATTGGACATCGATTGCGGCCGTCCAATAGCCATTCTTGATCAGATGGTTAGGATGATTCGACTGGTTTGATTTTTGCAAGGTGCCATATTAAGAGTTGGAAAGACCCAATAGACATTCTTGATCAATGACATGAGCATCTCACGTGTCCAAAATCCAAATGGGTGCACAGGAAGGTTCCCATGCATTGGGTGTACTGGAGAATTTTCCATTGGTTACTGACATAACAAGGAGAGTTATAGTTTTTAGTCTAAAAATACTTGAGCATTCATGTAAAAAAAGGAATTATAATGATTTAAAAAGAAATTTCACCCTTACTGTTTTATAATTATCATGCATTTTTTGTGGATTTAAGGCTAAACAAGGAGGTTCCATCGGGCTCGTGTCATGGGCCTACTGGTACAAACCTCTTAGAGATACTCCGGCAGATCATTCGGCAGCTCAGCGGGCTCTTGCTTTTGCCAATGGCTGGTAAATAAAATCTACAACTTCAGAGAAAAAAATGTGAATTTTGAAGTCTTGATATTTTTATTTTTATCTTTATGAACTCTACTAGGGTTTTTAATATATATTCTTTTATGAAACTACTAGGGTTTTTAACTTATGATCCCCAAAACTTTTAAATAGCACACAAGATTATCAATTGTAGATCCGAACTGTTCATTCATTCATACAACTAAGAGCAAGCCATGGTGCAAAAATCATGCCAATAGGGTGATCCCAAGCTTCTAATCAATAGCATGAAAATGGACAGTCAAGATTGATCTGAGAAACAAAATAAGTCGAATAATCATCTTGAAACATTTAGTAGATAGGCCCTGCTTTGTATTTCTTATAATTCTAAAGTAACACTTTCAAGTAATAGTTTGATATGATGATTCTAACCATTATGGCTCATAAACAACAGACGGTTGGAACAAATTGGCCCCATTCAAAGGGTTGGGATCATCTGATCACCTAGTTTCAGGGTGCACAGAGTATAACAATAGTTGGTGGAAACCAATCTCCCACACGCATTTCAAAATGGGATTTGAATCTTATAGCACATGAGATTGTTGACCACTGGCATTGGATGTTGAGGCATTGTTGTTTGTGTGAATTGCATAGATAATTCCCATTTTGGGTGTGTTTGGTTGTGGTAAATCTCATGAAATATCATGAAATTTTGCACCAATTTAGACTCATTAATCATGAAATATCAGGAAATATTATGATATTTGCTGCAACCAAACCCTACAATACTCATAAACTTTGTATCGTTCTCTTCTTGTGCTTGCAATTTCTTTTGATAATATGATAATTTTATTAGAAGTTACATTCTTGCAAACATTTCTAATTCATCAAAAACCATTGATGCGCCCAAATTGCAGGTTTTTGGATCCTATAATGTTTGGAGATTATCCACCTGAAATGCGCCAGATATTGGGGTCAAGATTGCCGACATTTTCATCGGATGATCGAAGAAAATTACAAAATAAATTGGATTTTATCGGAATTAACCATTATTCGACTCTGTATGTGCAAGACTGCATGTTTTCCCCATGCAACTCGGATCAAGAAGGAGAAACATACGCAATACTCACCGGAGAAAAAGATGGTCAACCGATTGGAACGCCGGTGAGAAAAATACAATATATAATATAGAATGTTAATGAGAGAGTATTCACTTCATTAAAAGTTAGAAAAGAGGTAATATAGAATGTTAATGACAATTTGCCTATGTGATAATAAGACAAGGGTAAGTCATAAGGGCAAAAGGTAGTCATTTTGGTGATGGTGAACATTAGGCTTCTATCACCTTTGATTTGAAAGTTAGAAAAGAGGAGTATCTAAATCTTGATAATTTTATGTAGACTCCAATGGAAACTTTTTATGTGGTGCCGTCGGGTATGGAAAAGATTGTAATGTACTTCAAGGAAAGATACAACAATACGCCCATGTACATCACAGAAAATGGTAAGCGGTTTTTTCTTTTCTTTCCTTTTTTTTTTTTTTTAGACATGATCTGGCCTTAGTCAACTTCATTTTTCAAAATGTTTAGTGACATGCGTGGCACAGAGTTTCACAATCCAGACCACCCAAATTGTGGGGTAGATTTGGATGAAGGATGCGTAAAAAAGCCACACTGATTGACAATCCAAACCAATCACTTGGTGGCTATCAAATGGATGGTCAGAGAAGAACAGTTAGTGGACCAATATTTGATGACAAAAATCAGATGGTTCTTATCATCTGCTCGATGTCATTTTTGCGTTATACTCCATCCAATATCTGGTCTGGAGCTTGGCTGTTCTAATTTCCATACAAATGTGCCATGTGGGCAGTGGAAGAGGCACCAGCGTTTTTAAAATGATGGTGAAGATGGTGGTGAATTAGGGGTGACAGTGGGCTGGGCTGCCCATCCCAGCCTGGGTGACCTGGGCCTGAAGAACTTTGATACTCTGGTAGAGTGTGATGGATGCTACACAGGCACTTCTTTAACTGTCCAAACTGTGAACCCACTTTAGATGATGAAGAAATATTGATGCACCCTTACAAATCCATGCGTATGGTGGATAAAGGTGGGGCATACACTTCATTGATGATTGATCTTTTTTGACAAAGGAGTGACATAGAGAAACTTTAGTTCTTTGAAAAAGCATGATGGTTCATAAACACACATTCACCAATTTGTAATTGTTCATGTAGCATACACTGAATTGGCCTAGCCCAGCCCTAGCTCAGCCAGGGCCAGGCTAGGACTTGGGACTATAAACCTAGGCTAGGGCCAACCTCAGCCTGGCCCTAGCCCAGCCTATTGCCAACCTAAGGTGAAATGTCATATGAGCCTAACTGTTTTTCTTTGCTGGCTTCTACAATAAGGCTTTAAGGACCTTTAGCTATTTCTGGTTATGCTATTGCACCCCTTCTCTCTGCCTAAATTTTTTAGGAAGAACTTTTCGTATTTATCATAGAAAATGATTGGTATAGGGGAGTTTTCCAAATTATTTCATGGTTTTTTTTTTTTTTTTCCTGAGAAGAGCTTTTGTGCTATTTATTTTTCTTAGAAAATGATGAATGTCTATGTTATTTTATCAACCTTTTCTTTTCTTGGGAAGGAGCTTTCTTGTAGTTCATTTATATTAGAAAATGATTAGTAGAGGGTGTCTATTTACCATGAATGGTATTATCATTGCAGGATACGCACAAGATGGTCAAAATGGTGCTTCTAAGAAAGAATTGCTCAATGACATGGAGAGAATAGAATACCTGCGTAGCTATCTGCCTTCCCTAGCTGAAGCCATAAGGTATTTTATTAGCAACAGATAGAAACAACATCTTTTTTCTACATACCTACCTTCAATTTATCAGGAATATAGCCCCATATTCCTCTCACCATGTACATCAAGTAAATATGTATGTGCTTACATGCATCTACATGTTACATGTGTTTGCAATGGGTATGCGCATGTCTAGATTCACCATTCAATGGATGGCCTACTTGAAGAATTTTTGGCTTAGAGGCACGTTGCAATGCCGCTTTTCGAAGACAATTTACGTCTTCTAACGGTACAATAGAGACCTTGCATATTGTTCCCTAGATCCAACCAAGGCCAAACTCTTACAGAGTTTGTATTTGGTCTGAGTACCAAATTAGTTTCCATCGTAGGTTTGCACTACCAAGAAGAAAGACTATCATCTTTAACCTTACTCATAAAGCACGAGGAACTCAAAGACGAAATAATGAAAAGAGAAGATTTCATCGTATTCCAAATGGGCTAAGGGTTGGGTATATAGAGGCTTTAGGTGACTTATTCGTATAAAATCACATAGATTAATAAGTATGATATGTACATGGATGGAATTAATATAATGGATACATTCATACATCTTTTGGTGGATACATGTATGTGTCATTATGAGTATACATGTAATTTTATAAAGAATACGTGTATGTCTAATTAATTAGAACACAAGATATATATGCTGCATAGACCATAAATTTTAAACACGTCTATTATCATGCTTACAGGAAAGGAGCTGATGTGAGAGGCTACTTCATATGGTCTCTAATCGACAATTTTGAATGGTTGAATGGGTATACGCTACGATTCGGGCTCTATCATGTGGACTACAATACATTTGAGAGAACTCCCAAACTATCTGCCCGATGGTACAAACAATTCCTCAGCAGCCCGAAGCTGCTAAAACAGATGGATGGTGGTGATTTGAGAACATGGCGTATCCCATCCTAGTCTCTACGCAAATGTCTGCAATGCATATATGATATTTTATTTATGTTGTGTAAAATAATATTTTGGTATTGTTTTGACTAATTCTTACATGGTAGTCTACTATATTATGTTGTATTCAGTGGATAAGTCTATACTCTATACTATATTCAATTCATCTCTACGCAGGCGTGTCACAAGATATGCCCAAAAGATGTAATAGAATTACTTTGATCATTTGATCAAAAGAATGTAATACAATTACTTTAATCATTTGATTATTTGCTAAGTTGTGCTATCCATCTCTACTTTTCCATGTGTTGAGGAATGCTAAATACAACTGGCACATATGCATGTGATCTAAGCCACTCATCATGTGGGTGAGATGCCTGTTCAGACCAAGATGAACATCAGGTGGCCCACATCTATATAATATATGTTGAGTGTGGACATTGGGCAATTTCTCATAACCATCCCATGTATTCGATACACCTGTGCCCCACCTAATGAGCAGTTTGGGTCTAGCAAATATGGGTTACATTGCTACATGTGAAATTAGTGCCAAAAATTGCAATTGATTGACCACACCATGGACCCCACTAATGGTGAATTTGGGTGAGAAAAATCAACAAATTTTAAATAACAGTTGCAATAAATGGTTTACTAGCAAGGCTAAGGCATTGGATTTCGATGCCATCCATGACATATCATGTCAGTATCAGATTGCACTTGGGTACCCAAGAGTACACCAATCCGAGCCTAAGTAGGGCAGTCAACAAGTCATCTTCCCTTGGGTTCAAGATTTCCCAGACCCAAGCCAATTGGGGTTGGGGTCTTTCCAAGACAACTCTCATTGCGACCCTAATCCGGATCTAGTCGTGTTCCCGGTTCCCATTGGGCCTTTGATCCTTGATTTTGAGTCAAGTTCGAGTTGGTTCAATTCCAAATAACTACATTTACATGGTGCCACTTTGACACGTGGTGTAAACTGTTGGGTGCGTTGCACTAAAACCTTCGGATCTCGCCCCTCAAAACTAGAATTATGGACTATGACAATGCAATAATAAAAAACAAATCAACAATCACGACACAAGAGGTTTTTACATGGAAAACCCTCAAAGAGGTAAAAACCACGGGACCTAGTCCAGATCAACAATCCACTATCTCAAAGAACTGTTACAACCGATCACAAGCACATATCGCTTGGATCAAACCTTCTTCACCCACGCAGGGATGGATAAACAACAAGAGAACTTATGAGAATAAGAGGATCTCACCGATCACAAGGACGTAGAAGCGCTGAGATGACGGTTACGCAGAAGAACTCCACTTCAAGCAACTTATTCTTTCAACAAGCTTCCTCTCTCTCTTTTTTCTCTTTCTCTCTTCTTCTTTTTCTCTCTCTCTCTCTCACCTTGGACGTGAAAACACCTTAATGGGATGACCTAATCCCGATTTGGAACCCCTTAAGTAGGAAACCAGAGGAATTAGAACCCAAATAGGAAACTGCGTATAAGCAGTCCGCGCAGGGTCGGGCGCCCGGTCACCAGACCGTTGGGCGCCTGCCCAAGCCAAAAACGTTCCAGTAAGCTTTAAGAGAAAAATCTGAATATCGAGCACCCGGTCACCTAACCCGTCGGGTGCCCGACTGTTGAAAAACAGTCCAGCAGTAAAACTTTCATCTGGAAGAATTTCGGTCGCCCGACCATGCCCAGGCTTCACATATCTCCTCTGGCTTTGAGGAGGAAAACCCCATCAAATCTCCCCCTTTCTGACTCAGGAGAAATTCGTCTTCTTCAAGCCAGCCAGGTTTCTACAAACCTCAAACTTGCCCTTGAGCAAAGCCTTGGTCATCATGTCTGACCCATTATCGTCTGTGTGGACCTTCTCAAGCTGTAGTACCTTCTGTTCCAAAGTATCTCTGATCCAGTGATACCGAATCTCTATGTGGTTCGACTTGGAGTGCTGACTTTGATTCTTGCTGAAGTGTATAGCACTTTGGCTATCGCAATAGACCACGTGCTCCTCCTGCTTCAGGATGAGTTCCTGTAGGAACCTCTTCATCCAAAGCATTTCTTTACATGCTTTTGTGACCGCAATGTACTCGGCCTCTGTCGTCGACAATGCTACGACCTTCTGTAGCTTGTTCTGCCAAGAGACCGCTCCCCTTGCAAACGTGAACATGAACTCCGATGTAGACTTTCTGGAGTCTATGTTACCTGCCATATTTGCATCTGTGTAGCCTTCTAACACAGGTTTTCCGTCACCATAGCATAGGCTCAACCTGGATGAGCCTCTTAGATACCGTAATATCCACTTCACCGCTGCCCAATGTTCTTTGCCAAGGTTGGCAAGATACCAGCTAACAACACCAACCGCATATGCTATGTCTGGGCGCGTACACACCATAGCATACATCAAACTTCTTACCGCTGACGCGTAGGGTATCTTCCGCATCTCCTCCACTTCCGCCTTCGTCTTAGGACACTGCTTGTCGCTCAATTTGAAGTGACCATCCAGTGAAGTACTGACCGGCTTCGCTGCATTCATGTTGAACCGCTCTAGGACTTTCTCAATATACCGCTCTTGTGACAGCCAAAGCTTCATGCTGCTTCTGTCACGGGTTATCTCCATTCCTAGGATCTGTTTTGTCGGGCACAAGTCTTTCATCGCAAACGACTTGCCCAACTCCTGTTTCAGCCTGTCAATCTTCTAGATGTTTTTTCCCATGATGAGCATGTCATCAACGTACAATAGCAGAACTAAGAAATCACCATCTGAGAACTTGCGCGTGAACACACAGTGGTCCGACTTCGTTCTGTCATATCCGTGCTTTAACATGAACGAGTCGAACTTCTTGTACCATTGCTTAGGAGCTTGTTCCAGCCCATACAAGCTCTTCCTAAGCATACACACCATATGCTCTTTGCCCTTGACTTCGAACCCCTCTGGTTGGCGCATGTAGATCTCTTCTTCCAGGTCACCATGGAGAAAGACAGTTTTGACATCTAATTGCTCTATCTCCAGATCCATGCTAGCCGCCAACCCAAGCAACACCCGTATGGATGTCATCTTCACTACTGGTGAGAATATCTCCTCGAAGTCTATTCCTTTCCTCTGACCAAACCCGTTCACCACAAGTCTGGCCTTGTACCTTGTCTGTGAATTCTTCTACTCATTCTTCTTTCTGAACACTCACTTGTTGCTCAGAGCTTTCTTGCCCTTAGGTAATTTCACCATATCATAGGTGTGATTCTTATGCAAGGATTCTATCTCCTCTTGCATAGCTTTCAACCACTCCCCCTTATGCTCGTCGGCTAGGGCCTCAGAATAGTCTTCTGGCTCTCCCTCATCAGTGAGCATAATGTACTCATGCGGCGAGTACTTCTTGGATGGATATCTATCCCTTGATGTCCTCCTCACCTGTGGCTCAACAGGTGGATCAGGTGGGCGCTGCTCCCCCTGTCCATCTTCTGTAGGGATTCCCTCATCCTCTGCACCTTGCTGTACTCCCCCGTCATCAGGCACCGCAGGAGGAGTAACCGGATCCATGTCTTCCAGTTCACCAGAACTGGGTTGGGTCTTCTCTGGCTTTTCAATGTCTTCTATACACTGATCTTCAATGAAAACCACATCTCTACTCCTGACGAGCTTCTTCTCGGTAGGATCCCACAACGTGTAACCGAACTTTTCATCACCGTACCCTAAGAACACGCACTGCCTGATATTCATATCGAGCTTGGACCTCTCGTCCTTTGGTACGTGAACGGATGCCCTGCATCCAAACACCCTGAGATGACTGTACGATGGATCACGTCCAGTCCACACTTTCTCAGGTACTTCTCCATTCAACGGGATTGATGGAGACCTGTTTATCAAATACACCACCGTGTGTATTCTCTCCAGAACATCTTGGGCAACTTTGCATGGGATAACATACATCTGATTCTCTCTACAATAGTGTTATTCATTCACTCAGCCTCACCATTATGCTATGGGGTCTTGGGAACCGTCTGTTCATGCCGTATACCTAGTGACTTGCAATACTTGTGGAAGTCACCAATGTATTCACCACCATTGTTAGTGTGGATACACTTCAATGATCTGCCTGTCTTTCTCTCGACCATAATATGAAACAATTTAAACACACCAAAGACCTGGTCCTTGGATTTCAAAGCATACACCCAAACCCTCCTAGATGCATCATTTATAAAAGTGACAAAATACAATGCCCCACCCAAGGTTTTCGTCCTCATAGGATCACAAACATTAGAATAAACCAAATTTAATGCATGTACGTTATTAATATGAGAAGCAGTTTTAACAAAAGAAACTCTATGCTGTTTCTGATGTAGGATGCCCTAATTATGATGTATGCTCATGAACACAATTAAATCAACGGAATTAAAAGACAATAACAATATAAAATCTAGCAGTAATCATCATAAACTAAGAAGATCATAAGGAACATGCAATGGAACGGGCCATTCATCACAACCATGAAGTATGAGATTCAAGTATCACTATGGTTGGATCCGGCGAGGGATGGAACCTCCCGATCTTGCATGGCTACAACCCAATCAATTAAGAGGAATCTCTAATCTAGGAAATCAAGGGATTTTGGATTAGGGATTTGAAAATCTGAAAACTTTAGAGTTTAGGATCAAATTCAGATTTAGGGATTGTGGTTAGCAAAACAAATAGGTTAGGGAAAGATAGGATTACCTGCAAGAAGGATTAGAGACGGACATAAGAAGCAAGTAGAAGAAAGAGGGATCAAGGAAGAAGAAACATCACCATGAGAGAAAGAGGAAGAGAGAAGCTCCAAAAGGCTTTTCATTAATCAATAATCAAAGTTAATTCGAGTTCAGGGCTTTAGCCCACTTAAATAAGCAAATAAAGTCATGAAAGTACTAAAATACCCCTAAAACTAAGCAAAAACGCGTAACTAACAAAAGTGCGGGAAAGTTCGAGCGCTCGGTCGGGCGCCCGAGCTGTCGCCCGAAGTTGTCCGAAAACCTCCAGAGAGGTTCGGGCGCTCGGCAGATAAAGTTCGGGCGCCCGATAGGGCGCCCGAAGGCTATGGTCGGGCGCCCGAAATCTTCAGTTTCTTTGGTCTTCTTTCTCCTTTCTTCCTTCACATGTGTCTTCCCTGAGCGAGGTCTTCTATGTGTCCAATCACATGTGAAGGGTCTTCAGCTCTTCAATAATCGCCTATCCACAAGGACGGTACTTGTGGTTGGCGCTTTCTTCGTTGGTACACCTTGAATGCGCTTGTGTCCGCATCGGTTTCCCAGATAAACAGTCAATACAGGTTTTGAGAGGTATACCTGTCACGTCTGAAAGGAGCTGCTTCTTTGCTAGTAGCTGAAGCCCTTTCTCACTTATATGGCCTAGACGCCTGTGCCACACGTCAGTAGTTGAATCTTCCGCTGCGTTCAACTCACCCTTGCACACACCGACACTTGCCTTATAAAGGGTGCAACACTTCTTTCCTCTGGCAGCAATCAACGAACCCTTGATGAGCTTCCAGCGCCCACCAACAAACCGGCTTTCATAGCCATCATCATCCAACCTTCTCGTCGACATCAAGTTGAGGCGAAGGTCTGGAATGTGTCTCACATCCCTGAGAACCAATGTGCAGCCCACATCGGTCTTCACACAAATATCACCGACCCCTACAATCTTTGAAACACCAGAATTTCCCATCTTCACTGTCCCATAGTCACCTGACTTGTAGCTTGTGAAGAAATCCCTATGTGGAGTCGCGTAAAACAAGGCTCCCGAGTCTATCACCCAGTCGGTGTCCTGACTCGAAACCGTGAGACAAACATCATGATCTGCCGAAAGAATTACAACAACGTCACCATCTAAGCGACCGCAGTAGAATCCGATTCATCTTCCTTCTCCTTTCCTTTACCCTTCTTGTCACCCTTCTTCTTGTGACATTCATACTTATAGTGGCCCTTCTTGCCACAATTCCAGCATTCAACATCTTTCCTAGCAACCGACTTGCCTCTTGATTTATCTCGGGCCTTTCCGCCCTTTCTGTTCTTTCCTCTCCCCCTATCTTGTGTCACAAGGGCTTTTTGTTGAGCAGGCCCCAGAGACTTCCTCCTTGTCTCCTCATTGAAGAGACAGCTTGTTACCTGTTCCATGTATACCTTTCCGTCTGGCGCGGAGTTACTTAGAGACACCACCAATGTCTCCCAACTGTCAGGCAATGAGCTAAGCAGTAGCAAAGCCTGAAGTTCATCATCCAAGACCATCTTCATAGCGGAGAGCTAGTTCACTATGTTGCTGACCTCATTCATGTGTTCGGCCACAGAACCACCATCTTTGAACTTGAGATTCACAAGTTGTCTTATCAGGAATATCTTATTGCCGGCTGTCTTCCTCTCATACAGCCCTTGCAATTTCTGTCATAGGCTAGCGGCTGAGGTTTCTGTAGACACATGCTGGAATACGGAATCATCCAACCATTGTCTAATAAACCCCATCGCCTTCCGGTCCAACTTCTTCCAATCATCATCAGGCATATCCTTGATCTTCGCTGATATGCCTAAGATCGGAGCATATAGGTCCTTGCAATAGAGCAAGTGTAATGACCCGGGATTTTGGGTGCGTGTAGATACGTACATGAGTATGTACACTACGTTAGTTCAAGCATATACATGTATAAATCCATTAACCGTTGATTTCCAAGATGAACCATCAATTACACTTATTTATCAAAACCAACTGTTCAATTAATTATTCATCACTAGGTAAAGGTATCTGACCGTACACTTCAAATTTGGACAAGCCGATCATGGTAAACTAAACCCTTGATCCCCATAGCTGCTCATACACAAATCAATTTAACATTCTGATCCGTTCATCTTGTTTATCATACATTGACATGCTTAACCTACCGTCAAAACTATGATCTGATGAAATTTCATGAGTAGACAAGTCATTAAAGTCTAACGGTGTATAGGTCTCACCAATAGGCCACCCAAAGACCATATTAGGAATATCAGTTTGAGAAACTGACCGTACAATAAGTCATACTTGTGTTTAAGAACATAAACATCTAATTAGAAAAAAATTGGCCCTTCATATAACCATCCATCGAATTCGTATCCGCTGATTGGGCCACCCAAATAACAAACCGAACCGATCATTTCGAAGATCATAGGATATATACCAAGACTACCGGTTAAATTTTCTATTAGATATGTATAAATGTCACTTTGGATCACCTAGTGTAATGGACCACTAAAAGTGCATCTTGGTTATCTGTAAGAGATCAAGGCCCAAAATTAACCCGTTGAAAGAACGCGAAAAATGACAGGCCTTGGTGAAGTTTCACCTAAAACTGATGGTAAACGAGATTACTATGGACGGTTAAAGTCAAAACCAAATAAAAGGGTAAACTTGGAATTATTCATATTATGTTATCGGAAAGAACAGGAAACGTAGATTTGGATTTTCACGTTGGTTATTACCCACACAATTTTGTGAAGTGTGGCCCACCCAAGACTCGGATCTACCTCATTTTTTGTGTCATGCCTTAAAACTCCCTGGCCTAACTAATGAGCGGAGTAGATTTGTCACATACATCACGGTGGAACCCACGTGCACAACGTGCACGTCATCCTCTCGGTCAACGTGCGTTGACCCGTATTCAAGAAGACCGAGCGTCTTCTTCGCTGGACGCTGCAACAGCGAACGGACGCTGTCCGTCCGCACTATCCACTCCGTCCGTGTGTGGGCCCCACATCTAAGATCTGAACCGCCCATTCTTTTCCTTTAACCCACGTATGGGGTCCCCTTGAGTTTCTTTCATAACGGTCGCCAATCCAGGCTTTTCCAAATCACCGTCCAAACCAAAAGATCCCAAGATCCGGTCCGTTGCTCTGCATGGGCGGACCAAACTTCTTCCAGGGGTTCGTGTGGACCCCACCTAGGTTTCCAACGTCTCACTTGGGGTTTTGTCTACAAGAAACGAAAACGGAAGCCTTCTCCAACTCAAACTCTACCACCTTCGATCCGGTTGTAGTACCGCGAACTCAGGCCATTCAAGCCCATCTTAGACCGTCCAATCTCATCTTGGGTGGTGTATAAGACCCCCCTAGGTGTCGTTTCCTAGAAGAGAAACGTAGAGAGAGAGAAGAGCGGGTAGAGAGAGAAAGAGAAAGAGAAAGAGAGAGAGTGAGTACGAGTAGAGAGAGAGGGAGGCTTTGTAGAGAGAGAGAGAGAGAGAGAGAGAGAGAGAGAGAGAGATTTCTGGGGCAATATCCCAGCAGCAAGGAGAGAAGAAGAAGAAAGAAGAAGAAGAAGAAGAAGAAAGAAGAAGGAAAGAAGAAAGAAAGAAGAAAGAAAGATTGAAACTGTGAGTTTATCTCATATCGTTTTTCCATTGTATTCAAAATTTCCTTTTATTTGAAATTGTTTTTATTTTATTTTATATTATATTGTAGATTGGTTAATCGTCATGTGAACGTTGAAATCTTTCTTTGGTTTTGTTTTAAACAATTGTTGGAAATTTATATAGTTTCATGAATTTATGGATTTGCGTGATTGTAATTGGTGCCTTGATGGGCTGAAATTTTGTTATATTACATTCTATTTGAAAGTTGGATTTTAAAGGGTTGGTTTTACAGTGATTTTGATAAATCATATGAATTTGATACCCATTAAGGTTGTACATGTGTGAGCTTATTTTTGAATTATCTTGGAAAGATGTTATGGAGTGTTGATTTGGTTCATGCATAGCACGATTTGAGAACTCCAGTTATTACCGTAGGGTGAGCACCCTGGTGTGTGCAATAGGCCCATTGATGATTGTTTGGGTGAGCGCCCAAGTGTGTGCAACAGTCCCTGGTTGAGCGCCCTGTGTGTGCAATATACCCTTCTGATAGTCCATCGATTGTGGACGGGTTGGTTGAGCTCCCTGGTGTGTGCAAGATACCATACTAGCGTACCCGGTGGATATCAGATGATTTTGGCAGGTTGGGTGAGTTCCCTGGTGTGTACAAGAGACCAACTCTGTAATTGTGAAAGTGTAGGCCCGACTATAAACTGGCCCTGGATGTTCTACTGATAACCGTACCGAGATTGTTGAAGCATACTTGCATCCCATGCATTACGTGCATGTTTAAGAGAGTTTTGGTGATGAAATAATTGTTGGAATTGTAATGATTTGTACTTTAATGGTTAAGTGATTTTCTATGTCGAATTACATGTGCTAAACTATATGAGAATGCTCACCGGCTTTTATAGCTGACGCAGTGTTATGCGATTAACCGTAGTGACAGGTGATGATTTAGAGGACTTTGAAGAAGCGGTTCCAGATGAGGAAATACTCTAGAAGATTTTTATTTGAATTAGTTATTTGATTTTTGGTTTGAAAGCATTGATGTAATAAGGTCCATTAGACGGCCATTAGTTTAGACAGTTTGGAACAATTTCATAGACTCGTTGATTTTAGTTTAATTTTCAAAGTTGGTTTATTTTTATTCCATATATTTGGTACCTTGTGAATGGAAAGGATAAAAGTTTCAGTTGTGATTGTGAAGGATTCATTCATAACACCCTTGATTTCGAAATTTGAGTTATATACTCGAGTGTCGAATTTTGGGGGCGTTACAGTTGGTATCAGAGAGTAGGAATGAGATAAACTGTGCCTTGGGAAATAGTCCACTAAAGTTTTAGGATATATAGTAGCTTCATGAATGTAGAAACTCTAAACATAGGCTCCCAAATACTTTTAGGATAGCCATTGAACTTAGATACATGTACCTAGGTACCATGAGAAGTGAATCCCCACCTTAATAAGCGTTTTGCTAAATCATAAGTAATCGAAATTAAAAATTTTAAACCTCTGTGATCTTTCTTAGGGTTATAAGGACATTCCCACGAAATCACAACAAGTGGATTGACCAGAAATCGATATTTTTGAATTTTTCCTTAATTTTCACTTGTAGGACTAAAATTATGGACCAAATTCATACCTATGATTACCTATGACAAAATACAAGTCTAAAAATTTTCAAAATTTTCTTGGAGGTCAGAAACATACCCATTGATATCCCTGTAAAATTTAAGAACAAACGGAATTGTAAAAAAATTCTAAATATTCTAGAAGTAGATTGAGAAACGTGAAATCTGCTGCTGGACAGCAACATATTACTACCTTTATCAGGGAGAAAATCTAAGAATTATTAGGTATTTTGAGCTGAAAATTTTTCTGATGATACATCTTGAAGTCAGTAACATCTGTTCCAAATTTTAGATCGATTGGATGTATGGTTTGGAAGAAATAAATTTTAAAGTAACTGCCTGTCCAGCCACCCGATTTTCTTGCAAAACCTCCATCAAACAAACATATGGAGAGACATAAGGGACCTAGATCAAAGAGTGGATAATTAAATTATTATTAATGAAATATTAAATCATGTGTGGATATTTGGATGATCCGATATTTTGAGGAGTACTAAAATAAATTTTGTTGGTTGTATGATTCTCCCTTTGTGGCTTATGATAATTGAAGATTGATACATATGTACTCTAATCTCAAGGACGAGATTCTTTTAGGGGGGTAGATTTTCAGAACCCGAGTTCATATGATGAATTATGCATACTATCATCTCTATACATCGTGGAAGTTTTTGAATTTCGGGACGAAATTCCTTTAAGGAGGGTAGAATGTAATGACCCGGGATTTTGGGTGCGTGTAGATACGTACATGAGTATGTACACTACGTTAGTTCAAGCATATACATGTATAAATCCATTAACCGTTGATTTCCAAGATGAACCATCAATTACACTTATTTATCAAAACCAACTGTTCAATTAATTATTCATCACTAGGTAAAGGTATCTGACCGTACACTTCAAATTTGGACAAGCCGATCATGGTAAACTAAACCCTTGATCCCCATAGCTGCTCATACACAAATCAATTTAACATTCTGATCCGTTCATCTTGTTTATCATACATTGACATGCTTAACCTACCGTCAAAACTATGATCTGATGAAATTTCATGAGTAGACAAGTCATTAAAGTCTAACGGTGTATAGGTCTCACCAATAGGCCACCCAAAGACCATATTAGGAATATCAGTTTGAGAAACTGACCGTACAATAAGTCATACTTGTGTTTAAGAACATAAACATCTAATTAGAAAAAAATTGGCCCTTCATATAACCATCCATCGAATTCGTATCCGCTGATTGGGCCACCCAAATAACAAACCGAACCGATCATTTCGAAGATCATAGGATATATACCAAGACTACCGGTTAAATTTTCTATTAGATATGTATAAATGTCACTTTGGATCACCTAGTGTAATGGACCACTAAAAGTGCATCTTGGTTATCTGTAAGAGATCAAGGCCCAAAATTAACCCGTTGAAAGAACGCGAAAAATGACAGGCCTTGGTGAAGTTTCACCTAAAACTGATGGTAAACGAGATTACTATGGACGGTTAAAGTCAAAACCAAATAAAAGGGTAAACTTGGAATTATTCATATTATGTTATCGGAAAGAACAGGAAACGTAGATTTGGATTTTCACGTTGGTTATTACCCACACAATTTTGTGAAGTGTGGCCCACCCAAGACTCGGATCTACCTCATTTTTTGTGTCATGCCTTAAAACTCCCTGGCCTAACTAATGAGCGGAGTAGATTTGTCACATACATCACGGTGGAACCCACGTGCACAACGTGCACGTCATCCTCTCGGTCAACGTGCGTTGACCCGTATTCAAGAAGACCGAGCGTCTTCTTCGCTGGACGCTGCAACAGCGAACGGACGCTGTCCGTCCGCACTATCCACTCCGTCCGTGTGTGGGCCCCACATCTAAGATCTGAACCGCCCATTCTTTTCCTTTAACCCACGTATGGGGTCCCCTTGAGTTTCTTTCATAACGGTCGCCAATCCAGGCTTTTCCAAATCACCGTCCAAACCAAAAGATCCCAAGATCCGGTCCGTTGCTCTGCATGGGCGGACCAAACTTCTTCCAGGGGTTCGTGTGGACCCCACCTAGGTTTCCAACGTCTCACTTGGGGTTTTGTCTACAAGAAACGAAAACGGAAGCCTTCTCCAACTCAAACTCTACCACCTTCGATCCGGTTGTAGTACCGCGAACTCAGGCCATTCAAGCCCATCTTAGACCGTCCAATCTCATCTTGGGTGGTGTATAAGACCCCCCTAGGTGTCGTTTCCTAGAAGAGAAACGTAGAGAGAGAGAAGAGCGGGTAGAGAGAGAAAGAGAAAGAGAAAGAGAGAGAGTGAGTACGAGTAGAGAGAGAGGGAGGCTTTGTAGAGAGAGAGAGAGAGAGAGAGAGAGAGAGAGAGATTTCTGGGGCAATATCCCAGCAGCAAGGAGAGAAGAAGAAGAAAGAAGAAGAAGAAGAAGAAGAAAGAAGAAGGAAAGAAGAAAGAAAGAAGAAAGAAAGATTGAAACTGTGAGTTTATCTCATATCGTTTTTCCATTGTATTCAAAATTTCCTTTTATTTGAAATTGTTTTTATTTTATTTTATATTATATTGTAGATTGGTTAATCGTCATGTGAACGTTGAAATCTTTCTTTGGTTTTGTTTTAAACAATTGTTGGAAATTTATATAGTTTCATGAATTTATGGATTTGCGTGATTGTAATTGGTGCCTTGATGGGCTGAAATTTTGTTATATTACATTCTATTTGAAAGTTGGATTTTAAAGGGTTGGTTTTACAGTGATTTTGATAAATCATATGAATTTGATACCCATTAAGGTTGTACATGTGTGAGCTTATTTTTGAATTATCTTGGAAAGATGTTATGGAGTGTTGATTTGGTTCATGCATAGCACGATTTGAGAACTCCAGTTATTACCGTAGGGTGAGCACCCTGGTGTGTGCAATAGGCCCATTGATGATTGTTTGGGTGAGCGCCCAAGTGTGTGCAACAGTCCCTGGTTGAGCGCCCTGTGTGTGCAATATACCCTTCTGATAGTCCATCGATTGTGGACGGGTTGGTTGAGCTCCCTGGTGTGTGCAAGATACCATACTAGCGTACCCGGTGGATATCAGATGATTTTGGCAGGTTGGGTGAGTTCCCTGGTGTGTACAAGAGACCAACTCTGTAATTGTGAAAGTGTAGGCCCGACTATAAACTGGCCCTGGATGTTCTACTGATAACCGTACCGAGATTGTTGAAGCATACTTGCATCCCATGCATTACGTGCATGTTTAAGAGAGTTTTGGTGATGAAATAATTGTTGGAATTGTAATGATTTGTACTTTAATGGTTAAGTGATTTTCTATGTCGAATTACATGTGCTAAACTATATGAGAATGCTCACCGGCTTTTATAGCTGACGCAGTGTTATGCGATTAACCGTAGTGACAGGTGATGATTTAGAGGACTTTGAAGAAGCGGTTCCAGATGAGGAAATACTCTAGAAGATTTTTATTTGAATTAGTTATTTGATTTTTGGTTTGAAAGCATTGATGTAATAAGGTCCATTAGACGGCCATTAGTTTAGACAGTTTGGAACAATTTCATAGACTCGTTGATTTTAGTTTAATTTTCAAAGTTGGTTTATTTTTATTCCATATATTTGGTACCTTGTGAATGGAAAGGATAAAAGTTTCAGTTGTGATTGTGAAGGATTCATTCATAACACCCTTGATTTCGAAATTTGAGTTATATACTCGAGTGTCGAATTTTGGGGGCGTTACAGCAAGTCCTCCATCTTAGCCTTCCATATGGTCCAGTTAGAACCATTGAGGCTGATCATTCTTGATGAGCCACCTTCCATAATTCAGAACCGATCCCACTCCGTTCAATCAACCTCAACTCTCTGATACCACTTTGTTGGGTGCGTTGCACTAAAATCTTCAGATCTCGCCCCCCAAAACTAGAATTATGGACTATGATAATGCAATAATCAAAAGCAAATCAACAATCTCACGACACAAGAGGTTTTTACGTGGAAAACCCTCAAAGAGGTAAAAACCACGGGACCTAGTCCAAACCAACAATTCACTATCTCAGAGAACTGTTACAACCGATCACAAGCACACACTGCTTGAATCAAACCTTATTTACCCACACATGGATGGATAAACAACAAGAGAACTTATGAGAATAAGAGGATCTCACCGATCACGAGGATGTAGAAGCGCTGAGATGACAGTTGCGCAGAAGAACTCCACTTCAAGCAACTTCTCCCTTCAACAAGCTTCCTCTCTCTCTTTTCTCTTTCTCTCTTCCTCTTTTTCTCTCTCTTACCTTGGACGTGAAAACACCTTAATGGGATGACCTAATCCCGATTTGGAACCCCTTAAGTAGGAAACCGGAGGAATTAGAACCCAAATAGGAAACTGCGTATAAGCAGTCCGCGTAGGGTCGGGCACCTGGTCACTAGACCATCGGGCGCACGCCCAAGCCAAAAACGTTCCAGCAAGCTTTAAGAGAAAAATCCGAATATCGAGCGCCCGATTGTTGAAAAACAGTCCAGCAGTAAAACTACTTCATCTGGAGGAATTTCGGTCACCCGACCAGAATTTGGTCTGGGCGCCCGACCATGCCCAGGCTTCACATCTCTCCTTTGGCTTTGAGGAGGAAAACCCCATCATAAATGAGTTCTCTTATTTGTGTGTAAGGCTTAGCAAACCTCAATTTATTGCTAGAATAGTTAAAATATATTTAGTATATAATACTACTATCCAAATTAATTAGACCTAACTTTATTTTAACCGAGTCAAAGGTGATGGATCTTATTAGTTGAAGCACCACAAAATCCGCCAATTTAATTTTTTATGAATGACATTACCTAGAATAGGCAACCACAATTATCTTCTTCATTGCATGGGAACAAGCACGGAGAGCCCATTGGAGATGAAGGAAAGCTTAATGGAGATGTTGATTCTCAACCATAAAAGGAAGAAAACACCATAGACACTATGAGATCTCTAGATTTGCTTGACTAGGGTTTCAAGAAAATGGAATTCTCCAAGGCTAGGGTTTAAAAGGAGATAAAAAGAGGGGTCTCAAGCCTATATTTATAGACCTCCACTTGAAAAAAAAAATCCCAATTAGAAACTAACGCTAGTATCTATTATATTATGGTGGTAATAATGTGTATGGAATTACCATGCTCTCTCCTAAAGAAAAAAAAACTCAACTATACCTTCTAATCTAGAAGATCTAGTGTGAGACTTCTGAGACCAACATCATTTGTAGGGGATGACATTGTACCAAATCCAAAAATAGACCAGAAATAATTCATCTCAATTTCCATCCGCTTATTCTAGACCATTAGTTTGTTCACGCTCCAACGAGCATGTTTGATTCCATATGTGCATGTGCACAAATCCCAATTATCCAATCACAACACACTTATCTACTTTTGAGATCGAACAAATTTTATCTTTAACTTGATCAATTAAAACCCATTGAAATTATTCATATAATAATATATAAATATTTTCCAATAAAAAAGTTCGCAATAAATCCGACTATTGGTTCAATCTGGCGCCTTAGACGAGTCTCATATGCATTATGTGATCATCTACAATCTTCCTCTATCCTATCTCCGTGATTTAAATTTGATTTGGCTGCTTTCTCAATATTTGCTTCTGACTTGGCCAAATTTGTGTGCATTGCCTTGAGAATGCACACCAAACCTTGCCATGTACCGTAAAAAAACAAGAATACAAGAGTCACCTACCAAACCAACATACTCGCACATCAACTGGATTAGAATCAATTCGTCACTTGTACGTAAGTGGTCTTACAACACATGTGGATCAATTCGCACATCATGAATGATCAAGTATTTATCGCCTACGCAATCATCTTGTGGGATCCATCCCATCAACCAATGATTTATCTGCTCTGCAATATATAGGTTTACACTATTTGATTGGGTACGAAGTCAATCATGTTGATCTCTATGAGAACTCATCTTGGTTATCTTACAAATGAGAGTTGAGGTATATCTCATATGCACATGCATTTCAATATGCATCTCTCCTATTGTGTATACCTACAAAATAGTCTACGCCAAGTGAAAAGCGGACCAAGCCTTTAATCGACAAATATTGGCCACATCTCATCATAATGATCAATCTGAATATCTATATGCATACATCATCATAAAACAATCACATCCATAGATATAAATTCAAACATCGAAATTTTTTAATATAATCTAATGAATAAATATGTACACATGTCAATAACAGTCTGATAAGCCGCAAAAGTCTAACAAATCCAACTTGTTTTTTAAATAGGATTTAAAATGGCAAATCCCAATCCGATTTTTAAGCGAGTACAAGAAATGGGATAGGGGCCCATCAATATCGAGTTGGGTTCATTGGGTATCCGCAAATACCGATTGATGGCCCTAAGCCTAACTTAAACTCAAGCATGAAATGGGATCCAGGATCAAGTTAGGTCTGGAAAATCTGGTCTAGAGTTTATGATGATGATGCATGTAATCCGTATTTTGTAAGTTTTCACATCGAGTGGGTCATAGCATATAAGAACAAATGAAGGGCTAGAAAAATTGTAAGTGTCAATTTACTTTATATCTTGTGGCCCCCACCTGCCGAGTGAAATTGTCCAACTTTTTAGGCAGAAGATCTAATTAGTAGTTCCAACCTTTTGGAAAGCATATCCCGCATGTGTTTCATAATTCATACTTTCACATGTGCCCACATTTGGATGTGCATGGCAAACCTCAATATATGTATTAATGACCACAGGTTTCTCATAAAACCTGTAAAAATTTCCTATAACCCAAAGCTCTATTGGGCCACCGTGATGTCTGTGTGAAGTCCACTGTGTCGATCAGTTTTGCTGGCTTATGTAGGATAAGAACCCAAAAATGAGGCAGATCCAATACCTAAGCTAGCTATACAATAAGAAATAGTGGGTATCCAACATGCACCATTGCAACCTTCTGGGGCCCACATAAGTTTTGTATCAGCTTGATATATGCGTTTTTCCTTCATCTGGTGGGAATCTCCTTATGAATGGTTAGATGGCATATAAACATCACGTTTCAATGGTAGGTGTTTCCATCCTCCATGTTTCCTATGGTGTGAACCACTTGATTCTTGGATCTGCCTCATTTTTGGGCTCTCATCCTTAACATGAACTAGTGAAACTGATGGACCCGTAACATCTGTAACACCTGTTATAGGAACTCCCACTTGCACAAATCAAGGAGGTTTGCTAGAATGCATCCCACGTATTGCCACAGGATATGTCAAGACTTCATTATTTAGATATTTGATCATCCATCAATTACCCAAACCTTTTGTATGATGGGCCTGATATTGGACTGTGGATAGCCAAAAAGTAGAATCCCATGGGATACTTCAACCTTTGATAATTTTATTGTTTTTCTTTGAACAATAAGATGCGACGATACAGGAAGCGTAACAGAAATAAACCTCCCAAATGTGGGCTTGCAATGTAATCTCCATCACTTTAAATTCACATCCTTCCAAACCTCATCTGTCTCAAACTCAGCAACAACACACTCCACAGAACCATCCCATCCCAAAATCTTTCCAAACACTCCTTCCTTGATCTTTCTGCAAATCCACTTTTGCGCAACCCACTTTCATTGGCTTACCTAACTCAAATATCTGCGCTCAACATTTCCAATGATGAAATAACTGTTGAACTAGCTCCTTGTTTCTTCACCAATTGGACCAAACTCGAATGACTGGACCTCTTCAGGAACCAGATAAGTGGTTTGATTCCACAGAGATCGG
Source organism: Liriodendron chinense (assembly GCA_003013855.2). Classification (NCBI taxonomy): domain Eukaryota; kingdom Viridiplantae; phylum Streptophyta; class Magnoliopsida; order Magnoliales; family Magnoliaceae; genus Liriodendron; species Liriodendron chinense. The sequence goes on along the minus strand of PVNU02001268.1, from coordinate 3,403,224 downwards.
GAATCTGAAAAATCTTGAAAAGATGAGTTTAGGCAGAAACAATCTCACAGGTCCCATCCCGCTCTTTTGGTAATCTCAGCATGTTAACCATTTGTACATCTATACAAATAAGGTTTCAAGATCCACCCCAAAAGAAATAGGAAATCTAAAGAATCTGTTTGATCTTGAAATCTCCACCAATCTTCTAACAGGCTCCATCCCATTCACATTAGGAAACTAGACAAAGCTTACCACCTTGTACGTAGATGAAAATCAAATATTTGGATGCTCAATTCCTCATACAAAATGATCTCATTCGTCCCATCCTTCCATCTTTCATTAATCTTAGTGCACTAACCATTTTGGACTTCCAAATGAATAAGATCTGAGGTTCCATCCCAAAAGAAACAGGAAATGAAGAATCTGATTGATCTTGAACTCTCCACCAACCTTCAAACAGGTTCCATCCCATCCACACTAGAAAACTTGACAAAGCATACCATCTTTTTCCTAGATGAAAATCAAAATTTCAGGCTCAATTCCTCTAGAAATAGGGAATCTGGTGAATCTGAATTATCTATTGACCTCTAACTTTCTAAGGGGTCTGATCCCTTCAGCTTTAGGAAACTTGACCAAGCTTACTCACATATACAATAGCCAGAACCAAATTGCAGGCCCAATTCCTCCACAAATAGGAAATCTAAAAGATCTCTATTTTCTCAGTTTGAGCGGAAGCAATCTCTCCCTCCGCGTTTAGGTGATTTGAGTAACCTAGTTGAACTAAACATATTCAAGAATCAACTATCAGGTTCCATACCTCATGAAATTACAAACCTAACACATTTTGTTGTACTGTAATTGAGTGAGAGGACAATTTCTTTAGTTACCGCAGTAAATATATCGTAGTGATTCTCCTAAAAGCCTTACTGCATACAACAACAAATTCGTGGGCCCCATCGCAAAAGGATTGAAAAACTGCACACACATAACAAGAGTCTGGCTTCAAAGAAACCATTTCACAGGAAATATGTTTCAAGTTTTCAGATTACATCCAAATCTTCAGTTCTTGGGTCTCTGTGACAACAGATTGTATGATGCTCTCCCCAAGTTGGGCAAAATGGAAAATTTTGAAATTCCTAAGGATAACTGGGAATGGGATTAAGGGTAGGATTCCCTTTGAGTTTGGGCAGTTAAATCAACTGGGGATACTTAGCCTTTCTTAAAACCAGATAGTGGGAGATATTCCAAAGGAGTTGGGGAGGCTGTCTTCACCATTCAACTTGAGATTATGTGCTAACTCTCCTGCCATATACCCCCGGGAAATTAGAAAGCTAAGCAATCTAAAGATTTTCGATCAATCGGCAAGCAAACTGAGTGGACCAATACCAGAACAATTGGAAGGCTACTACAAACTGCAGCACCTGACATTGAGCAAAAATAGTTTGAGTGGAAGCATTCCTTTTCACATTGGGAATCTGGTTTAGTTGCAAGCTCTGCTTGATCTCAGTCACAACTCACCAAGTGGAGAGATATCATCGTGGTTTGGAAACCTCATCACGTTGGAGAACCTAAATCTCTCCCACAATATGCGCTTAAGTTTCGACCCCATCTTCTTTTGGGAAGATAACAGAGCTTCTCATCCATTGACTTCTCAATTAACTATTTGGAGTGTCCCGTTCCTAAAATCAACGGTTTTATGTGGGACACACATGGTTTGCCACCTTGCAATTCCTCTGCAAGAAATGGTGGCGGTGCGGAGAAAAGTCGCAAAGTTGTTATATTCATTATTCCTCTTCTTGGCACATCATTTCTTCTAGTTTCAAGTATTGGAGTTTCTTGCATTTTTAACTAAACAGCAAGAAAAGAGGAAAAGGAGGTCAGAGAAATGAAGAGTGGAGATCTACTTTCGATTTGGAACTATGATGGACAGATTGTGTATGAAGACATCACTGAAGAAAAGGAGGATTTTGATGACAAGTATTGCTTTGGGAGGGACGACACGGGAGTGTTTACAAAGCAGAACTGCAAACCAAAAAAAAGAAAACAAATTTATTAGGCAGAGCCAAAAAGAAAACAAAACAAAAGGAACAACCAAAAAAAGGAAAAACGTAAACAACTATTAAATACAACAACCCAGCCACCTAACTGGGGAGCCCGAAAGAACAGCTAAACCCAGTCCCTAATCAAAGACATAACGCTGGCCGGGACCCTGGACATTAGCTGCTTTTTATTGTTGAAGCAATGACTATTTCTCTCCCCCCAATGGATCTCGGCATGACCCAGAAAACTCCCACTCGGTAGACAATCCCATCCCATAGGTAGGAAGGAAACGGGCAGTGGAGAAACAAATGATCCATAGATTCTGCATCGCCCATACACAAGAGGTTCAGACGTTGGGCAATAACATTCCCCGTTTGGACAGATTGTTGACCATTTTAACCCATACAGTCTTAGGGCCTGTTTGGATACCACCAAATAAGTTACTTTTTAACTCAAGTCATTAAGTTACTTTTTTCAATTTAAGTTAATTTGGTAAACATGATTGCAAAAGTAGCTTCCATGCATAAAGCTACTTATCCTTGCTAAGTTTTTTTTAAGCTTCTTAACTTTTCACTTTTCTACCCTCTCTCTCTCTCTATCCATATGAAAGGAAGGCCCCACATGATGGACTGTCCACATCAAGGTGCGGCCCTATACAATCCACGGTTCACATCAAAGGTTGGCCCCACATGATGGACGGTGGATGTGAGGGGGACCAAACAGACTTGAGAGATAAATACTTATGATGTTGGAAACCAAACATGCTTTTTTTGACTTTTTGGTCAATAACTATGTTGTTTACCAAACATACTTATTTGCTGAATAAGTATAACCCAAGATAAGCTACTTGGGGCATAAGTAGCTTATATAAAGTAACTTACGATACAAACGCCCCCTTAGGGTCCGTTTGGGTATGGGATCCTACTAAATGAGGATTAAACATGATCCTGGTTCTAGTAGGCCCCACACCCACCGCATTAGATTTGCCGCCACCGCTGCATAATGAATAGAATACAACAATGGTACAATAAACATTCATTTACAATTAAACATGATTATTTTCTTAGTTAAGCTTAACCAATCAAATAATTTACTAATTTTGCAAAAGATAAGTTGTAATAAGAACAAAATAACAGCCTGTCCGTTCTTTTTTTTTTTTTTTTTTTGGAAGATTGCAACTTTTTTAGGAGATAACAACATCATTAAAACTAAGCATTCATAACAAAATAGAGTAGTGGAAGGATGACAACATCATTAAAACCAAGTTTCAAGAAGGATGAAAACAGTTTTAGAGAGTAATGGCATTGGCTTGATTTGGTGCTTCGATCCCAGGAAACTGATTGAGAATTACTTCAATGTAAGATACAAAGAAGATGAAATATCAAGTAGAGAAGAGGAATGTCTTGTTGTCTTACAGTAAAGGGAAACCAATCTCCTTAGGAAGCTTGGAACTTTGGTTTATTCATCCCCACCGTCGATGGAACACGCCCGTTAATCTCATCCATTACAAACAAATCCTAAATTTTTTATTTGTGACCTGCATATACACAGTTGGGCAGAGATCGTCCATACCAGCATTTAAAAAAAAATTAAAATTTTTTTTAAAAAATTGTCATAATGCATGATGATGGTGGTGGTGATGGTGATGTAGGCATACATACAGGTGACTTCTTCTACTTTCTTGAATTCGATCTAATTGCCAGCAAACAAATGTAGAGGAAGATGGAAGAGAGAAACGTATCGAACGAGCTTGCAAGTAGCAGGTGTTTCGTTTTCTTCTCTCTAGTTTATATCAGGAGGACATATCATTGATGGTGTGGCCAAAATCACACTATTCTGGTCATTATAGCCACTGATTGGAGGATTTTTTAGAATTACATATCCAACCGGTAGATAGCATTTATTTATTGGCAAAAGTCCCACAATCAACGGACAGGATGACATAAAGTCACTTCATTTATCAGTTCGGCTGAAGGTCAGTCGTAGGGCCTTCCATTTATTGGGGCTCAAAGTTGAGAATGGTCTTTAGCCCATTTAGCTCATTAATAGGCGCCGTGCGAGATATGCTAGGCTTTGGTAGAAAACCATTAGAGCTGGACGGGAACCGAGCCAACTCGGTTAACTCAGCTCGACTCGGCTCAACTCGTTGTTGATTTCGGCCCGAGTCGAGTTAGGCCGATGGGGTTTTTAACAAATATCTAGTCGAGTTCGAACGGGACCAACCTCGACTCGGAACTCGAGCTCGGTTTGACTTGTCTAGTGTTCGATGAAATGTCTAAAAGGGATTTGTTCTCTTGAAACTCTTTAATCTATAGTTATAGTAGAAAAGTAGGTTGAGGGAGGCTTTGGCTCTTTTTTAGGTAATGCAAGGTGAAGAATATCAAGTCTGATGAGGTGACAATGGTGAAGGTTGTTTTGGCTTGTATTCATTTAGGTGATTGGGAGTTGGCGGATTCGATGGTTAAGTATATTGAGGAGAATCATTCTAAGATTGATGTTTACTTGGGGAACACTCCCATTGATCTTCATGGGTGATGAGGGTTTGTTGAATTAGATAGGAAGGTGTTTGATAAAACACCTCAAAGAAACATCGTCTAAGCGGAGGACTCAACAGAAACTTGGCTTGACTCAAATCAAAAGTATAACCGAGTCGAGCTCGGTTCGGATGAGTCAGATACTAGACCAAACCGAGTTCGAGCTGATCCAGCCAAGCCCAAGACCACGGAGTTCGCGCCTAGGTCAACCTCAGACCAAGCCGAGTCGAGTTGGGCAAAGTTCGACTCGGTTCGGCTCCGAGTCCAACTCTAAAAACTATGCAAATCTGAGGGTGGTTATGACGTTTGGGCCTTAAATGCCATGGCCAAGCCCAACTTATGCCTACTCAATGCCCAGAACCGAACCCAATTCATTGGCACGCGAATTGGTACTACCCCTGCCCATCCCTAGCTAGGAACGGAAAGGGGTTCTGAAGGGCCACCGATCCACACCGTCCATCCATTTTTTTTACGTTTCATTTTAGGGTTCATGCCAAAAAATGAGGCAGTTTCAAGGCTCAAGTGGACCACACAGTGGGGATTAAATATTTACTGTTGAGAACATTTTGAGGGCCACAAGTTTTGGATTAAGCTTATGTTTTTGTTTTTGATTCATCCAGATCTATGTGACCTTATGAACATATTGGATGAAAATTAACCTTCACGGTGGGCCCTATAAATATTTCGACAGTAGGCGTCCTTATCACCCCTGCTTCATTTGGTGTGGTCCACTTGAGCATTGGATCTACTCTCTTTTTTTTAATTTATGTCTAAAACAATATGAAAAAATAGATGAACGGTATGGATCAAACCCATACATCACCGTGGCCCCAGCAGCACAAAGGTTTGCCACCAGGTTGATGGATCCCTAGCTGCGCGGCCCACTGTGATGTATGTTACTTACATTCAAACCGTCCATCCATTTTGAAAGCTCATTTTAGGACATGATCCGAAAAGTGAAGCAAATCCAAATCTTAGGTGGACCTAACACAAGAAACAGTTGTGATTGAATCCCCACCATTAAAAACTTCACGAGACCACCAGAATGTTTATTTGCCATCCAACCTGTTGATAAGGTCACAAAGACCTGGATTAAGATACCACACAAATATCAGCTTGATCTAAAACTTTTGCAGCCCATAAGAAGTTTTTAATGACTAATTACCATTGTTTCTTGTATTATGTTCCACGTGAGATTGGATCTACTTCATTTTTGGAGTCATTCTCCATAAATAAGTTTATAAAACGGATGGACTGCATGGATATAAGGCATATACATCAAGGTGGGTCCCACGGTCAGGGATCTCACCCACCTATCACGCCACGGTAGTACATTCGTTGGATTGGGGGTTGGCCGATCCAAACCGTTGATTCGACAAGGTACACAAATTACGTGGCTGCCTTTGAAAGTTTCAAAATTGGAATATCTTAAACTTCCGACAAAAAAAAAAACAAAATTCACATGAAATGAGCACCAACCATCTGCTATCCTCCTTCTTCTCTCTTCTCGTAATGTTCCAATCGTGGGCCCAGTATTAGCCTACCGTTGAAACAGTGGGAATTGAACGCCTACCATTGAAATTTTCTTGGGGGCACACAAGTTTTAGATCAAACTGATATTTGTGTTTTTCCTTCATCCATGTCTGTGTGACCTTAATGAACAGTTGGGATGACAATAAACATCACTGTGAGCCCTAGGAAGGTTTCAGCTGTGGATGTCATTATCGCCACTGTTTCCTGTGGTGTGGTCTACTTGAGCTTTGGATATGCTTCAATTTTGGGCTCATATGCTGAAATGTACTGAAAAAACGGATGGATGGCATGGATAAGACACATACATCACGGTTGAGCGCCACAGTTTAGTCAGTAGGCTTTAGTGTACTAAGTTGCTCGGTACACAATCCGCTCTCGTCAGGTTGTGCACCTGTACAGGATTCATGGGCTGGGCCTGAGGTTGGCATCGGGCCAGCCCTGACTAGGGGTGTCAATGGGCCGGGCCTGTGTAGCTCTCTGCCCTGATTTTACACTATTTCGGGCCGGGCCATAGGGCTGGCCCTATTCAAAATTCTGATTTTCAGGCCCAGGCCCAGTCCCGGCCCATTGACACCCCTAGCCCTGACGAGCAAGCCTATTCAAAATTTTGATTTTTAAAGCCAGCCTATTAACAGCCTTAAAGAGTAGGAGCACTAGACAGACTAGGCTTTGGTAGAAAAGTATGCAAAATCTGAAGGGGGTTATGATCTTTGGGCCTAAATGTCATGGCCAAGCCCAATTTGTGCCTGGCCAATGCTCAAAACCTAACCTAATTCATAAGGACATGAACTGCCTGTAACCTCCTATTAGAAGGGGATTCCTGTAAACCCCAACCCCCCCCCCCGGGTGTCTTGATGACACTATTATCCGTAGGACCTATTTGGTGCATTGTACTAGGAGGGATGGGGTGGAATAGAATTGCATTTGGTCCCATGGAAATTCCATCCACCATTTGGAAACTATGGGATGGATTGGACTAATCCAAGTATTATATCATCTAATTCAAATAACTCATTGTAGGACTTTTAGTGGATTTTGAAACCCACTACTTCTATGGGCCCAACATTGATGCATATATTTTATCCACGCTGTCCATCCATATGCACCCTTTATGTTGGGAAAATCGGCAGTGAAAGCGAAAGCCAAACGCACAGAGTAATGCGAGATCAAACGAGAAACACTATGAAATCAAATCAAACACAAGCATTCACCATAAGAGAATTTGAATTTACGTGGAAAAAACCCCTCAACGGGTAAAAAACCACAGCACAAAGCGATCCACTATAATAAACAGAAGATTACAGATATTGACAACCCACAAGCAAAGAAAAAAAAAAAAAAAACCAAGCTCTCTCTCTCTCTCACAAATCACTCTCCCTTCTTCCCAATACGATTAGGAAACCTTAGACTCCTTAGGATACCATCTAAGCTCAGATACATGCCATATTTATAGCATGAAATCCCAATTTAGAAACGTCTTACGTACTACTGCATAGCTGCGCAAGAAATCGCGTGCGCAATCGACTAGTCGACCATTGCACAAAACAGTCCAGGGAAGAAAACTATACACGTTGTCTCACTACCGACCGGTCGGAGCCCCCTGCAAACCGGTCGACCAACCAGTCTAGGGCGCACGAAAACTATCCAATGCCTCCTATGCATCTGGGCTATAACGCGGACCAATCTGAGCACCCAAACTATGCACTGTTTGAAGGCTCTCCAACACTTTATACATGAAATTCAAGTTGCATATGCGTAGAGGTGACCGACATAAGTTGTGAATCTAGTCCATTGATTACAAATTCATAGATCCCCAAACACTGGTTTGGCTTAAGACAATATTTTTCCAAAGGAAGAATTTGACCCAAAACCGATAATTGGACTATCAAAATACCATGGTATTTTTAGATATGTAATCATTGTACAATAGTGGTGTTAATTCCTTCTAATGTAATTCCATACCATTGAATCCCACAAAGTGGATAGACCGTTGGTTGATGCAAGAGGATTAAATGATTTCCACTTGCTATTCAAACAAGAACTCTAATTTGAAATTCATGCTTCAATAGCTCATTAGATATTTTTTTCTTTTTAATCCTTTTCTTATTTCTTTGACTTGGATTCATGCAAGAAGTATTAGTTATCCTTATAAATAAATTCATACCCAAACAAGCCCACTACAAGTAAAGACTCCAAAAGCATGTAAAAGGTACCATTTCATGTGTAAATATCAAAACAAAGCAGGAGTTTTCGACCATACATCACCGTACTACAGTACAATAAATGGATATGTGAGGACCATCTTCATTGGATTTGGTGTTGGCTGATCCAAACCACTCATGTGGCAAGGTACGTAATGGTTGCTTTGAAAATTTCAAATTCGGAAGATCTTGAACTTCTGACAAATGGCCCACAAAATAAAGTCCAATGCACTAAAAATAAAATGGCTTGAGGACATAAGATGGGCCACAACGCTCTGCTGCCCCCTTTCTCTTTTTTTTTTCTTTTCTTTTTTTTTTCTTTTATCCGTATTTATGTCTCACTCTCCTGATGCAGCGTGGGCCCAATATTAGCTATTTTATTGAAATGTTATCTGCATCCAAATCAAGTCAGATGATTTTCACGTGGACATGTGGCACGTGAGTGAGATCTGGACCGCTCATCCATTAGCCCACCTTAGATGCACCATGGCCCAAATGATCATGTTGGTGGATGATCTTAAACACAGTTCACAAACTAGGCTGGTTAACCTGTGGCTCGCCCTGAGTTCACTCGGCAAGGTGGGGGTCCCACCAAGAGAATATCCTAGAGAGGAAAAATCCCAACTTTAATTGGGCCAATGGGTCCCACCATGAAAAGGAATCCTTATCCAAGCCTTGATGATTTTACTGTTCAGTGAAAATGGACCATTAACTATTTTCAACCATCCAATTCTTTCTAAAATGGAATGGTTAGGATCATCCCACAAATGTGATCTTTACGTCATGGCCCACTCATGGTGTGGTCCACCACATGACTGTCCGAATCACGTGCCCCATTGAAGCAGTACCCTGTGATTTCAGTCTTTGTGCAATTAGCCCACCTTTATTTTATTAAAATCCATGCACACGAACGTTTTCTTTTTCTTTTTTCCTTTTTATTTCCATTTTTTCTATAACGGATTTTTTAAGATAAATCTTGAGTTTGGTAAAGTTGGATTAGGTACTCTGGCTTTTTATTGGAGATCTGCGGGACCCACTTGAAAATTCTCTCGTCTATTTCAATGAAAAAAAAAAAAAAAAGGAGGATACTCTGGCAGAGTGTGATGGATGATACACAGGCACTTAAAAATTGCATACATGACATATTAGTTATTCAAATTAAACTGTCCAAATTATGGACCCCAGCTAGATGTATCAGTAGCAAAAAATTGTGCATATTTAAATACCTGACTATCATATCAGTAGACATTCATTTGACATTTAAAAATGAAAAATATCCAATGGTCCTATTTCAACAAACATGTGTCCATGAATCAGAGTTTGGGATTGCTCAACCAATATGATTTTGAGACTATGACTTGGGGACGTTGGGTTCTACAATTTAAGTCACTTTAATTTCTAAATGCCCGAGTATTAAGCATCTTGCTCTATAAGAGTATCAAATAACTCTCTCATTAGAGAATAAGCTCTGATTGGTATGTGCTTGTCTTAAAATAACAGACTCGCCTCTACCATAGTTAGATTTTTCCATTTATTTATTCATTGATGGTTGAAATAGCAATATTCATTGAAGGATGGTTCAAAGACTCGACGACTCAGACCACTTGTTCAGTCCTAAGATCGAGTCAGGGCTCGCCTGATTCAGGGCTGAATTGGTCTAACATGCCCAAGTCTGAATTGGGTCTCGAACCAAATCAGGGTCTTACCGACTACGGCCCAGTTCGTATGAGCCACACCAGACTGAGTCTTAAAACCATGACATGAAATGCCATATATCACCCAGAAAATTTTATTGGGGTCTGAATTGTCCAAGGACTCATTGGGCAAGATGCAGCCCAAGCAACAGCCAATGCACAACGACAGCACTATTTTCGACTCAGTGGACCAAGCTCAAACAGGAAGAAACAGTGTGTTTCATTGCCTCAGTGGAATCCATCCCATTTTCATTTGAGGCATGTTAGGGTGAGGGAATACTATATTGATAACAGGACAGCCGAAAATAGGCCACTGCTTTTATGCTTCCTTTATGATGGGAAATGACAAGAGGTAGTTCTTATTTCACCCTCGATTTGGTTGGAGTGCATCATGTAGTCCTTTAGTGGACTGAATCAATGGAAGCTTACAAGAACCAATAGATCTAAATAGTCTAACAGATGGATCTATACAACAAAACCAAAGATATAATAACCAGAGGCCTACCTAATTTACTACAAGAGCAGAAAAGGAACTATTCCACCATCTAATCCACACCCAAGATGACCCACCAGATACAATCCATGGTTTCTATTGCTAGATGTGATCTAAAGGATAGTTGTATGTCCCACTCTTCTCTCTCTCCATTTACTTTTCTCAAAAGTTGATTGATTGCAGAGGAATTTCGAATTTCCCAAAAGAAATTCCTCTTAATAAAGGGGGATTAGAGATAGATCTAAGGAAGTTGGTTGAGACGATGACGATCGCGCAATATCCTTTATTCCCTAATAACTTTATCTAATCAATTTGAATACAAGAGGAGAGGAAGGGATGGGGGGGAGAAAGCGTGTGGGGCCCATCTACAAGTGAGCCCGATGGATTTATGACTAACACATATAATCCATTGTTTAACATCTAAGCTCCCAAACTGCACCGCAAAACACATGTTCTGTCGGTTGGTACTTTGAAATGTGAGATGACTGATGTGCGTTGCCACCACATGATGACGATTGCAGTTCGTAAATGAACAATAGGGCAGCCCCTATATGATTGTCGTTAATTGGAATAAAGATCCTGCAGTTTAGGATTCCCATTGCATGATCATGATTGCATTGCATATGGATGATAATCTACAATTCAACTTCACTCCATTTTCATTAAAAAAGTGATTAGATAAGGTTTTATGACTGGCCAATGCTCTTAATGCCCAAAGGCAATGACACAAAAACTGTTGGAAACATATCAACCTTTATTTCTAATCTATGCAGTTTGGATAATTATTCTATGATTTTTTTATTTTTTTTTTTGTTAAATAGAAATGTCAAAGAATGACATACATTAAGTAAAAATGAACTCAATGTTAAGCTGCACCATAATATTCCATACATATACTATATTCATATTTGGTACATCTTTCATTGAATTTGTAAAGCTATTTAAAAAAAAAAAATGGACTATAACCTTTAATTGATTTTTTTTTTTTTTTTTTTGGGTGCCTGAAAGTAGAACCTCCAAGCGGTAAGGTAAGGTAAGCAAGACTCAAAGCCCAGATCATTCCCTTGAGGGGACGTGTCTCTACCAGCTCAGGTAAGGATCTGGAGACTGGATTACAATTGGAATTGATGAACCATCTTAGAATTGTTTTTATCTAATTTGGTTTAATTGGGTTGTCCAAACATGTTCATAAATTACATGTGGGAGATGCACAATAACTTTCAGTTGCTAAAATTCATATATTTCACAAAAGAGCATTTTGGAACTCCTTGCTGTAGTGTTAATGTGAACAAGGTCTTCATAGCATGCAGCATTCTAGAGATGGATGGTGTAAGCTCCTTTTTTCTCTTCTCCTTCCTTTTTTCTTTCTTTTTTCCTTTTTTCTGTGTTTTTAGACATAGGGTTTGTTTAGGTGCTACCCCTTCTTCATTTTGTTGGGAAAGCCGGCAGCGGAAGTATAACGCCGAACGTGTCAAACAATGCGAAATCAAACAAGTAAACAAGATGCAATCAATCACACACAAGCATTCACCACAATTGATTCCGAATTTACGTGGAAAAACCCCTCAACGAGTAAAAAACCACGGCACAAAGAGATTCACTATGAATATCAAAAGATTACAGACATGACAGCCCACAAGCAAGGAAAACAGAGAAAAGTCAAGCTCTCTCTCTCACACAACTCTCTCCCATCTTCCTAACACGATTAGGAAACCTTAAACACCTTAGGATACCCATCTAAGTCGGATTAGAACTCCTTAAATAAGCAATATTCCGAAATTAGAAACACCTTGCGCAGCACTGCAAGTTGCGCAAGAAATCCGCGCGCACGTCCGACCGGCCGACCAGTGCACAGACAGTCCAGGGAGAAATACACGTTTGCTGCCTCACCACCTGCCGGAGCCCCCTGCAGACCGGTCGGCCGACCGGTCTGGGGCATGAGAAATCTATCCATGGGGGTTCTTCACTGCATTTGGGTCACGCTGTCCAACCGGTCGGAGCACCCAATTCGTGCATAGTTTGAAGACTATCCCACCACATTTCTCATTAGATAAGTAGGAGACTGGCATTTGTTTGGAAAGCTACTTTTGCTATATTTTAAAAATGAGGATAGCAAGGCTGGGATTGACCGCCTCTCACACGCATGTTCATACATGCCATGTGTTTGAAAATCCAACCGTTCATCACGCTCTGGCATCATAAACAAAATAAAATAAAATGGCTTCATCAACACAACCTTAACCTCAAATCCAACCATTGGTACACTTCAAACATTTTTTTTTTTATATATACTAAATGGAAATGGGAACATATGCCTATTTAATGAAAATGACAGGCAAAGGGATGAGACTATGGAAGACCCAGCAAAGCGAAAGTGAAAGCGAAAGCTCATCTCCCAAGATCCTATCATGTATACTTGTGGCCCACCACCTTTACATGGTAATCTCCTTTACTGAGAAACTTCTTATTATACACTAGCCCTTTCATGGTGTCCACACCTTTCTGTAAAGCTGGATTTCCACTTTAAAGTTCAAACTACATCTTTTTCTTCACAATCAAGTCTCGAAGTTGCAATTTTAAGGCACTGTGATCCTTGGATTATTTATCAAATGGCCCACACAACAACATGGGTGGGACAGCTCCATAAAAATTGGGCCAATGTAGGCCCCATGATCACTTGGCTAATATGACAGTAGCCTTTTTCTGTTCTTGCAAGGATCCTAAAAAAATTCCAAATACTTGCCTGTTTTAACTTCCTATGTGACTGGTGCTCATCCGGAGACAATTGTGTCCATGTCTGGTAAAATCAACACGAATTATGCATGATGCCAAACATGCGATTGGACAACAATCCATGTGTTGAAATAGGAAGAAGTTGTATCAAAATGAAATTATTCAATTTCAGTCAAAGAAAAACTATTGGTGATTTTGGAATTTCTACTATTACTAGAATTTCCAAAAATTCACAATTGTGGATATTCTTTTGTTAGAAAGAAAGAGTTCTTCCACATCCACACAAACATCATTTTGCAATTTTTAGAAATTCTACTAGAAATCCCAGACATCGTGAATTATTCTGGTCCCAGCCAACGGCAGCCTTAAATGAGTTATTTGATACTCTAGCATCACGTGATGCTTGATACACAGGCACTCTGAAACAGGTACATATTAACTCAAAGTAGACTACATAAATTTGGAACAGACCATCGTGAAATAATGGCCTCAAAATCAGAGTTGGTTGGGAAATCCTAACCTCAATTCGTGGACGCTTGTTTGTTGAAATAGGACCACTTGATATTTTATTTTAAACCATTCAATAAACATCCACGAATCCAACATCAAAACGTCAAATAAATGTAACTTCAGGTTCATGGTACATCTTAACTGAAACCCATAATTTGGAGAATTTATTTTAACTACTTATATGCCACATGCGCCTGTGTATCATCCATCACAATCAACCAGAGTATCAAAGTTTTCTGTAATATCAAATGTACTAAAGGGAAAACATGATGTAGGGGAGCAAGAAGCACTGCAAAAGGAAGATGAAAAAGCAGGCATTCTCTTTTATTGGAGGAGAAGGTAGGCAGATAGGCTTTTCATGTGCCTGGTATGTACAGGAACCTTCAATAAGATAAGATACCTACCTAAGCTTGCTTTCTTGTATATCATGTACCTCAAATATTATCATGACATGTCATTGTCATTTGTCACCCAATAAAAGATAAATCTTCCAGCTTTTTTCACAAACCCTTTGCTCTATTCTTACACATTTGACTAATCATAGCTTTTGGTTTTTGGGTTTTTACTCTTTTGACTGTGTATCAAACTATTTAAATGATTCATTTTATAGGATTTGATATCTTCACCATCTGAATCAAGGACTAGACTCCTATGTTAGTTTTGCACCACTTAAAAGATGTGGAACCCATCCTCCTCACACTTTGGCATTGATGTACATGGCTATCAAGACATCCAAATTGTGGGTCACATTGTGGACGAAGCGCGTTTTTAAATCCACACTGATCAAGCAATCCAAACTGTCCACAACGGCTATCAAATAGGTGGTTAAGAAGGCATGTAATGAGTGGTCAAAATTCAAAACCAGATGGGTAATATTTTATTTTCTATGCAATTATTTTTGTTATGCTTCATCCATAATTGAGCCAGCCATTTGAACAATGTGGACCAAGGTTTAAAATAGGTGTACCAGGTATCGCATTGTTCACCACCAATTTGGGATAGTATTATCCCATGCCAGCTATGTATTGGGCTGTTTTGGGCTGATATAGTTGTATCGTTCATGGATAATACCGAGTATATTGTCGGGCAATACGTATTGGTTTTGGATGATTCTTTAAACCTTGATCTGGATGGCCATACAGCTTTGATATGTGTATGCTTGAAGTGTCACCAACACGTCTTACATGGTGCAAAACTCACATGGGAATTTAGCACCGCTAATGCACGATGGTTTGCTTGACATTTTTGCCCTCGTCGAATAATGAAAGGTCTCTCTCTCTTTTTCTCTCTAAGCTTTGTTTTGAAATTTAATAGGGTGTTTTTGTAATAAAGATTTTCTGGCATTATCATTGAGCTATTATAGTTTTGTGATTTACTTGAAGCTAATCATGGAAATTACATGATTGTTGGCTTTTAAGATACCATGAAATATTGATATTACTCTTTCAACCATGTGTTGTCTGGTAGTTCATTGTGGGTAACAATCTCAAATGATTGCATGGTTTGCTGAGCGAATATCTCTACTTGCATAATTAGAGTAGCTGTGGACAATTTTACCCACGCAATTATAGTTTTTGTTAGATAAAGCTTTGGCTCTTATCTAAAAATATGGTAGGGGATTTAGCAAAAACCAAAGATATTTAGGGAATTTAGATATGTCCACATCATGGACTGTCCCTTCTATTACCCTCCCCCTTCAACCACACTATCCCACTTTTACAAGGAGAGTAACTTTGATATTTTGTAGAGTCATTATCAGCATTTAAGCCTCCCAGTTAATTGGATTATCTAAATGAATCATGTTCCACCATTCCACTCTATCCAAGGCTAAACCTTCAGTTAGATCATAGGTTCAGCAAGACTTTTTTAACTTCATCATATCCTTTTGGGCTTTCTCCTCGTCCTTTTAAAGCCTTCAACTTGTACCAACTCACTTCTAACCAGCGTGGCTCTTGATCTCTTTTGTATATCACCAAACATCTAAGCCTACTTTCCCTCATCTTATTACCCATTGGTACTACTCCTAAGATCCCTCTAATACATTCATTTCCAATTCAATCCTTCTTTATCTTACCATTCACATCCATCTCAACATCCTTATTTCACACTCATCATATAAACGTAGATAATACTTTTGTAGAGTGAAATGCTTAATACACACACACTACAAAATTATACACATACAAGTTAATAAACTGAAATTAAACTGTGAAAATCATGGATGTATTTTAATTTTTAAAAAAAAGTATTTCTTTGATTTTCTAAACAGTTGATTGGGGGATATTTAATGAATGACTAAACAAAATCAATAAATGATCCAAATTCAATAAATAAATTCTTATTAAAAAAAAAGCTTAGAAATATCAATCAATTTTAAAATTGAAAACTAACCTATCTAATGTAATTATCACAATTTGAATGGTTTTATTTGATTGATCGAACATGTATGATTTTAAAGTGCCCAAGTATTAACTATCACACTTTTCCACAGTATCAAATAAATCTCTCCATGTGCGTTGCTCACACTTTAACCACTAGTTTGTATAATTCTGAAGTTCATGTCACCAAAAATTGCCGATCTAACAGCCCAGGGTTACATCTAAATGACCCCTCAAACTTCAAACCCTTATCTAATTTCTGTTCACACATGAAAGAGACGTTTTTTCTTTTTCCCGCTTTGGCTGCATTGTGCTTGCGCACGACAAAAATAATTTACAATTTTATAGAGGAGAAGAGATCACCAGAAATCGCACATCTTTTGAATAAATTGAAAAACATGACACAAAACATAGTAGGCCCACACACAATTTAGAAGGCTTTTAATGGTGGGACTCCATCCCATATGTTCCTTGTGGTGTGTCCTCTACCTCAGTTCCAGATCAGCCTGATTTTTTGTGCGAAACGTGAGGGCAGTATGCATGATGGACGGATTGGATGTCATACGGAAATCACAGCCAACCTCAAAAACATTAGTAGGTTAAGTTTTAACCTACAAAGCTTTGCATTGGATTTGGTCTTTTTACAAAATTAACCTACTTGGAACGTGGGATTAGGTGGTATGGAATTACATTTGGTCTCATATGTAAATTCCAAGTGGTGTTTGGAAATGATGAGAAAGATTGGATTAATCCAATATCATATAATCCAATCCCCAAAGTAGATACTGCAGGGATATTAGGTGGATTTTGATCTACTGCATTGTGGGCCCCACATTGATGCATGTGCTTTATACACACCTTCCATTGATATGTGCCCTTTACACATGACATTCAAGTTACATATACATATAAGTAACTAACATCAGTTGTGAATCTTGTTCATTGATTACAATTCCATAATCTTCCAAACGCAGGTTTTGCTTAATCCAATGTTTTTCTAAAGAAAGAATTTGATCACAAAAGTGAGATTGGAGGTCAAAATAACTGATATATCTCCAGACATACAATCATTGTGGCATAATGGTGTTAATTCCATCTAATGCAATTCCATACCATTTAATCCCGCCAACCAAAAGGAGAGACAAGTCCTTTTACAAATTTTGAGCATGGCCCCACTGGATATTACATAGAATCCAAGCCATCTAAAAGGGTCACCCCAAATGAAATTCATACACTAAAAAAATTAACTTGATATGACCATTAGATTAGCACCACATGAATTGGAGGGCCATGGATAATTGTTGTTTCTAATGGTGTGGGCCACCCTCTTTTTTTCTATGCGATCCAACTTCAGAAGCTCGAAATTCATGCAGTAGCTCATATAATGGTTGGATAGATCTAAATTTTGTAGTGACCCACTTTCATAGCTGGGACACCCTTTGGGTTGTTGATGCCATAATTACATAGCAGTGGACCCACCTGCAATAATTCTTAAATGACCTTTTCTACAAACGCTGCACAGGATCCGCTAGTGTTTCTATCTGTGGAATTTCCAAAAATAATGCATCGATGCTGTTGTGGAGCCGAACGATCACTTTCATCAATTCCAATACCATACAAGCTTCCCACAATGGAATTCTCATGCTTTTCCTTCCCAATACACAACCAAACAGCCCCACTTTTGGAATTTATGAAAACTCGAGTAGAAGTTCCACGTTGTGAAATGTTCTGTTCCATTAGTGGAGGAGAATGGGAAAATGTCATTAGTGCTTTTGGAATCTTAGACTGGTACTGATTTTCTCCTAGGACGGGCAAAAAGGCAGAAACAATGCTCTAGGCCAAAGGCAGGTGAGATGCGTGTGAAACATTCCCACACATGCAGTAGGAAGTTTCAATGTAGTAAATGATCCCATGGTGTGGCACTGATTTGCAGCTATCGTAAGCACCCAAATTGTCAAACCTACTATGGATGGAGCATATCTTTACAATCAGGTTTAAAAAAAAGCAATCTTAACCTTCCAATTAATGGTTCTTGAACAGATGGTTAAAATCAAAATATATAGTAGTTCAAATTTGTAGGGTAAAAAATAGATGGTTAAAAATATCATCTCAGTTTAATTTGGACGGTATGGATTGCCGTAAAACTATGCCTTGTGTGCGTTTGAATAACCAACACCGTTTTTTAAATGGTGGCAAACAAACATAGGAGACTACGCCATGCTGGCGGCCATTTTGCAAATGCAAAGATAATACGTGTACGTGCCCACGCGTGTCCAACCTGCTAATCCACACGGGAGCTAGCGCACATGCAAATATGGTACACGTGTGCAAGATCCGAGCCTTCCATCAGGTGGGCCACACTGCTTAGATCTTTGCATAAAAAAATCAGGTTCACTGCTCTGTTGGGCCATAGTGTGCCAAGCAAATCAACGGTGGAAACCATTTTTTCTAGACATTGTTACTCTGTTTTTGCATGAAGTACGTATGCGGCCCAAGTGGAGCGGCTGATTTTTAGACCAGATGATCTTAAAACAATGTGGCCCATATGAAGGAAAGCTTAGATATCTGACACGTGGGCTATGTGGACACCTGTGCTTGTGAGTGGATGGGCAGTGCTCTCGAAAGTTTTTATATTCATCTGCCATTTGCAATCTGCAGTCCAGGAGAGAGGGCATCTCTAGAAAAATATGGAATAAATGCTATAGGCAATCTGATAAAAGGCGTAGAATAAACTCTGCCTGATAGCTGAGGTTCTCCACTTCATCCCCTCAGTAATGATCTTGATTCTATGGTAGATGGGCTACTTGGACATGTCATAGATGAGTTGGAATTGTGGTGTAGATATCACTGTGAATGGACGGTGAGATCTGTAACAGGTAGGGTGGTTATGGGCTGAGCTAGGGCTGCGCCAAGGGACAACTTTGGCCTGGCCCTTGTTGAGAGATGCCTTCAATCTTGTTGTTGTTGTTGTCCAAAGTCGCTTGGCATTGTCGAGAGACTTGTCTCTTGTTCAATTTCTGTCCTGCTTGGCACTGCTGACCGAAGTGCAATTTTGCATGATTTATTTCTAATTTTGGGGTTAATATTATAAAAGGGTTTTAAAATGGAATTAGGAGTACACTAAGACAATGTTCCAGGGTAGAGAGAGAGGGTTTTGGAAAGAGAAAATCTCTAGCCTAGGCCCTAATGGGCTAAAGAGGACCAAGCCTAGTCCTCACCCTAGAGGCTGGGTCAAGCTAGGGTTGAGATAGGCGAGGGCCAGTACCAGCCTATAAGTTAAAAGATGCCTTTAATCTTCTTGTTGTTGTCCAAAGTCATTCGGCATTGTCGAGAGACTCGTCTCTTGCTCGATTTCTGTCCTACTCAGCACTGCTGAGCGGAGTGTGATTTTACACGATTTATTTCTAATTTTGGTGTTAACACTATAAAAGAGTTTTAAAATGGAATTAGGAGACACTAAGACAGTTTTCTAGGGCAGAGAGAGGATTTTGGAAAGAGAAAAGCCCTAAACCAGGCCCTAATGGGCTAAAGAGGACCAAGCTTAGTCCTCACCCTAGAGGCTAGGTCAGGCTAGGGCTAAGATAGGCACGGGCCAGTACTAGCCTATAAGTTAAAAGATGCCTTTAAACTTCTTATTGTTGTCCAAAGTCGTTCGGCATTGTCAAGAGACTCGTCTCTTGCTCGATTTCTGTCCTGCTCGGCACTGCTAATTGAAGTGTGATTTTGCACAATTTATTTCTAATTTTGTGGTTAACACTATAAAAGGGTTTTAAAATGGAATTAAGAGACACTATGACAGTGTTCTAGGGTAGAGAGAGAGGGTTTTGGAAAGAGAAAAGCCCTAGCCCAAGCCCTAATGGGCTAAAGAGGACCAAGCCTAGTCCTCACCCTAGAGGTTGGGTCAGGCTAGGGCTGAGATAGGCCCGGGCCAGTACCAACCTATAAGTTAAAAGATGCCTTTAATCTTGTTGTTGTTGTCCAAAGTCGCTCAGCATTGTCGAGAGACTAACTCTTGCTTGATTTATGTCCTTCTCGGCACTGTTGAGCGGAGTTCGATTTTGCACGATTTATTTCTAATATTTTTGGGGTTAACACTATAAAAGGGTTTTAAAATAGAATTAGGAGACACTAAGATAGTGTTCTAGGATAGAGAGAAAGGGTTTTGGAAAGAGAAAAGCCCTAGCCCAGGTCCTAATGGGTTAAAGAGGACCAAGCCTTGTCCTCATCCTACAGGCTGGGTCAATCTAGGGCTGAGATAAGTGCAGGCCAATACCAGCCTATAAGTTAAAGATAAGTTACATGTATGTTGCATGTATTCTATGGACAATTAATGTGCATGCATGTGTGTTTAAGAACTGTGGACTGATCTTCTAGAGAATCAAAGTCTTTCTATGGCATACCTCTGTCAAATAAAATTATTCATCAATCAAGTATATGGCCCACCCAAGTATCCACCAAATGCAAGGACTTAAGTACATCCATCAATATATTATCCACTATGTAAAGTGGCGTCCACAACTTAGATAGTTTATAAGCACATGTATATATATCATCCATCATGCGGCTGCCAGAATATCAAAGTTCTTGGCATTATTATATATGCGAGCATATAAATTCACCTAGGAAAAGCAGGCTAAGCTATTTGTCATTGGCCATAACCCAGCTGGCCCAAAAACCAGTCCTAGATTTGAAGCCCTAGTCCAGCCTTCGAGCCAAGTTTATTGGCCCTAACCCTTGGCCCTTAGAACCAGGTCACTCTGGTGGGCCAGGCAGCTAGTCTGCGGCAATGGCCTAGTCCTTGAGCCATATGGCCCTGGCTCTGATAGCACTGAAAAAGCTCTGGCCTGCACCTAGCCATATAGTGTAGGGTTGCATATGTAAGGATAAGAACTAAATTGTTAGAACTTCGAAATTTTTCTTTAATGGTCTATTCAATCTTGGACTGAGTGCATGGTATAAACGATTCGGACCGTTAGATCATGATTATCTTTAAACTACACACGTACATTGAATGGAAACTGCTCACAAGTTTCTAAATTATCCACACTGAATTGGGCTGGTTGGGACATTAATTCATCATTGACCCACACACCAGGTTTAGATTTCGAGCCCTGGCCCCACAATATAGGGTTGCTAAGCCCCAGGACGGCCACGTGGCTCATTGCCACCCCTATTCTCACAGGTCAACTGACCCCACCGTATGTCCCAGCTCCCAAGGGAAGGAGTCTACAGCTTTTTCATCTCTCTTTATTTTTGTAGAAAATGCTCCCCCTCTTTAAAATTATACAGAAATCTTATATCTAGTGCTAATGTTGGATGGCCCACTTGAGTTATGCAATGTTGTGATTTTTGGGTAATCCATTTATCCCAATGAGGTACATCAGATGAATGATTGGATGGCATATAAATAATATCATGATCAACCATGGGCCCTACACAAAACTAATGGTAGACGTGCATACCTACCGACTGTTTACTATGTTGTGGCCGACCTGATCATCATAATTTTTTTGTTTTGACGGTAAAAATGAGGTGGAGTGCCAAATGGACAGTGTGGATCTTATGAAAGTTCCACCCACGTGGCGCTCTGTCAGCCCAAGTTACCCAAGGGAGTAGCTACGACAATACTGTTTAAGCAAGCTATTAGGACTTAGGCCTGACAAAATTCAACCTGATCAGGCCGATTTTTTCTAGTTTAGAGTTGAAAATTTTGACCCGAATTTAATTTTTGGGTTGACCTGACGTGACCCAGATTTTTATGGGTCAGGTTAGGCTTAAAAGTGACCCAACCCGACCTCGAATCATATAAGGGTTAAGTAGACTATTATATATTGATTTTCTTATTATTTAAATAATGCATTTTTCTTACACACCCTGTTGGATGATGGATAGAGTGGATTTCACTTCTGATAAAAGTGGACCCATTTTTGTTGGTGAGTGTGCACTACAATTGGTGCACATGTTGTACACCGAATTTGGTGGATCGGTCAACATCTGTTGACCCAATTAAAACTAAAACTAAGAGAAAATCTTTTCTCCCTCCGTTTCCATCGAAACGTCTCAAATGGACGTTGTCCGTTTTCAAGATCGTTTGGCCCACTTTTGAACAACAGTTCGGCTGATCCAATATGTTCATATGGTTCGGACATGGGAGTCTAACAAACCCCAGGTATTTCAATATTGAAGGTATTGTTGTATGGTGTACACAGTTAGAAATCAAAGACTGACAGTGAATAACTGATTTTGTGTTTCCAGACTCTTCAAAACCTGACAACTGAGACTAATGTGACTCACCTTGGCTCAATCCAAACCGTCTATCAGTTTCTAGTATCATTTTTAATGAGAACCCAATTAATATCAGATGTGGACACTCATGTGTGTAACCATTGTTTTACATATAAGTTGTGTTGTGCAGGTGATGGGTCTGAAAATGAAAATATTCCGTTTTCTTTTTCTCTCACCTCCGTTTCTTTCCCTATTAACCTCGATCTGTGACAATGCATTCGAGTAAATCTGAGTCATTCATAACCCTTAGTTACAAGCTATCCTAGCCGTCCATTAATGTTCACCCATATTAGGGTTGAGAATGTCATCATATAAATGAGATTTTCTTCCATTTCTTCCTTCTTGCATTCAAAAACCCTAAATCTCATGCTAACCATATAAACATATTCGTTAGAAGGGGTTGGAAGCTGAAATCTCAGAGTTTCTTAAGCTCCTCGAAATGATTCTACTTTATCCATAGCTGTCGGATTAAAGGAAATCGACGGTCAGCATTTCATCATTGGAGGTCATGTCTTCTTCTCCAACAGTGTTGTTGCTATTGAGGTCATTGTTGGGCTACATTCATAGAGTTCTTGCTGCTAAGGTATAGGTAAGATAATCAGCCATTTCATATTTCTGTTATATCTATGATCGACCCAAATTTGCTACTGAATGGTAAACCAAGTCGAACTCATTCTATACCTAGTTCATATTAGTTGATAGAAGTTGTTCATGATCCGAGGAATGTCTGATTTAGTTCAACTATTTAGGATTGATCATGATCATATATCATTGCTCTTGAAGTTTAATATGATTGAAACTAGTTGTAACTTGTGCTGAGTTGACTCAACAAAACTCATTGAGTCCAATTTGAGGTGTAGTCTAATCCAAGAATATTCATGTCAAATTCATGAGCAATGTTGGGCAGGCATTGGTAGCTAAAGATTTGAGTCTAGTTATGAATTGATTTAGTAAAATTCCTCTATTAGGTGAGTCTTTCTTGGGAATGATTAGTATTTTGATTCAAA
The DNA here is from genome assembly GCA_003013855.2 of Liriodendron chinense. Taxonomy (NCBI): domain Eukaryota; kingdom Viridiplantae; phylum Streptophyta; class Magnoliopsida; order Magnoliales; family Magnoliaceae; genus Liriodendron; species Liriodendron chinense. The sequence continues at coordinate 3,379,837 of PVNU02001268.1, read as the reverse complement.
TTGGAGCTTGAAATGTTGTTGGTTAAAATGTCGGTCAACCCAACCTGACCCGATTTAATTTGGGTTGGGTGAGGGTTAGGAAAATCCAACCCAAATTCTATTTGAATTGGGTTAGGGTTGAGGTGGAAACAACCGACCCGACCCATTGCCACCTCTATTAGGACTGCATGCGGTCATGCAACCATCACCAAAAATCTGAGGTGCTCGTGTCAAGGCAGCATGGCCCATCTCGAAATGACTAAAGTGCCCTGGACGTGAACTCTCTTTTCGCATCCTAAAGTAAACGATTTACAAAGGCATGAGGTGGTGGGGCCCACAACATCCCATCGAGGGGACAGGATTTGCCCTTTCGTAAGGTGAGAGCAGTGCTTTGAATGCGATGCTTTGCTTTCCGTGTTTTTCTTTTTTTCCTTTCTAAAAGCAGCCAACAAACGCCATTATTTCCTACTAAGGGGCTTCTCAAGTCAAACAGGACCGAATCCTTTCACAACCGCCCATGCAATAAAAGGTACACGTATTGCTCTGCTGGAGAAGAATCATGTCCGTTCATCATCTGCGGAATCTACGTTGAAAATGTAAAAAACATCTGTATCAAATAATAATTTTGCTCTTTTCAGTGCAGGTCGTGTACATGGTATTTTTTTATTACACACAGGATGCTTTTTCATTGGCATTGGATGGAGTGCATTAGCGGAGAAAAGACTCCTACCTCAAGAGAAAAACCCTCTCCACTCTCTTTGATAGGCATCTTGATGTTCGCCTAGCATGCTCTTTTTTACTATAGTTACAAAATTACTTAGTCCTTCCATTTTACCTTCTTACCTCTGCATCACATCAAATTATCAGGTTGAATTTTTTATGAAACAAATTTTTCTTTATAGCTAAAGTAGACAAAACTATCAAACAAACAAAAATAGATGTCAGTACTTAGATTTGGAGTGATCTCTCTATTTCACCACTTTTCTATCAAATTTGAGTACATGTTGTTAGTTTATTTCTTGAAATTAATGACGAAAATACTTCTAAAAAATGTGCAATGATAGTAACTATTTGAAGATGGTGGATAGCAATAAATACCATTCAAACACTTGGTGGATACTGCTTCGGGTCTGTTAAAAGTAGGTAGATTGCTATCTTCATAATTAATGGGCATGTTTGGTTTTCCAATTTCCTATGAAGTGCGAAGTAAATGAGTCATCTCTCATGTTTTTGTTTAAATATTAATTATGGCTCACAAATCGAGAGTCAAATGCATTTGTACAATAAATCTTGTTATACTTTCACGTTATAAAACTATCATTTTTTTTAATAATTTTAGGAAACAGACAATGTAACAAATTATCATTAGTGATGTCACCATACAATTACAAATAAGCTTCAAAAGTATGTGAATAGCAATCTAGATAGTTCTAAGATGGTGGGCACTGATTAAAACCATTCAAGAATGGGTGGACAATGATTTAGAACATTACAAAATGTTTGATACCAATTTGGACGGATCATTCTATCAATATATGAAAAGATATGGCCTTTTATAGGCTATTTTTGTCATTTTTTAAAGAATAAGTTAACGACCATGACTTAAGTAAGATGTAAAGGGGTAAAATGAAGAGACCACTAAAAATGTGGTTGCTAACGTTTGAAGAAAATTATTTTTGAGTGATTCTGTCTAGTTAGACCAAAAAACAAAGGTGACATTTCATAAAATTTCTAATAAAATTTAGCTATGAGTCTTTGCTTGTTGTTTGGCAATGGTCAAGGAGGATAATCCAAAACTAAGTTCCACAATGGAGATAAGTGGGCCCATGAGGGGGCCATGGCGAGATGATTGTGTTTATATGTACATTGAATTAGTGCATGTAAAGCAATTTACTATAACACATCCAGATGGACTGCAATTCTTACGTTGCAATTTGTAGCTGTTGCATCTAAGGTCATGTTAGAATGATCCAAGTCATGCATAAGATGGGCCATACCTTGGATGGGGGATGCCCAAAGGAACTCATAGAGGAATGTTTCAACCTGTGGATCATTTAACTATATTCCTTTGATTATGTATAGTCTTCTTTGAATTTAGTTTTGTGGACCACTGATACTCACCTAGTCTTGAAGATTTTTGGAGATACACCCATCCATGTTGAAACCTAAATAAAAATGATTTGATCATTGAATCATGACCTCAAATCTTGTAAAAGATAATAAAACAGTGGAATGCACCATACCAAACATCATCCGTTCACTCTAATTTTATGATAAATAAATTGAGCCAAACTCAACAATCAGGAGAGCAATTTTTTAGTAGCTATTATTGATTTATCTAAAAACAAAAAATCAAAGGGGCATATTGGACCCCACATCCAGAGATGGACTAATGACTGGAGCCATCACAAGTACATTATAGTCTAATAATCATGTTTCAAGGATGATCCCTACCTTTTATATTTGGAGTCGAATATGAACCATGAAAACTTTCTTGAGGTTCCACATTAATCTATAAATAGTGATGGTCAGAATCATCCATTCAGTGTAAGTTTCTCACTGCAGCCCATGTAGCATAGCAATGAGAACATTGACGGTCTGGATTATCTAACCATCTCAGCCTGTGGGTCCCAATGAGATGACACATACATAGGCAAAACAAATTCTTAAGCAATTTAAGCCTAATCACCCTTGAAAGCAAGGTTAAATTCGAAATTTGAGTGTAATTAAAGGCTCCTTTAGTAATTTGTCCTCCCCCTTACTTTCTTTCAAGTGTTTCTCCCTCATATAATCCATCCATGCTACATGAGTTTGCTATTTCCCCTCACCACATGTAGCTAAAATCTCAGAACTCTCTTCCCTTCCTTGTTGGGGCCCTTCTCATCACCTTCTTAGCACAACTGGTTCATGGATATTGATCTCTTGTGGGATCTTGGGGGTGGTTTTCCGGTCTCGATCTCGAACTCTGAATGGCCATCGAAAGCTTCACGAAAACACAAGCATTCCGCTTCGGTCTCCTCCTCCTCCTCCTCCTCCTCCTGGTTCATCCAACAGATCAATTGAAGATCTCCATGTCATCGCTCTCCGCCAGGAGGCTTCTCTCCCCTACATCTCAATCTACGAAACACCCGCAGGCGACTCCCTCACGTCCGTTTGAATCGAGCAAACATGAAGTGCCTAGCGGTCCAAACCCCATCTGCAATAGGTAGTACCACCATCACCATCACCACGAATGGCATCCATACGATCATGGACCATCATCACCTTCTTCTTCCATAAGATGTATAGGGAGAGATACTTTGTTTGCTATTGATATTGATCATGTTTTATATAGAGACCATCACATAGTCGTTATAGCTTTTCTATGGTGGGGGGTTTTTTTTTTTTTTTTTTTTTTCAATGTTTGTGCTTGATATAGTTGTTATTGAGTGCCCAAATCTTAAAAAATAAAAAGTGATGTAGAAAAATTCTTATTTTGTAAGGTTGATCTGTTATATAGATTTCTTCTTGGACTTGATAATGAGGCCCACATGCAGAGATGGTCCCAAAATCTGAAGTGTCCATTCTATGGGTGCTGTGTTCAAGAAATTATGATCCAGTGATCATAGTGAAGGTAAAGTTATGAACAATTATTTGTGGGGTTGATTGATAAAAAGATGAGAAATTTTCTTTTCAATGATCAAAATTCAGCCAAACCTATCAATGGCTTAGAATCATCTGTTCTGTGTACGGTTTTAAATGTGGCTTGTAGTAGCATCATCTAGAACATGGGCGGTTCTGATCATCGGGCTGCTTAGGAGGAAATGATGATAACCTTGATGTAATTTTGTATTTCATTAAGTAATTTGGGGAGGAATTCATTGAACTTTACATTCTTCTCTCTCTCTCTCTCTTGTTTTTCTTTTTTTTTTTCTTTCTTGTTTTTCTTTTTTTGGAGCTTGAAGGCTATACAAGCCGATACAAGCGATGCATTGCCATAGCAATGATATGGGTGTTAGCTTTGGGCACCTGAGAATTATTTAATGGACCATGGACAATTTCTTAGTGGTGACTTTTTTCATTTGAGACACTAGTAGAGTTAGATGATTGATACCATTTCATGGGTTTCCTTTTCCATTCCAAAGATGTCCTTTCCTATTCCAAGGATCCTTTTTTCCTGTTATAAGGAGACGTCCTTTCTCATTTCAAATAGAATATGTTTTCAGTATAAAAATTCTTGGATTCTCTTGTTGAGTCACCTGATTGATAGGCTCCTTTGATGGATTAGAAGCATATCAGTTATTTATATATTAAGCTCTTGGTCCCTCTCTTCAATTCAATACATTCTCATACAACATATTCATCTCTATTCACACATTATAGCAAGTTAATTAGGAGAGAGAAGATCAAACTCAATTGATCCTAACCGTTAATCTAATGAAAGATATTGCTCCATTAAAATTCAGAATATTGAAATCATTCAAACAATGGTTCATTACCATTAAACTTCATCTTTCTTCATCTCAACGCTTTCTTGTATGACATATATATCCATCTCTATTCACACATCATAGCAAGTCAAGAAGAGAGAAAAGATCAAACCTAATTAATCCAAGCTGCTAATCTAATTAAAGATATTGCACAGTAAAGATTCAGATTTTGAAATCATTCAAGCAATAGTTCATTACCATTAAACTCAGTCGTCTAGTTTGATGATGCAACGCACATCTTCTGATGCATACCATTTTATTTTGATGTATTTGAAAACATCTTGTCCAGATCCTTTCGATTTAGTTATTTTAAAAAACCATCCAAATCTCAAGTGTACCACACCAACAGAAAGTAGTCAGGATTACACAAACTTTGGTTGAAACCTTCCTCAGGCCAAGCGTGAGGCTTCATCTAACATCTAACCAGTTCATAAGTCCACCCATACCTGGATGAAGGAACAACACAAATATCTGCTCTGCTTGATCAGAGCCGTCTGGACTCTAAGAAGTTTTCAACGGTAGCATCAATTCCACTGTTTCCTATGGTGTGTTCCAGTTGAGCTTTGAATCTAACTTGTTTTTAGGTTTATATCTTGGAAAGATCTGAAAAATTATATGGACCGTGTGGATATAAGAAATAAGTCACCATGGGCAGCATAAATTTCCCACCTAAAGAAATTCCGCTCACCGGAACAGTTGAAAGGTAGAACTTCTGTGGGGACCATCATGATGTATGTATTAGATCCACACAGTCCAATCATTTTGTTTCATACCTTTTAGTCACTAGGCTGAAAACAAATCAAATCCAAGGCTCAAGTGGGCCACACGACGGGAAAGAGTGGGAAATGAACACCTACTATTGAAAATTTCTTGTTACAATAGACAGCTCTGATCAAGCTGATGTTTTTGCTTTCCCTGAATCAAGGTCTAAGTGACCTTATGAAGGGGTTAGATGGCAAATAAACCTCAAAGTGGACCGTAGGAAGGTTTCAACGTTTCGTTCAATCCCATGCTTTCTGTTGTGTGGTCCACTTGAGCTTTGGATGTGCTTCACTTTTTATCTTATGCTTTAGAATAATCTGAAAAAAATTGATGGACGGTTCTGATCTAACAGATAAATAAAGATGAGGCCCAGGGAAATTCCACACGGTAAAACTGTGGGTTGTGTAGCATGCAATCCATACATGAGAGAGAAAATCGGCTGGTTTTTTTAGCTGACGGTATTGACTGTGACGTGTACCAATGAGAGTAGACGGGACTGAATTTTTCAGTGTTTTCAGCCCAGATGATCCTCACTCTATAATTATTTATATAGAAATCCTAACATAGTGAAATAGGATTATTGAAATTTTTTTTTTTTAATCATCCAATAAAAATGTCCACTAATCTAATAGTAATTAGATGGTCAAATTAAGCGTATTTTTTTGCTTCATCATACATCTATACTTGAAAGTTTATGTCAATTAGTTGTATCACTATATTCATTTTGTAAATCATTTCTAAGCACCTGCGTATCAACCATCACAATCGGGCAGAGTATAATTGGTCTCTCTCTCTTCCTTTTTTTTCTTGCTTCGATCTATTTGTCCACGTCATGTACGGCGGTGTTATGATTCTCTAATAATGGCGTATCGGTTGATATGACGTCCATGTAGGAAACAGGGCTCATGATATGTTGATGATGGCGGAAGAAATCTTTACTACTCTGGCAGTGTATGATGCATCATACGCATGCGCTTCGAAATTGCATTTGTGGCATACAATTAATTCAAATTTAACTGTCCAAAAAAATGCAACAGTTTAGATGTATTATGAACAAAAAATTATGATTATTTGATTATCTGACCATTATATTGGTGGAAATTTATTGGACGGTCAAAAATGAAAACATCCCATGGTCTTATTCCAATAAACAAGTGTCTGCGAATAAGAAGTCATCGTTATTCAAACAATCTGGTTTTTGGATTATAACTTAGTGATAGTGGGTTCTACAAATTAGTGTGTCGAACTTTAGTTAGAATATGCCACGTGTACCATTTCTAGGTGCCTGTGTATCAAGCGTGATTTGCAGCCAGAGTATCAAATAACTACCCTGGATGAAAAACATATTTGTTAAAGGAAAATGATATCTAATGATTGTGTTGGGATCTGCCAACTCCTCAAGAGGACTATGCACGGTGTACTTGGTTTCAGTGAGGCCCATGATCCGGTGATCTGAACCATTAGTTTGTTGGACCACAGATTGGATTGCAAGATACCTCAAAAATCTCCTCAATGGGAAAATCCTGGCCTTTCAAATTCAGGCCTGTACATAGATGGTTAAGAAGCAAACTACGTCAATGCTCCACATTCAACTGAAAGAATCCTTAAGATTGACGGATAGGATCTCCTGATCTGGGAGGTTATCCGCATGATCATCAACTATCGATCCAAAGAGATCAACGGCCTAGATCGCTGGAAACAGGCCTACCTGTCCGAAGCGAGCAGCCGAGCTCCTTGGGTTGAGGATTTACAGTTGTTCATTTCGTTACAGGTCCAGGGCGGACCAGATCCTTTGTAACGTTTGTAGATAATGCTTCTTCTACCACTCTTCTTGTGGGGCCCACTATAATCTTTGTACTGAATCCAAACCGTTCAAAAGGGTTGCCTGGCGAAGAAAATAGGACGGTCCAAAAGCAAAATGGATCTGACCATAAAGTGGGCCAACATGTGAATTGGGAAGTTTTTGATGGATCTCAAAGTGGGCCACCTAATGATTTTTACAAACCTGATTTTTTATAAATCACATCATTATGGTGGGACTCACTTAACTCGCTCATTGGATGGCATACACATAACACGGTGGACCCCACAAACTCAGTTGAATAACGTTTACACATAGGTGAATAAGCTGCACGCATATTAATAAAGACGACAGTAAATAAAGATCCGTAGAAAGAGCTTTTTTCTTTTGCAGAGGATCCGGCCTCTGTTCTCTAGCTGGCCAAATTTTGAAATGGTCAGGAACAGGGTCGTCCACTTAGTATATGATTTTTGCAGGGTGTCCTGGAAAAGGTACCGTGGAATGAATGGATGGTCCAGATCAATGATTTTACCATCCACAGGACGTAGATTGCCTACTAACCCAGTAGCTTCTGCACGGTGCTATGTGGGTCCCACTATGATGTATGTGTATTATCCACACTGTCGTCCATCCAATTTCAGATCATTTTATGGCATGAGCCCAAAAATGAGACAAATATCAGCTTCTTAAGGTCCACTATAATGTTTATTTTTCATTTAACCTATGGATTAGGTCACATAAACCTAGACAAGGGGGAAAACACAAATATCAGCTTCAATCAAAACTTTTGTGGGCCCAAGAAATTTTTAATGGTGGGCGTTCAATCACCACTGTTTCCTATGGTATGGTCCATGTGAGAATTGGATCTGCCTCATCTTTTGGCTCAAGCCTTGAAATGATCAAGAGAAAATGAATGAAAAGAGTGGATAACACATATATATCATGGTGGGCCCACAAAGCATTTTCCATAGAGTTAATAGGCAATCCACGTTCCCATCCACATGCCCAACGCAGCTCGTTGTAAGGTAAACATGATGTACCACTATACCCATACGACCATTTCTAAAAATAATCTTAATTTTCATTAAAATTTCTCAAATATAGGAAAAATATACTCAGATCTCGGGCCTGCGCACGAAAAAAGAAAACTCATGTGATAACCGAGGTTCCAGAGCCGTCCATTTCATGACCTAACAATGATGTGATGTGAGGGTAGCCTATCCCAATCACGCGTGAATCAGCTCCTTTAACGAGTCGTGATTCAGTGAGTCACCGTCACATGAGAGGCGCCGAATACTAGTCAAAGATCCACGTGTACTTGTCATAGATCTAATTTGGTACCATTCATGCTTGTGCTGAGCTTGGTACAATCACAATGATCCAGGGAGGATTTGATCAGACTACAGGTTGCTGTCAAAGATGAGCTAGCCGAGTATAATGTAGTGGGATTTGATTGAACGGTAGGCGGCTACTAAAGATGGGGCCGATATTCAACAAACAAATTTCAAATCTGCTTTGCATGGGCCCATCTCTAGCATTGGTATGCCTTTCAATCAAATCCCCCACATCGAGCTCATCACCAGCAAAGGCAATACACGATAAGAGTCCGTGATACACGGCCTAATTGGTAGGACCTTGCTATATGCCTAATCTTTTTGACTCCTCCATCATCCCCACACATTGCTACCCCCTCACATATGTAGCGACAAATCTTGTTCTCAAAATTTTCTCAAGAGATTTTCTACATTTGAGGTTTCATAAGATATTATTGGGAAAATCAGGCTAAAAATTAAGAGGTATTTACTATAAACTAATAAATAACATAATTCATTGCATATAATTATATAATGAATTAGCTAAAAATTTAGGTTTTTCATTAATATTGCAATATTTTTGCAATAAAATCACTAAAAAAAAAAGCCAATATCTTAAACTTCTCGTGATATTTTCATGAAAATAAAGTAAGATTTTCAAATCCATGGTCATATTCATCTCCCCTTGCATATGCACATGTGAACTATCGTCGGAATTTTTTATTTTTTATTTTTAAAGAAGGTGGGAGCACACCACTTGTAACTTCATTAATATCAAACCCGACATTTCATTATGACTCTTCTTTAATGCGCATGCACTAAATGCTAAGTTGTCAAAATCCACCATCACATCATTGGAAATAGTTCTTCTACGGTCATAACATCGGTTAATCTTGGGAAGTAACTAAACAAAGGTTAGGATTAGAGCATGATATAGGGGAAGAATCCCATGATCCATGGCGTGGATCACACACCTTCCTACGAGAGATGGACAGGAAGAAAAACAAGAAAAAACTAAGGAATTTCTTATTTTGGAGTTTTAATCAAAACAGGAAAGTGTTATTCCCGTTTTTTGAATTTTATTTCCAGTTTTTTAATTTTAGCCTAACTTATGGGGCCCATCTTGATCATTTATGATGATCCGTTCCGTCCATTTTGTAGAGCTGCTCGACGCCGAGAAAACCAATAAGTTTCGCGTCGATCCGAGTTACGAATTGATCGTGACGTCGAAAATGATACGAACTGTCTAGAAAGTTCCGAATTCCACCGACTAAATCTGGAGATGGTCCAGGTGGTCCACTACTAGTGATATGAAGAATCTGAGCCGACCATCTTGAAGATTACGTTGATATTAGAAAAACTACAAAGTTTCGTGGTAATCAGATATATGGATTGTTCGTATCAGCGGAAGAAAGACGACGCTTGCGTTATACAGTTTGCGCAGATTTTTCAGTTTCTTTTCTAATTGTATTAGGATTCTTTTCTTCCTTTGCAAGTTAGTGTTAAGCACAAATTTAGGGTTTAATTTATTATTTAAAGCAAAGTAATTATGTTTATTTTATTATTCATTTAATTATAAAAAAATAATTATTCGGAATTAATTTTCTTTTTTTATCTTTTATTTCTTTTCGTAAATTCGAAAAACAATCGATTACGGAGACGATGATCAACCTACCACGTCCTCCCTGAAAGATCTAAGAGGACATCAGACACTCATTCAAAACCCAAGCCATTCATCGGGTACTACGCTTTATTGCATGCAACGAAAATTAGGGTAGTACATTCATCAAGTAAGCCATATACATCTAATAACTTTTTTACAGTCTACCTTTCTCATATAAGTTTAACCTGCTTGATTAATGGACTAACTTTATTTTTGGTCCATATCATGTTTACAATACACCCTATTGATAGACAGCCCTGACCTCTAATATATGTTCTGCGCAGAAATAAATAAATAAATAAACAGTCTGCAGTCACAAATCGAGTGCACTCGGTGAGTTGGTGGGATGTACTACATCATGAGCGAAAGTATGAAAATGAAATCAGTTTTGATTTATAGCCTTAGAATAGAACGTTCTAACTCAAATAGGCAAAAACCAAACGGTTGGGATTCTCTCATCATGATTCTTTTATGTTCACCCCACCAAGCTGATGGTCCTGATATTCTGACCAATACAATAACGAGGGCAAAAGGAATGCGACTGTAGTCGCAATAGAAGCAAAAGTACACAAAAAAGAAAGAATTAGGAAGATGCCCGGGTAGCAACAACAACAATAGTAACCACAACAAACGACTACAACAACTAAAAGCCCAAAACGCCCACAACGAATCTCTGTCCTTTCAATGTTTAAAATGTCTAATCCAACTCTAATCATGTAAAAGCAAAACGCCTAAAATGACTCAGGGTCTCAGGCAGTATGTACACATCAAGACTTGTGTTACCTAACCTTACATTAAGATCCAAGCCGTTGATCAGGGAGGAACAACCATGAAGGGGCCCTGGGTTGAAAATCAGGCCCACAAATTTACTTGGTGGACCACACCTGTAGATCGGATAGGACACTTCTCAATCTCTCATATAATCAATTTATTTTGACACACTGGATGATCAGATCCACCTGATCATTCAGAGATTCCATCCAAACCACATGGCCTGCCTGATAAGCGGCTTGGATCTTTCATCATACGGATATAAGCTGTCAAGCAATAGGATCAAAGAGATCTTGTATTGGGTGTTGCTTTTTCTTTATATCTTTGCCTTTTTTCTTCTTGCTCAGTATACCAGGCCTTCAGGAAAGATAAAGAAAAGGAGATGATACAGTACAGCCGAGGGAGTACCGAAATATGGTAGAGCTGTCTCTCAACAGTGCTCATGTAAGTGTAATGTACCAATCTGTGCCATCCATCTTGTGGGCCTTGCATGGATGGCTTATGTTTCAAAAGTCACCTTTTTAAGATAATCCTATCCATCAGTTCTCTTCACTGAAATGAATGTTTGACCGTCAGATGGCGTGGATCATAAAATAGAAGCGTTTCGAGCCATTTACAACCTACAGTAGAGGCTAACAGATGGGCAATGCAAAATGACAAATCACCCTTCCACGTGTACTGTGGAAAGATTGCTCTACCATGTGTCAGTTCTACCCGCTGTACCATATCATCTCCCCAAAGAAACTCCACTTCGTTTGTAAGGTGGACCACCACCTCCACTGCATGGGAAATTTCACACGAATCCCCATCTCTCATGCCAACCTGTCACATGTGCAGGACATCCTAGCCATGCAAAAGGTGGCCACACTATGAAGATCACCAGTGCAAAAATTAGGCTGCTACATTCATTGGGTAGGAAAATATTAAAAATCAAAGGGAAAGCTACCCATGTGGGGCCCACCTAGCGAATGGACAGCCTGAATTTCATGTTATGGTGTGCCCCAACTTTTTGCATTTGATGATGTACTGTACACATGACGCATTCACATGCAGTGCTTGTACGTGATCATTTCTCATCTTATAACGGCTTGGAGGAGGAATAATAGGTCCCTAAAAATGGTATGGTTTGTTAACTCGATGGGACGCATGGTTGATAATCTAAACCGTTGATCTGATCCACCAACCGTGGATGAAGAATGCTTCTAAAAATCTTCAAAATTGGAAATTCCAAACCCTTTGATATGGAGACTTATTCAAGGGTGATGATCTTCCATTCTGAAAAAATTCATTGTTTGCCCATCAATGGTCAGGCCCATTAGATCAACGGTTAGAATCTCAAACTATGGTCTCTCCTCATGTACGGAATCAATCGGGGTCAGGAAAGGGAAACCCAAACCCTTTTATTTTGGGCCCTACTGCACTGCTAAGCTTTCACTGTCACAAGTCCATTTATTCTGGTCAGGATACCAACAGACATTCTGTATAACAGTCGACGTACAACATTGTATGTTTTAGCTTTAAAAAACAAAGGTTTTACTTTGGGCAAACGTATCACTTCAGTGGAACATCTGGACCGTGAAAATGGTGGAGCAGATCATGATGATCGTTTCAAGCTAAAATCGGAGCAATCCACTCATCAGATCAGTGACACACAACACATTTAAGTCAGACCATCATCTGTGTAGCCCACCTGCTGAATGGGCCATCCTGATTTTTGGCCCAGGAAATTTTTCATTATGCTGCCCACACACACACATGTAGAATGATCTTTGCAGTGTTGATATTAGGGAATGGGGCCAAAAATCAGCCTGATTGGAAACTCAGGTGGGACATACGACTGGGAAATGTTGGGAGGGAGCGCAACCAATAAAAACTTTCAGACTGTTTGTGAGGTCCACCATGTTGTGCATATGCCATCCAATGCATCCACCAGACGCCCAACCAAGATAAAAGGACACCAAAAAATTAGGTCATTGCAAAATTCATGTGGAACCAAGTGATTTTAGAGGTCTCCCTCAAGTGTGACACACCACCGCTTCCGATGGACCTGATTTTCTAGCTACTTGGCAAACCTGAGGCGCTCCTGTCGACATTCAACAGTATCAATGCTACTCGATCATTCCAACGTACTAAGATACACATAAGACAGTTGGATAGTACATTGATTTTGATATCATGGGGGCACCGCACTCGCGATTTTTCATATTTGTTTTTAAATAATATTTTCCAAGAAAACTTTTTGTTTCTTAATTTATTGTTTCATTAAACCAAAAAGAAAAAGATATATATATATATATATATATATATATATATATATATATATATATATATATATATATATATATATATATATATCATGGTGATTATTGGCATGACACGTGACATGTATGGAACTCCGGCATAGATAGAGACACTTGTGGGTGCTTGAACTTAATGGTGTCACACATGACATGTGAAGGGTGCTATAACATGTGATGTAAGCGACACATGAGCAGGTTTGACACATGTGGGCACTTGAAGGTAGATGGTGACACGTGGCATGTTGTTACATGTAGCACATAGATCAGTGGTTGAAGATTTGGAATGGCACATGTTGATAGTTTACATATGTGGGGACGCAAGTGAAAGATGGATAGTGGCACATGTACAACACAATTAGAAGATGGATAATAGAAAATTGGCTTATATTGTACATGCAAGGCGCTTTGTACATGTGGGGCCCAAGTGAAGATGGATGGTGGCACATTGGCACATGTATGACAAAATAGAAGATGCAGGCACAAGCGAAAGATGGATGGTGGCACATGTAGAACACTACATAAAATGGACACAGAAAAGTACAACACTAGGGCTGTGCATGGTTCTGTCAGTTCGGTTTTAAGGGGTGATAACCAACCGAACCGACTCAGTCGATTTTGAATATTTAACAACTGAACTGATGAAGCCTTCACTAATCGAACTAAACCATATATATTTTGGTCGGTTCAGTTTTATCGATTTATCGATTTCATGATAATATTTAAAAATTTTAAGAGATCCAAATCTCTAGTAGACCACACCAATGTAAAAACTTGTAAATGACCATTAAAACTTTTTATAATTATAGGCTACAAAAGCTGAAAGTTAAATTTGACTTTTCCCTTCATCTAAATCTGTTTGACCTTATCAACGGGTTGGATGGAAAATTCACATTGTAGATCTTCTTCAAGTGAGCCCTAAGACATTTTTAATGGCAAGCGCTCTATCAACATTGTTTCTTGTAGTGTGGTCCACTTGAGAATTGGATCTGATTGATTTTTTGGAACACATCCTAAAATGGGCTGAGAAAACAAATGGACGGTGTGGATAATATCTATATTATTAAGGTAGGCCATACAGTAGAGGTAATATATATATATATATATATAGCCGATTCAGTTGAAAACAATTTATAATTTTCACAAACTGACATTCTCGGTTTTTAATATAAAAAAACCGACTCGACTAGAAATAGAATGGAAAATTGACCAAAACCAACTGGTTCGGTTCAGGTGGTTTTATCAGTTTTGTCAGTTTTTTTAACAGCCCTAAACGCAACAGAAGATTGACAATGAAAAGTAGGCACATACCACACATGCAAGGCGCTTTATACAAGTGAGGCCTAAGTAAAGCAAGATAGTGGCACATGTGGCATTGGCACATGTATGACAATAGAAGATGGACAGTGAAATATTTGCATACCTAACCCATGTGAGAGGATTGGACCAGTGCCACACATGTATTCAACCATTGAGAAATTCATTTTCCTTGCAAATGTGAAAAAATGCCTTGATTGAGGGGGGAATAAATTTGTTGATTTCTCACCAAAAAGAGGATGTGAGAAATGGTGTTTCCCACCAACTCTCATTAAAAAAAAGTGTTCACAAACAATAACAAAAAAACTTAAAATAAAATAAAAAATTGTTTAATAGGAAATGGTGTTTCATTTCCTTTCCATGAATCCAGAAGGGCCTGTTTGGATTCATGAGAAGGAATAGAAAGGAAGCATTGTTTCTAATGAGACTAGCTTTTCATTATTTGTCAAGCCTATGTGGAATTTGTGTGAAACATCTCTTCACACTTTCCTTGTTATTTTACCTCCATCAAATGGAAGGGAAATAGGTTTCTCAATAGTTAATCTCCATCTTTAATCACCATTCATCGTTAATCGCTTCACATATGGCTATGTGCCAAATGAGCCATCGTTCATCTTTCATTATTACCCCACACATGCCATATGCCACATGTGCCATCATCTATCTAATCATGCGCCTCACTTCTTAATGTGAGGCATGTGCCACCGTCCATCTTCTCATGCACCTCACGTGCTAATGTGCCTCATTCCACCATTCATCTTCTCTAGCATCACGTGCAAAGCATGCCACATGCACCAATGTGCCAAATGTACCATCAACCATCTTCAATCTCTCCAAATATGCCACATGCACCAATGTGCCAAATGTACCATCAACCATCTTCAATCTCTCCAAATATGCCACATGTGCCAATGGTGCCAATGTGCACAAGTTCTGCTGTCTAGCTTTAAGTGTCCATATGTTAAACACATGTCCCTGCATAGCTTCAAGCACCTCACATGTACCACAATTCAGCTTCAAGCACCCCCATATACCTATCATATGCCACAGGTGCCATGTGCTAATCTGGCACATGCTAGCGACTTCTAGAAATTTTTCTTTTATCATTTTACCAAACAACAAATTTGAAAATAAATTTAAAAATATATCCTAAGTTCCTAGAAAAGTCTTGTTTAAAAACAGAGGAGGAAAACCAATCAAGTTGGTGAAGATACTGGGAGAAAAACAATAATGCTTTGGAATAGGCATGAGTGATTAAATGAAACAAAGCAGCTCGTTAAGAACATATCCTTAGAGCTAACATAGCAACCCAATTGAGACATTGTAAAATAGGCTAAACTTCTCTTAATGTCTTTTCCAGCAAGAGCTAAGTAGCTCCAAATGGTACTGTTATTATACCTAGCAAAGAAAAGTGATTCATTACGTAAGGTATGACCGTGAAAAGGAAAAGAACCCAATGGACAAGAAAAATTCAGCAGCTACCATAGCAGCAGCATGTATAAGAGCCGAAATAGGAGTGAGCCCCTTCCATGGCATCAGGTAACTATAAATGAAGGGCAAATTGTGCGGATTTAACAATTGCATCGACAAATAATAGGGAGACACACAAAGTAGAAAATAAAGAATTTGCCCCATTATTATGGATCAAGTTATTGAAGATTTCGAACAAATCCCGAAATTCCAAACTACCTGTTATCCAATAAAAACCTAAGATTCCTAATAATAAACCAAATCCCCCACACGATTGGTTACAAACGCTTTTTGACAAGCATTGGCTGCAATTGGTCGTCTAAACCAAAAATCTATTAATATATACGAAGACATTCCCACCAGTTCCCAAATATGAATTTGTATCAAATTGGAACTAGTAACTAATTGTCCCACAGGAATCAACTGTTACATAGAAGCAGTTTAGATGTTGAGGGAATTTGCTTACTTTTCTAGGCTGCAGTCAGCATTTCCACTCCAGCAGCACCAGCATCTACAGCCAAGTTTTCTTACCCCACTCAGTTTCAAAAAATGAACTCACGTGGTTTGTTGAACTCTGCAGACACTGCTGCTCAAAACAGGTCCCAACCAGCTGGACCTCCAACTTCAGAGATGTATGGTTGGAGGAGACAGCTAGTCAGCTACAAGCACACGTTGACTTGAAGACTCAGACAAGTCTTTACTTGACTCGGCTCAATGAAAATTAATTAGAGTAATGTTATTTATAAATATTTTAGATAGTTATTTATTGATAAAATAAAAAATTAATGGAAGAAGATGCAAACAAACTTGATCTCAGGTTCAAACCCCACTTCTTATTTTCTTTAAAAACACTTCCCAAGCAAGTTACTTGCTTCGAGGCGAGTTGACTCGACAGAGTCATTGCTTGTAACTGAGTTTCATGCCAACTAGCTCAATATCTTTGTCCAGTTGAGTTCAATCAGCCAAGTTTTGAGTCAAGGAATTTTAGAACTGTGAGTGGAACACGTTCTACCCCCAACTCTCCTTCCATGGATTCATTGGTATTAGGAACAGAAAAAGCAGTTATTGTCACAATCAGCTGTAGTAGCTGATCAATGATATTTATTTAAGAAGAACAAAACAGCTTCTCAACAAGCAGAAATTTCTGGTTCAAGACAACACAGTATGGTTCACCTGCTAAATGAGGAAAAGAGACCTTTAAGCAGTTGAAGAGACCGAATTGTGCAATGGAACACTGGATCCGAAATAATCTGGTAATCTTAGATGAAGTTTCGGATGTCTAGTGACTTCACTTCAACCATCTCCTCATCCTTGAACTCCTCACTGAAATTAAAAACAAAGGAAGAAATCAAAGGCCAAACAGAAAAGAAAAGAAGAAGAAAAAAAAAAGCCATCACACGCATTCCAATTGTTATTTAAGGAAAGAGGTTCCAATAGAAATAGAGTTTTTTTGATGAAGTGGAGAGATGTCCCCTGCGGAGTGTTGTGTGATCACCGCATGCTTATGAAACTCAAGGGAAGGCTTGTTCACTCACAGAGGATGGGGATTTTATTCATAAAGCCAACCCCAAATAGTAGAGAAAAGCATACGATGATTTGAAAAATAGCAAAAGGTATTTGTAGAGAGAAAAACCATTGTTTAAAGATAAAAGAATGTTTAAGGCACCAGCAACTGACCGTTTCTTCTGAGTTTCCATTGCCTCCAGGGCATCCTTCTTCAGCTCTTCCAACTGCGCTTTTGCAATTTTAAGCTCAAGCTGCTCTTCATACTTTGGCAGATCTTCCTTCCGAATGCCAAGCCTGATATAGAATCACAAAGACAGGATGAGCATTAAGAAATATTTTCACAATAATGCATCTCATCTGGGAAGTGAATCCGCATACTGAAAGTAAGAAATGGAACATTGAGAGTTATGATGGTTACTGACAAACACAACAAAGGAAGAAAAGGAAAGAATTGCATGTTTAGGTTCTGCTTAAATCAATGTGATTCTTTTTTATCAGTTAAATCAGGCTATTAATATTATTGATACTGAGCAGAGCTTTTAAATAGCTACAATATGTAGCATGTAGCTTACAGTACGTAGCATAGCTTAGTCTTAATGCTACTTAGCTCATAAAAACAGCTCAAGTCGCATGTAGAATACACTGTATGATAATTTGCATTCGCTACACATTACATAGACCATGCTATATGCTACATAGCTCACATTACAAGTTATTTTTCACTACAACATTAAAATCAATTAATGTTTTCAATGATTTGTTACTTTCCTATTTTCAATAAAAATCAGTTGATTTTTTGAATGCTTTTGGTAAAATAATACAAGTAACAATATTAAATCAGCTCCATTGCTCTCTCTTTACCTTTATACTTAATCATTGCCCTTTCTGTTACTATAGGTGCATTTGGTTGCACCAAATATCATATATCTTTGCTAAATTTCATTATTTATCAATCTAATTTGGTGCAGAATATCATGAAATTGTGCGACCAAGCACAACCTTGATGAAAAATCTAGAAGAAGCATGTAGCTTACCCCTCATGCTTCAGCGGGGTGAACACAACGCTATACTTTATTTAAAACATTGATACTAAGCCCCACCCTCTGAACGGTAAAATATGAAGCTTTCCTGAACCACACTGTGTGCCAATAAGGAACATTTGAACATTTTTTTACCACATTTCTTAGATCATCTGGTCCAAGACTTGGGGGTTCAATCCTCGGAGTATGTGAAACAAATAGGTCTTAAGTGATTTTCTATTTTTATCTATAGCCATATCCATTTGTTTTGTGTACTGTGGACCACATTAGGAATGAATTGGACCGACTTTTGGGTGAGATGATCATATGATCATCATGGCGCACAGAAGCGTAGAAGGAATTCCAAGAAATATTAGGAAGGGTAGAGGGGTCAGATTAGTTCCCCAATGAAGATATTAAGCCGGAATATTTGCAGGTTAGGATGCCCCCAGAAGCATATCAACGTTAAAGACATTTGAAAAAGGTCTAAAGCTAGCATTGTCTTCCTTCAGGAGTCCAAGCTTCAGTTGGTTGATAGGAAGCTTAATGTTGAGACACTTTGGGGTCGTAAGGGCATGGCCTGGGAGACGCTTGATTCTATAGGTGCTGCAGGTGGGATCCTGCTTGATGTGCAACCCTGCTCTTCAATGTAAAGAGGAGAGCTGGATTAGCTTGTTTTCCGGGAGATATCCTCTGGTTCAAATGGGTTTTTTCAAGAGTCTATGGCCTGTCCCTTGGTTTTGGAAGAGCTTTCTGTGGTAGCTGATAGATGGCCTCTTCCCAGGTGTTTGGGGGGAGATTTAATGTTGTTCGTTTCATTCACGAGAAACTCCATGGGTTTAGGAGTTCTAACAGTACGAAGAGTTTTGTGGATTGGGCCTTGAAGCACGAACTTGCGGATCTCCCAACTTTTCATTGTTATTGTTATTATTATTATTGTGGTGGTGGCTGGGGGGAGGGGAGGTGGTGATTGGTTGGTTCTATGTCTCTATTGGATAGATTCTTGGAGTCCCCAAGATGGGTTCAAAAATTTCCCATCTCACATCAAAGAGGTCTTCCCAAACTGGTGTCTAATCACTGTCCGATTCTTTTGGACATTGAGGAAATCAAGTGGGATCCTAAACCATTTATATTCAAACTTGCCTGGCTGGAGGTTGAATGGTTGGGATCTTGATGAGCTTCCTTCAAAGTTGTGGAAAGTGAGGGATTCATTCTTTTTAAAAAGCTCAAGCTACTAAAGGCAAAGATCAATGCTCGGAAAAAGGTCTTTGAGCTTCGAGAACAAGCGATGGATGTCATGCTCAACGATATCCTAGTTCTGCAGATCAAGGAGAATGGTCTTCTCTTTGAAGCGGATTCAACCTTGAAAGATAAGTTGCTCTCTAACTATTGTTCTAAATTACTAGAGGAAGAGATTAAATGGCGCCAGAGATCCCAGGCAATCTAGCTAAATGATGGAGGTAAAAATAGAAGTTGCTTCATGGAATAGCCAGTGCCCGGGCTCATCTTGATTGCTTCTCTTTCAATGGATGGCATAAAGTTAGTTGATAAAAATTATATTTGTGATGTTGTTACTCAGTTCTATGGTAAATCTCCTTTCAAATGAGGGCCAAGAAAGACCATCTCTAGATAATCTAGATTTTAATTCTCTTTCGGGGGAGGATGCCCTGAGCCTCGAATCCTCTTTCCGTCCTAAGGAAATCAAATCAACAGTTTGGATCTCTCTAAAAAAAGGGTAATTTGGAATTTAGGGAGGGACAAAGCCACAGGACCTGATGGTTTCCCATTGGCTTTTTTTCCCGGAGTTACTAAAAGAAGACCTTTTTTCTTTTGTTGAGGACTTCTACCGCTCGGATTACATCCCAAATGAACTAGGATGCACTTTCCTGGCCCTCATTCCCAGTTTGGAGAGGTGTTGATTATCTCAGTAAGTTTAGACCTATAAGCCTTTTGGGAAGTCTGTATAAGATTATCACCAAAGTTCTAAACTTGAGAATTATGGCCTTTTCTCCTCAAAATCATTTTGCCATATCAGAGTGCTTTTACCTCTGGAAAGATTATGATTGAAAACGAATGTGTGGATTCTTACTATAGATTTTGTAATCAAGGAGTCTTGTGTAAACTAGACCTCGATAAGGCCCATGATCATGTTAATTGAGCTTTCTTGGATTATCTATTAGGGTGAATGGTTTTGGGGAAAAGTGGAGACACTAGATGCGTAGTTGTGTGTCCTCGACCACCTTTTTTATGCTAATTAATGGTTCCCCATTTGGATTTTTTAAAGCCCTCCAGGGCCTTAGGCATGGAGACCCTCCATCCCCTTCCCTTTTCTGACTACAGCCTAAGCGCTTAGCAAAATGCTATCTTGAGGGTAGGTGGCAGGGCTTTTAAGGGGGTTGACTATCCAAAACTTTCCCCAGGCCAATTAGCCACTTGCAGTTTGCTTATATGACACCATCCTTTGTTATTAGGCTGAGGAGTGGATGGATTCTAATCTTAAAATGGCTATCACTTGGTCTAAGTTGGTTTCGAGTATTAATATCAATCTTTCTAATAGCAAAATCCTGGGTATCCATACCCTAGCGAAGTCGATTTCTCATATGGTTGAGATTTCTGGATGTCATTTGGGGTCCTTTCCCCCCACCTACCTCGGTCTCCCCCTCTAAATAGGTAAACCGATGATTCATTTGTGGGATAAAGTGCTGGAGACGATGGAGCATCTAAATATGCACCAACCCCTATGGTTGGTGGAGTCCTCGAGTTTGTGGAGGAAAATTTTTGCATCTAAATATGCACCAACCCCTATGGTTGGTGGATCAAAGACTCTTCCCTTTAACAGTCCTCTTTCCTGTGGAAGGCAATAGCTCGAATTGCCCCAAAGATCGTTTTAGGTTTTAGCTATGTTGTTAAGGAGGGTCTAGGGTGAGGTTTTGGGATGATATCTGGTGCAGGGAGTCAACGCTCAAATCTCCTTTCCCTGTTTTGGTCTGTCTTTGCTCTATGCCAGGCATTTTAGTAGCTACTTGTTAATCCCGGGAATGGGATGATTCGAGAGGCGTCTGGGCTCCCCCTTGTAAGAGAGATCTCTATGATGATGAGGTTGAGAATTTGTTGTCTTCTCTCTCGCTTGCAGGGGATCTCAATGTCTCTAGGTGTAGACTCGCTTGTTTGGCCCACTAAAAGCTCTAGCAGATCCTTCATCTAGTACCTGCATCAGCTTCTTTCTCATCCTATCCAAAAGGATGACTGGCATTGCACTTCGCATGTCTGGTCATATGGGTCTCCACCCAAAGTTTCAGCATTTGTCTAGCTCGTAAGAAGAAACAAAATCCTCACTATAGACAAACCTTAAAAAACATCAATGATTCTCCCTAATGTGTGTTTACTATGTTTGAATGTTGAGGAATCTGTCGATCACCTTTTTATCCATTGCTCCTTCTCTAAAGTGGTTTGGTTGCGTATTCTTCGATCAAGAGGGGGAGGTTCGCTTGGCCGTAGCAAATGAGGGCTGGCTCTGTCTGTGCTGCGGTGGTTTATCTAGTTTGGAAAGAAACAATCGTTACTTTCGTAACTACAGGTGTTCTTCGAGCAGGGTCCTCAATCAGTCTCTTTTGTATATTTCAAACTGGGTGGGCTGAGTCCCTGTTTTTGGATTCTTGTGAGGAGTTTTGATTGTATTTTCTCTTTCTTTCCCTTTGCTTTTTCTTTGTTTTCTTTGATGTTGTTCTGTTTTCTTTTTGGCTATTTGGCCCTAATAATATTGCTTCATCCTACAAAAAAAATAAAATCATTATGGCAAACATCATCAAAAGCTAGGCTCTTGCACACATGCATCGTGTGTTGGCATGTACATGAGCAAGTGTACATGCTAGTGTCTTAAATAGCAAATACTTACCGTAGCATTCACCCCTCTAAAGCATACGCTACACGTTGCTTTTATGTTTATAAAAAAAAAAATTGCGAAAGTATGGTAAATAGTAAAAACAAACACAAACTAGCAAAAAAATATAAGAAAAAATATCTAAAAAATATGCTTGATTTTTCAAGCAACAGATCACAGGATTCACAACACGTATCACTAAACAAATATGAACCTAACCATGATGATGGTGCCCCAAAAATCAACCCTATGCAATCATAAAGTGGGCCACACCATAGAAAACAATGGACAACCACCCAAAAACCTCCATTGTAGCATGGTGGCCTACATGATGGTTTTTTTTTTTTTTAAGATAATGCAATTTATTAAAAGCCACAAAGGCAGCAAAGAAAAATAGAAACAGCAGGAGAGAGAGAGAGAGAGAGAGAGAGAGAGAGAGAGAGAGAGAGATTACAAAGGCACCCCCTTGAGGTCCCAATCCCTGATATACAAATGGAACCGATATTTTGAAAAGAAGAAGAAGAAGAAGAAGAAGATCGAACCACTTAAGTTATGAAAACAGCGGTTGGATCAACCCTGTTGGACTGGACGGGTTGGATCGCATGACATACACCACCATGGCAGACTCTAGACAAATACATGTTGTAGAAGAAGCTTACTCTACAGCATTGCATAGGAACCAGCCTTCCAAAAAGAAAGGGAAAAAGAAAAAATGCCCAAAGAAAGTTAATCTACATCTAAAATATAAAAAGCATTAAAGGGGATTAAGGGCAAGAACATACATCTCTTGAGCTTTCGAAGAGATTCAACTGAAGTAAAAAATAATAAATAAATAAGCCCCTGAAAGTTTATCCAAATGTTCTTCCCATAAGGCCTATTGATCCCCTAGATTTTCGTCTCTAACAGTTGAATATTCGGGCCAGCAGTATTTGAGAATAATGTTAGGGCTTTCAAAAGCCCTCTTTTGAGAGGCTTTTGTTTCATAAGGGTTAGACTTCTGTGTTAGTTTTACACAACTTAATAATGGTTGTAGCTTTTCCACTGTACACTTGGAATGGCTGTACAGTTGGTTAGGATTGCTTGATTTGTGTGATTCTAGAGATACAGTCTGCATGATGGACCCACAGTCCGGGCAGTCTGGATAGATGTGCATCAATGTGACATGTGAGAAGAATGAGTCACCACCATTTTCAATCAATGCTAAACTAACATAAACCTAAAAACTAAATTTTTTTTAAGTTTTAAAGTAAAATGCCCGTTAGTGTATGCTACCCAGTACCCACACCATATGCTGCATACCTTATAGCGTACGCCACAACCAAACTAGTATATATTGCAGGTGGATTTCAACTATTTGTATACGCTACATAGCTTGGAAGCGATGCTCCACTATACGTGCTATTTCGACACCAGTACAAGTGTGGGCTTAGCTGACCTCTCTACTATGTATGTATGCCTCATGCTTCTATGATCATTACATGCCTGAAACTGTCCTGTGCTCACATTGATAAAGAGCATTCTCGCATGAACAGTTATGTTTATGAAATAAGCAACAATTTGCAACAACAGAAGGCTACATCACCAGATAGCCCAAGAGGTTAATTTGTAGACTAAACTTCTGGATTGATACTTACTTCTTATTGATCTTATCAAACTCAGCCAAAAGAAGAGCCATTCCCTTCTTGTCGTTCCTTAGAAGTGGCTTATTTAGCTCTTTCTCTACTTTCTCCAATGCATCCATCATCATAGCCTCCGCACCAAGGTCATCACTGAAGCCTCTCCTATAACAGAAACATTTTATACAGGTCAATTTTATTGAAGAAAAAGATGACATCACACAAAAGTGGAGACGTAGGATGCCCATTTCATAATCATTTCATAATCAAACACGTTGTTATAAACTAAACTTGTTATAACAATGTGGAAGGGGAACTATGACAATGGTATATTATCTTCAGCTGAAAATGCAACCCAATATGAGAATCCACAAATGATCTTATACTGAAGAAACCAAGCAAAAACCCCAAAAATGATGTTCACTTAGAAAGACATGACAAATAAGGACAAGTTTGCAGTCAGGACATGAGATTGTCTGGTTATGCTCCAACAAAATGGCAGAACTTACAAGCAGCCTGAAATTTTAAGAACAGGAGAGACGAATGGTAGATTCATGGTATGCCAAAACGGTTACATAATGGCCACTACGCGACAGTAATGGTTGTAACCGTTATGCATTACAGGGCTGAAACAGCCTTAACAGCTGTTACAGAAAAAAGGCCCATAACGGGGGGCTGAAACAGTTAAAAAAAGGCTGTGACGGACCATAACGTAACAACAACGGCAGTGACTGTTACAGCCATCATTACCATTATGTAATACCTTGGGTAGATTACAATCTTACAATACAATGCCTGGAATAACTTAGGCCTTGTTCTGGAAAGTGCCCAAAACACCAGCGGCCACCAATGTTGTCAAATCATGAATCGTAATCGGGTCTAAATCGTATCATATCGTAAATCGTAAGATTTTTTCAGATTTTCATAAACACATCATAACAAAATACAAAGAAATTGTAAATAAATCAGAAAAATTAAAAAACATATTACTCATCCATTTTCTCATGAATATGCTAAAAAAAAAAAACAATTTAACCATAACATGATTCTTGTCATTAATTGCATGTCTGTATCCTTGTATAAATGTATCATTGTGTTGTATCATGTCATAATTAAGTTAAAAGAAAAAAACCCTTTTCCTATATCCCATCCCATGTGCATGTAAGTTTTTTGTATGATTTCAAAAAATAACCTTTCCCCATCTCCATTTACATGTATAATTATATATTCACTTCATCACTTGTTTGTATTAAGAAAACAAAAAGTCTAAACAAATCTAGTCTTCGTCGACCGCGGCGCCATCATCATCATCATCCTCATCATCAATGGCATCAACATCAGCAACATTATCTTCATCTTCAGAATTTGACGTTGAAATAAACTCTGCTTCCTCCTCTTCTACCACTTTCGTTTTCCCCTTCGCTTTACTTCTTATTGCAAGTTTTCTAGGACCTACAAAATAGTTTACGAATAGTGCATTATGCTCATTGCTTATTAGTTTAGCAATTAGCAATTAGCAATTTAGCATAACTAAATGAAAGTAAACTATTAGTTTAGCAATCTAACCACATCGCTTATCCGGTCGTGAGGTAGACCCGCCTACACCTGGCACATCCTCCAATCCCTCAACAAAGCATTCACCCATGTCCATCCAGGTGTTATCTGTAGGAAGGGTAGGATCCTCCTCAATAATCCACTCATCATCGGATTCCATATCCGATAAGCAGATAGGATCAAGCCCTTGGCCTTTCTCTCTCTTTACATGTTGGACTTCAAGCTGGAGATTGTACTTCACAAAAACCAGAGCGTTCAATCTCTGCTGCTCAAGTCTATTTCTTTTTTTCGAATGTATCTGTAATGAACATGGAATTTCATAAGAACCAAAGGTACTACATGTGAATTCATAAGATAAGTAATGAATTC
Organism: Liriodendron chinense; assembly: GCA_003013855.2. Taxonomy (NCBI): domain Eukaryota; kingdom Viridiplantae; phylum Streptophyta; class Magnoliopsida; order Magnoliales; family Magnoliaceae; genus Liriodendron; species Liriodendron chinense. The sequence continues at coordinate 3,354,051 of PVNU02001268.1, read as the reverse complement.
AATAATTTCTCACCTGCTCAAAAGTGCTCCAGTTGCGCTCACAACCAGTAGCACTACATGTCAAACTCAAAATATGAATCGCAAACTTTTGCAATTCAGGACACTCATCTCCGTAAGTCTCCCACCACAAACCTACGAATCAATCATAAATAAATATACTAAATAATCTAAATAACTACTTAGTTACTTTAGTAACTTTACTTAAAGACAAGCAAAACAATTGAAAAATTACCTAGTTGTTTCGTCTTTCTTGTTAATTTTGTAGTCTCTCGTCCAAACAATCCATAGGCCTTTTTGAACTTGTCCATTTGTTCATCAATGATCACACGTTGCCTTGAATCCGGGATCATTCTTTCAATACAATCATATAGTCCTGTTTTGATTTCTAAATCCGGATGGAAACCATCATCGTATTGAAATCTAGGATTTAGAAAGTAACCCGCCGCATGTAAGGGCCTATGTAGCTGAAGATTCCACCGTTGGTCTATAATGTCCTATATAGCCGAATACCTCTTTTTCACCTCTCCCAAGTTCTTGCTATCAATTCTTTTGCCCGATCCATTGCTTCATAAATATACCCCATAGCTGGCCTCTCATCTGAATCAACTAGCCGTAAAACTTTAACCAATGGGAGAGTGGTCTTCAAGCAAAACTTGATAGATGGCTAAAAGTCAACATCGGCCAATACAATGTCTTGAACATGCTTCCCTTTTGCGGTCTTCGAGAAGCTACTACCTTCCCAATCTTTCGAGGTAAACATCCTATTTACATGGATGCTTTTTAAAGTTAAGTAACACGTCGCAAATCGTGTTATCGCCGGTCTTGTCAACTCTCCATTTGTATGCTTCCTCATTAGGCTCAAGACCCAACAACCATGCTTATAGATGTAGACCGTTATAGCCCTTGCCTTTGCCAAGGTTTCAGAATGAACTTGTAGTTTTCCAATGTCTGCAAGCATAAGATCTATGCAGTGGGCCGCACATGAAGACCAAAACAATGTCCTTCTCTTTTCCATCAACATTTGACCTGCTTTGACATAAGCGGATGCACTATCTGTAACAACTTGAACCACATTCTCTTCACCTACCTCATCTATAATAGATTCAAGTAAATGTAACAAATTGTCTGCATTTTTGAAATATCAGATGTATCTATTGATCTTAAAAAAACTGTATCACTTGGACTATTTACCAAAAAATTGGTAATAAACCGATTCACGCCATCAATCCACCCATCTGACAACACGGTGCATCTGGTCTTTGCCCATTCCTTCTTATAAACCTCGATTGATTTTTCTATAGAGTCAACTTCCATTTTCAAAAATTTATTCCTCACTTCATAATATGATGGTAGCTTCAACCCCGGCCCAAATGAAGCAACTGCTTCTATCATAGGTGCAAAAAATAGACTCTTTACAAGATTAAATGGTAAAGCATTTGCATATAAGAATCTAGAAATCGAAAGACATACATTATCTCGATCTCCCTTCTTCTAAATTTTGTTAAGAGTGGCCTGTTGCTTTTCTTTCGGCCCACCCTTTCTTCCTACAAAATCATCCATAGTCATTTTTCGTTTTCCTCCAATTTCTTCCATATCTTCAATAATGGGAACTCTCTCAACATTGTATGCCTGCTCTTCTTGTTGCTTCTTCTCATTGATATTACCCTCCAACAACCTTTTGAATTTTTCGGCGACGTCATAACCCACTTGACTACACAAGGCAACATTCTTCTTGGTTCGAGTAAGATGATGTTTCATTCGAAACACACCTTCCTAATAACTCTTCCCACAAAAATTACATTTAAGATGGAGATTATTGTTCTCATCCACCTTCAAACAATACTCCCATGTAGGGTCATTATCCTTCAACTTCGACTTCTTTCCCATCTCCAACACTCCAAGTTGAATCAACACCCAAACCTACCTATAACTATAAGAAACAAGTCAAACATGAAAATGGTAAAAATCATTAAGAATCCTTAGAAGACATGAACCAAATGATGTTTTATTTAAAAAATTAAAGAAAGGAAAAAGAAAAGATTAAACAAGGAAAAGATGAGATATTCTAATGTAGGTGGCGTGTGATTGTGTCTTGTATCATGTTTCCTTAGACCTCTAATTGCAACCCCTACAAAAGCGGAGGGGGGGTGTGGGGGGTCTCCCCCCAACCGAGCAAAATCGCAATTGTAAAATCACACAGTTTGAAGAACATAAAAATGAAAGATTAAAGAAGTAATTTATATGTTTTCATACCTATTTTAATGTAGAAGACCAACGAAACAAGCGGTGTCCGTTGAACGATGAAAAAGATATGAGAGCTTCTTTCTCCAAGATTTCTTGGCCCCACAATCTCCGAATCTCTCCAATCTCTTTCAAAAGATGTAAAAGAATGTATATTCTAATGAAGGTGAACCCTAAATAGCTTTTCGTAAGTAAAGCCCTAAAAAAATTGAGAAAAAAATGAAAAAAAACAAAAAAAAAAAAAATCGTTTTTTCCCATTTTTATTGTCGGTTGTCGAATCGTACGATTCACGATTTCAATCATATGATTCATACTGGAATCGTACGATTTACTTAAAATTGCGATTTGGCCATGCGATACGATTTGAATCATATGGCCATGCGATACGATTTGAATCGTACGATTCAAATCGTGAATCATACGATTTTAGCAACATTGGCGGCATTCCACTTTTAATGGAAAAGGACTGTCATTGAGAAACTGAACTGGTTTTTTTATTAAATGGAGGCCAAGTTGCCACTTGCCATTGACCTAGATTCTCGTAGAACAAGTAGGTCAATCAACGGCAGGCCTGATGGAATTTGTAAATTCTCAATTGCACCCTTATGCATAAGATCCACCAACTCCTTTCTGTGCTTGACTGTGTTTCTGCAGCATCATGCTATCAACAATAGTGATCCAATTACACATACTCAGAGCTAAGTGAACAGTAATGTGCTTGAGTCTATTAATCAGGTAGCATATCAGATAGCTGGAGCATAAGCTTCAATATCCCTGGTATTATGGGCCAAAAGACCAACCTATTGAAGTCTTGCACATCAGTGGAACTGACAAGTATGCAGTATGATAGAAGTTGTCATTTGGGCCAGAAGAGGGCAAATGGTTGTGATCAGTGGATCCTCCAGAGCTCCCAGCAAACCCAGAATTGGTACGTTTGGTCCATGTGCAGGTTCACGGTTCACTTTCTGCTATTTGCCGAGCAAACCCAGAACCAATGTTTGAAAAGCACCCTAGCACTCACTATAGCAGCAGTCATGACAGGAACAGTCAATTTACATTCTGTTACTCAATGGGAAGCACCTTCACCTTTTAGAAACAGCCTTTATCTTATCAATAACAGTCATTGTAAAACTGAATTGCAGCCATTACTTACACAGTTTCTACACGTATAAAAGCATTACATTTCCTTTTCCTTTTTTTCTTTTTTTTCTTTTGAGTAAAAAGAAAAGAAGGCATTTTCCCATTGGCCAGACGTTTTCTGTTTTTCATTTTTCCTGTTTTTCTGATTCATAATAGCCATTACTGTTATTTAATGGTGATGCAGTCAGCTATTATGATGTAGTGCAGTCAGCTACTATGATGTGATAACACCATCTGTCCAAACCTTGCCTAGTACTTCTTTTTTACCAATGACAGGCACTTTAATGATGAAATGAAAACTATGAACAAACTAATTTATGTCAAGGGAGTGAAACCCCCATTAAAAGTTGAAATCTTCAATACCCCTTCAGTGGCACTGTATTGGATATCTGCTTTTATCATTTAGTCTTCATTTATTTATTCACATTGAAAATTTATTTAGCCTTGGTAGTTCCAACCTGGTAAGCTTCTATCTTTCACATTGTTGATGCAACCTATGACCTATGTCCAGCAACAGGCAGAGCATTCAAGATCAAAAGACTTGGAACCAGTGAGGTTTGTTCCTCTTTTCCTGGCCAAGTTGCAGAACGACTTCAATGCAGTTTGACAATCTGTGTCTCGAGTAAGAAACATGCCGGATATACTCCATACTCCATAGACACGCATTAATATTTGAAGAGGCAAAGTCAATGACTCATAACTTTCTTGAAGCACCACAGGAATGATTGATGCATTTTCTCCAATTCTTTCTCCAGGGTTCTTTTGGTCAAGGGAGATTCTAGAAATGCCATCAAATGGCCAGGCAATGGAAGTTAGCATTTGCACTTTCAGGGACTAGAGATTTAGCTTGTTCTTTGAATTTTGTTTTTCAAATGTACTGAAGGAGCTGAATAGCATTGCTGATTCCCTTGTGAAAGACAGGTGACACACTGACAGGAGAGTCACCACTGACCTACTCTTCATTTCTATCCCCTAGTTGTATCTGTCTTCTTTCTATTATATTCAGTTACCTTTCAAAAAAGGGGAGAAAGCCATCCCTTCCGGTTCCCCAATTCGAGTTTCTATAGCCAGTTGATGTACAGAGATGGTGGAAAGTTGCCGGAACTTTCTCTAAGATACCATGATCTCTAGTTTCATATGTTGTAAATAGAATCTTGCTAACATCAACTGGAGGACGATGTCTGTCTGCTATCATTGCCTTCTTCAGTACCAAGAAAAAGAGGCTCCTTTAGGGCAGGAGGAACTAGAGTCAAACCACCAGCTGGTTCTAACTCCATGAACATTCTTTCGTGGGAAAAAAAAAAAAAATCCATATCTTTATGGTTTTCCAAAAGGATGAAGGAGGTCGCCTGTTTTCATGGGCCTGCCACCCTAGAGGTTATAAAGAACTCCTCTTGGTATTGATAAATCGTATAACCAAGGAAAGTCATAGAGGAGGCTGTCAGTTTCCATTAATATCATTCAAAAGCAGAGCAAATTGCAGGACACACTATGCAGTTATGCCTAAAATGCCATCATTAATATTTGCAAGGAGAGATCCCACACTGAAATGGCTTTCTTCTAAGAGTTCTCTGATGCTACTATGTTTCCTGACAATTGACAATTTTTATTGGTACAAAAGAAAGATATCACCCAGTTACAGCATGGAGGGGGCATTGCTTCTCATATACAAAGTAATGGTCTCCCTCACTTGCTAAATGACCAACATGAGATGTTTAACCTAGATGCTATATCCAGGATCCAGATCTCAATAACACTAAAAGATAATCACCACAACTCAGCAGCTCCTTTTATTTTATAAAGTTCTGAAGTGACACATACCTCCTACATCTTCTGCAACTTTAACCTCGTGTGGTAATATAAGAGAATTGTTGAAATCTTTGCACAGGAACTCAAGCCTATAGAAACAATGCCCATCTCCTCCTTATGGATATGCAAATTCAGGATGTTGTGGATCATGAAACAGCTGACATGAAGATGACTTCAGGCTTCAACAAAGCTTGGTTTCAAAGATGGACCTTGAAGGGGCTTATGCTGGTGTATAATGTGTAGAGAAATAAGTGAAATAAGTAGATTTGTTTGAGTTTATATACTTCAGTAGTATGGTGCTCCTACTGAAAAATACGCACCCACGCAATAATCTGCTTATTTCACTTATTTATCTAAATAATGGAATTCCATCCACTGGGTTTTAGATTGAAAAGTTTTGCTTAAACCAGAGGATTTATTTGCATTCCTAGCAACTTGAAAATATTTCAACAAAGAATGGAAGACATCCAGTGAAATTATCAGCGCTCTTTTAAACCACACATACAACATGATAGAAACAAGTTTAGATAAACTGCAACGAAACAACCGCATGGTAGTTGAGTTGATAGGTGATGAGGACATCAGAGCACCATTGAGAGTTTACCAGAGGAGAAGATCATCACCAGTTTTCATCTGGATGGATGACCACTACGTGGGCCCGGGTGGGCCCAATCAACCGTGTTAAAGACCCCACGTGCATGGTTTGTGCATCTTTGAAGACCCCACACTAGGAAAATGCACGTGAGTTGCATTCTTGAGGAGTTTGGACCATTGGAACGAGTGCACACATCGAACGGACCGTTGGATTGCATGTATTGGGCCATTGGACTACTTTTGATCGCGGTCCGCCTCGATCGTGGACACTTTAGGACTTAAGCACCTTTGTTTTTATTTGACTTTATTAGGATTTAGTTTATTTGTCAGAACCTTTTCTGAGCTTTGCTTTACGTTTTTTTTTAGCTTAAAGGTTTTTTTAAGAAATCTTTCCTGAGAGCACCTTTTTGTAAATTTATGTACTTGAGACTATAAAAGAGAATGGGGATGTGTGAACCTCTCTATGCTATTGTTTATCAAAAATAAAAATAAAAATTAGAATTTCTTCTTCTTCGTTCGATTTGAAGATTCCTCCATATGATTTGGAGTAAGGTTTGGTGTGATTCCATTCATATTTAACAAAGGTACAAGGCTTCCATCTATCATCTTCATTCTCTCTACCTTTTTATCTCAAAATTTTCGTCTTTCTTCTTTCCTTCCCATCCAAAATCATCTTTTTCTTCAACTTTTCATCATCCAACTTCAACCCTAACCGAACCCAACCATTGAGGACCCCAAAACCCTAGCCAACAACCCAGATGTGTGACTGTACGGCCACACATGCGAGCCCCTAGGCTAACCATACGAACAACCCCTCAATCCTTCAATTTCCTTTTGATTCCCTCATCAAAACCCATTGATTTCCTTTTGCTTCCCTCATCAAAACCCCTTGATTCCCCATCTGTAACCCTACCCTAAACCCTAGATCCCCAAATTCCTATTTCCCCCAATTTCTAAAAACCCTAATTCCAAAACCCCCAATTCCCATGAACCCTAATTTCCCAAATTTCATATTTTCCCTTTCCAAACCATAATCCTAGAACTTACAAGTCAGCCCCTTGAGTGTGGAACGTGCTTATGCTAAATTGGAAGTTCTATCCTTCCATCAGGCCTAGTTTTAATTGATTAATGTAATTTCTTAGCATGTAGACATGTGATTTAGGTTAAATCAGATTTTATTTCTTATTGTTTACTCTTAATTACGTGGTGGGTTAACATTTTTTTCTTAATTGAATTACTTAATGGACTCTTTCATAATCTCCACATTGCATGCTAGCATTAAATCATGTGTCTTACATCAATAGGGCAACACCCTTAACAGGGAGATCCCAAGTTCAAGTTCTGCTGATGTACTTGTGTTGATCACCTGATGTTGCCTGAACCAATAAAATCTACACAAATAGATATCGCGCACGCACGCATGCACAAAGAGAGAGAGAGAGAGAGAGAGAGAGAGAGGTAACAAACAAAGGACAATGGTGACTTTGCTTTATTAACTAAAAAGTAATAACATCTTATGTAAGAAACAAAAATATTCATAAATAATACACCCAAGTAGTGTTGTCAAAATCTTACGATTTAGGATATACGATTTTAGTCGAATCTTAAGCAAAACGATTTGAATCCCAACCTTGAATCCATTTTTATATGAATCCTACAATTCTATGATTTGAATCCTATGATTTACGATTCAAATTATACTTGTCCTCTTCAACTTTAAGCTTCACTTGGCTTTCATTTTATGTTTTTAAATTAGCGGGGGCTTTAAGAATTGTTTAGAAAAGGTAAATTATTTTTATTTGTTCTTTATAAGAGATTAAATGATATCTATTCTCTTCAACATGAACTACTGTAGCTTTTTCTTCTTCTTTTTTTTGTGATTTCTTACTTTTTAATTTTTCAAAACATCAAATTGATGTATGATTTACCTATAATGTTTTTATGGATGGTTACGATCATGCTGACTTATATGTATTATGGAATGATGTTTAGAAATCAAAATATCTTTTTTTGTCAATCTATAGTATCAAAGGCCGCTTTCCCACTGTGATTCTACATTCAAGAAAGGTAACAAGAACATAAATTATTAAAGGGCCCTTGTATGTTTTTTAAAGGGAAATTTCATGGAAGACAAAAAATGAAGGAATAAGAGTCCTTAACCACTACTATGACATGGTATTACTGGGTGCACATTGATGGCAAAAGGAAGATGAGTTTTAAAAAAAAAAAAATCTTATTTATTTATATTTTCAAATTTTCAAGAAAATTTTAAAAAATCTTACGATTTGCGATCTAATACGATTAAACCCCTACTACGATTTGCGACACGATAACAATTTTGACAACATTGCACCCAAGGAATAGTAGAGATCAATGAGAAAGAAAATGCATAACCATTGCTATAGAAGATAATGCCTATTGCTAGAAGCTACAAAATTCTACATGACAAGAAGAGGAAAGCAACACATACTTGATCCGTATCTCCTTCAATGTCAACAAATATGTTCGAGCATCTGGAATACCTTGTGTTCGTGTCTGAATGGTGTACTGTATACGTTGAGATTCTGTGAATAGATCTGCCCTGCAAGGTGATAAGATGATACAAGCAGATGAGTGAAGTCCATCAAATTTGGCAAATCATAGAAATTTCTGAACTTCTACAAGAATGAAACTCAAGCAAAAATCCTAAAGATAGAAGTATACAAAATGGAAGGCTTACTTTTCTCGGACAGTCTTCATAACCTTTGCATACTGAGCCACTGCAGCAGGATCTTCAGGGTCTATAGTGATCTTTTCCTTCCGAAGTATCCCAATGGCCGTCTCAAATTTCTTCTTAACCTCAAAAAATATGTTCTTCAACATCTCTTCCAACCCCAATGGATATGCCATTGTCAGAACCACAACATATACACAACAATGATAATTGCAAGCATACTGCATCTGCTGTTGACTGAAAGAAACTCTTTAAATGTATGTAATGCTAGATAAATCATAAAAATGGATCATGTAAATTCTAAAGATCCATATGCACACTATCAACTAACCTCAAGCATGCAGCCATGCCACAAGTAATACTCATCAAACCCCTTGAATATTTAGATCAAATAGAAAAAAAAAATTTAAAAATATTCTGAAAGCATATTCGTTCTGGCCTTCAAGGAATGTTTTTAGTGCAAAGGACACCATCATGTACCATATCATACAAGTCCAATGAAAGAAAAGAAAAAAAGGTAGAAACATGCAAGATGAAATACGAGCAAGAACTGTCATTTGGAAGCATAAACTTGTTCGAGAAAAGTAATAAATCATTGCTTATCAGAAAAGATAAAATAAAAAAATATCTAGATTTTTCTTGCAACAGTTGGCTAGTTTACGACCCAGGTCAGGCTTCTTCGAGGCACCCTTTATGGGACGACCTTAATGTCATTAGACTCAACCTCCCTTGGTTTCTCGGAGGAGACTTCATTGTCATTTGGTTTTCTTATGAAAAATCGAATGGTAGGCCTATCTCCAAGAGTATGAAATACTTTTCAGATTTGGTTGGAGCCAATAACCTACTCGAACTCCCTCTTCTGGATGTCAAGTATACGGTATACCTAGTCCAATGGCCAATCCCCTCCCATTATGTCTCATTTAGATAGATTTTTTGTCTCATTTGCTTGGATGGACACTTTTCCTGTTGTTTTCCAAAAAGGCCCTCCTAAGCCTGTGTCGGACCACTGCCCCATCCATCTAGACTCCATGGAGGACAGGGACCTAGCCGTTCAGGTTTGAGCTTTCCTGGCTTGAGGTTAAAGGATTCCATGGTCTAATCTTCTCTTAGTGGTTCTCTTTTTCTAACTCTGGCAATCCTAGTTTCGTCCCAAGTCACAAACTCCCATCTCCTCAAGAAAAATCTAATTAACTGGAGAAAAGAGGCTCAGAGCCAGGACGATCTCGAGATTGTTACTTCTAACTCCCTTTCTTCTATCTGGTTGTTAGATGTGCAGGAAGAATCTGGCCCCCTCTCGAAGAAAGACAATACGCTTAGAGAAAATCATAGGGCTGATTATGCGAGCGCTTCGAGACAACTTGAAATCAAATGGAGACAGAGATCCATATCTGTTTGGTTGAAAGAGGGGGCAAAAACATGCATTATTTCCACGCCATAGCCAATGCCAAATTGAGATCAAATAAGTTCTCGACGTATTAATGGATTTCCCATTATCAAGAACCAGGTATGTGATCACATAATCTCTTACTTCTCAATTGAGCACTGGTCCAAGCCTAGGCTAGACAATCTTGAATTCAATCAGATCTCCGCCGAAGAAGTTTCTATTTTGGAAGCCCCTTTCTCTAAGGAAGAAATCAAATCGGCAGCTATCGCCTAGTCCCGATGGATTTCCTATAGCTTTCTTTCAATCTTTCTTAAATATATTCAAACAAGTGAGCATTGTTGACTTGTTCTCTTCGGGTTTGATTTCTTGGGCAATGGGAGCTACCCTCATCACTCTTATCCCAAATGTGGAAGGTGTGGCTTATTTGAGGGATTTTAGGCCTATTAGTTTACTAGGCTCTCCATATAAGATCCTAGCTAGAGTTCTAGTTTCCAAACTTAGACATGTTTTGTCTAAAGGTTATTCCCAAAGCCCAAGGGGCCTTCTTGGCTAATAGATGAATCCTCGATTGCACCCTTCTTGCCTGCGAATGTATCAATTCCCGTTATATAGAAGGTCTTGAAGGCTTAGTTTGCAAGTTAGACATTTGAAAAAGACTTCGACCATTTGGATCGGGACTATCTGGATTACATTTTGGGGTGTCTAGGTTTCAGATTGAAATGGGTCCGTTCATGCATCTCCTTTGCTCACTTGTCGGTTAATGGATCATCGAAAGGCTTATTTCAATCATCTAGAAGGCTCAGAAAGGGAACTAATGCAGGGGCATTTTCACAGTCTGAGCTCGAGTGGGACAACCCGTGAGACTCGGGGGCACACTCGGGGTGGGCGGCTCGTGTGGGGTGGATGGCCCGTGCGACTCGGGCCTCACCTCTGTGACTCAGGTGGCTCATGTGACTTGACCCGTGCGACTTGGGGCCCACGTAGGAGGGTTCGAACGGGCCTGACCTAGCCTGGGCTATGAGATAAAAGGATATTCCGTGCCTCCCCCATCAGCTCTGGAGCTTTTGATGAGTTGGTCGGATGTCCTGCGTCAAATTGGTATCAGAGCAGGAGGTCTCGTGTTCGAAACTCCTCACTGGGAGTGAATAATGCAGGGGCATTTTCACGGTCCGGGCTCGAGTGGGGCGGCCCGTGAGACTCAGGGGCACACTCAGGGTGGGTGACCCGTGCGACTCAGGCCCCACCCACGCGAGTGGCCCGTGCGACTCAGGCCCCACCTGTGTGACTCAGGTGGCTCGTGTGACTTGACCCATGCGACTTGGGGCCCACGTAGGAGGGTTCGAACGGTCCTGGCCTAGCCTGGGCTATGAGATAAAAGGATATTCCGTGCCTCCCCCATCAGCTCTAGAGCTTTTGGTTAGTTGGTCGGATGTCCTGCGTCAGGAACCCTCTCTCCCCTTTCCTCTTTGTCATTGTTGTTGAAAGTCTCGGTCGTATGATAAGAAAATGTTATTCAATAGGTTTGTTCAGGGGGGTTCACAATAGCCCCCTCTAGTCCCTATCTCCCACATCCAATTTACTGATGACACTGCCATTCTGCAAAACCACAGTAAGGTTGTAGTCAACCTGAGAAAGATTCTGCATTGCTTTGAGGCTATCTCGAGGCTCAAAATTAACATTTTCAAAGGTGAAATGCTTGGCATTAACATCTCTGCCAATTCTCTCCCTAACTTTGCTGAGGTGTTTGGCTGCAAAGCTGGATCTTTCCCTTCTAATTACCTTAGCCTACCCATCTATATAGGTAAGACAACCAAACACCTTTGGAATGTTATAAAGAGAATTTAGTGCAAGTTGTCCCCCTAAAAAGTCAGATACCTCTCCCTTGGGGGTCTTCTAACCCTTATCAGAGCCTCCTTTGTCTAACCTTCCTTCCTATTTTCTATCTATGTTTAGATGCCCTATGACTATCATAAATAGGATCAATAAACTCAAGAAAGACCTCTTGTGGAATGGCAACTCAAACAGTAATAAATTCTATCTTCTCAGTTAGTCTGAAGTTTGTAAGCCATATGTGGAAGGAGTTGGCATTCATGTTCTCTCATACATACTCTTTGGTAAGGAGAACGGCTCTTGGTGGAGAAACACCATTGCTTGCAAATATGGCACTGAGGAAGGAGGTTGGTTCACTAGGTGCTCCACCATTCACGGAGCCCGCTCTATTTGGAAAGCTATCATGAGCCTCAAACCCTCCTTTATGGATGGCATTTCCTTCAGTCTTGGTGACGATAACAAAATTAGATTCTGGCTTGATTGATGGATCCTTAATAGGCCTTTAGCCTCTGTTTTCCCTAGACTAGTTGGAATCAACCCCAACTAATCCATTTCAGTGGCTAATTGTTTCTCGGTTATTGATTTAGGTGCTTGGTGCCTGCCTTGTATGAGATCCCTTTCGGAGGCTCATCTTGCGGAATTGTTGGACCTTCACAGAGTGCTCCATTTATTTCAGCCTTCTCCATGGGTGTCTGATTCGATCTCTTGGGCATCTATTGCTTCAGGCAAATTCAATCACAAATCTTGCCTTCAAATGATTTGTCCTAAACAGGCTGAGCAAACTAATTTTCCATCCTTTTTCCTGGTTCTGTGGCAGCCCTCCCAATGTTGCAGCCTTTACCTGGCTCTGAGCCAGAGGGAGAACTCTCACAATCGACAACCTGCAACACATGGGCATGATCTTACCCAATGTTTGTATCCTATGCTTGGGTAATGAGGAAACCATCGACCACTTGTTTCTTCACTGCCCTTTCGTTTTTGGAATTTGGTCTTCCATCATTGCCAAATTCCATGTAGCTTAGGTCATTCCAAGTTCTGTTATTGACATGCTCCTCCTGGCACGATATCGGAAGTGACAAATCCTTCAAAGTTGTTCGGAGATTGATTGTCTTAGCTATCCTCTAGAAATATGGAAAGAAAGGAACAATCGAACCATCTGCAATCTTTCCACCTTGCCTGCGAGAATCTAGGGTTAATTATTTGGGATATTGAAGATTAGGCCTCGACTCTCAACATCAACCTCAGTTCAGATTCCTCTTGCATGCTGGATTAGCCATCTTTTGCCCTTTCTTGTTTCATCCTCTAGATTAGTAGCAGGGATGGTCCAGCTTTTTGTTTGAGATGTTGTCCTCATGTCTGTTAGTCCTTGAGTTGTATAGCTCTAGTTTTCTTTCTTGTTTTTGTTTCGAGTCATATAGTCTTTTTTCTTTTTGGTTCCTTGCTTTGTTTTCTTTGTTCTGTTTTGCTTGGGTTTCCTTTGACTCTCTTTAATAATATTCAATCTTCAAAACAAAAACAAAAAACAGCATTATGTTTTCTGAGAGAACATATCGCGTCACTCATAAAAAAATAATAATAAATAAATAAGTGCAAGATCCAAATTGTTCAGCAAGTAGGCCCCAACATGTGTACTTTGTGGCCCAAAATCAAAATGAACCAATGTTGGCCACATTTGCATGAATAGGGAATGCCAAAGGAATCAGTTTGTGTGAGATAAACAGTGCATTTCCTATATGCCTCAAACACATTTACAAGATACCCAATCATCAAGTGGGTGTGAATCTCATGTGTGTATCATTAGAATATTTTCTAACCACATTATCATGGAAACTTCATGTATCACAAGTAGTTATTTCCCACCTCTGGACAGAAATGTAAGCTAAATTTAACAATAAAAAATAGAGAAAAATAGAAAGAGGAAAGAAGAAGCCTACCACATCACCAGACCCTTGTCTTTACATTCAGCGTGCAAGTGACCATGTTTGTGTTTGTCATGTCTTTAAAGAAGGCAATTCTAGTAGCGGTAGAAATGGGCGGGGCAACCCCTAGGCCCCTAAACATGCCCCAATGGCCAGGGCTGGATCAATGATGAATGGATTGGTCCAATCATCAAGTTGGATACCATTGCATAGAAAGAATGGACTGTTTGAGGCACTTGTTGGCAGTTCCCATTCAACGTACATCATAGATGGACGATACCCCAAAAAAAATCTTAGATCAGACTAACTCAAAACCTTTGATCGTTTAATTATTGTCCTTCCAGGGCCAGGGCATTGGGCCTGGCTAGGGCCAATCCCAGCCTGGCCCTAGCCAGGCCAATTGCCACCCCTGAATTCTAGGGCCAGTAAGCTTGCAAGTAACAGTGTGGAAAGAGTGAGGCTAATGGTCAAGAACTACCACATGGATTTGTAACACTATTTTTGTGACCTGTGGTACTCCTTTCTGAAATTTTATTTCTTTAACTAAAAAGTATTTTCATTATATAAATAAGTAATAATGATGAAATCAAACATGGAGCCAACTATTATAAATTACGTTGGAGGATTTAGACTCTTTGCGACTAAATGGATAATCGATCTAAGAGGACAACAAGAAAAGGATTAAAACACAGGAGCCTATATCACTCGAAATCCCGAAAGCATATCATTAAATGGAAGTGATTGTCAAAATTCAGTGAACCACAATAAATCCCTTTCACAGAAAGCATGAATCAATTATCTGGAAACATTCACAAGCATAAAATATTGAAAATCCACCAATCCACTTACCATCTCCCTTGAGGCCAGGGGGGGCAGCTTCCTTGGAAAAGAAACGAGCTGGAACAACATGCTCATGTTGCAGCATGTTGTGACCAGGATACAGCTGCAAAACAATATTTCCTTCTTTCAGAGATAACAAGAACTTTTTCAAAGAAATAAAGAAGAATACATCAAGGGATGGGAATGAGTTCCTAACACGAAGACCGGATTGGAATACAACGGTAACCAAAAGACATAATTGGCACTTGGCAGGAGTTTCTAGCATACTAAAGCAAGCATAAAAGAAAACTGAGCATTTAATGAATATAAACATCAAATCTGCATTAAACAGAAAAAAGAAGAAGAAGAAGAGTAAACAAGGAAACGGACCACGTCCACATATCCAGCTTCTGTCTCATATGTATAATCAGCCATTTCACTCCATCTGACAACATGCAGTAAACAAGTAGAATATTTCCAAATTGATATTGCAAACACTACTCGAAATATGATATTCCCATTAATTTCCACCTCGACTCCTATCAATGACTGTTATGAGAAACACACATGCATATGAAGGAGATCCCATCTCCAATAACAGACCCAGAGAATCAAACCAAATTACTACATTACTGCCGCCATTTCTGATAGAGACTGACTACCACTAGCCATAGTCCAACTTAGCCAATAAGCCAAAGATACAGAATGCATAAAGAATGGGTCATTTATACGACTGGTTGCAGGTGATCGGTTCTCTTTCCTATAAATATAATAGGTTCAAGCTGGGAAAAGGTTCTGATCATCTAATATATTCAAGGTCTAACTTGATGCGAGCAGATCCCTCATTGAACATGTAGGCCCCATATGCTCCAAGGCATATCGCCCACATGCTCACACATGTGAGGCCAACAGGTTGTCCATGTAATGGATGGATTAGTGGTAGTTGTTTTTTAATGTTATTGATTTAAAATGATAACATAAATGACAAAGGTATCCTCACTTAAAACTATAGTAGAGCGAGGCATGAAATGAAAGTGGCGATAGATTTGGGTGCAGGAGTAGGGAAGTATTTGTTTTCAAATGTTATCAAGCATAAAAGGTAGGAAGCAGGAGTGGAAGTGCATGATCAAAGCATGATATGAAATGGGAGTGGTACCTACTTAGAAGGATCCAGCAACTAAGCTTAATCAATAGGGGATAATGTTCAATTAAGGGCAGTTTAGTAATTTCCATTGTTCTTAGGGATTCAGTCTTTCTACCAAGTTATTTAGCCCTTCTTAGCCACCTGATTATCTTATGGTTGAAAGAAAAGGTTTCTTCTATTCTTTGAGATTTTTTTTTCTCCCTTATGCCTGTGTTGACATTGCATCCTAGAATGTGTTACCACTGGATCTTCATTGCCACGCATTATGGAGATTCCAGCTATGTTACTTTGGTATCAAAACAAGTTCACTATGCAAATTAAGGGGTGTCTCCTCTCCCTTAACAACTTTCTTCTTTCTTCTATTTACTTCTTCCCCATAACCAAAACCTTACCCATCCATTGTTACCACACCCAAATCCCATCCCAAAAAACCACCCTATCCCATCCCTATGTCTCTCGTGCCCATCTTTTTTCTCCCATCTGTTTTCTTTCTTTCCCGTTGTAAGGCCCGTATCTCTGTATAGCATCCACACGTCAAATTCTGATAACCCGGGACACGAGGAAAGCGAATGTGCACGACTTCAGTTCGCACCCTGAAAACCCGAGTCGACACGACCCGAAACTTATACCTTAGCGACCGCGTAGGCGTCACGATTCCAACATCGCGCAACACGCCCAACTGCTATACCTGAGTTAGAAGTGACAGTCTTTGGCGCAATCCAAGGTGGACCGCACAACGCACACATGGCGCGGACCCCACTTGCACGAATCCCAATGTAGTCTTGTCAAGCAATCCAACAATCAACCTTCCACCTACCCCCATCACCTTTTTCCCATCAATCAATTAACCATCACCTAATTACCCTAAAGCCCCTATCAAAGTACCATAAACCCTACAAATCCCCATTCAACCCTTATTTTTCTCTCATTCCTCACGCAAGAGAGGCCCAAAAGGTCAACAACTATCCTACCCTAGCTAGAAACCATCATTCCTCTCTCATTTTTCCTCCCCTTTCTACCCTCTCTACCTTTCTAAAATCCCCTCCCAGGTCCCAAAATCTCTACCCTAGAAAGGGTCAATAAGTATGGACCTCCCCCATTTGCTAAGGTTTGAGAAAAGTAAAAGGAGAGAGAGTGTGTGTGTGTGTGTTGGATCGGGTCGGGAAGAAAGGAAGAAGGGAGAGGAAATGGAAATGGGATCCAGCCATCGGGTGAGCCCCTGCCACTATGGGGTCCACCATATGAATCTAACCACATCAAACACATCTCGAAGTGGGTTCCACCCCTGTGGACCCACAAATAGAAAGGAAAACAAGAAAAGGGGAGATTTAATCCTCCCTTGCACTCACGGCGAAGACAGACTGTTGGATTGGGTTGGATGGTCCATCGGGCGGTCCGGATGACCTCCTCCTCAATTCTAACTCCTCTAACTCTCCAACCCCCCTCAAGCTCTCACTTAATCTCTCTTTCACTTACGAACTCTCTCTCTCTCTCTCTCTCTCTCTCTCTCTCTCTCTCTCTGCTCTTTTTTTTCTCGAACCTTAGCAAATGGGAGAGGTTGATACGTATAGACCTTTTGTAGGGTAGAGATTTTGGGACATGGAAGAAATTTTTGAAAGGGAGAGAGGGTAGAAAAGGGAAGGAAAATAAGAGAGGTTTGATGGGTTCTAGCTAGCGTAAGATAGGTGTTAACCTTTTGGACCTCTCTTGCATGAGGAATGAGAGAAAAGCAGGGATAGAATGAGGATTGGTAGGGTTTAGGGATACTTTGTTAAGGGCATTAGGATAATTAGGTGATGGTTGATGAATTGATGGGAAAAAGATGGGGGTAGGTGAGAGATTGATTGACAAGACTACATCGGGATTCGCGCAAGTGGGGCCCGCACCACGTGTGCGTTACGCAGTCCACTTCAGATTGCGTCAAAGACTGCAACTTCTAACTCGGATATCGTAATTGGGCATGCCGCGAGGCGTTGAAATCATAGCGCCCACGCGATCGCCAGGGTACAAGTCTCAAGTCATGTCGACTTGGGTTTTCAGGGTGTGAAATGAAGACACGCATTCGCTTTCCTCGGGCCGAGGGTCATCGGAATTCAACGCATGGACGCAATACAGGGATATGGGCCTTACACTCGTACCCAAAACCTTATTGTCCCTCTTTCCCAAATCCAAACCATCCATCCGTCTTTCCCATCTCAAACCCTAAATCTTCCCCTTTCTCAAAAAAGAAGAAAATAATTAACTATCGGATCTTCTCCATATGGGGGGTGAGCGGTTGGTTTTGCCAGAGCTCTCTCAAACAGCTGGCCATACTTCAGGTTTGTCGGCACAAGGGACTATGTCCCAGGATACCGCCCCCTCCTGAGGTATGATGGCGGCACTACCTACTTCATCCTTCTCAACCATTAGCGAGCCTCCGGTCCTCGCAGGGTGGATTCCCTTAATGAGCCATTTAAGGCAGCTGGGAGAGATACCTCACAGGTTCTCCCACCGATTCTCAAGTATCCCCCCGGCTTCCCATTCAAAAGGGGGGGATACCTTGGTGCAGATTTAAATGCAATCGCGGTCTACCCATTAAGATTCATTGTCATAGGTAATGGCTTAAATACTTAAGGGTTAACTAAAGGGGGTATTTTGATACTTCCACCCTTCTTAGGATTTCTCTTGTTTTAAGACCATATAAGGCCTATGCTTATTGTGTAAAGCCATTATGCATTGGAGAATAAAAACATTGGTTTTGAGTTCTTTGCTTTAAGAGAGAGAGAGAGAGAGAGAGAGAAGAGACTTTGTGATATCTAGTTCTTGACTCCCCACAATCTTTAGGGGTCATTTGGATGGTGGTAAATGGTTTGCATTGTAAATGATTTACTAGTAAATCACTTCAAGGCTGTAAATGATTTATAGTATTTGGATAGCCTGTAAATTGTAAATGAAATCTGCTTTATAGGCTTTGATTCAAAAAAAATAAAGCCGTTGCCATCTCCTCATTTACTAGTAAATGAAATCTCAACTTTTTGCTAGTAAATGAGAAGGAGGCTTTACTAGTAAATCATTTACAATTAGTAAATGATTTAAATGATTTACTAGCAAATTAGAGCATCCTCTGGTTACATTAAATTGGTATCAAAGCCCACACACCATATCATGTGTTCAAGTTGTGGAAGGAGCAACCTATGGAAAGGGCAGCTGAACTAAATTGAAAGCACCATAAGGCGGAAAAGGCTACCTGGACAACCAAAGTGTGGCTGCCATGTTGTCTTGGGGTGGAAAGGGCTACCAAGATAACCAAAGTGCAGCCTCCATGCTGCTCAAGGTGAGAAAAGCCACATGGAAAAGAGGTCAGATTGAGTACCGCAACATAGTGAGCCGCCATGAGCGTTAGCTGCGAAGAGTGGTGGTATATTACGGTCCAATTGAAGTGAAGGGCATAGCTTGATGCGTTCCATAAGTCCTAAGGCCTTTGACATATTGATTAGGGTCTTAACATTTGGTATCAACTTCAGTCTCTACAAGCAATACAGATGAGTTTTCCCAAGCCCAAGGGAGCCAATGCCATCTCCTCATGTATGTCCCAAAAGAGGTCAAATGTGAGTGCCAAATGATCACACATGTGGCCATGCTCACACGTTGATTTAATAATATAGTACAACCTAAATATCTCTAAGGCTTACTAGAAAATGACTAAAAGGCATTTTGGTCTTTTCACACTTACAAGAGTTTTCTCTTGTTATAAGCCTATATAAGACTTATGCTTGGACGTGTACAGGCATTTTGCATTAGGGACAAAAACATTGCTTTTGAGTTGGTGTTATTAGCTTGGAAGAAGAGAAGAGACGGAACTTCATTAATAATAACTGACAATCTGGCCAAGGATACATGTCATCATCCAACTTCTCCATTTAGAACCAAAACCCAATCAAGCCATCATGCAGTCAAGAAAACCCCAATTAACTTGATCATATGCTTTCTCCAAATCTAACTTCCAAAGAATTCCCTACCTACCAGCCCGATGACAAGAATTGACACAATCATGAGCGACCAATGGATTATCAAGAATCTGTCGCCCCGATAAAAATGCGCTTTGGTAGGGAGATTGACTTTACCAAGCACAAATCTGAGTCTATGACTTAGCAATTTCACAAGGATCTTGTATAAGCTGCCAATCAAGTTGACATGTCAGGAATCCCTCAAAGAAACTGCCCCATCCGACTTAGGAATCAGGGCTACAAAGGATGAACCCAGCTCTGGCAAAAGACACCCTGATTCAAAAAATCTAGCAATATAATTAAAAACATCCGTTTTAACCATATCCTAGAACGATTGGAAAAAGGCTAACGGAAAGTCGTCAGGTCCAAGAGCCTTGTCATGTACCAGACTGAAAACAACCTCCCTTAATTTCTTCCACCAAAGGAGGTTTTTCAAGAGACTTAACCTCCTCGGGAGAAAGACAGTCAAAGGTCAAATTGTTGAGGGATGGTCTAGACCGGACTTCCTTGGACAACTACTGAGACAAAAAAATCCAGAACAACTCCAGAAATAGAGGATGTCTTTTAGTCTAGTTCCATCCATCATCAAAGATGAAATATAGTTGGCAAAAGCTCGAGCACCAGAAATTCCATAAAAATATTTAGTATTTTTATGTCCCTCTTTAAGCCATATAGCTCGTGAGCATTGGTGCCACTTAATTTCCTGCTCCTTTAGTCTCAATAAGTATTCAAAAGAAAGCTTATCTTTGAAGGCTTTATCTTCTACAAACAAGGGACCGCTTTCCTCCACGACATCCAATGCCTACAACTCACTAAGGATAGAGTCAAATTCTGCCTCTCTTTGCCCAAAAGCCTCTTTGTGCTAGCCTTTAAGCTTCGCCTTTGGAAACTTTAGTTTTTGACATAGTATGAAGCCCAAGCAACCTTAAACATCAAAAGAGGACCATCAAGAGACTACCAGATCATGGAAACCTTCCACCTCGAGCCAATCTCAACTTAGGGCCCCAATCGATTAAATCTAATTCAAGAAGAAGAGGGCAGTGATCTGAGATTGGTTGTAAGACCGGTTTGACGGGCCATGGGAAGTTTACCCACCCAGTCCGGAGAGACCAAAAATCTATCAATTATGGACATGGCTAGATTAGCTTGCCCACTTAACCAGATATATTTAGCGCCACCCAGGGGGAGACCCACCAAGCTATGCTTAAGGACCCAATCCAAAAAAGCTTCCATACTACCCTAACAGAACCCCTCTCATATTTTTGTGGATAAATCTAACAACATTAAAATCGCCCTCGATGCACCACAGAAGCTACCATTTGCTACCAACATCAGATAACTCGTCCCAAAAAGCAAGACGAAATGCCAGGTGATTCAGCCTATAGATTCCGAAGAAGACCCACCTAAACCCAATCTCATCTTCTCAGAAGACCATCAACAACAAGTAGGCCCCCAACCCAGACTCTTCTTTGACCCTAACCTTAGAATCCCACATAATCAAAATACCCATTGAGGAACCAATAGTATCCAAAACCACCTAGTCGACCCTTTTTCCCACGGACAAACCACACCAACTTGGAGCCCAATGAGACGAGCTTTCGAACGTCTACATACATCCTTGACCATAGAGCATTTATAGGGACACCCTATCCCCCTCACATCCCAACTAAGAATCTTCATTGATCGCTACTCTAGCCCCTCTCCCTTTCCTACTATTTCTGGGTAAAGCCTCAAGCATGCCCTGGTGGACCACTCCCAAATTAGCCAATTCCCTGTTACCCTTAACCATTCCTAAAGATCTCCAAGGGCTTAGGGGAGACACAAAATGCAAGCCTTTTTCTTTGATCATTTGTAGTGGTTCAAAATAGTCTTCGTCGCACTCTGAATACCACCCCTAAAAGACGCCCAACATGGCATATAGCATCCTAAATCCACTTCTATCTTCTGATTGTGGCAACCGGGGTGGCCAATTCCCCCTAAGATAAGGCCTGGAGACTACTAGGGCCAATGGCTATTTGAATCAAGGGCTCATCAATAAGCTCATCGTTAACCACTAAGGTGATATGAAAGGAATCCCCACCAGCAGCGTCTAAGGAGGGAATTGGCCCTTAAAAGGCATTTTGATCTTTTCACCCTTATAAAGGTTTTCTCTTATTTTATGCCTATATAAGGCTTATGCTTGGATGTGTAAAGGCATTTTGCATTAGGGATAAAAACAATGCTTTTGAGTTGGCATTATTTTCTTGGAAGAAGAGAAGAGGCAGGACTTTGTCTTCTCTAGTTCTTGACTAGAGGATTGTGGGCTCTCCCCACAAATTTTTTATTCATTTTTTATCCATTTCATCCTCTGGTTGCATCAAAATAGTGTTTAATAAAGGGCAGTTTAGTAGTTTTAGACTTTGTCTTGTGCTATTTACACCCTTCTTGGATATGTGATTGTCTTGTAATTGACCGAAAAGTTCTCGTCTTCTCTTCATTGATATTTTTCTGCTTTGTGTGTTGCTTTACACTGGCATGTGTTGCCATTGAATCCTAGCATGTGATGGATCCAGGAGCTCACGACTGCTTCGCAACTGATATCACAAAAAGAGCCCTATAAGGGAGGAGGCAAGGGCCACCAGTGGGAGTAGCCATCCAAGTATGATTCCCCCAAGCATGCCAATGCCGCACGCATCTGCAAGATCCAGGTCATTCATCAGGTTATCCCCACTCGATATGCACCATAGTCCAAAAATTTTAGCAGGTCCAGAAATTACGCAGGCAAATGGCATGAACCTTTCATCAACCCGTTTCAACCTTCCATCTTGTCCATACATCTGTAGAATGCCTAATAAATGGACTGCCCTGATTTTTGGGGCCACAACACATGCAAGGTGGGCCCCGACACATGAACAACTGGATCCTGCGCACGCGTGCCAAATCAGCACATCTGGCAAGACTAGGATTTGCCACATTTCTTCACCCACCGCCGTGAGGACCAAAAATCCATGTCTTCACTTCTAAGCAAAATTTCTAAGGCTAGGGTTTCACAAAGCAGAAACTAATACCAAAAAAGAAAAAGAATATAAAAAGAAAATACATCAAGCACAAAGCGTACATGCATTGATTCGGAATAACAAATTGATCAATGAAGAAGCCGATTTACAGATAGATAGATAGAGAGACAGAGTCATTTCAGATCGCGCATTTCTATGGAGAAAATGGAATTGATGCAGTGAAATACAGATGCAGAAAGAAATGAGATTTGTTGAAATCAGCAATGGAAAAAACACCTGTCTGGATCGAACTAAGAGACGAGAAGCGAACGCCATTCTCTTCTTTGACTTCTACCTTGGATCAGCTACCCTTCCTCTTCTCTCCGCAGTGCAGACACCTACGCCCTAAATAGGAACCGGCCTCAGTGAAAATTTACTGAAATGACCCTCTGCCCGTGCACGGCTAAATAGAAGGACGCGGCTTCGATGGATCCTGACCGTTGGCCACCTTGAGGTATGTGCCGTACATCCACGCTGTCCATCCGTTTTGACAGCTCATTTTAAGGCATGATACCAAAAATTAAAAAGATCCAAATCTTAGGTGAACTACACCGGACGCGGATTGCGTACTGAGTAACTCCGCACGCTAGCGTGCGGAGTAAACTCTGTGGGGCCCACAGTGATTTACACATTTTATCCACTCCGTCCATCCATCTTAACAGAGCATTTTATGTATGGTGCCAAAAAATGAAGCATATTAAAATCTAAAGTGGACCACACCACTAGAAAAGTGTGAACTGAATGTCTACCATTGAAAAATTCTTTGAGGACACAGAAGTAATGGATCAAGCTGATATTTGTTTTTTCCCTTCATCCATATCCATGTGATCTTATGAACAGGTTGGATGACAAATAAACAATACTGTAGGGCCTGGGAAGGTTTCAACGGTGGAAATCATTATTCCCACTGTTTCCCGTGGCATGATCCACTTGAGATTTGAATATGCTTAAATTTTGGGCTCAACCACTAAAATGAGCTTGGAAAAACATATGGACGGAAGAATGAAGCATATACATTCTATGTGGGCCCAACTGAGTTTACTCCGCACGATAAGAGCGTGCGGAGTTACTCCGTGTGCAATCCGATTCCAACTACACCACACGAAACCATTAAAAACTTCTTGAAACCTAGCGAAATGTTTATTTGCCATCCAACCTTATGGCAAGGTCACAAAAACCTGAAATAATGAACGGACTACACAAATATCAGCTTGATCCAAAACTTTTGTGGCCAATGAGAAGTTTGTAATGGTCAATTACCACCGTTTCTGAGGTTGCGTGGATCCACCAATCCACCCAAGTGGATGGAATCCATAATCATGGGTCCACCACGAGTGTGACTTATGTCTATTTCATCCATCCATTCTAAAAACTCATTTTAGGGCATGATCTAAAAAATAAAGCAGATACAAATCTCAAGACCAAAATACAGGATCTTAGGTGGATCACAATAGAGAAAGCAGTGGTAATCGGTCATTAAAAACTTCACAAAAAAATTTTGGATCGATGGTCTCTTCATCTCGGTTAGGTCTCAGTGACCTTATCAACATGTTAGATGGCAAAGAAACATTCCCATGGCCCATTAAGTTTTTTTATGGGTGGAGATTGAACCACTACTATTTCTTTTGGTGCGGTTCACGTAAGATTTAGATCTACTTCATTTGTGGGACCAAGCCCTAAAATGAGCTGTCAAAATGGATGGACGGTGTAGATGTAAGGCACATACATCACAGTAGGCCCCACACTTAGGGATCCACTGACCTCAGCAAACCGCTACTCGTGGTGTCCCTTGGAACGAACACGTGTCATATCTCTACTTCTATGCTATATATAATGGGAGGAGCAAGGATTATTTTTACTGGTGTAATTAGTTTCAGAGAGCCATGGCCTTTGAGTTTTACATACCGTAAGTTAGATTTTCATACAGTAAATTAAAATTTGACTCATTGGTAGACTCACAAGAGTTTCAACATGATTTCATGGGTTCAAGCACTCATTGTATTATGAGGGCCGAGGCTTTGCTTGGGTGGCTTGCATTACATTCCTATTAATCAAAGGCCCATTAAGGATTGGATTAATCCTTGTATCACATATTCCAATGCTCATGGTAGATAGTGCAGGATTTCTAAGTGGATTTTGAAATCCACTAAAACTGTGAGCCCCATGTTGATACGCGAGTTTTATCCACACCATCCATCCATATGCCCTTCATATGAGTATAGGTGACTCACATCAGTTGTGAAATGTGGTCCGATGATTACAATTTCATTGTCCACCAAACAACATCACTTATGATTTCAATTTCATGGTCCACCTAACAACTTCACTTAGTACATAGTGTTTCCTAGAATTTGATCCCAAATATGGGATTGGACGGTGGTAGTTTCAAACATGCAATCATTGTCCTAGTACAAATTAGTACAGCTGTCCAAAGAATCAAGAGAAACCCTGTGTATGAGTTCCATTCTCAAAATCATACTGGTTGAACCATCGTTTTTTTTGCCGTGTCTGCCATTCAACCCAAAGTTTAAATAGTGACAGTCCCTCATCTAATCCACACATGAAACATTTCTACGTTAGTCCAGACCATCCAAATTACAAGCCTCATTAGTGGGTAGGAACAAAAATTGAAAGTCAGATTGACCGGATAACCTTCACCTTCAGATATTTTCACATTGAATTTGGACGGCTGACCATTTACTATTAACCTGACCAATTGATTGGCACAAATTTGTTGGTTCGGATCGATCGATCATCACGACTTTTGTGCCATGCTCGGTCCCATCCACCAGATCATACCATCTATTTTAATGGACGTTGTTGATGTTGAAAAATGGTCAACAGACGAGATGAGGTCACCTCCAACTGGTCAGTAGGTGAGATGAGGTGACCTCCAACTTGGACAGATGGATGCAACTAATCTCCTGCAGGTATGCGGTCTAGATCCGTACTGAAGGTTTCCTAGATTCTGTAGAGCACAAAAGAAAGGCTAAGGGGGGTGGCTGAGGTCCAGCCGTTAGCCCTCCGATGCCTAAGTTAATTGGATCTTGAAATATTAAATATCTCTCACAAGATTAGTTTTTTGTCTCGTACCTTGATTATGAAGAATGCACATATATTTATAGACTTAGGTCGGAGGGTCATATTCCTTTTAGAGGAAACATTATTTCCGTAGAATACTAAATGGGCTTCCGAGATCTTAGGGCTGCCATGTAACAGCCGGAGGAATTTAATCCCTAATTACCGATTATCCGAACCTTCTTCCTAATATCTTGGTGCGGACCTAAGATCACGGGATCGTTGTGTGCAAAGTCAGCCCGTCGTAAGGCCGAGGTCGGTTCTTGGAGACTATCCAGAAATATACTCTCATCAGGTCGGTTGATACCGACCTACTTCCAAGTCTATAGTGATCGGCTCAGTTCTGATAGGTCAGCCCAGTTCAGACCTCAGGTCGGCTCTTTACCCGTAACAGAAGCTCCCTTACTCTCGAGTCTAGCTCGTCTGGCTCGGGAGTAACTTGACAAAAAAGGGTTTGCCGACCTGGCTGCTTTTAACGCTTAGTAGCTGTAACGCCGTCATTTTGATTGGCGGGAAAGTGGCATTAAATGCATCGTTTGAAATATCGAGGAGTCATCATTCCTTTGTACGACGTGACAGCACCTGTATGATTTAGCTGAACGGGGTATCGCCACGTGTCTCGTCAGGCGTTACTTTTCATATTACCAAGCAAAAACTTGTCACGTGACGCTTTCGTATTAAATGCGGTGAGACCCAGGGGTCCCTCAGGTATATAACTCAGGACTCAGCGAGAAATCAGAAATTTCCACTCTTCTTGCCTCCCGAATTTTCCAATCGTCTGAACTTCCGGAATTTTTGTTTCCTTCATTTTCTTCCGATCTTCTCTCTTCAAACCGGTGTGCCAGCACTCTGGTACGCTCCCTTCCTTATTTTCAGAAGAATTCCTCCCTTTAATTAGCCCCTCCTCTATCTTTTTTTTTCTTTAAAATGTCGAAGTTAGAGACTTCGTGCTCTGAAGCAATCTTTAAGGTGAGGTTCGACGACCTTGAGTCCGATTTGCCCCTCATGTGCCGTGAGGAGGTGAATCCTGGAGAGTCTGATCCTGGGGCAAAGGCGGCTGATGTCGCTGATGAGGGAGAATTTGAACTTCATGGGTCAGCCGCCGGTAGTGCAACGGCTCATAAAGACCCTTTTAAGCTAGATTGTGAAGTCTCGCAAATTACCCAAGACAAGCTGAATGCTGCGAAGGAGATATACGAAATCCCCGACTTTATAGAGTTTAGGGTTCCCGACCGAGCTGACAGGCTGAGCCATCTTAGGGCTGGGGAGGTGGGAGTTTCCTTGATGCATATAGAGGCTGGGCTGATGTTGCCTTTGCATCCTTTTGTGCGAGAAGTCCTTAGTGTCCTAGGCCTTTCTCTGAGTCAGCTGCAGCTAAATGCTTGGAGGTGCATGGTTGGATGCTCATATTGTGTCAAAGACTAGGGAATAAATAGCTGACCTTGAACGAGCTCTTTTCGATGTACATTCTTAAGTCCTTAGGAGGCCAAGGGCTTTATTATTTTTCTTCACTACCGGGTCAGGGCGGCTCGCTAGTTACCGGCTTGCCCTCTTCCACTAAAACTTGGAAAAGGAAGTGGTTCTTCGCCTCGGGCAGTTGGGAATGTACGCCGGACGAGCCTCAGCCTTTGAGCTTCAGGGTCCAAGCTGACTTTGCTCTGCCAGGTCGGACGTCATTCCGACCTACATGTATTTCCGAAATCTTTAGCTTTTTGTGTTAAACTTCGAAATATCTTGTATCTTCTGACGTATACTCGTCTGTTTTTATAGTTTCGGCAACTATTCGGGTGGCCTTGTCTGCTGCTCAAGAGAGACAAATCCGGAAAGCCCGAGCCCTTTCTGCTGAAGAGAGGGATTTCCGTCAGTTGATTACCCCTAACTCTGTTCTTGAATTAGGTCGGTAGGTTGAAGTAACAATGTTGGTAACCTGCTCGCTGCATGGCTCTGAAGGCAGTCTTTAAGACTCGCAAGATTCCGGCCCGTTTCCTTGATCGCGGACAGAGCTCCGCTAAGCCTCCGAGAAAAAGTGTGGCTACCAACGAGGCCCAAAGACAGCCACGATTGCCTCAGTCTTTCATGTGCGGGTCTGGACAGCCTCTCGACACGAGCTTTTCCCTGGTCAGGGTTAAGCCCTTGGCCGCCCGGCCGCTAACTGCAGATGTTCCGGTTGTTGACGTTCCAGATACGTCTGACTCACGGGCCGAGCCGGTAGACGTCCGTTCTGTGCCTCACGTCAGTTCGTCCGACACCCCTACTCAATCCGTCGAAGCTGGCTCCAGTCAGCCTTCTGCTGGTGCCGGCCCATCCTGTCCTCCTCAGCCACGGGCCTCTTCGGCTGCTCTCGCTGGGCATGCTGAGCAACGGGAGGATCAGGTTGAGATGCCTCCCTTAACGGAGCAATACTCGTCCTGGATTGATGGTGTCAACGTGTATATGCGCGTCAACCACAGCATCCCACAAGACCTGAACACCATAGCCAATTTTAATCCAGATCAAATGGTCGGGGTTGCGATAGAAAGCAGCCTCAGGGTAATCTATTCCCTTTTCTTTATGTATCTTTGGTACTCGTGACTTCCGTACTAACTGTGGTTATTTTTTCTTCACAGGATTCGGCCTTGCTGATAATGATCCACCAGGTAACGGCTGAGCGGAATCATCAGATGCAAAAAGCTCTGGTTGCCGTGTCCTCCTGGAAGACGAAGACCGATGCCGTGAAGACTGAGCTAAAAAGATGTCTGCTTGAGTTGAAAGATATTCAGCCCGAGCTAAAGTCTACCCAGTCCGAGCTAAAGGTCGCGCAATCTGACCTAGAAGTGTCTCAGGCACAGGCTCAGTCCTTAGAGGAGGCCCCGAAGGAGGCTGCGGCCAAAGCCCAATCGGATGAAAATAAAACCAAATCCCTTGAAGCTGCCTTGAAGACGGCTGAGGAGGAGAAGGTGAATCTGGCCGGGCTTCTGAGGGAGGTTCAGCTCAAATCTCTGGCGGAGGTCAATGGTCTGAAGACTGAGTTGGAGAAGCTGAATGCGATTTCCAAGGAGCTGTATAACCACGGCTTCCAGGAATGTAGACGCCTCATGCTCAAGCATTTCCCTAGCCTCGACCTCATGCCCGTGGACGAGGATGAAGACGAAGATGACACTCGGACCGAGGATGCTGGGGCTGGCCCATCGGAGACCAGAAAGGAATGAGAGGGGATGCCTTCTTTGATTTTTTCTTTTGAAAATGTATACACAAACAATCATTTTTTTATATATGCCCCTCTGAGGCAAATTTTGGTGATTCATTCATGGTATTTGCTTCGTTTTGTGTGTGAATGAATAAAAATTTCCTTAAGTAGCTCGTGTGACCAGGTCACGTAACTTTTGATTAGGTCGTCCGGTTTTTTAAGCCCTTAAACTTTTCTTTTGGGGTCACGTTTGAGATACATACAGCCTTATGGCTTTGTGTTCACCCTGACTCAATGGTCGAGTTCGTGTTTCCCCGTTGTCGAGCCAACCTAGTGTTGAAATATCTTAGTGACCGAGCTGATCCATTGCTTCATGCGGCTTAGCGAATTTAATCGCATGATTTCATCATCGAACTTAGATTGCTTTTGCCAGAGGTTAGCTAGGCATTGGAAAAAAGGTTTCGAAAGAATTTTATTGGATTATCGTCTCGAAATACGTACTTCGTATCGCTCGATGATCTAGTCTATTCATGGATAGTAGATCTTGAGATGATCGGCATTCCATGGATAAGGGAGGGGTCGACCCTCCATGTTTTCGAGCCAGTAAGTGCCAGGACGACGCGAGCTGAGCACCTTGTATGGTCCTTCCCAATTGGGGCCGAACACGCTGGTTTTTTCTTTGACATCTTTCCTTACTTTTTTAAGGATGAGGTCGCCGACTCGGAACAGTCGTTCTTTTACCCGAGAGTTGTAGTATCGCCGAACTCTCTGCCGGTATGCTGCTACTCGTACTTAGGACGTTTCTCTCACTTCGTCGAGTAGGTCTAGATTCATCTGTAGCTGATCTTCGTTTTGATCGGGTTAATGGCGGCTCGTCCGATTTGTGGGCATTCTGACCTCTACTGGTACGACGGCCTCGGCTCCAAAAGCTAAGGAGAAAGGTGTTTCTCCGATGGTTGACCAAGCTGTGGTTCGGTAAGCCCAGAGTACTTTGGGGAGCTCTTCCGCCCAAGCACCTTTCTTCTCTCCGAGCTTCAATTTGAGGTGGTTTTTTATGATCTTGTTGATCGCTTTGACCTGACCATTGGCCTGCGGGTGATGAGGGGAGGAATACACATTTTTTATGCCCAAATCGTTGCAGAATTTGTGAAATCTTTCATTGTCGAACTGTCGCCCGTTGTCGGTGATTATGGTATTAGGAATCCCAAACCGACACACAATCGTCTTCCAAATGAAGTCCGTTGTTTTTATTTCTGTGATGATAGTTAGTGGTTCTGCTTCTGCCCACTTCGTGAAGTAGTCGACGACGACGATTGCATACTTCACTTGCCCTTTACCCGTCGGAAGAGGACCAATGATGTCGACTCCCCATTGAGCGAACGGCCATGGTCCGAACATGGGAGTGAGCTCTTCAGGCGGTAGGCAGGGGATTGGGGCGAATCGTTGGCACCTGTCGCATCTTTTAACGACCTCTCAAGCATCTTGCTAGATAGTGGGCCAATAATACCCCTGTCGGATTACTTTCTGCGCAAGTGCTCGGCTCTCGGAATGATTGTCACAGCTCCTAAAGTGGATTTCGCGTAGTACGTAATCGGCTTTCTCTGGCCTTACACAGCGTAGACATGGGAGGGAAAACCCTTTTTTATAGAGGACTCCATCGATCAACGTATACCGAGTCGATCTATAGCGGATCCGCTGAGCTTCTTTTTGGTCTTCGGGCAGCTCGCCTAGTCACAAAAATTGATGGGATCCATCCAATTTGGAGCTGTCGAAACCGGACAAGCCTCAACGGGCTCGTTTGAAGATATGATTCGTTGAGGGATGAATTCGATGGGTATTGTCCTACTGAGTTCGTTGTCCACTGACGATGCTAGTTTCGCGAGGGAGTCTGCATTCGTATTTTGATCTCTCGGGACCTGAATGATTTCGTAATGATCGAAGCGGGACAGTAGCTCTTGAGTTTTCGCAAGGTATGCGAACATCTTACTTCCCTTTGCTTGATACTCTGCGGTCACCTACCCAACCACCAGCTGCGAATCGTTGTGTACTCTCAATGCTCGGATTCCTATCTCAGATGTGAGGCGAAGACCGGCCAGGAGGGCCTCGTATTCAACCTCATTATTTGAAGCTCGGAACCCCAATCAAAGTGCATATTGAACTTTGACTCCATCTGGAGAGGACAAGACGAGGCCGGCTCCGCTGCCCTGCGAATTGGAAGATCCATCGACATACAACGACCAGATGGGTGCAGTGCGATTGTTTTTTGGAGTGTTCTCAGATTGTTCTTTTTCTGGACGTTGATCGAGTTTGTTGTTGCACTGAATTTCGTGGGGCTCGGTTAGTTCGACGATGAAGTCGGCCACGGCTTGACCCTTAATTGCCGTGCGAGGCCGATACTATATGTCGAATTCGCCAAGCTCAACGGCCCATTTGACAAGCCGACCCGAGGTCTCTGGCTTTTACAATTCTTGCCGTAACGGTTGATCGGTTAACACAGTTATCGGGTGTGCCTAGAAGTATGGCCTCAATCTTCTAGCCGAGGTGATCAATGCCAAGGCCAGCTTCTCGATTTTAGGATATTGGGTGTCCGAGTCGAGCAGGGCTTTGCTGACGTAGTAAACGGGTCTTTGCGTTCCTCCGTCGTCCCGGATCAGCGCCGAACTGACCGCTGCTGGTGAAACCGCTAAGTATAAAAACAGTTCTTCCCCGTGCACTGGTTTGGACAGTAGAGGTGGAGACCCGAGATAGGCTTTCAACTCGACGAGAGCTTGTTCGCATTCCAAGGTCCAGGTCATTTCTTTATATTTGCGTAACTGTTTGAAAAAGGGAAGACATTGATCCGTAGCTCTTGAGACGAACCTGTTGAGTGCTGCGAACCTTCCTGTGAGACGTTGGACTTCCTTCACAGTGCTAGGTGAGCTCATGCTGATAAGGGCTTGTATTTTTTCTGAATTGGCTTCGATCCCTCGTTGGCTTACCATGAAATCGAGGAATTTTTCCGAGCTCACTCCAAAAGCACATTTGCTGGGGTTGAGTTTCATTTGATATTTCCTCAGTATATTGAACGTAGTGCGGAGATCGTCGACATGATCTTCCGACTGCTTGCTTTTAACGAGCATATCGTCCACGTATACTTCCATAGTCTTGCCGAGCTAATCTGCGAACATCTTGTTAACTAGGTGTTGATAGGTCGCCCTCGACGTTTTTGAGTCCGAAGGGCATCACCTTGTAGCAATAGAGGCCCCGATTTGTGATAAATGCAGTCTTTTACCTGTCGGGAGCATGCATCTGGATTTGGTTGTATCCGGAGTAGGCGTCCATAAAACTGAGGAGCTCTTGTCCTGAAGTTGCATCGATGGGTTGGTCTATCCTGGGCAGCGGGAAGCTATCTTTAGGACAGACTTTATTCAAGTTGGTGTAGTTCACACAGACCCTCCATTTCCCGTTGGCTTTTTTTACTAGGACTACATTAGCGAGCCAATTCGGATAACGTATCTCTTGGATAAATCCCGCCTTGCGCAATTTCTGCACTTCTTCTTCGATCACCATATATCTTTTTATGTTGAATGAACGTCTTTTTTGACGGACCGATTTGAAGGTCGGATCGACGTTCAACCGATGGACCATCACCTCCGGACAAATTCCGGGCATATTTTCGTGGGACCATGCTAAGACATCTACATGTTCCTTCAAAAAGGCAGTTAGTCTTTCTCGTACGTTCATTCTTCAACTGCGATCCTGATCTTAATAACCCGAGTCGAATCGGACCCTGATAAGGGAATGTCGACCAGCTCCTCGGTAGGTGAACCGCGCTCCCTTTCTTCTTCTCTCGGGTCTAGGGGGGGAATGTGAGAGACAACTGATATCATGTTCTTACCTTTTCCCCGTAGGCAAAGCTCGTAGCAACAACGAGGTTCTTGTTGATCTCCTTTGACTAGACCGACCCCTTCGTCAATTTCGAACTTCATCGCCTGGTGGTAGATAGAAACAGGAGCTTTGAGAACTCGTAGGGTAGGTCAGCCAATGATGGCGTTATAGGCGGAAGGGGTGTCTACGACAAGAAAATCAACCATAATCATTTTTTGGTTAGGTTCTTTCCCTGCTACGACCGGAAGAGTTATCTCTTCTTCAGGCATGACGCTATCTCCTATAAATCCGGTCAAAGCTGTTTTGACCGGCCTTAATCTGGATCGATCGATCTTCATTTTTCCGAAAGCAGATGCGTACAAAATTTCAACTGAGCTTCCTGTGTCAACCATCATCCTATGGAGTCTTTTGTTGGCAACCACCATCGAAATGACAAGGGAATCGTCATGTGGGTGTATAACTCCTCGAGCGTCTTCTTCTGTAAACGTTATTGCATGCGAGGTAACCTTTGTGACCTTTGAAGGTCGGCTAGTGATGTTTACTGAGGGTCCTGGTTGGGACGTTCTTCATTGCCGTACATAGTTTTTACGGGAGTTACCGGAATCCCAGGTGGTCGGCCCACCAAAGATCATGTGAATTTCTTCCACAGGGTTGTTGGTGTTCTGCTCTTCAGTTTGATATGCAGCTCGATCTACGACCCTCCAGTCCTCTTGACGCTGAGAAATGTAGTCTTTCAAGAATCCCTGCTGAATGAAGGTCTCTATCTGTTGCTTCAGGTCAAAGCAGTCCACAGTGTTGTAACCATGGTCTTTGTGATATAGGCAGTACCTCGATTTTGACCTTCTTTTAGGGTCGGTCTTTATCTTTGCGGGTCGTTCAAACGTGTGCTTGCCTTTTTCTGCTAAGTACACTTTTTTTATAGTTTTGTTGAGCGGCGTGTACTTCTCGAACCATGGTGTTGGGGGTTTGATTCCTCAGGTAAGAGCTGTTCCGAGCTGGTGACCTTCGGTCCGACCTGTGTTTTTCGAGCTGCCTCCTTCCTGACGATCCTTTTTTTTTCGATGGTCGGTGAGCGTTAACCAATTCCTCGGCGTTGATGTGTTTGGTTGCTCGATCCAAAAATTCTGCCACGGACTAAGGCAGCTCTTCCCCGACGAACAAAAGGAACTTTCAGTCGCGCAGTTCTCCGATCATGGTATGGAGCAATACGTCTTGTGAGAGATTTTCGACTTGTACGGCCTCGGCATTGAAACGTGCGAGGTAGTCTTTCAACGACCCGTCCTCTTTTTGCTTGACTGCGGCGAGATGAGTTGAGTGTTTCCTCGGGTCAGTGCTTCTGATAAATTAAGTAGCGAAAGCTCTGTTCAATTGGGAGAACGAGCTGATTGACCTTGGTTTTAAGTTGTGAAACCAAGTCCACGCCGAGCTCGTCAATGATAACGGGAAGGCTTTACACATAATGTGCCCACTGGCTCCGAGGAGTTCCATTCAGACTTTGAAATTTTCTAGATGTTTTGCCAGATCTCCTATCCCGGAATATTGTTTCAACTGAGGAATTTTAAATCTTCTGGGGAGGGGTTCTTCACGAATCTCGTCGGTGAACGATGACTCAGATGAATCAACTAGTGTGTCCATCGCAATAGGTGCTCGAGCCCGCTGCACTCTCTGGATATCGCCTACTTGTTCACGGAGTTCTTTTGACTCAGCTTCCAGTGGGTTTATATTGTCGTCCATTCGATCAATGTCATCATGGTCAACCCGTTCATGCTCAAGACGAGCCGACCTCCTTTCTTTGAGTTTATGACAGTAGGTTATTTGCGGGCAAGTCCGCTGCTGGCCGGGACTTCGCTCCGGTTGCTCGGCTAGCGACCTCGTGTTCTTCGACTAGAGTCGGCCGCTGAGAACGTTGTGGTGGCTGAGTTTGATGAGAGCGCTGGGATTGTTGGGGCTGGGGATGAGACCGTTGACGTTCGCCGTGGTCCCTGTAATCTGAAGTCATTAGGTGAACCAGACCAGTTAAGAGGGCCTTAATTTCGCCCAGCCTCTGATCTACGTAACCGAATCGTTCATCAATGCCCCCCAGTCTTTGGGCGACCCCTCCCACTTGCTTTTCGAGAACGGACAATCTGACCCCTCGATTGCGAGATCTCTGTTGTCCCCCCTGCTGAGCAAAACGGGAAGAGTTCCCACCGAGCTGGATGGCGGGGGTGTCGGGAATCGATTCTTCAGTCCTCAGAGTGTGGGGCGTCTGAAGGTCCGACGATTGCGGGTGCCTTCCCTTTATATTTTCTTTTTCCAGCCATGACAAGAACGTCGGGATTGTCTTGAGCGTTTGGGTGAGAACACGGCCTTCCTATTGAAAGAAAGTATAAGCGAGATTCCCACAGACGACGCCAATCTGTTGATGCTAAAAAAATGGTCAACAGACGAGATGAGGTCACCTCCAACTCGTCAGCAGGTGAGATGAGATGACCTCCAACTTGGACAGATGGATGCAACTGATCTCTTGCAGGTATGCGGTCTGGATCCGGACTGAAGGTTTCCTAGATCCTGTAGAGCACAAAGGAAAGGCTAAGGGGAGTGGCTGGGGTCCAGCCGTTAGCCCTTCGATGCCTAAGTTAGTTGGATCTTGAAAGATTAAATATCTCTCACAAGATTAGTTTTTTGTCTCGTACCTTGATTATGAAGAAGGCACATATATTTATAGACTTAGGTCGCAGGGTCATATTCCTTTTGGGAAAACGTAATTTCTGTAGAATACTAAACTGGGCTTCAGAGATCTTAGGGCTGCCCTGTAACAGCCGGAGGAA
Organism: Liriodendron chinense; assembly: GCA_003013855.2. Lineage (NCBI taxonomy): Eukaryota > Viridiplantae > Streptophyta > Magnoliopsida > Magnoliales > Magnoliaceae > Liriodendron > Liriodendron chinense. Next base: position 3,318,515 of record PVNU02001268.1, on the reverse strand, counting down.
TTTAATCCCTAATTACCGATTCTCCGAACCTTCTTCTTAATATCTCGGTGCGGACCTAAGATCACGGGATCGTTGTGTGCGAAGTCAGCCCGTTGTAAGGCCGAGGTCGGTTCTTGAAGACTGTCCAGAAATATACTCTCATCAAGTCGGTTGATACCGACCTACTTCCGGGTCTATAGTGATCGGCTCAGTTCTGATAGGTCAGCCCAGTTCAGACCTTGAACAAGTCGGCTCCTTACCCATAACAGACGTGATGATGGATTACAATCGGATGATCTTGACTGCCTATTGGAGGATTTGTGGGAATTACGAATGAGCAGTTAGTTGGAGAAAAGGCCCATCGAATGGTCTAGATTCAACATGGAGAAGTCCTTCAATCGTCCATTGAGACCGTTCAATCAGTGTGGTTGCTGGGATGCGGTCCATTGACGACTTGGCCCATCTGATAAACGGACCAATCCCTGCAATTTACAACAACCAAAATGCCCTGATGCCATGTTAGTGAGAACTGAGCTGCCATATGGCATAAAAGAGTGATGGGGGTATGGGTTTAAAACGACTCGTCTGAGTCGACTCGGATTTGATACACTGATTCAGGCTGAGTCCCAACTTGACTCAGGGTAAAACAAGTTGATCCAAGTCTTTTGACCAAGATGGAGGGTGATTGTTTTGTGTGAAGGAAAAGCAGGAGATTGAGCTTATTGCATTATTCGCCATCATCTATAGGTGAGATGATACAACAGAGCCAGTTGAAATAGAATATGGTGGAGTCATCTCTACACAGTACACTGGCATCGATCGGGACCATCCATTTAGTTGGTGGAGAACAGATAAGTAACATTTCAAAATACGCATGGATATGATGATCTTAGCCATCTAAACAGTAGCCTTCAAAGCAACAGTAGAAAACAAAATTATTAGTCAATTTTAAAAGATGGGCACTAGGTGGCTGATCTCAATCATGGATTTGAGTACTGATTTCTCAGTGCAACTTGCCTGGGGATTGAAACCAGTATGAGTCACCCCAACTCAGTCTAACTCTTTTGGTTTAGTGACTCGTATGGTTTCATACCGAAACCCATATGAATCATCACCATCATCATCTAAGCCTCACCCTAATCAATTGGGTTCAGCTATGTGAATTTTGTTCCATCAGATAAGATTATAATGGCTAGGGTTTGATACAATCTGCCAACCTAACTGACGCATGGGATTGACTCTTTACTTGGAATGGAGAGGGGAACATAGCATGTCACAAGAGCGAGGCGAGGGGGAGATTCCCTACTGCGAGAGGGATGCCTCACGAGCCAGACTTCTAGAGATGAGGCCTTTGTTGGGCTTGGACGCCTCAAACCTTCAAGCGTGAAGACTACCGACCGGCCGGCCGGCCGGCCGGTCACGTTGAAGCAAGACAGCAGGATCGCTAGAACTTTTCTGGGCCATTCGGCCTGTGGGGGGGTCCGACCAGTCGGAAGACCGGTCGGCAGTTTCCTTTTTAATCTGGGTTTTTTGCGTGGTTTTGCATAAGGAATTTCTAATTTCAGTTTTCCCTATTTAAGGGGATGTAATCTGATATTAGGGTTGCCGCCAATGGGCCAAGGGATTGAGAGGGTTCTAAGGTGAGAGAAAAAGCTACGAGGAAGCTTGGAGTTCTCTAGGTTGAGGGAAAGGGCTGTGTTTGTCCTCCTCATGTGAGAATTAGCTTCGGGTAGCTTGGGATTTCACTTATGGGCTGTGATCCATGATTTTCTTCTGTAATCTCTTATAACTTCTGATTTATAGTGGATTGGTGTCGCTTTGTGCCGTGATTTTTTACCCTTGAGGGTTTTTTCCACGTAAAATTAAGTTTGCCTTCTTGTGTGTGATGATTTGCTTGTTGATTGCCATTGTGGTGTGTTCCTTACCTGCTTTGATTGCTTCCGCTGCGGGGCTCCTAACCCCAACAGCCTTTTGGAGAACCAAAGTCAATTTCAGGCCACCAAACCTTGCAACTGATGAGAAGGACCGGGGAAGTATGTTCGTTGTCACACTCCCCGCCTTCCAATCTCCGTCTGAACCCATACGTACTAGCCTCTCTATACATACTCCCATTCACGTTATTATTCCCGCCCTTATTGACATCTCCTTTTGCGTCTGTCCCTTTCCCATATTAATATTAGCCAAGTCTAAGTCCATTGGGTGGGAACCTTTACCACGAGGTAGTACGGTGGAGCCGAGGCAGTCGAGGTTGTAGGTGAGCGCCTTTATCGCCCTGCGCATTGGGTTGGCAAGATGCTCAAGGGCACTTGGTGTGGTCTGATTGGTATATTGGTTGTTCTAAATGAAGGTACTCAAAATCTGCCCACAAAAGCTCCCATTTTATATCTCCTTCGATTATCCTTTGAGATTCTTTCGTGCAATTTCATGGCCGGCCTCTGAGTTGATCGAATTACCTCATAGCTTTGAACAACTCTTTCCTCATCAACTAAGGCAGGGACCTTTTATAGCTCACGCTTGTGCTCTTTCTTGGCATGGAAGACCAACCTGTGAGGCACCCCCCCATATGTGGCTTAGCAGTCTCAAAATCAGAAAAAATATATACATTTTCGCTACCCTCTCATATGGGTTGAGAATGCTATCATTACAAGTGATAAATTCAACACTTGTCCTTTATCTAGCTGGGGACAAGCAATGAACAATGTAATAAACCATTACATGAGTTGATTGAAGGCTTGTTTGGATTGCGAATTATGTCATGAATGTACTGTAAAAGTATTATCATTACGATTTTATTACGATTGTTTAAACACGTGATTCAGCAATCAAATGCTGATGTATTAAACCATTACATGAGTTAATTGAAGGCTGGTTTGGATTGCAAATTATGTCATGAATGTATTGTAAAAGTGTTATCATTACGATTTTACTATGATTGTTTAAACACGTGATTCGGCGGTTAAATGCTGATGGATTAGAAAACAGGTAAAGGAATTTATAATCATTACAAGTTTGTACTAGATTGCAATGGAAACCTCCTATCCAAACATGCACATCAATGTATTTTTCTGTGATTTGACATTGAAGTGTGATGGAAAAGTATCATCACATTGAAGCTGCCATCCTAGTTCAACCCTTGTCCTTTATCCAGCTGGGGATAGGCAATGAACAATGTAATAGACCATTACATGAGTTGATTGAAGGCCTGTTTCGATTGCGAATTATGTCATGAATGTATAGTAAAATGTTATCATTACAATTTTACATGTGATTCAATAGTCAAATGCTGATGTATTAGGAGATAGGTAAAGGAATTTATAATCATTACAAATTTACACTAAATTACAATGGAAACCTCCTATCCAAACATGCACATTAGTGTATTTTTCTGTAATTTGACATTTAAGTGTGATGAAAAAGTATCATGATTATGATTTCACCATGAAAAACCAAACATGGGAATTGTTGCTCAAATACAATGTTTTCAAGAGAAGGAATTTGTAATCATTGAACTTATACAGTACATCAATCCAAACAGGCCCCACTATCTGATCACTCTATAACGTAGGTTGATCACAGTCAATGTGTTACCGAAACCAATTCGACTCGAAGATAATTAAAACCATGGTCTCAATTGGTACATCAACCTGCCACGTGTACTGTGGAGACGGGGATCTACAGTAGTTCTACCGGCGCCACCACATCATATACCCATATTTAGTGGTCTGCACTAAACATGAATAAAGCAGCTCCTAGATAAAGAATATGGATACATTTTATTAGAAATGCATGTAATGCATTCATTTGCATTGCAACGGCATTCAGAGAACAAATTCAAACAGCGGATCTAAAACGTGACTGAAAGGAAGCTTATGCACAATCATCAGTTAGTCAGCTGTGAGAGGCCCATAAATTCTCCTTTACCAGCGACAAAAGCAAATACAAGAACTCAAATGAATGAAACAACTCTCTACAACTTACAACTTTACATTTTTGCATTCAAGGTTCTGCTTCTGCTTCAAAATAAATGAAATCAAGCATTTTAGACATTGGGTCTTTTTTTTTTTTGATGATGTGGGGATGTCCCTGCCCCATTTTAAGGCAAGACTATTCCCTGTAGATGCATACAATCATCCGCAAACCACGTGCATTAAATAATCATGGAAACGGAATCGAACTCATTTTTTGCGGGTAGCACACCCACGACGCTTGCCATTTGCCCAAAACCCGTGCGGGTGGATATTGGGTCCTTATTCATGGCTTAGTGGTAGACGCACAAGAGTCTCAACACCAGGGTCATGGGTTCGATTACCCATTGTGGTGTGTGTGGGTGTGAGGGTGTGTGAGTTAAAAAATAAAAAATAAAAACAACATTTCGGATACTGAATAGCTTACAGTGTACTTTTTGTGGGCATGCCCACTTCTATCTCTTTTGTGACGTTGCATATGCATGAATAGGCATTTGACAAATACCCGCATCTTGCAAGGGTCTGCATTCAATTCATCATCATTATCATCTAAGCGTTATTCCAACTAATTGGGGTTGGCTACATAAATCCTTTCCTGCCATTCCACTCTACCAAGGGCCATAGCTTCAGTTAAACTAGAGTCTGCATTCAACTAATCTTTTATTTTCCCTTTCATTCATGAATCATTCGTATACTTCTATTGTGTTTTGCCAGAACAACGAATACCACCTCAACATTGCAATTCTCACATCCCATCTTGATGTAGAATGGGTCGCTGATTATTTCATGGCCCAGATAGACCAAAAGAAGACTGGTCGAGGTCGCAATCCGGAATGAGTTTCTGGACATATAGTATATGATTTTGGGGTAGCTCGAGCTACTTTAGCCACCCAACCCTGCTACGCCGGGTTGCCCATGCCAGAATCGCGAGATTCAACCGGATTGACGGTCATTGGGTTAGTTTATTTTCATTTTTACCATATATAGTAAGTTTCAACTCGATCATAACTTTTGATCCATAAGGTTTTAGAGTTAGTGCCCTACATGAAAAGGGCTTAGAATATTTAGTAGAACTAACATAACTGGGCCCGTTTGAAAACTTTCTATTTTTGGCCAAAAACCAAGAGTTCTAGTAGGATTAAGAGACTTCTATAAACAGTAAGTTTACTATTTATAGTAAGTTGCGTTTTCTGCGAGTTTGAGTTTGAGTCTGGTACTTTACCTAGGGTTTAGTTTCCTATTTATATGCATTGTAATTTCGTTTCTATTCATTCAATCTATCAAAACAATTATTCAGAATTAATTTTCCATTTTTATCCTTTTAATTCTTCTCACGTGGACTATTCAGTTAGGGAGACGGTAATTGACCTACCACGTCCTCCCAGCGTCACATCTTCCAGGATATGTATCAGAACACCATCAACCCACCTGACAACAGCATGTGCATTTGAAAAAGACATTCATACGCAGACTTCCTTTTGATGAGCGAGCAAGGATCAAACACATGGCACAAACATTGCGAATGTTACAACCTGGGGTAGATTTGAACGCACTATTGAATTGAATTGTGATAAATCGTCTAATAAAGCTGAATTAACTAAGCTGCGATTCTCTTCCTCAGCATCCATGTTGAGAGATTTAAGCTCAAATTTACAATCCAAGCTATTTTTAACTGTGGGAGGGGATGTTGTTTATTTCCTCCTGTGAAACTATCCACGTTTCAATTCACTTGTGCATCTGAACACAGCCTCAACTGAAACAACCGTCTCAATCTGGCTACGACCTGGATCCTTGTCTATACCTCGGCTCCTCTGTTCCTCTCTCAGTCTGTGCACCTCATCCCACATCCCAGCTGATGCATAAACATTCGAAAGTGCAATGTAAGTTTCAGAGACTTGTTGCTTTCTCTCCAGCATCTTTTTAGCCACCTGGCTCCCCATCTTCACATCACCATGCAACTGGCATCCTCCGAGCAATGCCCCCAGAACAGCCCCGTCATTACCATCACCCACGCTGCTGTCATTGTCAACGTACATGATTCCTTCGATCAAACTCCATGCTTCAGTGAGCTTCCCTGCTCGTCCCAAGAGATCCACCATGCACGCATAATGTTCAGACTGTTGAATGATTCCATACTTCTCCCTCATTAACTTGAAGTAACGCATCCCTTCCTCCACCAAACCACAATGGCTACAAGCACTCAAAACAACAATGAATGTAACTTCATTTGGTTCCAAACCCAAATTGAGCATTTGTTGGAAAACCTCAAGGGCTTGTGAACCACGCCCATGAATAGCATGGCCCATGATCATCGATGTCCACGAAACCACGTTCTTCTCCCCCATCTGATCGAAGACTCTCCGCGCATAATTCAAATTGCCTGATTTTGAGTACATGTCGATGAGAGCCGTTTCTAATTCCACACTGTTGGTGTCTGAGGTAATGATGGTTCGGATTGATTGAGCATGGATTTGCTTGCCCAAATCTAATGCTGTTAAGAGACTGCATGCATCGAGAGCTGCTGAGAAAGTGAAACAGTTTCCTCTAGTTGACCCATCTTCATGGTACATCTTTGCAAGTAATCTGATACTGTCATTAGGCAATCTGTAACGCACATATCCAGAAATCATCGCTGTCCATGAGATTACGTTTCTCTCAGGCATCGCATCAAAGGAACGACCTGCATTTTCAATTGAACCATTGTGAATGTACCCTGCAATCAGTGCATTCCAATGTGTTACATGTTGGATGGGCAAATAATCGAAAACCCGTTGAGCTTCTTCAATACTACAGCACTTGGCATACATGTCGATCAAAGCAGTTCCAATGGCGACAGCTGCTTCATCATCCCAGTGGCAATTGTGATAATTAGTGGACATGATGACAAGACCATGGATTTGCCTCCCAATGCTAAGCAATGAGAGGTTCGCACAGGCCGTTAGAACAGGAATGACAATACTGCAATCCATCAAAATGATTTCAACAAAATCGTAACCAATACTCTTGATTGCATTTTGGTATCTCCCATTGAAGACATACCCTTTAATCTTTATAAGTTTCAACATATCACTCTCTTCTCTTCCCTTCAATGCACACTCGGCGCACTCTACTTCTCTGCATCTAAAATACAAATTTGCAGCCGCATTTGCAGTCGCGGGGTCTGACACAAACCCACCACACACAGCATATGCATGGATTTGCATACCCAATGCCAAATCGTTAGTCCCGGCACAAGCACTTAATGCAGTTGCAACAGCAAATTCGTCTGGTGCTTCAAATTCAATGCATTTCATCCGATGAAAGAGCTCCAACGCACAAATCCCCATCCCACTGTTTGTGTACCCCGCGATCATCGCGTTCCAAGAGATTACATTCCTTTGGGGCATTTCATCGAACATCCTGACAGAGGATTCGATGGCACAACATTTCGCGTACATGTCTAGGATAGAGGTGTCAACAACAACATTGGGACTGAACCCATGTTTTATTACGCAGGCGTGGACCGTTTTGCCGAGGCAGAGGTCTGGTACTGAACCGCAAGCACGGGCAGTGGTGGCGAATATGAAATGGTTGGGTTTGGTTTGGGTTTGGGTGTGCATTTGGGAGAAGAGATGGAGGGCTTGAGCTGGGTGGCCAGCTTGAGCGTAGGCTGAAATGAGGGAGGTCCATACGACGGTGTCTTTGAAGGGAATTTCGTCGAACACTTGGTGGGCGTTGGCGAGTGATTTTGGAGAGTTGGAAACGTAGGCTTTGAGGAGTCTAGTAGCTATTACCGCGTCGGTGTGGAGGCCAAGCTTGATGAGGCGAGCGTGGGATTTCATTCATACTCGAAGTTAGATTTTGAATTCTCTACAAGCCCTTTTTTTCCGTAGGACTCCCGCGAAGAGGATGGACACGTGCGAGTGTGGAACACGTGCCCATTTTGAAATCTCCACAAGCCCTTTTTTTCCGTAGGACTCCCGCGAAGAGGATGGACACGTGCGAGTGTGGAACACGTGCCAAATTTTGACAACTAGAAATCTTCCGTCAAAAGTTTTGGATGAAGTTGATATTTATGCCTTCCTAAAGTCTCTTTGACCTTGTCAACATATTGGATGAAAAATGAACATTACATCATTTTTTGGATCATGATATAAAATGAGTTTCCCTTGGAAAGGGGCTTCGGAGGGAGGGAAATTCACTCTGTGTGTGTTATTCTTGTGATTGTGGGAGGCTAATATCAAAGATTTAGCCCTTTTCAATAAAGCTTTTCTAGGAAAATGGGTGTGGAGGTTTGGCACAGGAAAAAAATTGCTTTGTAGTGTCGAATCATTGTTGCGAAGTATGGTTTAACCCATATTGGATAGCGGACAAGTCCTCTTCCCTTTATCTAGCTTCCTTCATTTGGAAAGGTATCTCCAGATCCTCTGTTCCTATGTTTGAAGGAATCTGCTTATAAGTGGGAAAAAGGGACTCTCATCAAATTTTGGTTGGATGTATGGTTTGGTAATTGATACAGCTTTCCTAACCTTTTTGACATTGCTTCTGACATGAATGATTTGGTAGCTGGCTTGTTTTAGCATGTAGACTCTTTTGGCTTTTGGTCTCCTAATTTCCATAGGGATTTAGAGGGTAAAGAACTAATAGATCTTATTCGCCTCATTTCTTTTCTGCAAAAGGCCCTTATTCCTTGTTTTCAGAACGGGATGACTCTATTTCGTGGATGCCTGTAAAAAAAATGGTTGCTTTCAATGCGTTCGTATTACAATGCTCTTTCTGTGACCTCGGTTTGCTTGCCTTCTCATACCGATCCGGTCTGGTCGTGCGGGGTGACTCTTAAGATCGCTGCTTTCGACTGGTTGGCGAGGAGAAAGAGGATTCTCACAATAGATAATTTTCAGAAAAAAGGATTTATTCTTCCTAATATGTGTCTGTTGTGGTTGTCCTGGACCATGCCAGAATCTATTGATGCCCTTTATAGGAGCTGGCTCGCAGATGGAGCTGGACACGAACTGAGTTTAACCGTTTGGATTGACTCGGTAAAACCCTGTTCGAACAGAAAGTCTTATTGTTCGAACACACATGGTGTGTTCGAAAAAAAATTCAATTCAATTTCAAACACAGTCCTGTTCGACTCGACTCGAACTTGAACTCGACTCAAATATTAATCGACTCGACTCGACTCATTCGTTCGACTCGATTATATATATATATATATATATATATATATATAGAGAGAGAGAGAGAGAGAGAGAGAGAGAGAGGGTAGATGACAAATAAAAGTGACTATGAGCCCAGGAAGGTTTCAATGGTGGACATCATTCTCCTCACTGTTTCTTGTGGTGTGGTCCATTTGAATTTTGTATCTGCCTCATTTCTTATTTAATGCCTTAAAATAAGCTGTACAAATGGATGGACGGAGTGGATAAAACAAATACATCATGGTGGGACACACAAAATGAAAAAATCGGTATTTACTATTCAGTAGTAAAAAAAATATTTTCAAGCGAAAAAAGCGAAATTGTTCGAACTTGTTCGAACTCGTAAAATTGTTCGAAATTCATATGTTCGAACATGATTGGGCTAGACCAAATTGAGTTTGAACAGAGCCATCCTGTTCGAATGTTTGTTCGAACATTGTTCGAACACACCCACTCAAGTAGCCGAACAATCCGATCTAGTCCATGTTCGACTTGGATCGGATCATTGTCCACCTCTACTCGCAGAAGATGGAAGGGCTCTAGGGAGAAGGAGGTGGCGGATCATTTTCCTAGCTGTCATTTGGGCGATCTGGACCGAGCGCAATAATCGTTGTTTCAAAAACTCTTCAACTTCTGAGGCGGGCGTTTTCTCTCGAGTTTTGGTTTTTTTTAGAGATTAGGCTCCTTAACTTTGTTTGTGGGCTAGGGGTCTTTTGGTTATTTTCTTTGTTTTTTTTGTTCTTCTTTTTTCTCTTAGTGTAGCCTGCTTTTCTATGCAATAAAAATTTATCGTAAAAAAAAAAGATATAAAATGAGTTGTTAAAACAAATGGACGGCATAGATATATAATGCATGCATCAATGCGAACCCACAGTCAGAGTACCAACGTACTTGTTTGATTTGGATCCTTTATAACAGCCAGGGATGTTTATGGCCGCTCCTTATAACCTTATTACTGTTAGGTGCGTTTCACAAAACCTTAAGATCTCGCCCCCCAAACTACTAGAATTATGGGTTATGATAAAGCACTAAACTAAATCAAATCAACAATCACACGACGCAAGAGATTTTTACATGGAAAACCCTTAAAGAGGTAAAAACCATGGGACCTCGTCCAGATAAACAATTCACTATGAAGTAGAACTGTTACAACACCAATCACAAGCATATACCGCTTAGATTAAACCTTCTTCGCCCACGCAGGGATAAATAACAATAAAAGGATTAGAAACTGAGAGACCTCACCCGAGCACGAGGATGTTGAAGAGCCGAGACGTCGTTGCACCGTGAATCACCTTCGCGAGCAAAGCCTCCTCTACCAACAAGCTTCCTCTCCCTCTTCCTCTCTCTCTCTCTCTCTCTCTCTCACCTTGGACGTGTAGAATACCTTGTAGGATACCCGAATCCCAGATTGGAGCTCTATATATAGCCATTTGCATATATTAGAGTCACATTAGAAAACTGCAATAGCAATCCGCGCGCACCTCTGGCCAATCAGACGCAACAAAAACTGTGTAAAAATACACATTGTTCGACTTGTTTGCCGATCGATCGGCCTTCACAAAATTCGTCCAGCAAATTTCTTGTTTCTGGGCACTTTGACCGGCCGGTCGAACCTCATCAAAGTGCACTCTCTCTCCTCTGCATAAGGAGGAAATCTCCAACAATTACAACAGTTCAATTGAGTGAGGGGCATAAATTATTTCAAGATTAGATCTGCACCCATCTAAATTTTCTTGTCTCACTGTTCTCAAAGTTTATTTTCCAAAATTGTTACAATACCCTCTCAATTAAGTGGCAACCCATTATGTATCAAATGACAAAAATACCTTCATTTGAGCTATTTATTATGTGGGTGCTCTAAAGACCAAAAGAAAGCATCCAAAAGCTCATGGAAAAGGTGAGCAAAATCATACCTTTTATATATAATCATTCTGGAATAGTCACTTGAATAAAGCATACCAAGGATTGATGTTTATTTTGTTGATCAAGTGTCTTTAATCATAAGAGTAGAAAAGGCAATTTTCAGTTTGACCGGAGTCTTTATCAGTTCCATAAAAAAAATCTTTGATTTATCATGTTACTCGCTGTGATGTTTTGCACATTTTCAGTTCGACTAGTGAGTGTCGGTTCAGTTAGTCCAACCGAAGGTCCAATCAATTCAACCAACTGAAAACACGTAAGTTTTAAAAAGTATGAGTTTTGTTTTTTGATCGTGCATGTGAGTAAATACGTAATCTCCTAATTACGATTACAGTTAAGGAGAATAGATACTAGCACGAAAATTCTAAGGTCCGAAAGAAAAGCTAAGATCTCTATTATAAGTTGTTTTGTCTCTTGTAACTTCCTCGTTATAAAGGATTGATGATCACTTTGTGTCACGGATTTTTCTTATAAGATTTTTTCATATAAAATCTAATATATTCTTTGTATTTGCTTGAAACTTTCATTTTGTATTGCTTATGTTGATTTGATCTAAGGTTGCTTTCACGCCGAACACATTTTGTCCTGTTGTCGAGAAGTTTGCCACCTCATTCGTCTCATTATTAAGTCCATGAAGCTTAAAGGGGAGCCACTATCAACCATCCTTTCATGTCATAGTATCAAAGATGTGGGTGGAAGTTTCATGGGATCGACCCCATGATTAGGCTTGCTATTTCATGTCCACCACCGAACTCAAAATCATGACCATCCGGAACTCAAGGTACGCCGCACCTTAGGAAAAAGTTCGAATGAGCCACCTGCCATTAGTTTTGTATATAAGGCTCATTTTGGTGTTTGTATACCATCTAATCCATTCATCTATTGTGGCTCATCAAGATGAAAGAATTATCCAAAAATCAAAGTATTTAAAGACCAATGTGGGCCATAACATTTGCAATTTAGATGTTTTTAGGTAAAATTTTATGGGGTGGATCACATGAATGTTCAATGAGCTAGAGTTTTGCAGATCAACGCTAAACAAGGGGTGATGCACCTAATGAACGGGGTGGATTTCATGTCCATTAAGTTATTTATGCAAGTTAGAGAAAGTGACCCCGGTAAGCATTTTCCTTGTAAATTACTTCCAATGTGTCAGATGTGCGAGACATCCACGCCATTGATTATGTCTGTCCAACCATTGGGGATGATTTTGTTCAAAAATAAAGTGGGCCACACAGCACATAGCATAATTGCCCTGATGGCACATGTATGGCGCGTGGATTACAGTCTAGTCTGAGTCGACTCGGATTCAATTGGGACCCGATGAGACTAACTCAGGCAAGTTGAGCGAGCCTCCGGGTCCCAAAAAACCATGGTATGGCATGTGCATGAGCTGTCATGTTTACGCGTGTGGGCTTAGCAGAGCTCCTCTGGTGCATGAGTGTGAGCCGCATGATTATGGGACGCGGTTTGGATAGTGACCCTGCCACTAGCCAATGGCTAGTGGTGGATGCTCTGCAGGCCCCACCATGATGTATGTAGTTCATCCACGCTGTCTATCCATTTTTTTAAGATCATTTTATGGTAAGAGCCCAAAAATGAGGTAGGTCCGAATCTCAAATGGACAACATCACAGGAAATAGTGTTCATTGAATGTCCACCATAAAAAACTTCTTAGGAGCTACAAAAGTTTTGGATCAAGCTGATATTTGTGTTTTCCCTTCATCCAGGTCTATATGACCTAATAAATAGGTTGGATGTCAAATAAACATTACAGTGGGCTTTGGGAGGTTTTCAATGGTGGACATTCAATCCCTATTATTTTCCTGTATCACGGTCCACCTGAGATTTATATCTGCCTTATTTAATGTTTTGGAAAAATGAATAAACAGTGTGGATCAAATACATACATCATGGTAGGGTCACATAGCACCGACCACTAGCCACCTGGAAAAATGAATAGACGGTGTGGATCAAACACATATATCATGGTAGGGTTACATAGCACCGACTACTAGCCACTTAGCTAGGGGCAGCTACACTAGCCAAACGGCGTCCATGATGGCATCCCTAACCTCATTTCTCTCCGTGATGAATCGAATGGTAGCCGATTCCCTACGGAATCCGAGTCCGCATGTGGTTGCACAGAATGTCCAAGCAATTCTCCCTCCACCTTACACATGGCAAACATTTCTGGTGATCGTAGCCGTTGATTTGGTGAGCCACCATGTGGATGGACTATAGGCTAGCTAATCTCAGTGATCGGGCAATTCTGATAGTCCAACTGTGATCTTTCTGGATGAACATGGGATGCTCTAAAAATCCCTTTTACAACAGCCTAGTAACCTTCCTATTATGTACATCACACGGTGGCCCATCAAAACAACAGTCGTGATTCTCTTTCTCGTGTGGGACTACCACGAGTCACCACTAAGGTGGATGGTCCTCCCATACTGTACATGAAGCACGTAATTCAATCTGAACCGGCCAAATAGTGGGCCCCAGTGTAGATGGATCATCGCCCAACGTTTATCTTAAAAGCACGGCCCTAACTGGCATTTGATGGCTGACAGCAAACACGAAAGGTAGTAAACGGTCCAGATGAAACGAAAATATGACCACCAATGTCAGGTGAGAATTATTTAATAATTCTGATTGATTGTGGAAACATGACGAATGTACAGATGATTCCACCGTTTGGACTGTTCGGATTGGGAGCGGATTAGGAGCATCACCCAACACCGTACGGCCCTGATCGTGGGGCCCACCATATTGTATCCACGGCGTCCATTCGTTTTTCCAGCTCATTTTAGTGCATGATCCCAAAAAAAGTAGCAGATCCAAATCTCAGGTGGACCACACCACAGGAAAAAATGGTAATTGACCATTAAAAACTTATTGTGGCCCACATAAGTTTTGGATAAAGTTGATATTTGTTTTTTTCCTTTCACCCAAGTTCTTCTGACCTTATCAACAGCTTGGATGGCAAATGAAGATTACGGTGGGTCTTAAGAAGTTTTTAATGGCGGGCGTTCAATGACCACTGTTTCTTATAGTATGGTCTATCTGACATATGGATCTGCTTCATTTTTTGGTATTATACCTTAAAATGATCTGAAAAAACGGATGGACGGAGTGGATATACAATAAATACATCAGGGTGGGCCCCATCGGCGTTTGTGAGAAAAACTTTGATACTCTGGTAGAGTGTGATGGATGATACTCGGGCACTTAGGAATTAATCATAGATTGCGTACGTACCATACATTTAGTCGAAAAAAACCGTCCAAATTATGGATTGCGAGTTTAGATGTATCATGGACTAAAATTCCTTTTTTTTTTCTCCCTCTTATTATCGGATTGGAAGACAGCTATCGGACGGTTAAAATGAAAAATATCCAATGGCCCTATTCCTATAAACAAGTGTCCGTGAATCAAAGGTTCGGATCGTTCAACCAATCTGATATTAGATCTGTGATTTTGAGGAAGCGGCTTCCACAACTTAAACGGTATAACTTGAATTAGTGCATGCCACGTGTACAATTTCTAAGTGCCTGCGTATCAAGAATCATACGCTGCCTGAGTATCAAATAACTCCTTTTTATTTTTCGTTTAAACCAAAATCTCCAACGGTATTACATGACAGCCATTATTCCCGCCAAAATCGGATCAACGTCTCTCCTCCTTTAGCCACCTTCAAAATCTCCACCTTTATCTCCGGAGAAGAGAAACAGCCTCTCCTCCTTTTCATTCCCAAACCTGGCAATTAGCCTTTGCCCTTACCCTGAACCGTGAAATCTCTTGGGATTTCTCGGTTCTGAATAGGGGCCTTTTCCATTTCGAGTCAGCTCTTGTCTTTCCAGATCTTTTCTTTTCTTTTCTTTTCTTTATTCATTATTCAATCTGGGTTTGGAAAATTGAATTTCTGGGTTTTGATCCTTTGGTGGTTTTGGTGGTTTTTGCGAAGCGGGTTCCGACAGGTCTGCATTTTCAGGGCCTTCTTCAATCTCTGCAGATGAAATCACAAGTAGGGTTGATATAATTCGGATGTTTTGGATCTCCTTGGATGAAATTGTGAATTTGGTCAACGAGATCTTGTTGTAATTCGATCGTGTTTGATGAAATTATGGACCGGGTCATTGAGATTTTGATGCTATTGTCCGGGCTTTGAAGGTGTATTGGTATTTCAGGTATTCGACAAACTGTCTCCATACAGTTTCCAGAGAATCAGTGAATTGAATTCCTTCTGTTCGGGAATAATTTTTGTAATGGAAGGTGTCATTGTTGTGTTGGAAATCTTGTTTGGATAGGAGTTGGAGATTTTCTTCATTTGGATTTCGAGATATGAGTTGCTTTCCTTGCTTCTCTTCGCGTGAGAAGAAGAAGAACGATGTCAGCAGGGATGAATCATTGCTTCACGTAAGAGAGAGTCCTCCATCAACACAAGAAAATCCTGGTAAGTCTTCTTCCACTTTCACAACCATGGAAGCATCAGTAATACATTTAGGCATGTTGACTCAGATTTTAGAGAATGGCACCCATCGTTCAATGATCCAGACCATTGGTCTTGTGGAGCCCCGCCATGGATGGACCATGCACCAAAACTCTCATTGATAGGACAATCTTGACTTTCATTTGGATGCTGGAAAATAGACAGTCAAGAAAATACAGCAGGGGTCCTCACTCAACTGGAAAAGGGAAGCCCAGGATTGGCAGCCAGGATCTTCCAGTCTGTGATATCTTCATGGCATTGTCCATCACCGCCAACCAATGTTTTTGGGCCAATGAATCATTGAACAACCTGTATTCTCTATGCATATCATCCCCCAACTGAGTGTATCCCGGGATTCTCAACATGTGTAAGTTAGTCGCCTGGCTCATGACCATTTCAGGAGTGAAGAAAAATGATTTGTAATTTTGGAATTTGTAATCTCATTATAATTTCAGAGAGAGAGAGAGAGAGAGAGAGAGAGAGAGAGAGATGCATACTCATCACTTTTAGAAATTATGGAAATCCCAAAATCTGCTAATTATTTTTCTCCCAGCCAAATCAGCAATATTGTCAAGTAAATGAGAATGATTCGTTCCCAGGGCCAGCATCTTTAGTTGATATCAAATACAAGAGAGCTCAAGACCATGATGAGTAATTGTTGGACACTTCATGAGAATAATTGTAGGGATAATTCCATTTTCATCTGATCACCTATCATACCATGGTTGAAGGGGAGTTTCCTTCGAGTGATTTTGCATCAAAAGTTCAATACACCTAGAGTTATAAAAGTTTTTGAATTGAATCCTTATCTATTTTGACCTCCTAGAGTGCAACATCAATTAGCCCACTCTTGTGCTATAATATTCTTAAAATGCATTGATGTTAGGGTTTTAATGCGCATCGAACTCATGTTGACCTCACATCGACCATCCATCTTGTGTCACCCAACAGGAATGACCACCCATAATTCAAAAACTGCATCAGTATTACCCATCCAATGGGTAGATTATTTGAATGAACAGTAAAAAAAGAAAAAAGGACAATGTTGACATTTAGCAGGAAAAGTGGGTTAAATCGATGGCTAGGATTTTGGCTCTGTCTGGTTTTTGAACTCTAGTCCACCCACTGCAGGGGGCACTAAATGGGGAATCCCAGTCAGCCTTCTCGTGCTCTGTGTAGAATGGACAAAAGTGATCTACTGGAATGGAAATTGGGTAGACTGGAATTATTTCTGATACATCAGTTAATTTTCATGGACTGTGTGGTCCATTCAAGTAGATCCATAGATAGGGATGACCGAAAACCATCGGAGATTTGGACAATCTTAGCCCTTCATTCAGCGGCTTAAAAATAGACAGTCAAGGAAATGGTCTGATCACAAGATGGAAATGCCACAATGTTCTAGGGAGGAAAAAAGAGAGAGCCAAAGATGGGATGGCTAAGGTCTCTCAACCTAGAAGATTTTGGATCATCCCGTCAGATCAATGGCCACACTTGTATCATAAATGGGACTTAGATCACATTGACATGCACAGCACTTGCTGGGAATTTTTTGTGTTTGGTGATATGAAAGTAATGTGATCCTCAACTGAAATATATGCATAACATCATCGTGTCTCATGTTCATAAAAGGCTTATGTTTTAGGGCCTGTTACATTCATCTAATGGGCCCCTCCACCGATGGAGCAAGCTCCAAAATCACCTCATCAGAACAATCTTAACCCTTCAACCTGTGGCAAACAGAAGCAGATTGCACTAAAGAATGCATCATCAATCACACTCAAAGAATCCAAATCTAATTTCTGCTATTCCTGTGCAGAGAATCCCAAGCAGAAGAAACCAGCCGAAAAAGCTGCAAGGCCAAAAGATGACAATAATGGAAACATCAAGAAAAAAACATTCACTTTCCGAGAGCTTGCATCAGCTACCAACAATTTCCGGTCCGAATGTCTGTTGGGTGAAGGAGGTTCCGGAAGAGTTTACAAGGGAAGCCTTGACAACGGTAACCAGGTAACCATGATTCCCTGTCCGTTTTCTGTCCCACATTTTTCAAATTTCAGGTACCTCGTTATTACTAATTTCAGCTTATGTTGTGACAGCTTGTGGCTGTTAAGCAACTTGACAGGAACAGGTTGCAAGGAAACAAGGAGTTCCTTGATGAGGTCTTGATGCTTAGTCTCCTTCACCATGAAAACCTCGTCAAACTCATTGGGTATTGCGCAGATGGAGATCAGAGGCTTCTCGTGTATGAGTTTATGCCGTTGGGCTCTTTGCAAGACCATTTGTTTGGTACTGTATTCGCTTTGATTCATATTGACACGGTTGAATTTTGATCTGTTTTGTAAACCACAAGTCTGCACTATGGGAGTTTATCAATGCAGACCGATTGAGTTAGTTTTGATTTCCTTGTGTGTTGGTTTTCATTTTGATCATGCACAGACTTTTGGAAATGCCACTTTCCCTTTTCAAGTTTCAGAAAGTTTGAAGTTTAGCAGTTGCATTAGGATGCATGACTGAATTGAATTGCTAACCATTCAGTTTTAGTGATGTTTCATAGCGTTGATAATGAGAAAGTAGCTCTTAAATTGCAGTTGCATCTCTTTCCAGTCCTAACTTGAAAGTAATGTGATTGCAATTTGGAACCTGTCCGGCAATGCGAATGCAAAGGGAGGAAACGGCAATTTTTTTTTTTCTGCTTGATTATAGTCCGTCGGAAGTTACTATATGTGCTTTGAATCAAATGTGCCATTGAATGAAATGGCAAATAAGCAAGATTTGGGTGGGAGCCGCATTTCACCCTGTTAGAGTATATAGTCTTTGATATACATGCATTGCAATATATTTGAGTGTGAGAATACACATTCAATGGTAATGTGGTGCAAATAAACGTACTCTCACACTCAAATATATGGCAATGCATATACTCTAACACACCCATTTGCCATTTAGAGACAGTTTGGTGGAAAACAGCCTTGAGCATGCCTCCCAAATTGAGATGGGACTTGCCCAAACGCTGTGCTTCTAGTGATGCTATTCGCTACATGCTAATTTCCTCATCCTTCCAAAGTAGGCCTTAGACTAGTTCTTGCAATTCGATTCACAACTGCATCCAACCACTCTTAGGTATCTATAGATTTTTCAGATTACTAACTTATGACTGGTATCCAGAATTCTCTTCATCTGGAAAGGACATTCCGATTTTACCTTCCGCATTATCTACACATCTCTATCCAATGCATGATCACAGCTGAATTCGATCCAAATGCCATTTTCTTTGCAGGTATTGGGCCAGACAAGAAACCATTAGACTGGAATACTAGAATGAAAATAGCAACCGGCGCTGCTAGAGGTGTGGAGTATTTGCATGATCAGGCGAACCCGCCTGTCATCTATCGTGATCTGAAATCATCAAATGTTTTACTTGACGAGCAATTCAATCCAAAACTCTCCGACTATGGGCTTGCTAAGCTTGGACCCACTGGTGATAAGATGAATGTCCCGTCGAGTATGATGCGGACCTACGGTTATTGCGCACCTGAGTATGTAAGGACAGGTCATCTGACGTTGAAGTCGGACGTATACAGTTTTGGAGTCGTCTTGCTGGAGCTAATCACAGGCCGGAGCGCAATTGACACAACCAGGCCTCCTGAGGAACAGAATCTTGTTGCCTGGGTAACTCATCCACTCTCTCTTTCTTTCACTAAAAGCTTCATCTCCCGCTCTGTTCAAAACTGATAAAAGACAAACATGGAGGAGATTTGACCCCACCCTGCAAGACACATGGTATCAACTCGACAATGGGTCCGACTGAGTCCAAGTCGACTCGAATGAGTCATATCAGACTTGGTCAAGTCTCCAAACCATGGCAGATATCCTCATTATTGTCTGATGCGGGAAGTTCGAAGAACTTGCATATAAATGTATTCAAAGGTTACTCTCTAAGATTGACAAGTTCTGACAATCACATCATCAAACAGCTGGATAGTATTAAGCCTCTTGTGCCTAATTCAATGTACTGCTTCAAAGCCATAACGAAGATTTACCAGGTGGACCCACGATACATTGTCAGGCAGTTTATGTGAGCTTTGGAGATAATCATACCACCTTGCAGTAGATAATGTTGTCCTCCTGTAGAATCCATGGCCAGCACCTGTTTTGAAGTAAAGATTATCATACAATGCATGGCCTTTGATTTTGTAAGATGTGCTTGGGTTTTCATTTTGTACTGGTGGAACCCATGGTTCAGTTATCCAAACTGTTGATATGATGGACCCACTGTCGATGGCCCATGTAGAAAATTCCCCCAGATTGGAAGTCCTGGCCATCGATCGAATTAATACCCACCCAAAGGTTTGCAAAAGACTGTTACTTCGCCGAGGTAGAAAAGAGTTTCTCCCATTGAGAAATGTCTTGGCAGGAAGCTTGCTTACTAACCTCTGGCCCATATTTTGGTTGGATATGAACCGTTTGATGCATTTTCTTTTTATCTATCTATTTGCTAACCACTAATCAAAGGGATATAGTTTTCATAACTAGGATATTTGTGATCAAGTGCATCTAGGTGCATTTAAGTGCCACTGAGTGCGGTCTAAGTGCATCCAAGTGCATTTGTAAGTGTGCTCAAGTTCATGTAAGTGCAATACACTTGATGCAGTTAAACATGCATGAATGCACATACATTTGCATTGTACACGTTCAAAGCTTTGCATCGAATGCAGGCTCATGTATAATACCTCTCTGAAGTATATCATCTATTGAATTGTTTACACTGTACTTGTATTTGGTGTTCTTGTTCTGTTTAACAGGCTCAACCGTATTTCAAAGACCCAAGGAGGTTCCCAGAGTTGGCTGATCCACTTATTCAAGGGAAATTCCCAGTAAGAGGTTTGAATCAGGCGGTTGCGGTTGCAGCCATGTGTCTACAAGAGGAAGCTGCTGTCCGTCCTTTGATCGTTGATGCCGTCACTGCCCTCAGCTTCCTTTCAATTGACCAACCTGATATTCGAGGGACAACTACTCTTCCAGCTCTCTCTCCACCTCCCATAGAGAAAATGCCGAGTGATATTCCATCTCTGGATGAGAATTCGCCAAGGGATGATCCATCTCCAAAAAAGAAAATGCCGCAGGGTGATCCATCCCTAGAAGAGAGAACATCAAGTGACGATGATCAAAGTGATGATGGTCCAACTCCGGACAGAACGTCAAGTGATGATGATCTAAGTCAAGATGAAGACTGCAGAGAGGAAGAGCAGTCTGCCATGGAATCCATGGAGCGAGATAGGAATTCAAGGAAAAACAGCATGAAATCACTCAGTGATAGTGATTCATCATAAAATCATCAGCTGCCTGTCACTATGAGCATGAGAAATGCTATCAAGACATTTGCTTCATGGAAGTTCTACAGAACACTGTTCCCAATTTACATGTGGCTAACATCTATCGTGATCAGGACCTTGGTTTGGTGGGCCCCCGTGTCAATGTGTACGGGCCAAATTTACAGTCATTGGACAAATCTAAACATCAGATTGTTGTGTTTTAGGACCATGGCCCATCGACATGGTGGCCCACCAAATAAAAAATCCCAGTCACTACACACAGCGGCCATTGTACAATAGAGATGTAATGATATACGTACTTCATCAAACTCCATGAAACGCAAATGTCACAATAGCATTCCTCTTGTGAGAATCTCATTCTTTTTCTCCAACTCTCAATATCTTTTTTTTTTTTTTTTTTTAACATACGTAATTCACCACAAGAATGATAGTTTTGTTGGGAGCAGCATTCAGATGTTAAATGAGGATTGAGCTATATATGGGAAGCAGGACTTCAAGGTTAACAATTCTCTATCCAGATCATGAATCCTCTATATTGCAGGACTCTGATTCCTACTTAGAAGATATAAAAATAGAGAAGTTGCAGGACTTGTAATTTGTATCGTGTTTGTTGTTCTTCGTTTCCACTGCGCATGGCCAAACCATCTAAGTCTACTTTCCTTCATGTGGTGCTATGCGAGTAAATTGGTTTGAGTTGAAGGCTCTAAAAAGGCAACGGGAAGGCCCAACTGAGGATATGGTCTGTGATAGCGGAATGGCAGAACAAGATTCATCTAGCAAACCCCAATTAGTTGGGACTTGGGAAAAGGCTTGGATGGTGGTGGTGGTGGTGATTGTTCTTCTCCAATATAAGCACAAGGGAATGCTATGCAATTCACATGAGAGATTGAAAAGGTAAATCATGGCAGACAGGTGGGATATCATGGCCAATTGCTATGTGGCAATGACTGTGAAGAAAATGGATGATAAGAAAGAAAATCACTAAAGGCCCATATTCATTGGATGCATAGGATTTCAGGGCCAATTGTTATTTGGGAATAACTGTGAAGAAAATGGATGATTAGAAAGAAAATCACCAAAGGCCTATATTCATTGGATGCATGCGGCCCACTTGATGAGTGGAATAGCCTAGCTTTTGGCATGTGGCATGTTCACATAGAGCCCCACATGACACATGGCATGGATCTTTGGGCATGTGCTACATTGGCACTTGTGCCGCAATTCACCTTTTCAATCTCTCATGTGAATAACTTTACCATTTCTCTACGAAGAAGAATTTGGAATAGCTTCGCCTTTGTATGTCCTATTGGATGATCTTGATTCTTGAAATATACTAATTACTCAAGTATGCAAGAGGCCTGACTAAAACCTTCTAACTAATGCTACATTATTGAATGAGCTCAATAGCCATCTCTGCTCTCCTGTTCTGTTTTAGCCTTCTTAGATTTCAATTATGAGAAAGTATCTGATGCTATTACTGATATCTAAGTTATCAAGCACTCTCTCCATACAATGGCACATGTAGAAAATATATAGGACATTCATCTTTGTTGGGCCCTACCATGTATGGAGTACACCCCAAGATCAAACCCATTGGTGATCCTAGCTACTGATTGAAGGACTTTTGAGCTCTTCAAACGGTCAGAAAAAGGTCCGACCTGACAGTCGGTTAAAGGGTTTCTCTCCAACCCCCAAAGAAAGGAAACATGTTTATTATATATGGCCAGATTACAAGAAAGCCCCTTTATACACATAACATTCCAACATAGGCCTGGGGCAAAACAGGAAAAATAACAAATAGAAATACAAAAGTATACAGGGTTAACACCCCCCCGTCAAACTAAGGAAGGTGATGCACCAGCATGAGTTTGCTAACAAGGAATGATGGACTGAAGGAAGCGTCTTGGTGAGAATGTCAGCAATCTGATCTTATGACACCACATGAGGAAGGGAGTTGATGCCTGATTAATATTTCTCGCGGATGAAGTGGCAGTCAACCTCTATGTGCTTCGTCCTCTCATGAAAGACATGGTTAAAGGCAATCTGAATGGCACTAATGTTATCAACATGAAGCAGAGTTGGGGTCGAAAGCTGAACCCCAAGATCAGAAAGAAGTCCACAGAGCCAGATAATTTCACTGCATGTAGTAGACATCGCCCGGTACTCAGACTCAAGGCCGGACTTAGAGATTATTGGTTGTTTCTTGCACTTCCAAGAGATAAGTGATGAACCAAGAAACATGCAATACCCGGTGGTGGACTGGCGTGTAACTGCACACCCCGCCCAATCGGCATCAGAATATGGCTGAAGCTCCAAAGGAGCACTTGAAGAGAAAAATAAAAATCGGTCCACAGTCTCATGTAAATACCGGATGATTCAAAGAACAACAGTCATGTGTAAGGTTCGGAGCGCCGAGATGAATTGACTGACAACTTGAACAGCATAAGCAATGTCGGGGCAAGTCATCATCAAATATACCAGACTTCCGACGGTAAATTTGGTTGCTCCAGCAAGGCCCCATCATCACACCATATTGAATATTCAGTTCCATGGAAGTTTGACAGGATTTCTGATCCGTCAACTAAGCCATAGCAATGAGATCCCGAGTATATTTACGTTGGCTGACAAGAATCCCATGTTCAGAACGCGAGACTTCAAGTCCTAAGAAGTATATGAGAGGACCCAAGTCCTTCATTTTGAAGGAAGAGGAGAGAACCGTCTGAAGGTCGGTAATCCCAACAAAATCACTGTCAGTCAATATGAGATCGGCCACAGACGAGAACAATGACAAGGCCCTAGGAGGTAGTGCGAATAAATAAAGAAGGATCGCAACCACTCTGAGAGAAACCAACATCGACAACTATATCATGGAACCGCTGAAACTAGGCACGTGGAGATTGCTTGAGACCATACAGAGCCTTCTTCAAGTGGCAAACCATATCACCAGTGTCGGTATTAGATCCTGGAGGCAATTGCATATACACCGTCTCTTGAAGGTCGCCATGAAGAAAGGCATTCTTTACATCCATTTGAAGAAGGAGCCAAGTAACGAATAGAGGCAAGGGCAAGAAGAACAATCTTCATTTTGGCGACGGGGCAAATGTCTCATCATAATCAAATACCATACTCTTGTTTGTACCCTTGGGCAACGAGTCTTGCCTTGTATCTATCCAGAGAGCCATCAAATTTGAACTTTATGGAATACACCCATTTACTGCCAATAAGATGTTGGTCTTGAGGACGCGGGACAAGTTTCCACGTATAATTCTCATCTAAAGCACGAAGCTCCTCTACCATAACATCTCTCCAACAACTCTAAGCAGCAGCCTGTGAGTAAGATGTGGGAATGGAAATAAAGTCCAAAGTGGAAGTCATAGCTGGCATAGAATAAATGAGATGATCAGGAGCTCTATGAGGTCGAGTAGAGCGACGTACCAACGAAGGATCCGGATCAGCAGCGGGAATGGCAGTGGGCATGGGCAGAGGAGGAGGAGCTCATGGCCGGCGAGTATAAACCTGTCAGGGACTGAGGCAGCACACTAGATGCAGATGGTATATCAGGAAAAAAGGTGAAGCCAGGTGATGGAGATGCAGGAGTAGAAGTGACAGGTGGTGTATAGAAAGGGACATGTTCAAGAAAAATAACATTACGAGATACCCATATCCGACGAGTAATGGGATCATAGCACCGAAACCCTTTTTGTGTCTCCCCAAAGCCCAAATAGATGCATATAACGGATCTGGGAGAAAGTTTATGACGTTCACGGGAGGCAAGGTGAACATAATAAAGACATCCAAAGACCCGAAATTTTGAATAATCAGGAAGAGAACCATACAAAGCAAAGTAGGGAGAAGTGTTCTCCAGAAGTTTAACAGGCATGCAATTGATTAAGTAGATTGAGTGCAACATTGCTTCAGCTGAAAAGGGACGAGGAACAGCCATATCAGTCATTAAGGTGTTCGCAGTCTCAACTATGTGTCGATTTTTCCGCTCGGCCACCCCATTTTGTTGAGGAGTGTCAGGACAAGTCCTCTGATGAATAATCCCACGGTCTTGAAGGTAAGCACTAAAATCCATGAAGACATACTCACCTCCCGAGTCGGAACATAGAGTCCGAATCTTGGCCCTAAATTGGGTGTCAACCATAGAAGCAAATTGTTTGAAAATACCAAAAACTTGAGATTTGGAGTGCATATAGTAGATCCATGTATAGCGAGTGAAATCATCAATAAAAATGAGGTAATAGCGTAATCTAGACATGGATAAAATAGGGGAAGGCCCCCAGACATCAGTATGAACAAGCTCAAAAGGAGAAGCAGATCGAGTTGTGCTTAAAGAGAACGGAGCACAAGTACTTTTAGATAAGCAACAAGACGACAAGCAAGGTCCAAAACAGATTTGTTAACTTTCAAAGTATCCAACATGCGAGAAGAAAACAATTGAAGCAACCTGTCAGAATGTGGATGACTAAGACGACAATGCCATAACTTTCACTTCCGATTCACCACTGAAATATCAAGATTAGATGATGCCAAAAAACACAGGGCTGGTGTCACAGATGTGTCAAAATCCAACATGAAGAGACGTCCTTTCCTCCTATCCTTCCCAACCACCTTCCTCATTGCCAGATCCTGCACAAAACAATAATCAATGAGAAACATGACTAAGCAATTTTAATCAGTAAGCTGACCAACAGAGATCAAATTTGAGGAAAGCTTGGTAACATGAAATACGTCATGAAGAACAAAAGTCCAGTGGGAAGAAGGAGAAAGGATCAAGGAACCAACAGATTGGATGGGCAAGCGAGTCCCATCAGCAGTTGAAATAACCTGTGTGACAGTATATGGTCGGATATCGCAAAGAGATGAGTGATTACCAGTCATATGATTTGAAGCGCCAGAATCAAAGAACCATGGAGACAACGGGTAGGTACCTGACAAACCTGTAACGGAAAGAGCCTGCACTATCTGCTGAAGCATCTTAGGAGTTAATGGTGAGGAAGAGGAAGAGTTGGCAATAACACTCGTAGAAGGCTCAAGAAGCGAAGGAGGTGAAGCGGCAACAAGAGCTCTACCGCGACTATATCCCCAATCAGGACCACAGCCACAGCCTTGGGAAGAAGCATATGTCTTTGTCTAGCAATCAGCTAGGCCATGTCCACGTAATACGGCCATGAGCAGTGCTCCCTGCTCCACCTCTGAGATTCCGTAGCGATCTCATCTCTCGTTTGGGCCGACAACTGAGAAGAAGGATTTCAGGGTTTTGAAGCTTCACCAACTACACAGGAAAGACCATTTCCTGTTAGTGTACACATTCTTCGTTGGCTCCCATCTTCAAGCCGACAAGCTTCGACTCACCTCTGGTAGTTCCGAATCTCCATCTTTGTGTGTGGGTTGTGTTTTTTTTCTGGTATTTCCTTACGATTATGGATAAAGAACATTCTCGGGGTGATGCCCCCCGGTTTAGTTTTGACGGAACCAACTATACACATTCGATGAGCAAATATGTCCAATTAGCAGCTAGTATTATCCAACTAGTCCAACATTTGGTATATGGGCATCCATGATTGGACCCCACAGACAAACATTCCAGATCTGTAGCTAGATGTAGCACTTAACATTGGCTCCTTTCCCTTAAATTAATCTGTAAAAAACCCATCCATCAAGTGCTTAAATTTCATAATTTTATTGTATCTCGTGCCATACAAAACCAGCTGAGCACTGAATAATTCACATTCCCAAAAGCGATACTTTTATTTCTTTAGTGTTTTTTGCATTACTGATGCCACAATCATACATTCAAGTCTACATTAAAACTGCAATCCAACCGCTGTAAGAAAGAAAGAAAAAGAAGAAAGAAAAAGAAAGAAGAAAAAAAAAAAGAGGCCTCTGCGGATTTCGTTTGGTACCCAAGAAACAGAATTCAGGACAATGCATAGGAATCTGATGTGAACTTGGACAGAGCTGCTAACCAAATCAATGCCATTCCAATCCTCCCAAGGTGGTGGACCCCATTCCTTCCCACACCTCACTGCAACCAACTTCTTCACTGTCAACTCCCTCCATATTGCAGTCCCACCAGCCACTTCCATTTGCATCTGAAAAAGCATAAGTTTCTCACTACATTAAGATGTCTAACACAAGCATGCACAAGTGCACGGACTTCTGATAAATCTTGTTTGATTGATTTTGACTTTATGAGAAGGGCAACATACAGTGATTGAATAAGTTTTTCGGTCTCTTGCTCTTGAACATGTTCCCTCTCCCCCTTTGCTTGGGCTTTGGATCATCACCAAGAACAACCAGGTGCCCTTGATGGGAATATTTCTCATCTCCACCTGAAAAACAAGAGAACAAAAGTAAGATTCATCTGTACTTATGGAGTTAAATCGCTGAAATTAAAAGCTTACATTGGACTAGCGTAAACAATTAAAGCCATCCCGTCATTCCATCCATTCAATTGGGTGTCTTTTAGCCCTTGTGTAATTTCAGTGAATGCACCACTTTACTATAAGTCACATGGAAAAAAACCAAACAATAAGCATGCAAGGGTAATCATAAAGATCTAGGATGCATTTGGATGCATAAGTGGAATGAATTGTAAATAATAACAATATTTTTTTGTTTTCATGCTGAAGAAGTAGCCATCAAATTGCATTTGCATCTTCCTCGAGTCCATCTTGAAAGTAGTCTTTGTTGTCAAATGGCATAAGTGATCCCGTGCGACCCAAGGGGGGCTGTGCGCTTATGCAATGGCACAACCCTCCCAACTTCTTCTTCTTTTGTTCCCTCCCAACTTCTTCTTCTTTTTTTCCCTCCCAACTTCTTCTTCTTTTTTTTTGAAAATAAATAAAAGGAAAAAAAATCAAGGGAAATAGAAAAATTCTACAAAAATAGTAGAATAGGGATTTTTTTTTTTTTTTTTGTGGTTTATCATACTATGAGACCATAACAAGTCAACTAACAACTACTCCAATAAATGCATATACTAAAAAATGTGAAACAACAACATCTAATTTTATTGATGTTAAGAGAGAATGAGAGTCAATGAGTAATAGAGTGAGAGAGAGAGAGAGAGAGAGAGAGAGAGAGAGAGAGAGAGAGAGAGAGAGAGAGAGAGTTGTGAAAATAAGGGCTAGTGCCTATCTATAGGCAAAAGGTGAGAGAAAATGAAACAAAAAATAAGTCCCAACAATCAGAAATCTAACCGTTGGGGGGTTATGCCATCACATATTGTGTATGCGAGGCATAACTGCATAACTATGGCTTATGCAGTCACATACTTCTCTATGCGACCGCATAAGCCCCAATGGCATAATAACTATATATGCCACGATCGCATATGCAGTCCAATGGCCCACAATAGCATATATGATGGCATGATTGCTTATGCGATCGCATATGACAACACTGAAAGTAGTATAATTGTGAATAGGAGACCAAACTAGGTTGATGATGCGTACCAATTGGCCCAACCTGCCAGAAAATGAGGTCCTTCAAGGAAGTAGATCAGGCTAGCGCCTATACCGACCCAACCGAAGTCAAACTGAACTAGATCTGCTTATGAGAAGTTATATTTAGTGATGCATAGGTTTAACCCACAGACCTCTTAAATAGTACTGATTGGCTTGAAAACAAGGCACAATGAGTAAACAGGGCAAGTTGTGTGGGGCTTCAGCTTTAGTAATTTGTTTTGGATTGGAGCACAGTCTTAAATCCTAGACTACTTGTTTAGTAAATAGATCAGGCTTGGTTTGCTAGCATAGTTCTAAAATTCACTGACTCAACTTGAAACTTGGCTGAGTCAACTCAATTCAACAAGATTTCGAGGTAAGTCACTGAGAAACTCACCCATGAGATAGACTATCCCGACTCAGTACAAATTGGCCCGAGTCACTCAGCGGAGCAACTTTTTAAATAAAAAGTAGGGTGTAGTGCTTTGACCTCTGTTAAGGAGGCAGAGAGCTTAAGCAGCAGACAACACATTACCAATCTGGCTTTTAAGTGCTATTTATAGCATACATAGCAGTTCATTTTTTTTACCCCATTTATTCTTATTTAATTAATTTAATGTCGAGTCAAGTCAACTAAAGACGAATAAGTCTTTGAGTGACCCAACCAGGCCGGAATTCGAGTCAAGTCACGTTTTTGGTTTTTGAACAATGGTTGCCATTTGGGCTCATGTTTGATTGTCGGCCCACTTAGTAAACCGGTTCGGCCTTGGCTGAGGCCAATGCATTGCCTCCCTTGATCCAGACAAGGCAAATACCATTTGATTGTTTCCGCTTCACTGGATTTAAAATCGCAATTCAATTCAATAGTGTATCCAAATGCACCTCCAATGTTGTTAGATTAACACATGAGAGAAAACCATTGATCCATTGAGGTGGGTATGAGAAAAAAACACGAACCTCTAGAAACTGCAAATGGGTTTTTTCGTTTCCTCGAATCTTCCCTATCCTCCGCCAATTCTAACTCGAATACCCCAAGCTCACCCCCGCCACTTGATTGTATGCAATCTCCTTCATTCAACTTGTGCTTAAATTGTTGGAAAACAGCTCTATTGAGAAGAAAATCAGCCCCAGATTCTTCTTGTTTGAGTCCCATATGTTCATTGACAGGCCCAATAGCAACCGTAGAAAACGACTTTTGTTTCTCCTGTTATTGAGTTCTCAATTCAATCACTTTCACAATTGAAACCCATATGCAGAAAATTTGAAATATCAAAATGTACGAACAGAATGCAAATACATAAAAGTAAAAGAAAAGGCTAGAAGTGTCTCCAAGAAAGGAAGTGTTAGGTACCTGAATCAATTTATGTCTAGTTTTATCAAGCTTTCGGTCTAAGAAGTCAGAGAGAGATATACATGACTTCAAGGGTTTGCTTGATGTATCATCTTTACTATCCTTGGAGCTGGCATAAAGAAATTAAAAAATCTACATTAAGTAATTCAATCAACCAAAACACTATGATGATAAAAATCTGAAAGGGATTGGCATGGATTGTGTATAAATGTGTATAAACTATTCTATGTCCAAGCCATCCTGCATGCCCCATCAATCCCAAGCTTCATTTTGTGGGCCATGACTTAAAGATAGTGTACCTATCAAGTGTTCATAACTGTCCAGACATTCACCAAGTTTTGGTGTATAACTAGGATTTCTAGTAGGTTTTTGGCTATACCCACAGTAAAGAAGTTGAAGGAAAATATCATCGAGCCAAGAAGAAGAAGAAGAAGAAGGAGAAGGATTGCTACTCAATGTGCACAATGAGCCCTGAAATTCAGTGCACACATTATCCCTCTTGACATAGGACAAAGTCAACGACAATCACACGGACAGCTAGGATGGAAGGAAACTGGGTTAGAATTTAGAAAACTCAATCCAAGGGTCTAGCGCACATTATAGTTTTCGACGGCCATAACTTTGCGATCGGTTATCCGTTTAGCATGTATAATATGTCAATCGAAAGCTATTGATGAGCTCTATATGCTGGCCAATGCCAAAGACAATTGGCCTTTGAGGTTTTCCAAAAATAGATCATTTTAGGGTTTAATTTTGGGTTTTTAAGTCAAAATTTACTATTTTTATTCAGTTTTGTTTTTTTAGAGGTATTTTAGGGTTCAGAGAGCCTTGAAATAGTTTAAAATACTTGTTTAAGCAATGAGAAAGAGCTTTAGTCAGTCTAGAAGTTGTTTACTATTTTTAAAAAATTTACCATCTTAGTAAGTTTACCAATTTTAGGAAGTTTTGAATTTAGGGCTTAGGTCTTATATAAGTCATATCATGGGGCTTTGCAACAAGACTTTATTCAGACTTTTCATCAATAATATCAATTTTATCTCTTATTTTCAGAGATTTCTCTCTCCTCGTAGATTCAAGGGCTATTCTTGAGAAGAAGACAATAGTCTCCTCTTTATCGATGCACATGCAACATTACTCTTGCAGTTAAAAGACATCCTTCGAATCTTGTTGGGTGCTTCAAATGAGAATTTCAAACTCAAATTTTGAAATGCATGTTAAATTTCTGCTCCACCGCCTTTGAATGGTGAGAGATATGTGCATACCAACTCTCAGTGAACTCTGTGCACGCAGAATCATAATGATAATAATAATAATAATAATCCAATTTTGGAATAGGTCTTGGATTTCCACCCATAATAATCTAACTGTGGGCAACAAGTGCGCACTGTGTACACATAGCACCAACATTTTTTTTTCATGAAAAAAAAAATTGAGTATAAATAAAGGGAATGCATCTATAATGAGCCATGGGCACCTGTTAACGTTCACCGCTTTTTTTTTTTTTTTACAACTAAGCGATATGGCAGGCCAAGAAAAGGTTGACACCCCAAACCCCCAGGCGCAAGTTAGCAAAGAGCGGAAGATCTACCAAAAGAAGAGGAAGTAAAAGGCACCATAAAAACCTGGGGATGGAATTCGAGTGGAAAGATGAAGGAAGGGAGAGCTGCCCGAACTGCCTGACCGCTGCCCGTTTCGACTTCATTTTTTTTCTCGTGACTATGTATTTCCCAGACCTCTCTATCATACGCCCCTCTATTATACCATTTTTATCCTTTTTGGCGCCAATTTTTGAAATTTTCCATTTTTCCTCTCCTCGAGAGGATTTATAAAAGGATGCACGAGCCGAGTACGGATACGCGGGTTTTCATAGTGCGACAGCTGCGGCCCATTTATCGTTAATCCAGACCGTTGGATAGAATATGAGGCAAACATATCTCGTAATGGAATATTCTACATATTTGATTTTATTTTTGTCCTCTTGAATCTGGGCCATTGCTGTACATTGGTTGGAGTCCTATGTTAGTTTTGAACCATTTAACAAATGGTGGTGACTCTTCAAACGTATGCATAGCATAGTTGTAACGCAATCCAGACCATCCAAATGGCTGAAGCTAGTGTGGATGGAGCATAGCCGAAAAATTGCTCTGAGAAGATAATATCAACCATCTGATTTTCCTTTCGAAATTGGACCACTTGCTATTTTACCTTTAACCGGTCCATTTGATAGCCATCGATCGGATGGTTAGGATTGCTTGATCATTGTGATTTTAGATTTAGGCTCTATTAATAATGGGATACATCAGTTTGGACGGTCTGGATATGTGTAAGTCAGGGCCACATGTGAGGCGGATGAGCCGCCACCATTTTTTAAGTGATGCAGAACTAACGTAGGAGTGTAGCCCAACCCCTCCTACGAATCAGACTGACTCGTTTAGTTTCAAGTCGAGTCGTGACTCGTCCGAGTTGGGGGTGAATCGGCCCAACTCGACCAGGTTAATGGCGACTCAGGTCATCGAACTGGAGTCTGGACCGAGTCGGACTGTGTCGGAGTGAACTCGGACGATAAAAACCGTGCTACCTACTTAAAAGCCAGAAATGGGGCCCAGAAACATGGAAGACTCCTATTTCTAACTCTCACGGCCATTTTGGATAGCACCAAATAAGTTACTTTTTCTGCTTACAATAGTAGATAAGTGACTTAATTCAGATAAGTTTGGCTCATGGTGAGTAGTAAGTAACTTTTTTTACTTAAAAATGCATAATCAGTTTAGTTTAAAAAAAATTTGCTTTTTAACTTTTCATAAGTTAGTGTAGAAAGGAATAAGAGAGAAGAAGAGGAAAAGCTGTGGGTGCACACATGTAGGCAAGTAAACATCAAGGCGGGCCCCACATAAATGTACGGTGTGGGTGTGCACAATGGGTCCACATGATGGGCAGTGGATATTGAAGGTGGGTCCCACATGATGGATAATAACATTGATGGTGGGCCCTACTTGATGGATGGCCAACATCAAAGGTGGGCCCTATATAATGAATGATGCAAATTAAAGGTCGGGCCATAATGATGAATTGCCCACATCCTAGGTGGGCTTTGCATGATGAATGGCCCACATAATGAATGGTCCACATCAAAGGTTGGCTCCACAATGAAGGTGGGGCCCACATGATAGACAGTCCACATCAAAGGTGGACTCCACATGATGGATGATCCACATCAAGGTGGGGCCTCATATGATGGATGGTCCACATCAAAGGTCGGGCTAATGAGAATGGCTGATATTCAGGGCGGGCCCCACATGATGAATGGCCCATATGGGATGTGGGCCCACATGATGGACGGTCCACAACAAAGGTGTGCACCACATGATGGGCGGTGGATATTGAAGATGGGCCCCACGTGATGGACAATAACATTGATGGTTGGCCCCACATGATGGATGACTAACATCAAAGGTGGGCCCCTACCTAATGAATGGTGCACATTAAATGTAAGACCCTACTACTAAATGGCCCCCATCTAAGGTGGGCCCCACATGATGGACGGCCCACGTTAGTATGGCCACACAATGAATGATCTACATCAAAGGTTGGCCCCACATGATGCACATTGTAGGTAAGGGAAACCAGATAGACTTAAGGAATGATTACTTACCATTTTGGAAACCAAAAGTTGTTACCAAAAAATGGTTAACAGGCAAAAATGCGGATCTATGATCTGGACAGTTGGATGGAGTCGAACTTCTAGTAGAAGAGGACTGAGATAATGGAATCCGTAGATCCTGCAAAAGAACACAGAGGATAAGGGGGTGGCTGGGGTTCAGCCAATAACCCTCCGATGCCTAAGTCAGTAATTTTCTGGGTAAAATAATATCTTGGTGTAGATCGATATTAACTTGCATACCTTGATAATGGAGAGAATATCCTTATTTATAGACTTAGGTTAACAGATTGCTTGCCCTTCGGAGAGTCGTGATTCTAGCGGACTGCCAGTTGGGTTTCCGAGATCCTCGGATCTGCCCTAACAAACGAGATCCTTATCCCTAAAAGCTGGGGATGTCGATCTTTTCTCATGATATCTTGGCATGAGCCCAAGATTGCGGATTTACAGCTCAGCTCGCTTAGGATGACCTTCGTTACATTGGACCGAGCCGACCATATCCAATCGGGTCGATGCGGCCCGATTCATATCTGGACTTGAGACGGATCGGCTCGTCTTTTCCAGGTCGGCAAAATAAGCTTTCTTCCAGGTCGGCTCTTTACCCACAACACCAAACATGATCTTTTACTTTTTAGAAGATAAGTATGTTGTTTACCAAACATACTTATCTACTGATTAAGTAGAAACCAAGAATCCAAGATAAGTTACTTATCTGATAAGTAACTTATCTTAAGTAACTTACAATCCAAACAAGCCCTTAAAGACTCAGCAAATTGTTTAGTCTTGAGTTGAGTTGGGACTTGTTGGGTTAATGCTGAATCAGCTCACCTTACAAGAGACGGGGTAATCTACAATCTACGTAGCCAGATCACATCATATTCATCCATCCAGCTGTTAAGGAGTATTAGGCGCATGGTATTAGATGGATTAGGTAGGATTGAATTAAGTTTATTGTAATTATTGCATGTTAATCTCATGGTATGGAAATAGCAATTCCAATGTATTTGGGAGCAACATCACATATTGATATTTAATTAAGAATCCTGCATTACCACATTTGGAACGTTAGGATTGTAATTTGGAAATGATTGCCACGAGTTGAGTATAGGATTTTGATTATCTTATAGTCGAAATAGTATCCAATATAATTAATGATAATTTCACGTAAAACCATCTAAACTGAGTCAAAGTGTTAGAAACGGTGGAAATTAGAATGTAACCCCGCCTAGTCCGAGGGACCCAAGCACATGGAGATGGGTAGGAAATGGATTGCCAACCTTCTTAGTGTATTGAAGTCACTATATTTTATGGACCTCACTATGATATATGTGTTTTGTCCACACTATCCATCCATTTTGCGAGTTCAATTTAGAGCATGATCGAAACGCACAAAGTAGATTCAAATCTCAAGTGGACCACACCACAGAAAGCAATGGGGATTGAACCTCCCCCATTAAAACTTTTGTAGGCCATAGAAGTTTTGAATCAATCTGATATTTGTTTTTTACCTTCATCCTGTTCCGTGTGACCTCATTAACAGGTTGGATGACAAAAAACATCATAATGGTCCTTAGGAAGGTTTCAATGGTGGGAACCATTGTTTCCACCGCTTTCTGTGGTGTGGTCCACCTGAGCTTTGGATCTGTCTCACTATTGGGCTTATGTCCTAAAATAATCCTCCAAATGGATTGACTGCGTGGATATAACAAATACATTATGGTGGGTCCCACGGAAACACACCACTGAGGTCGGTGGTGTGTGGCGCACCACGCAATCTGCTTCCGAATTTGTACACAGCAGACTCAAAAGGGTACTGAAAGTAATGACAATTTCAAGATTTTACTGGAACTTCTTCCCTTTTTTTTTTTTTTTTTTTCATTTTATCCTACAATAACAGAACTAGGATTCACCATCTCCACAGAATAAAAGACTTATTCTTTTCCACTTTAACCTTTTTTACAGACTTTTAATTAAATCCAATAAAAGTTTATGAGCCTACGTTGGTCCACAGGTTAAATCGTCAACGAAGAGTCTTGACTCGTTGGTCCATCAATGGATGCAATCTGGCAAACTACAAAGGTTTTTTTTGTGGAATATGTGGGCCTGCCCTTTAGAAATTCCAACCATTTTGGGACATGGATTTCCTGAAAAGCCTTCCGCATAAAGTTCCTGCGCTGGAAATCTAGGTGGGCTGCACCGTGATGTTCGTGAGAAATCCACCCTGTCCATAGGTTTTGTGGGCTCATTTTAGGATGTGAGGCCAAAAAATGAGTCCGATCCAAGACTCAAGTGAGCTGAAAATGTGAGGATTGAACATCCACAGTTGAAATATTCGTGGGGCCATAGAAGTTTTGAATCAGGCTAATGTTTGTCTTTTCAGTTCATCCCAGTAGGAATGACGTTATGAACGGTATGGATGGCATATAAACATCACTGTTTGACCATTGATTCTTCTTATTCCTTATGAAGGAACTTCGAAATCCGCGTCAACCATTTTGACCATTGATTCTTATTATTCCTTATGAACTAAGACTAAGATTTTTTAATTGAAAATTTCAAACAGGACACAATAAAATTACGATTTTGCCATCAATAGCTTTATTGATGTGATCTCAACTTTCTTCTTAAAAAAGTAAATGGAAACTTAGGTAATAAGCATTCATTCTGAGGATGCTAGGACCACTTGGAAATTATAGTATTCCCCACATGTTTGGGAAACCCCATTATAGTAGGATTGCGCTACTTTGTACAAATTGAGCATATCAAACACTACTCATGACTTAATGAATTGCAACTCCCAATTCACCATCTTCTTTTGGCCCACTACTTTATTTGTCACTATCTTTCAAGATTTTATTTAAGGGTGGCGCATTTGGTTGTAGCAAGTGTTGTAAAATTTCTTTATATTTCATCATTAATTAGTCTAATTCAGTGAAAAATATTATGGAATTTAGTGATATATAAAGCAATTAAATTGGCACCTTATATTCTTACATTTGTTTCATTTTATTTTAGAATGCATGACGACACCATCACTCTTTTTTCATCATAAAGGACTTTCAATTTTGATTATAGTATTGTTTTAGCTAAAAATGGGCAAAATCTGAGACTATGTTGGGTTAATGGTTAGCTCATCTAGTCTTGACTCATTGGTCAAACAAGCCCAATTTAAAACTCTTGATTGTGATCTAGTATGGACCATCCCTTGTCATGCATGGCTAAAAATTTTCATTGAAAGGACACATTGGCATTTGGCAAGGTTGTACAACCTAAGCACAACTAAAATCTAGCAGACTCTTTAGCAACAGAAAAGATCATCTAATGGGCCAAACACACATCTAATTGAGATGGACCGTGCAACCTTAGCTACCTGTGTGTTATGGGCTCAAGACCAATTGGCGAACGGACATCCACTCCCTAGCAAAATCTGCAATATTCCTACACGATGGGCCTACCTAATGAACGGTTTGGATCTTCAAATGCGCGTGCCGAACTTTATGGGGCCCTATCAACGAACGATTTGGATCACCACCTGCAAGATGGTGAAGTCAGCTGGACCACAGCTCTCATCCATTAGTACCCATATCTCACATGCGCCACACGTGCTGACCGACAAGCTGGCTTAAAACAACGTATGGTAGCGTGCTGCGTGTTATCTCCTTCTGCCACGTGTGCACCAGCATGCACTGTTAGGAGCCAAAAGTCGATGCTCCGAGAAGAAACATGTCATCGAAGCTTCACTAACTACAAAATAACGTATCATTTCTGGTAGTCGATCATCCTCGCTCAAGGGCATTTCCGTCATTTGCAAAACCAACGGCGCCCTTCCCGGATACAGGTACCGTACAGTGCTCGGTCGAGGGCATGCACATCCTACTCGGGCATTCGCAATTGAGTTCGTAACAGTGGGGCCCATCGGCAATGGCCCCATGTATATACAATCTCCAAGATCTGAGCCCTGAATGCATGCTACTGGGGTTGTAGTTCCTTCTCACCCGTCCATTTGCTTGCCCCAACTGAAGGGTCAGGATCGCTACACATACCACAGTACTCAGATTCGGTAGTGACCCCTCCAAAGCAAGATCTCGGTACTGGTCAGTTTTGTGGGGCCCATCATGATGTATGTGTTTTATCCATGCCGTCCATTCATTTTTCCGGATCATTTTAGGGCATGAGCCCAAATCTGAGGCAGATTACGTTGGACGTTCAATCACCGCTGTTTCCTGTTTAATCACCACCGTTTCCTGCATTGTGGTCCACTTGAGATCTCTGTATCTGTCTCATTTTTTGGATCATGCTGTAAAATAAGCTGGAAAAAAATGGATGGACGGCTGGATAAAACGCATACATCATCGTGTGCCCACCGATCTTTTCGAGCACCGACCTGCAGAAACCGACTCGGTTTGAAAGTGATTAGGTCGAGGAGACATCATGTACGGTGGACCAATCAAATCTCGCCCCTTAGGGCATATTAATCCAAACGCTTAAAATATCTCAACCCTTGATTATTTAACTATTTTCTTTTAAATATAACATCTGATTAAAAAACCATTTATCCAAAGTTTAAGATCTTTAAATATTGAATTTTCCTGAGGAAACCGTCATCAGCTCTGTAAATCGTCAGATCAACGGTTAGGATGACCCCGGATCAAACGGCTAGTGTCCCGACGTGTACTGTAACACTAGGTGGGGATACGTTGTGGCAAATCGCTTATGGGCTACGCTTTTCTACTTGGGTCGAAAGCTGCGAGGGCATTTCGGTAATTCTACCCTACCCTCAGACCTACAAATAGGGCTGTTGGAACAGCGCTTTCTTCCATACGAAGGATTTCGCTCTGTTACTGTACAAGGATTTCGTTCTCTTTTCTGCATGTTTTCGCGTGTCTTCTCTCTCCCGTCAGATTCCAGTAATACGAAGATGGAGATGGACGATCTGGATTGTCTCTTCGATAGGTTGCCCGAAGGCTGCATTTCTTACATCCTCTCCTACACTAGTCCTCTCGATGCTTGTAGATCGTCTGCCGTCTCTCATACCTTCAAATCCGCGTCGGAATCTGACATCGTCTGGGAGAAATTCCTTCCGTCGGATTGGTCGGAGATCCTCTTGAAATCCGTCAATCCCGTCGAGTTCTCGTCGAAGAAGGAGCTCTATTTCCGTCTCTGCGATCCGATTCTCATTGACGGTGGCAAAATGGTAAATTCCGGGGTTCTCGAGGCCATTTTCCCTCCAACTTCTTGGCTGAAAATTCCCTTTTTTTTTTTGGCGCCATAGGTTACATAAATGGAAAAGACGATGACATACATGCTACAGAGATCATGGATTCATGAGCCCTTTATATTTTCTAGAAATGTCAGGGGTATTATTGTCATTTTACCGTCCATCGATTCTTCTTCGATCCCTACCAAAATCGCTACCATGTTCGCACAGGGCGCGGATTGCCTGCGAAAGGCGCCTTTCGCAGGCATCTCCTGCGCAAGGAATCTGGGTGGGGCCCACCGTGAGGTTTGTGAGAAATCTACGCCGTCCAACCGTTTTGTGAGATCATTTTAGGCGTTGCGACCAAAATTGAACGGGATTCAAGACTTAAGTGGGCCGAAAACATGACGATTGAACTTCCACATTTGAAATATTCGTGGGGCCACAGAAGTTTCGAATCAGGATAATACTTGTGTTTTCAGTTCATCTCAGTAGGAATGACATTATGAACGGTATGGATGGCATATAAACATCACTGTGGACCCCATAGAGGTTCCAACGGTAAGAATTTCCTTACACACCTTTTGCTTTAGTGCGGCCCACTTGAGTTTTGGATCCCGTTCATTTTTGGTCGCAACGCCTAAAATGATCTCACAAAACGGTTGGACGGCGTAGATTTCTCACAAACCTCACGGTGGGCCCCACCCAGATTCCTTGCGCAGGAGATGCCTGCGAAAGGCGCCTTTCGCAGGCAATCCGCGCCCGTTCGCACAGCAGTTGCTTTCGCTGGCATTTGCCTTTCGCAGGCAATCCGCGCCCGTTCGCACAGCAGTTGCTTTCGCTGGCATTTGCCTTTCGCAGGCAATCCGCGCCCGTTCGCACAGCAGTTGCTTTCGCTGGCATTTTCGAAGTCAACGGTCTAAACTATTTTCAATTTGGTGGTGTTCCATCCACCTTACACGTGGCATGCAAGGCAATCCGAGCCCTCCAAATTGCGGGCTCCATTTTGGATGGAGGATATAGTGGAATTCACAGTGATTGAATGACATCAGCTGTCTGATCTCGTTTTTCGAATTTGGACGGCTGGATATTTTACATTTAGCCGTCCATTTGATGTCCCCCATGCAGTCTGTGATTTTCGTGCTGTGCTACATCCGTGATGAGTCCGTGGATGTGGACAGTCTGGATTGACATGCGTGCATGTGTATGGCAGATGTGTATTGTCATGCGTGCATGATTTGTTGTCTTTGGTAATTGGTATGCTTCGGTCTTCATATGGATATTCGCTTGGTGGGACCCACCATTTGGTGCCCACCCACGTGAAATCGCCCTCGATAGTGGTAGTACCTAATCCGAGCTCGATTGGAGGTGCGGGCCCTCCTTGCTCTTCACCAATACCGACCTGCCACGTACCGGTCCAGTCTCCCGCTATGTCCTGGTAGGGGTAGTACCTAATCCGAGTTCTAGGAAATGCACATAGCATATTAGCCCAAGATTAGGACAGCCTATTAGGGGAGCTCGGATTAGGTACTATCCCTACCAGGACGCAGCGGGAGACGACCAGTACTTGACAGGTCGGTATTGGTAGAGAGTAGGGGGGGCCGCACCTCTGTTTGCTGATGTGACGGGTCTGTCAGCACTCCACCAATACCGAGGGACGGGCCCCTTGCTCTCCACCAATACCGACCTACCATGTACCCGTCCGTGTCCAGCTGTGTCCTGATGGGGTAGTACCTAATCCGAGCTCCATTTCCTACCATTTCTTAAATGGTGGTTACTCATCTACTAGACCGTTGGCAAGCATGCAAGTCAACCAAACTGGCCAAATTGTGCCCCCCCCTGAAATGAGACTGGTTGGCTATGATAATTAACTTTCTAACCGTCCATTTGATTGCCATCAATTGGATGGTAAGGATCATTTGGCAAGGGCTTCTTTGACAACTTCCAAAAAAAATATTGCCTTCCAAAAAGGCAATGTTCATATACAAATAAATTATCCAAACCAAGGATACTAAGATCCAGTTTCATGAACAAACATCTTTGTATTAATCAAACCAATGAAGATTGTTGGCCTTGTTTTTTGTATGATTGTGACACCTTGCTTGTAATGACGTGGGGTCAAGTGAATCAGTTTGATGGAGTAGTGGCTATCTTTCTATTTTGAGAGTAAAGATACCAACAAAGCCAATTCTGTCTTGGGTATGAAGCTCAATCAATGCTGATCTAATAAACTTGCTTCACTGGGATGCGCATTGCATCCAACCCTGGTAGGACTTTTAAGCGGTCCGACTAGATCTGTGTGGGAGCCCACCATGATGCATCTATTATCCACGACGTTCATCCCTTTTCTAAGATCATGTTAAGGTATGTGCCCAAAACTTAAGCAAATCCAATTCTAGTGGACTACACCAAATAGCAAGCTTGGTTGCATTAAATGCACAAAACATTAAATGCAAGAATCATCTCTGGTGTGGTCCACTAAAGCGTTAGATCTGCCTCATTTTTGGGCCCACACCTTAACATGATCTTAGAAAAGGGATGGATGGTGTGGATAAAAAGATACATCACCGTGGGCACCCACACAGATCTGGTCGGACGCAATGTGCGTCCGCTTCAGTGGGCCAAGCCAACTGCATATGGATCTGTTTGGCAAACAGATATGCTTAAATCATGTTGAAAATCAAATATATGAATAGTCAATTGAAACCTCATCTACCCTTGTTTAGATGAATACTTCTTTGGCCTTAGATTGTGGTTGAACCATGCAAATATTCTCATCCTTTTTAGAATTAGAATCCATCGTGCTCATCGTAAACTGTTCAGGATGGAAATGACAAATGATGAGAGTTTTGTTATTTTTGTGGTTGGAAGGTTTGGCCCTGGATACTTCCGTTCCTGATGGGTAAAGTTAGTTTAAAGAAAGGGGGCTTCAGTATAATGTTACAAGCACTATTGTAGGCTCAACCCTAGATGCATTATTGTCTAGTTGGATTTGATTGAACTCTTGACCTTCAATACAGTGACTGTCATGGCCTAACTTCAGGCCATGAGGTTTTGGTGAATAAGCTAGTAGAGAACCTGTTATCTGCCATGTGATATTTCAGTCCTAGCACAATAATAATTGGAAGTATGAAATATCATCATTATCTGAGTCCAATTATGAAATGTCTTTATTGTTATTTTTATTCCTGTTGCTCTTGTTGTTGTTATTTACACTAGGGTTGCAGCACGTGCAATGCATGTGGAGAGAGTAGGGGAGAGAAAAAAAAAAAAAAGAGGAGAGAGAGAGGGCAACTCATCCCCACTTGTTCCGGTTTTGTTGTGGCCCACTCAAGTTTTAAATCTACCTTGTTTTTGGGTTGGTGTCCTAAAATGAGCCGGAACAACAATTCTATGGAGCCTTTGTTGCGTAGGCTCCCCAATACAACAACAATTCTATGGAGCCTTTGTTGCGTAGGCTCCCCAATACAATGTCATTTGCCTGAGCTACATGCAAAGAGAAGGAAAGTGAGAGCAGGCTACTGCATGAAAAATGCCCTTGGTTGAAGGGTCAGACATCCACTTTCCCTTTTAACATCGAATGCTTATGCCTTTATGCCCCCCTCCCTCCAATTGATTGTGGGGGTAAAATTGGCAAAATTGGCCAAACACCACTTGCTAATATATATAGTAGAGATGAATTTATGAATAGCATGGAATGATTGCACTGCATGAAATTTTGAACCTCCATTGAATACTATCTTCTCTCTCCCTCTGGCAGAGCTTTTCAATCCAGAAAACAACTGGTAAGAAGTGTTTTATGTTGTCTGCAAGAGAGCTCTGGATTGTATGGGGAGATACTCCAAGTTACTGGAAATGGGCGAGTCATCCCCAATCCAGGTTAGTCCTTTCTATCCTGTCTACATCTCATTCTTCCTCGTGGGACTGCTAGTGAGAGAGCATTTGAACTTTCAGTGTTGTGAAAACCAGAGCAGACTGTCCAGTGTAGTTCAACAGTAACTAGAGCTATTTCCAGTTCAGTTCAATTCAAACCGTTCTAGAACTCGAAAATCACTTAAACCAGGCTGAAGACCATGAACTAGCGGTTGAGCTATTTGGACTGAACTGAGAGCTTCCCCTGTTTGGTTTTTTACTTTTTTTTCGGAGTTCATTTATGCATCTGAAGTATATTGGTTTACCATGTCCTCTTCCTTTATAATAGTACCAGAATAACTGTGTTCTTATGGGAATGGTGACTATTGTTACATAGAGCTTTGCTAAGCCCACATAGGTATGTACATTTTCACGCCATACATGTGCCAGCATGGCATGATAGGTCCGAGATCCAATCCATCCAGAAGAACATCACCACTATATTGATGCCCTAGTCCAAAAATCAGGTTGATCCACTGGTCAGGTGGGTTGCAGTTTGCATAACATCCACCTGTTGGACCAGATTTTATTTCAGATGTACAAGGGCAGACCAACCTGATTGGTGGATTAGATCTCGCACCATGCATGGCACTCGTGGCATGCATATGAGCTTTATTGCATGTGCTTGTGTGCTCAGCAAAGCTCCTGTTACATACTAATAATAATATGTATGGGGACTGCTAAAATGCTTGCATGTTCAGGGGTACATTAGCGCTGTGCTGCCCAAGGCTTCTTAATGATGCATGGGACAATCCAATCATAAGAAAAAATGGATGGTCAAGATCCAGTGAATAAAGCAACAGATACAATCATCATATTTTGAAACTGAATTTGATAAGGCTTAGTCATTGATTGTTTATGATTCCAAAGAAAAACTCTGTTGGGGTGGCTCTAACCGTCCAAATTTATGGCTCATAAAAATGGATGGTTATCACATGATGACCACCATTCAAATGGCCAGAATCATCCAATCAGTGTGATTTTTGCATCATGGCTTGCTGGTAATGGGGTATGGAATGGGTGGTACTCTAGATCAATGATTGAACTGTCCAAAGTATTATTTAGAAGTTTTCGACAGAATGCTAACAAGGATGCTCTCTCTCTCTCTCTCTCTCTCTCTCTCTCTCTCTCTCTCCTCCTTCTTCACATGGGTCACCAAAATCCTAGTTGTGATGATAGGAATTATTGGATTTAAACACGAACTTGACCAAGTAGCTTATCTTCCAGATATCCATATCGGCCCTTAATTGATTCAGGTACATTCATCTCCTTTCCTTCACAGGTTCGCTGAAGTAGCCATGCTCAGCAGTGTTTGTTGGCTAGAGATCCGTGGGCATATCGACTCTCGCATGCTCTCGCCCAAAACAACTTACAATGCTTATCTCGTCATGGGATATGATGTGGGTTCGTATGGGCTTGAGTTTCCCCTTGCAGAAGTGTCAGTTAAATTAGGAAGTCAGGTGTCCGAACACACTGCTTCCCTTCAGTCCGAGGAGAACCGGAGGAATCGGGACCGGCCATGGAACGTGCTTGATCGCCTCAACATGTGGCGCCGTACTGGGGCGGAGAATGCAAGATTGAATGCACG
Organism: Liriodendron chinense; assembly: GCA_003013855.2. Lineage (NCBI taxonomy): Eukaryota > Viridiplantae > Streptophyta > Magnoliopsida > Magnoliales > Magnoliaceae > Liriodendron > Liriodendron chinense. The sequence continues at coordinate 3,274,480 of PVNU02001268.1, read as the reverse complement.
GGTCCCACTCCCAGGAAGGAATGGTTGGTCAGAGATCGAGCTGGGAGATTGCTACAATGACGAGGGAGATGAAGGGGAAGTGGACATGAGCTTGATGGAGGTGAAAGGTGGTAACTGGAAAGCCGGGATTATCGTCGAAGGCATTGAGATAAGGCCCAACTTGTAAGTTCAGTGTAAATGGGCACCCACCTTTCCATGCGAAAATTAAGAAAACCTACTTGTTTTCTTAACTAAATGTCCATAACCTGCTTGTGAATTCAATATTTACCCAAAGTCACCTTCTTGCTAAAACCCTTTAGCCGAGGAGAGAGTTCAGTGATGAAAACTGAGTTATGGATCTCGAAATAAAAAAATAAAAAAAAAAGAAGCTGGGTTTTGGTAAATATGCTTACAGAACAAAAGCAAGAAGTGTTTTTTGAACATTGAAGTTGAGAACAAGTAGGTTTTGAAAATTTTCCCTTTTTTTTTTTTTTTTCCTGATGTTCCTTTATTACATGGTTGGGGTAGGGGCTGAGGCTTGAGAGGAACATATACAACAGGTCTCTGTAGATACGAATAAAATGGACCTTTTGCATTAGTATTTTCAGCGTTCTTTTGTTCACTGTAGTTTAATTATCAGTAAGTTGGTCTTTTGTATTTGCTAGGTGTGTTATGAAAGTTCCTATATTTGCGATGGAGCTGAATGAATGGCCATTGTGAAGTAGGCGTCGCCTGTCTGGAATGAACTTGTTTATTGTAATCAACCCATGTAATAGACTATTAGATAGCACGTGATTGTAATTAACCTAAGTAATAGTCTATTACATGTGCATGTAGAAAGTGCTGTCGTTGACCGTCCCAGGTAGAGGATTGTATTAAGTTGGCAGCTGGCATCAAACTTATGTCATTGACTTACATCATGAATCCAAACAATACAAAATTTCGAAGCCCTTGATAGAGTGGAATGGTGGAACATGATTCATGTAGTGGACCCCAATTAATTGGGATAAAGCTGAGATGATGGTGATCTCCTGCAGGGTTAATTTGGAGGACCCAAAAAAACGAAGGCAGTTTTTGTTAGCCACAAGCCAACGACTTAATGGGGGGACTTCCTTTTGGAGCCATTTTCCAGACCTTTTCATTTTTCCATTCAATCAATGTGGAGTGGGTTTTCTGGCATTGTTATACCAAGTGCCTGTTTAGCAAGCTTTGTTGCATGTATATAGCAGCTGTTGGAACTGAGTCAACTAGGATGAGTTATGTTGGTTTTTGTGGCAACTACTACCCATGTTGGTTTTAGTGGCAGCTACCAACCGTGGCTGTATTCTATTCAGGACTTTGAACAGAACTCCATGCCTGAAGTTGCAACTGAACACCCTGGTCCATAGCTCAAGTGGCAGACTGAGTGAAGATAGCCTCGTTTCAACACTGAGGTCATCGTATCGATTCCCATAGTGGGGGTGGCTAACATTGTGATGTGACTAACAGGCGGTGGGTGGGTGTATTAACAATGGAGTGTGTGAACTAACCCATAAAAAATATATATAAAAATAAAATTAAAAAAGCTGCAAATGAACACAATTCAAGTGAATGAAACTAAACCCGACCAAAATTGAACTGAGTTGGGTGAAAGCTGAGTTGACGTGTTGCAGTTGAAAATGGAGTCGCATTGCATCCGTTGGAAACTGAGTCAACTCGGATAACCTTTTTTGTTTTTCATTCAATCAATGTGGAGGTTGTCCTACCAAGGGCCTAGTTAGAAATCTAAGTTGTACTACAGCGTCTGTCAAAAACTGAGTCAACTCGGATGAGTTGTGGACACATCTGGTGCCAATGAATGGGTACTAAAATTGACCAAGATGGTGGGATGGTGGGTGAAAACTGATTTGACTTTGATGGGTCATGTTGTATATATTGCGTCTGTGGGGAACCGAGTTGACTCGGTTGTGTTGCGTTGGATTAGGTGGCAGCTATTACCCATGGCTATATTCTATTCAAAAGCGGACAGGATAGGAATAAAACTGACCAAAATGGAATTAGTCGGGTCAGTTGTAGCGTGTTTGGTCTCTTGGCAAGTTGCCGTTGAAACCATACAAGCTGCCTGAAGAATCTCCCTTTGGTCAGTAGCCCGAGAATAACAGTTTGGAATAACAGTCATAGTGGGTTGATGAAAGGACCAGTCTGGGAAATTTTCGTGGGTATTTTCCCTCAATTGAGTTATAATCATCTCAACGATCTGGATCATCAGAATGTGGGCCATGCTTGTACATAAAAAGATGCATCAGGTCATTGTCACGTTCGGATCCATGAGAACTGCTTGCTCTATGCTCTCTTGAATTCTTCAGGATTTTAAAACCTGGCAACTGCCACCCTTTTCTCACTCGAGAATAGAAGAGGAATTTCCATCAGCACTGGCTCCTATTGATCATAGTGACAAATCTTGTTCTTGGCTGGAAATTTCTTAGGAGATTCTTAAAATTTTAGGATTTTCTCTGAGCATTCTAGGGGAAAATTAAATTATTTAGAAATATTTATTTCAAGTTAATAATAAATTCTATGATTTCATACGACTTTCTAATCACCACGAACTTTTGGGCCGTTGGTCGATGGCTCTGCTCACCTTTTACAATTGGCATGTGCACACCCGCCACCCTGGGGCCCAGCCGCAGGCAGATAATAGCTGAGAAATCATATCAGAAGGAAATGGAATCTCCCTGATTTTGTAGAGGGGCGGCTCTAGATTACTACTGATGGGCCATCATGGAAAGGTGAAATAAAGGCCTGAAACCTAGTCTCACAACACGTTCAGTGTTCCATCCTGGCCATGCATTTAGTGTCCTAGACCATGGACATCATAGCAATCTGTGTGGATGAGTAAAACCCATAAGATTTCCAAGATCCAAAGATCGCCAACCACTTGAACTTTGAACTGTTCTACGATTGGACGTTTAAGCTCAAGACTGTTGGTTTTGATCCTTGACCATCATCTATTCATAGGCTATCAATCAAAGGGTTAGGATCTTTTAAGCTTTGCAAATTTTCCAAGGCACTCCTCATCTGGAGCCAATTTGGTCAGCTGTCTCAATAAACCAAAACATGGGCCCTCTCCTACCAACAAAAAAAAAAAAAAAAAACCGCCATACCCAACCCAAGGCGAATATGTATACTCTAGAGTAATGGGAAAAGATGACTAGCCACTATTTATTTTCATAAGCACTATTAAAACATAAACTCTATTTTTAGGAATTTTATTTGAAGGGCAAGTAAAAAATCTCATATTTGTGAGATAACATACACTTTGTTGGAACTATAAAAATGTATAATAATTGCATCATGGGATCCTCCATTTCTTTGCTATCCACACATGTATAAAAATGTATAATAATTGCTTCATGGGATCCTCCATTTTCTTTGCTATCCACACATGCATAAAAATGTATAATAATTGCTTCATGGGATCCTCCATTTTCTTTGCTATCCACACATGTATAAAAATGTATTATAATTGCTTCATGGGATCCTCCATTTTCTTTGCTATCCACACATCCATTTTCCATTGATTTTCATGGAAGCAGTGATATCCAAACATGCCCCAACATGAAAAAGAAAAAGGAAACAAAAATTCACTGCAAGATGAATAACTATACATGAGTATATAGCCAGCCATAAGCCAATGTCAAGCCCAAGAAGAAACAATGTATTTCTCTACCCACATACTAGAAATGATGGAAGGCCGATGCATTCGAACCAGACCACAGGAAGATAACAACAATGGTGCATGTATTTGGATGCACCACCCAATTGAAATGCAATTGCTAGCCTAATAGAAGTGGAAATGACCAAATAACAGTTTCCTTCCTCAGCATTCATATCAAGGCTCCATACTGCAATTACATTGCTCTCAAGTTGTATGTGAAAGGAACATGACACTACTTCCTCCTCATTATGAAAAGGAGTAAGGTGCCATTTGGTAAACTGAAAAATGAAGTCTGAAAATTAATTTAAATACTGAAATCTTAAAGTGTTGAATTTAAGTATTTATCAGTACTGGAAAAATTGTTGGGTAATTTGTTTGAAAAAAGTGCTTATATCTGAAAATAAGTACTTTTTCACAAAAACCCATTTGGTAAAAATAAACTACAAATATCTGAAAATTGGTAATTTGTCATATTTGCCCCTATTATTTTAATTTCTATCTTATAGGAATAGTGTATAAACATCATTGCTTGTAGTGTTGTCGTACACTCGTGCCTTTTGTTTTCCTCCTTTTTGAACTCATTCCCTAAAATTATCTATCAAAATGGATGAACGGCTTGGATAAACCACATGTATCATGGTGGGACTTACAAAGGCCCTAACATAATCGTCCATCTCTAGCTAGGTCCTGGTGAGGGCAATACCCAATCATAGAGTGCCACCGTAACTAACTTTGTGGGTGAGACCTTGACCGTAGGGGCTCACCTTGATTTGTGCATTGTATATCCAGGTGGTTCATTTATTTTTCCAGCTTATTTTAGACTATTTTTCCAAAAATGAAGAAAATGAAAATTTCAGGTGGAAAACACCATTAAAAAACAATGTTTATTGACCATTTAAATCCTTTCATGGGCCACAAAAGTTTTCAATCAAGATTTTTTTTTTTTTTTTTTTCTGTTTTATCTAGGACTGTGAGACCTTATCAACGGATTGGATGGTCAATAAGCATTTACAGTATACGATGGGAAGGTTTTAATGGCAAGCCTTCAATGACCACTCTTTCTTATGGTGTGGTCCACCTGAAATTTGTACCTGCTTCATTTTTAGGAAGATATCTTAAAATGAGTTGAAAAAACTGATAGATGGCATAGATGTGCAATGTACGAGGTGAGCCTTAAGGTCAGGGTCTCACCTACATCGCTGGTTTCGGGTCGCAGCAAATCGCACTCACAATTCGCGCCACCAAATTCGCTAGGAGAGCCTGAATCCACAATAGGACTATTGTGATGTATTTGATTAAATCCATGTTGTCCATCTGTATTGAAAGCTCATTTTAGGGCGTGATCCAAAAAATGAAGCAATTCCAAATGCAAGATGGACCATAGTACATGAAACAGTGGTGTTGACTGTATTATGTGGGCCACAAAATCTTTGGATCAAGATGATATTTGTGTGGTCTTTTCATCTGGGCGCTTGTGACCTTATCAATAGGTTGGATGGTAAATAAACAATATGGTGGAAACCATAAAGTTTTTAATGGTGGGATTCAATCACGATTGTTTCTAGTGGTGTAGTCCACCTAAGATTTAAGTCACCTTAATTTTTGAGATTATGTTCTAAGTTGAGCTTTAAAAATGTTTGGATGGCATAGATTTAAGTAACATACATCACAGTGGGTCCTGCGGTTAGGTGGGTGGATCGACAAAGAAGCCGCAACCTCTAGTTGCGTCTCGTGGAAGCGGATATGGATTGCTCGATGTGGGGGATTGGGCAATGCTCTATGGGCCCTACCATGATATATGCGTTTTATCCACACCGTTCATTCATTTTTTTCAAAATATTTTAGGATATGAATCCATAATTTAGGCATATTCAAATCTCACGTGAACCGCAACGCAGGAAACCATGGTTATTGATGCCCACCATTAAATTTTTTTAGGGACACAACACTAGAAGATGAAGTTGATAGTTGTCATTTCCCTTGATCCAAGTGTTCCTGACATAACCAACAGGTTGGATGGCAAATAAATATTACAGTGAGCCCGGGTGAGTTTTTAATGGTTGGCGTTCTATGACTACTGTTTTGTTGTGGTGTGGTTCATCTGGGACTTAAATCTGCCTTATTTTTTGGATCATGCCAAAAATTACTTATCAAAAATATATGGATGGCATGGATACATGCATACATCATAATGGGTCCCACATAGCATTGTCCATTAGCCACATGTCACTAGGCAATCGGCGGGGTTTTAAATGAAGGGTAATCTTGCCATTTATAAAAGTTGGTAAGGATATTTTTGTCAAAATTGATCCAAAATTTTAAAAGGAAATCACTCACCGCATTCAGCTATAAGTTTTAAGCCAATGAGTCGTCACTTAAAAAAAACCTTAAATTTTAAGTCATTTTTTCAATTAAGCGCTTAATATCTTTTCATTACCAAACGGTCTGAAATATCAAAATCACTGAAAATAGCATATTTCAGTGATAAGTTCTAAAATTAAGTTTTACCAAATACACCCTAAGCGTCACTAAATTTTCAGCATTTCCTCTTTTGGTTAAACTGAATTTCGCAATTCAATTCACTTAGGCGTCCAAATGCAGCCAGGCGATATGATATAAAAATGACAAAGCTATTCTTCTGCAGTATCCAGAGGAGGGTCACTGTCACCAGGAACGGGCGGTGGAGGTGTGACTTCAGGAGTCTCAGCTTCTGTTGATGCTGCAGTTGACTTGAGAAGAATTCCTTGTTCTTCCATGGCTTCAAGTGCAGCTTTCTCCTTCGCTTTTTTGGCCCTTTCAAACACCTCATCCTGCATAGATTGCTCACTATGCAATCAACTAAAGAAGTATAAAAGAATTACACCCAGGCATCAATCACAGTTACGAACTTGCATGAGAACAGGAACCCATATCTAAACCCTAAGCTTTTGATAGATGCATCCATTTTTCTGCTTTTTGCTATCAGAGAAGTACGCTTCTTCTATGAAAGGCAACGCTTTTTTTTTTTTTTAATCCTCTTCTTTTTCCTTTTGAAAGTACACTTCTAGTACCATCTATTGTGCCAAAATTATAAAAACAGAGGTATTTATCAAATGCATGGGGTGTAATATATCATTGTCCATAGGGTTTGTCCGGATCAGCGGAACTCAAAAATTAAATTTGGAAAGAAAAACATCACATTTGAGGAAAACCATGGATAAGAAAAATTCATGGAACAGAATCTTAAAAAGGTCATTGGTTTTAGCAAATGAAATTTCTGGTCTATGAGTATTGTCTTTAAAAAAAATTGTGGGAAACAGGCTTTTTTGGTTTTGCATAGGGCTGTCAATGGGCCAGGCTTGGGTCTAGCAAATGCAAGAAATTTGAATAGCCTCCCAGCCCGTGGGAATAGAAATTAATTTCCACACCTACTTTTATTTTCACAGAGGAGAACATCACATCTATGAAGATTGATTTCATTTCCACAGTTTCCCATAGTTTTCTACCATTCAGCTCCTTGGGAAAATAAGTTCCATTAGCCTAAAAAACTTTATGGTTTTTTAGAAAATTCTTTTCTAGAACTTTATACTTCATAACACACTCTTTTAATTGCAAGTGATTTTTTTTATTTGAATGAAGTGGAATGTACTGTGGCTGCAGAATGAGTTGGTAGTTGAGTGAGTTGGTACAAGTCGAAGGCTCTAAAAGGGTAAGGGGAAGGCCCAAGAGAACATGGGTGGTGGTAGTAAGAAAAGATTTGGATGACCTGTGGTCTAACTGAAGTCATGGCCCTTGATAGAATGGAATGGCAGAAAAGGATTCATGTAGCCAACCCCAATTAGTTGGAATAAGGCTACGATGATGATGATGCAGTATGACCTGATTTGAACCTCATTGTGAAAATTTGCTATTGCTGAAGGGTGGCGGGCCTCATTCCTTTGACATCCTAGGAACAAGGGTGCCCAATTTCCATCATCAGACAGCTACCCCCAACAGCCTTTTGCAATTGGTGTCCCAGACAAGATTATTACCGTTGCGGGAAACCATGCCTTAGTTTTCTAAGAAATGAGTAGCCCTATTTATTCATATTTCTTGCCCTGATAACTGAAGAACTTTGTTAATCAACAAGCAGAGTGGAGTCAAACATGCAAAGAGAAAGGAAACAGACTAGAAAAGAGGGAAGCGTTCGCAATCAACAGTGACACCTTCTATCACTAATGAGCTTGCAATTTCATTTGCTTTCAACATGATGAATAAGAAAACTACTAACTGAGACCAAGAAACAAAACAGTCTCAGAGTGCGACTTAGCTGGGGAACAAAAATGGTAACACTTGCCCCCAGCTTGGTCAGAATCATTTCAGCTACTGCCATAATCATGCATGCATCTGTCCACGACGTGTTTGCTTTCCACTGAAACCAAGCCGATTCAGGCAAGTCGGCCTGGGGTCAGGTGATTTCTAGATGGTGAACTGAGCACAAGGATCATGAATCTCTTCTAAAACATCACCAAATTTTTTAGCTAATCCTCATACATGACGACTGCCACATGATGGATAAGGCCTGTTTGCTTATACATCAAAGCTGTAATTGCTATGTTTGAGACAAGGTGGGCTTCCATGTTTTTCTTCCCCATATCACAGGTGATAAAGGAATGGGAAGGTCCATTTCATATCGCATTTGTGATTTGGAAACTGCTCATCATCTCCGCTGCCAGAAGCAGGAACACCCACGAAAGCAATAACTGCAACATATTGACTTCTGAATTTTTGGCAAAAAAATATGCCCATATTGAAAATGATCATATATTGAATAATGAGGGATTCTATAGAAAAAGTACTTTAACATCAAAAGCTTGAAATTTTAAAACCCCGACAAGTGATCACTTAGTCATCTTCTTCTATGTTAACTGTATGTTGATAAATCAGTAGCATACGCTTATTTTCTAATATGTTCAAATGTGAGAGGATTTGCCAAGAATTCTAAGGTTACAGATGAAAACTTGATCATTTGAAGTTTTGGAACTACTGTTCCCAGGGAAATCAAAGACAGAAAGGAAGCCAGTCATTATGTAAATCAGATACATTCCTACTGAAATGGCTACCTGTAAGTCTTGCACTTGCTTTCGTTGCTCTGATTGCCACTGACCAAAAACGCTTAAGATTTCCCCTACTGTCGCTTCCACACGTTCGTTAAGTTCCTCTGCCAAAGCCTTTCCCAGAAAAAAAGCATCCAAAATAGCTTTGCTATCATTCTCACCTGCACAGAATACAGCAGAAAAGCTAAGAGATATCAGCCTTGAGGAATCAAGAGAAAACTCTGTATTTCCTGACTCCATGAACCTGGTCCAATCAGAACGGGAGGAATTATATGATCCTTGAGGATATGCATAGTATACTCAAGCTTCCAGCTTCTAATGAGTGGGGCCCATAATTTCATTGATCCAAACAGTTGGTCTACTGGCCCTATATTGGATAGAAATGCCCCAAACTTCTCCCAGGTTGAAAGATCTTAGCACCAATCTTCAAGTATCTTGGCCATTCGATCAATGATTTTTTTTTTTTTGTCACAAGCATCTATATCGACAGAGTGGGGATCGTTTAAAGCAAAATCTTGATTGTGGACCATCTTCTTGTGAGGAGAGATGTGGTAGATGATAGATGTCATGATGTGTTTGGGCACTAGGGCATTCAATGATGGTTACAGTCCTGAGATGAGTTTTGAGTCACAATCATCTAGATTGACAGATTGGGGACCAAAGATCTTGATCACGGACCATCAAGTCTTGAGGAAAAATGCGATTGGCGATGGATGTTTTTATGTGTTTGGGCACTAGGACACTCAATGATGGGTAGAGTTCTAAGTGATCAGATGTCTAGAAGTGAGTCCCACCGGAGGCACCCTATTGGAGAAACATGGATTGTGCATGTGCATGTGCATGTGAACTTGGACATGAAGTTTCCTCATCTAATTGCAAGTTGTATAAATAGGGCCTTTTCTTTTGAGAGACCTAAAAATAGCGCCTGTTGCAATCAAACTTTAATGAGAGACCTTCACATGGCTGTATAGAACAGGCTAGAAACCAACAATCGAATTTTAACAACATACCTTCATATGGCTGTATAGAATGGGTTAGAAACCAAGTATAAATACATGTGCATGCATGTCATCACACGTGCATGTGTGGAATATTCATCATCTAAGCCCTATCCCAATTAACTAGCATCAGCTACGCGAATCCTGTCCTGCCATTCTACTCTATCAAGGGCCAGACCTTCAATTAGATCATAGGTCATCAAGTCTTTTTCTTACTACCTCCATACACATCTTTTTGGGCATTCCCCTTGTGCTTTTGGAGCCTTCAACTTGTACCAACTCACACTCCTAACTGGCACGGTTCTTAGTCTCCATTGCACATGACCAAACCATCTAAGTCTACTTTACCTCTATCTTGTTACCCAATGGTACTACTACTAAGTTCCTTAAATGCATTCATTTCTAATTCTATCCTTACTTGTCTTGCACTCATCCATCTCAACATCCTCATTTCAGCTACGCTTGTCTCATGAACATGTTGTTCTTTAACAACCCAACATTCTGTCCCATAAAGCATGGCTAGTCTTATAGCTATCCTATTCATACGCGTTGCAGCCCATGTCAGGTGGAGAAAGGCTTGATGGAAGCCATTTGATAGTTCTCTATATTACAAAAGGTATGTGTTGATTCCAACCAATTTGTTTTAGATTAATCATGGATATAGCTTTGATCCATTAGTTTGTGATCACACAAATCTATTATGATCTTGAGCTTCTTTGTTTTTTAATTGAATGTGGAACATTCTTGTATTTCTCTTCTTGACCAACCATTTACAAACCACAAACTTAGGGTGCAATTAAAAACCCCACTAGAAGCCACTTCTGGCAGCTTCACTTACAAAATATAAGCTATTCCAAAGTGTAGAATGGCTTCTATTTTGGAAGACAAGCTTCTACCAAATGCACCCTTGAAAGGTCAGGAATGTCCAATGGAAGAGATTTTTGGGGCATGAACCATCCATGGTGGGGCCACCGGCCACCGATGATCAGGATTAGAGAACCATAGGCTCCACATGTACAGACTGAAAACCCAAGTATAATGCACAAATCCTCAGGTTGAAGATCACATAATTCCTCTTCTAAAGGAAACTCCCAGACTTTCAGGCGTACAAATGTCAGCCAAGGTAGCAATCATTGTTAGGCTTCACATTCTTTTCTAGCAAATGGCAACATTCTGAATTGAAGTGCTAATGTTCCTATATTCCAATCCACACCCTCTGTCATCCTTTAATTCGTAAAAGGAATTGTCACCTTAATCCATTTGCAGTCATAGATTGCAGATCTTGATAGCTATCTAATCAACTGAAGGAATGGCGTTTTCAGTCCCCTGTGAACAGAAAAGTACTGCTTTTGTTTCAAATGAACGTGTAGAAAGTTTCTCCCTCTCTTGTGCACTACGAAATCGGACTTTGAAAGAAATCTAAATTAAAGAAATTGTACAGAGGATGAATTCTACGGACCCAGAAGGGACCAAACAATAGCCAGAACTAAATCCCACCAGAGTGCTGAATCCAAAAGGAGCACCTAATTAATTTATATAAATTTGACAGTAGGAACACATTGTACTTGAATGAAAAAATTCAATCGGAACAAAAGGCAACATAAACATCAGAACTCGACAATACAAGAAAATCAGGAAAGAGAGGAAGATGGAGAGCACACATAAAACAATCAAAGTCGGCCTAAGTGTAAGCACAGGCATCAAAGATCTTGAGACGCATTAGGGATTATATTCCTTGGAAAGGTGTCCATTCAAGATTCTTTGGAAAAGGCTTCTCCTTGAGAGACTTGGAAAGAGAAAAACGACATGTCATCGATGATAAAGTGGCTTGGAACGTTAAGGATTGTATTCCTTGGATAGGTGTCCATTCAAGATTCTTTGAATAATACTTCCCCTAGAGAGACTTGGAAAGAGAATAATCAACATATAATCGATGATAAAGTGGCTTCTTATCTTGCAAACAGTTCGCCACTGTGAATTTCAATCCCAGATCTCCTTCTTCTCATCTTGCAAAGAGTTCACCACTTTGAATTTCAATCCAAGATCTTCTCCCCCCCCCCTCCCCCGCAAAGGTTTTCTTCCTCTTTTTGTATTCACTCTCCTCCTCTAATAAGATTCCATTGGGTGTGTTTGTGTTTGTGTTTGTGCGTGTGTGTGTGTGTGTGTGTGTGTGTGTGTGTGTGTGTGTTGAGAAGCACTAAAGGGGAATTTTCACATGAAAAAAAAAATGGAAATCCATTTGAAACTGAAAGACTCTAGCGAATATCCAACCAAAACATGCAAATGGAGATCAATGATCAAGAAATTGAGAGAACCCAAAAAAAAAAGAAAAAAAAAAAGGAGTGATAAAGAAAGAATGGACTTGAAATCGACCAATTGATTCAATCTAAAATTGAATAAGCAAGAGGACCCAAAAAACTTTAAGGAAGAAATTCCAATTAAATTGATTTGAAAAAGAGACTACGAATTAAGAGAGTGGTTTAACATAAGTTTCATTTTACATTAATAGAGAAAAAATTACGAATATTATCAAAAAGGTATATGAAAATGGGCTTAAATATCACCAAAAATCTATACAAAGATATGATCAAAATGTGTACTAAAAATTACCATTTCACTTGTAGCAGTTGCATCATCATCATCATCTAAGCCTTATCCCAATTAATTGGGGTTGGCTACATGAATCTTGTTGTGCCATTCCACTCTATCAAGGGCCAAACTTTCAGTTAGACTATAGATCATCAAGTCTTTTCTTACTAACTCCGTGACTCCATCCACGTCCTTTTGGGACGTCCCCTTGCCCCTTTTAGAGCCTCAACTTGTACCAACTCTGATGTAGGATGCCCTAATTATGATGCATGCTCATGAACTCATATAATCCAGCGGAAATAAAAGACAATAATAATATAAAATCTAGCATCAATCATCATGAACTAAGAAAATCACAAGGAAACATGTAATGGAGCGGGCCATTCATCACTACCATGAAGTATGAGATTCAATTATTGCTATGGTTGGATCCGGCGAGGGATGGAACCTTCCGATCTTGCATGGTCTTAACCCAATCGATCAATGGGGATAACTAGTCCGAAGAATCAAAAAGGTTTCTTGGGTTAGGGATTTGAAAACTTGAGAATTTAGGATTTTGATTCGATTCTCAAATTTAGGATTTCAAGGATTGGGGATAATAGAGAGAGAGAGAGAGAGAGAGAGAGAGAGAGAGAGAGAAGGAAGAAGAGCTTACCTTAGAAGAATATTAGAGGGGCACAAGAAGAAAAGAGAAGAAGAAGATGAAGTTTCATGAGAGAGAGAGAGAGAGAGGAGGGAGGCAACCAAATAGGCTTTCATTCAATAATAATCAACTAATGAAAAAGGTTTAGGGCAACACCCTTATAAAATTCGGAATTAGCATAATTACCAAAATACCCCTACTAACAAAATTTCAAAAAAAAAACATTAGCATAAAAAAACGTGCGCACACTAACCTAAAACTCAAATAACTAAAAATGCATAAAATAAACTCAAATCTAAGATATCCCATGTGCTCCGATGATGGTGTGACGAAAGTGGGCCACGACAAACCAACGGTCTAATCACATCATCATCGCAATCCAACAGTCCGATCATCTCTTCCAAGCAACTTACACATGTCTTCCCAAGGTGGGGTCTTTTCAAATGTCTCGGACTACATTTGTAAGGTCTTCAATGCTCCTCAAGTCGTCGCGAACGATCCAGGCCCGTCATCATCGAGCCATAAAGATATAGGTGTCACTCGCCTCCTACGCTGATGATGTCCGCATCAAATTCACTCCTTCTAGCCATCGTGTTTCGGGATCTCCATTGCACATGACCAAACCATCTAGGTCTACTTTCCTTCATCTTATTACCTATTAATACTACTCTTGGGTTCCCTCAAATGCATTCATTTCTAATTTTATCCTTCTTTATCTTGCCACTCATACATCTCAACATCCTCATTTTAACTACACTCACCCTATGAACATGTTGTTATGCAACTGCCCAACATTCATCCCATAAAGCATGATTAGTCTTATAGCTATCCTATATCAGTTTGAGTGGTACAAGAAGATCGCATAAAACTCCAAAGGCAAATCTCCATTTCTTCCAACCAACTTGAATTCTATGGGAAACATCCTTCTCAATCTCTCCACTCTCATGAATTATTAACCAAAGGTCTCGAAAGTGGTCATTTTGGGAAACTTCTTGGCCATCAATCTTAATTAATTCCTCGTTTTCACCCCTATTGTTACTAAAATTGCACTCCATAATCCATATGCTCTGTTTTAGTCCGGCTAATTTTTAAGTCCTTTAAATTCTACAGCATCCCTCCATAAATCTAGCTTTGCGGTTATACCCTCCTCGTCTTGTCAATCAAGAATGTCTTTTGCAAGCAAGCATACACCATGGAATCTCTTCCTACAAATGCCTTCTTAGCTTGTCCATAACCAATGTGAATGGGCTCAATGCCAACCCCTGGAGTAAGCCTACAATAATAGGGAATTCACTTGTTTCTCCACTAGTGGTCCTCACATCCGTTCTTTCTCTCACACACACATCATTCATCATGTCGATATACCCTCTTGAGACTCTTTCTTTCCCAACACCCACCAAATTAACTCTATAGGGACCCTATTTTATGCTTTCTCCAACTCAATAAAGACCATGTGCATATCCTTCCTCCTCTACCTATATTTCTCCATCAATTGTCTAAGTAGGAAAATAGTTTCAATGGTCATTTGTGCCAGTTGCATAAAGTAAAAATTGACGAAGATGGAAGTTCATCAGAGACAGGAATAAAACCAGCCTCTTTGAAATTAGAGCTGCAATAGGCTGGACTCGCCCGTCAGGCTTTCGGGCCAGGCTTGGACTGATATATTAGGCCCGCAGCTGGTTCCAAGCCTAAACTCTGAGACCATTTTATTAATCAGGCAGAGCTATGCAGTATCTAAGCATCCATTGGCCCAGCCAGCCCAGCCCTTTAGAGTTGCAAGGGAATTTTTATAAAATATCATGCATGATGGGGCACACTTAGGGGTCGTTTGGATAGGCTGTAAATCATTTACTAGTAAATGACTTAAGTGCTAGTAAATGATTTACTACCTTCTGTTTGGATGTAAGTTGTAAATGATTTACTAGTAAATCATTTACAATGTTTGGATAGCCTGTAAATGGGTTATATCCTGTAATTGTATAGTCACACCTGAAAATCAATTTAGCAAATAACATTCAAATTACATGTTGGAATTTCCTTTCAAGTGGATCATTGGGTCGAGCCCATGCCACTAAAGCTTAGAGTTAATCCTAAAAAAAAAACCGAGTAGTATGTGAGCCATACAAGTGGGCCCATGAATTCAAATGCTATTGTCAAAGGCCATACAGGTGGAGAGCCGCTGCCGGAAGGGTGTTTGAAGCTTGGAAGATCACCAGAGGGAGGCAGGGAGGGAGGGAGATTGCAGAGAGAGAGGGAGAGAGCCGTTGGATGTGATTTCACAGCAGGTGCGAATCTGCTTTTAAAGCTGAAATTTGAAAATAACCATCTATCCCATTTACTAGAAAATGAAATCTCACCTTTTTGCTAGTAAATGGGAGAGGGGATTTGCTAGTAAATGATTTACTACAAATGGGAGCATCCAAACACAAAAAATGCCCAGCCTATCCAAACGACCCCTTAATGAACAGCCCAGATATTGCACAAAAGCGGCAGGTGGGCTCGGGGTCAGGCCATGTATAATTATTACGGGCCACGCTCGGACCAGTTTCTTTTGGACCAGGCCAGGCTTGGACCTAGGTTTTACTTTCCAGGTCGGGCCTGGACAGAACTCCGCCATCGACATGCCGGATTGGAGATGATAAACATAAAAGAGAATTACAGGTTCATGCTCAGCAGCAATTGTACAGTTCTCGATGTTGCTTAAGATTCCATACATATGGGGCCATTAAACCTGGGGCCCAACTGTACGGAAACCTATGCAGAAGCAAGCCTGTATGTTTGCTTCCGAGCAGCCCGCTACAATTGCTTGAAAGGGGAAGGAGAATCTGGTATACCTGAGCCAAATCCTTGCCTGTTGTTGCTACACTGCAATACAAGCCTCGAAAATCTTCTGCCGGTTTTGCATCTTGGAATTGGAGAAAGAGGAGAGTGGGCAGGGAGAAGAGGAGGCGAGAGAAGAGCAGAAGAAGAAGAAGAGCAACGGCTAGTTTTCAGCTGAGGAGAAAGGGAAGGCAGAGAAGCTGAAATCGCTCTCATCTCTCCCTCTCTCTGGAACGAACTGTAACGGACATCTCCATGATTTTCCCCCATTTGTATGTTCGGGTAAATCCAACCATTCTAAAATGTACCAGAATCGCATACAACGCCTGTTTTTACACGGCGGCGCGTAAAAACATCCAAGCTATTTGGGGTCCCACTGTGTCGTTTGTATGAAATCTACGCCGTTAGTAATGTAGTAACATTAATACCCACCGTACATTCAAACTTTAATCCTAATAAAAATTTCAACTGGGCCACACCAATGGAAAAAATGTAAAATTACGCCTAAAACCATTAAGTTTTTGAGTCGTGGCCGGCCTGAGATTTTGATCAGGCTGATTTTGCATTAACTCTGCATCCGGGTGAGTTACACCTGATGAACGGCTTTGATGAATGATACACATGAAAGATTGTACACGTGGCTAAGCAATCCTGGCCTCTGATCCATGGGCTCTTGTTTGTTTAAACATGACCGTTGGTTAATTTTTATTAATTTTTTTGTATTTTTAACCGTTTGATGATTTCCATGAATTCCCTTGTTATTTATAGCCAGTATTTACTCGAGCCATGGATGGGATGGCCACGATTGCCTAACAAAGATGGTTCTTTGCGATAATAGGCGATTGATGATGGTTCCTAACAAATAAATGCATCAAATTCTTGCTAAGGACCTATCTTATGTGGATGATCTTGACCGTATATATTTAGGGCCATTAATCAAATGGTTAATATTGATTAGATTAGATTGATGATTTCGTGGTGGCCCGTTGAATGTGCCTTGGACCTAATGAACAGTATAGATTAAAGGACCGGAGTAAGTGTCCCAAGGCAACTAGGAGCACTGAGCATTTGTGTAATCCAATAAGTGTTATTTTTAGATGAGACTTGAAGTGTGTAAGTTCTAAAGTATTGTCCAAGGGGCTTTTTGTCATCCATCACACTTTGCCAATGTACGAGGGTTTTCCCCCATTAAAATCTAGAAAGTGGAGAGCCGATTAGTTGCGGGTTTTTCAGTATTGTGGTCCACCTAAGATTTTGATGTGCTTCATTTTTTACATCGTGCCCTGAAATAAGCTTTTAAAACGGGTGAACAGAGTGGATTTAATGTACATAGACCAAGGTGGACCCCACAATCAGGGATTCACCCATCTTGGTGGATCCGCCGGGGATAGACCGAAGCTGCGCCCGTAAATGACGGGCTGATCCGCGCGAGTGAGACTGAAGAGGCCATCCCCGTCTCACGCATGTGAGATGCGGACCATTCATTCGCGGTACCCCCATTGTACACTTCCCTGATCCAATAATCAGGTGTGTCTTCTGATCAAGTGGGCCACGTGTTTTTGAGAAAGATGGACGGTAGAGAAAAGATGGCCAGTGGTATTTCTTCATCTTGCATGTGTGGCTCACCTGATAGTGTATCATCTTGATTTTTCTTGGGTATGATTTAAGATAGTGGTCCATCTACACCTGGGACTCGCGGTTTGAGTTTGAGCCGTCCAAAGTACGCAAGTGTACGGCACAAGTTTGGTGGATGAGATGCTGCAGCTTGTGAAATGCATCTCTGTCGGCACCGAATCCTCCACGGCACCTGTTGTACATCTCCGGTACAACACCGGAGCTCCATGGGCCCCACCGTATTGTGTCTGAAACATCTACTCCGTCTATCGGGTGCGGGTGATGGCCAGATCAAGAAAACTGACTGATCCTCAACTCAGGTGGGCCTCGCCACATGAACGATGGGGAAGAGACACCAACCATAGGTATTTGAGTTGGGCCGATTCATCATGTGCACGCCACCAAGACGAAGGAATACTCGTAAAATCACCCTCCCCCATGGTGTGGCCCACCCAAGAAGGTGTGATTTACATTGTTTTTCATGGTGTGGCACACCCAAGTAGGTGTGATTTTAGATTATTCCCCACGTTGTGCCCCCACCCAAGTAGTGGCGCAGCCGGGCAGGTGAGATCCAGCACCGTTGGATAACTATTTCAAATTTTATAACTATAGAAACTTCTTAACATGCTTTCACCGAATCCATGAGATATTTTTTTAAATACATGAGCAAACACAAAATTAAACTCAGAATTTTATTAAAAGTAATAAATAATATTTAAACAATGAAATCAAAGTAACAATAAATAGTCCTCAAACCATGATCTATACAACCTAGGTGTCTTAGTTACAGTAGGAAAGCAAATCAAATCAAAACGGAAATCAAAAGTTTGAAATAAGTAAGTTTGCACGTGCATTCTACGCTAGTGCTGACCAGTCGTCAATATGGTCAACCGGTCGTGATCGACCCAAAATAATTCAAAGAGTTAGGCTGTTTTTGAGCAAATATTCGGACCGATCGTCAAATCGATCGTTGATGTTAGACGACCAGTCATCGGGCCTATTTTTCCTTCACTTTTGCCAACTTTTGATCCTTCCTCGTAGGCCTTCTTAGAGTTCTTCTGAGCCCACTCCTGGGTCATTCTTTTGGCTCTACTCCTTTGATGATCAGGAGGACACCTCGCTACATCAAGTAGGTGTGATTTTAGATTGTTCCCCATAGTTTGGCCCACCCAAGCTTTGATCAGGGTTGGCTTTTGAGATGGGTGGTGAATACGAGCGGATCACCTGATGGACTGAGTGGAGGCAACTCTGATTGCTGATTGTAGCACACCATAATGTCCGTACGGTGTGCTGTCGGAAAAGCTCTTTAGACCTGCTATTATCTCTGTGTTTAAACCAGGCCGTCCATCCATTTGACCGGGTCATTTTAAGGAGCCCAAAAGTGAGGCAGACCCAAATCTAAGGTGGACCAAACCATACTTTGACTAAACCATAGGAAGTAGTGGATATCGATCACCACCGTTAAAAGCTTCTTGGAGGCATAGAAAGTTTTGGATCAAGCTGATATTTGTATTTTTTTTTGTTCATGTGAGTACTATGCGACCTTATCAACAGGTTGGATGGCAAGGGGCGCGAATTAGGTATTACCCGGGAACAGCTTAGTGGGTGTTACCCCACCGTATGGCCCACATGGAGGATATTTTGTATATCCACACCGTCCATCCGTTTCTACATCCCATTTTAGTATGAGGTTCCAAAAATTATGCAGATACAAATCTCAAGTGGACCATAACACTAGAAACAGTGTGATTGAGAGCCCCACCATTAAAAATTCCAAAGGGCCAATCGTAAAGTTTTGGTAATGTTTATTTGCAATCCAAGCTCTTGATAGTGTCAATAAAGGCTTGCTGAAGGAAAACTATAAATATCAGATTGATCCAAAACTTTTGTGGCCCACAAAACGTTTTTAATGGTTATTCATTACTGTTTCTAGGGGTATGGTCCACCTAAGATTTTGATCTTCTTAGGATTTTGGATCACATCCTAAAATGATATGTAAAAAGAGATAGACAGCGTTGATATATAAAAACTACATCAAGATGGCCCCACACGATTAGGGTAACACCCACTAAGCTGTTCCGGGGTAAGACTTAATTCCCGCCGATGGCAAGCAAACATTTGACTGTGGCCAGGGAGTATTTAATGGTGGGCATTCAATATGTTTCTTTAGGTGTGGTCATGAGATTTGGAACTGCCTCATTTTAGGCTATGTCCTCAAATGAGCCGTCAAAATAGATGGATGGCATGGATGCACAGAGCTTTCCTGAAATGGTGGTGTGGACATCCAGAACGTTGATTAGGTGGTGTTGCCCAAACCACCCCTGCAGTGGTGTGATGATGTATTGAGGGCTGTGGGCCTATTGTGATGTATGTGTTTCATATCCATGTTTTCCGCCTGTTTTTTTTTTTCCATCTTATTTTAGAGCATGAATCCAAAAATGAAGCATATCTAAAGCTTAAGTGGACCACACCACAGGAAAAGTTAGCAATAATAACACCCACCATTGAAACCTCTCCAAGACCCACCATAATGCTTATTTGTCATCCAACTTGTTGATAAGGTCACATGAACCTAGATGAATGAAAAACCCAAATATCATGTTGATCCAAAAGTTTTTTGGCCCCAATAAATTTCAATGGGTGGCCGTTCAATTACCAATGTTTCCTTTGGTGTGGTCATCTATTTCATTTTTTAGTTCATGCTCTAAAATGAGCCATTAAGATGGATGGATGCCTGGTTAAGGAACACATACATCATGCTGGCCCCCCAGCGCCCAACACATTACCACACTAATGGATGTGTGGGCAACACCACCTCATGCATATCCTGCTACATGCTACACATCGCAATTAGGACAGCCAATGCATGAGGCTAACTCATGACCTTTCTAGGCCCGACTTGAGCTAGGATATTATGCTCGAGCTTAAAATTCAGGCCACTTTTTTACTAGAGGGGACTTGGATTTTGTACAACTCACTCTAAATTTGACCTAGCCTGACTTATTATTATATTATAAGACCAATTTTATAATATAAAAGAAATCCTCAAGTACATCCAACCAGCTTAGAAATTTGGTAATTAATGGTTAATTATTGTTTATAAATAGATGAAAAGTTCCTAGGTCAGATGGGCCCCACCTGCGATGTTTATGTGAAAGCCAACCTTATCAATATGCGTCGAACACCCCCTAATGTCATACAAGACCCAAAAAATCAGCCCATCCGTTATTCAGGTGGACCACACTATTAAAAACAATATGAATGACAAGCTTTCACCATACAAACTATTTCTCTTGGTATGGCCCACCTGAATCATGTATGAGAATGACATTTTGGTCTAAGGCCTAAGTTTTGGTATAACATCTAATGGTTGAATTGGATTTTAGTAGGCCCTATAAAATCAAGAGTGGATGTCTCTCTCTTAATTATTTTCGTTGGTGTGCCCCACCTTAATTATGCGTTTGCTTAGGTTTTCTTTTTTTTTGGCCTTGGCCTAATGTGGGTTATACATCTAATGCATGGTCGGAGTAGATCTCATAATAATTGTAGTATCTTCATTTTGCCAAAACCAAAGGAAATGGGAAGTAACAATCTCACGCTATTTTTTGTTCGTCTCATGCATGCACACATCCACTAATGTAGCAATGATTCGTATGTGTATATGGTCTGAATTGGGTCGTAGGTTAGTCTAAGACTATGGTGCCCAGTGGCCCACTAACATGTGATTTAAATCGTTGAAAATTTAATTTTATCAATTATTATTTATTTGGGCAGTTTAGATGCGACTTAATTCAAAATCAATGGCCAATCAGGTTAGGACCAGAGATCGAGTGTCCATGGGGCTTCTTTAAGGCATTGAGGTATGAATGTACCGGCAATATCTCATACCAACAGTCGAAGCGTGTTTGATTGAGCGAGGATGCACGGTATAGGATATCTGTATGAATGTCAAATCCTTGTTGGTTTTGGTAATTTAGTAATTAGAGAATCCATAGGATTCTCCCTGAGCGTATGGGAACTCTGAAAATAGGTCCAGATATGATCCCAATGTGAAAGAGAACCAATAGATTTGACGGGAGTTGCCTATGGATTGAGATGATGGTCTCTGACTGATTTTTAGATGGGCCATGGAGCAAATATGATGAGCTTTCAAAATGGACAGTTAATCTTATGAATTGGTCACTGAAATTGAAGATATACGGTTTTACTTGAGCTGTATGTTTATTGGTTAACTTTCCATCATGATCAAACTCTTGCAAGCAGGTCTTCTAAGAAAGCAACGTAGGATAGGAACATGTGCACTTAAAGAAGCTTAGACAATTATGGGCGTGTGTGTAACCATTAGAATTGGATATTGACCAAGTAAAATATTCCTTAGTACAGTAAGGTTAAAATGAAAGGCTTAGAATCAAAGATGATTGGATATAATCTAATGATGATTTAAGAGTCCATGTTAAAATTGAACGATTAGACAACTTAATCTATTCATAGAATGTACGGTTCAGATCAATAATTGATCAAGTGCACACACACGTGTATATATATAAGCTTAAGTATGTACATGTGTATATATGTACATGAGAGCAGGGTTCTTAAATCGTTCTTCCAATGATAGGTTAGGTATATACACGGGTAATAAGCAAGAAGAACTGATCAAAGTCTTGAATAGATGTGTGTACGAGCGGATATCAAGATCTCATAGTTGGCTTACTATGATCATTGAGTGGTCCAAAAGCAAAGTAGACGAAATCTAGTGATGATGAATCATTTCAATGGTTGATTTAATGAACGGTCAATAATGCCAGAATATATGACAGCCCAATGCTCATTATGATGTATGTGTGTGAGTATAAAGGTGTGTAAACATGTGCACATTTATGTGACCTCATCTAAGTTCAGTAAAAAAATCTATATACTAAAGTACACGTATGGAAGAGCACTCATATATTTACCCGTGAACAAAAAAAATTAAGTTATTACAAAAGCTACCTAGTCAAATCCAAGAAGACCGTCACACATCTTGGGTTTAAGGATTAAAAAATTAATATGTGCAGTCAAGTCCTCGGTCGCATGATCACAATCCATGTGAATGGCCTCCAAACTATTGACTTAAACATCAATCTACCAATGTGAGTGTCCAAGGGTTCATATCAGAATTCTACATCCATGTTAAATTTACATTCCATTATAGGGCAAAGGCAAAAGGCATGACAAACACTAAGCCAATATTTTCTAATGATGGAGACCTTCCATCCCTATGCAAGTCAATCCCCTTATTCAGGATAACCGTAAATCTCTAAGATCGATGTCCACATATGTATTCTAAGCATTTGTCTCTGTTATAACTCATTTGTGTATTGAGTTCCATAGAACATGACTCTCCCTGATCAATGTCCATTATGTCCAATTTCAAATTCCCTAAGGCTAGAGGATATATTATACACATTTGATTACCCGTCCCCCCTCTCTCTATTCAGGGTTCAGCTTAGGCCTAATAATAAAAGTCAAGGTTGGATTGAACTAGACCCTGTTGACACCCCTAAATGCAATGCAAGTTCGAGTGGAAGTCATATGTAACACAATGGACCCACAACCTTGAGTGTTGTATGCTGCTTACAGCATGTGTTGTTGTAGAATATTTTGACGCATTACAGACGCATGAGATTGGAATTGATTGAGCGTCAATCATTGAGACTCAATCCATGTATGTCTTGTTTACAATACCATTACTGAAACTTGATATATTCCCCCTAATCATCTTTTTTACCCTTTCACTTTAGGAAAAATAATACAAAACAATTATTTTATTTCTTTTTAAAAATAATTTTTTTGAAATGTAAAAATAACATTTGATTTGTACAATATTTTATTTTGGAAAGCTTTAATAAGTATCTTACTTATGTTATTATATCATTATACAAAATTTCTAAAAAAATACTAATGTATTAACAGTAAGAGAATGTGCTTTTACTTAGAAAACATAGGTGTGAAGCACCATTCACACACAAAGTGGGTTTTATGGTGCTTTTTTGGCACAATTTACATGTGCACATCTTAAAAAAAAAATCTTATATGTGAATTTGAGTAGTAATTACATATATTATCGAGTAATTGTCTTTGTTCAAAAGAAACAAAAATAAAACCACACAAACTTAATTTTTTTAATGAAGATATCATTCTCATATAGGATTTTTATATATTGAATAAAGGGAAAAAAATTTCGTTACTCAATTGGAAAGAGGTTTGTTTCTCTTATGATAATAGGGGGTCAACATCTAAGACTTAGCTCTATTTAATGAAGCTCTCTTGGGTAAGTGGGTGTGGAGGTTTGGGAACGAGGTGAATGCTCTGTGGCAGCAAATCGTTGCTACCAAATATGGCACGTCTACCCTTAGTTGGTGGACCAAGTCCTCGTCCCTGTATCGTAGTTCTTTTATCTGGAAAAGTATCAATAAAGCCGTGGAGCCAATGTTTGATAGGATTCAACTTTCCATAGGAAAAGGGATGAGGACCAGATTTTGGTTGGACAAATGGTATGGTGACAGGTCACTGGCTGACTGATTCCCCGATCTCTTTGACATTGCTTCAGACTACGAAGATATAGTGCTTAACTGTTATAACATTGTCAATACCTCAAGCTTTTGGTCTCCTAACTTTTATAGGGATTTAAAAGGTAATGAGCTCTCTAGCCCCATTTCGTTGATTTCCGTTTTGCAAGAGCCTCCCATCCCTAACCTGTCGAAGCCAGATGATACAATGACTTGGATGATGGCTAAGAATGGCCTATTCTCAGTTCGATCATTTTATAATACTCTAGAGGCTCTTAATATTTGTTCGCCCTCTCATACCGGGCCGGTGTGGTCCTATGGAGCTCCCCCCAAGATAGCAGCGTTTGGATGGCTAGCTGGTAGAAAGAGGATTCTTACCGTCGATAACATTCGAAAAAAAGGGATGATTCTGCCGAACGTTTTTCTTCTATGTATGAAAGCGAAAGAAACAGTGGATCATTTGCTCATCCATTGTCCTTTCATCATTAGCATCTAGTGGGGCGTTCTTAGGCTAGCTGGAGTTTCTTGGGTAATGCCGGAATCCATCCAGCCCCTCTTTTTTTGGATGGCATGGCGATCAGGGTGGAGCGTTGGGAAGGAGGAAATAGCGCATCATTTTATTGGTGGTGATTTGGGCCATATGGACAGAACGAAATAATCGTTGTTTTAGAAGCTTATCCTCCTCGGCAGCAGAGGTTTTCTCTAAAGTGATGGTGCTATTTAGAGACTGGGCTCCATGATTTTTCTTTCTTTCTTTCTCTATGTTTTTTTGTTTTTTCTATTTTCTGTTTGTTTTGTGTTCTCTCTCTGCTTTTTGGCAATAAAAGTATTACCTTTCAAACAAAAATATCTTGAATATTATAATCCATAGACATGCAATGCTTTTTAGATTAAATCATTCATAACTCATTACTCTAATCTCTATCATCCGTATGCTCTTGAGAGCATTTTGTGAGGAATGCCAATACTATAAGATCTCTTCAACATTCGTATGCACAACTGTTCATATGGAAATTCGAATATGTAAGTTCATTGTATTCCAAAGATAATTTGGCATTTCTGTTCTTATACACATATTGAAAAAAGAAAAAGAAAAAGAAAAGAATAAATCCTTCTTAAAATGTTAACCATTAAATCAGGATTTAAACTTGCATATTTATTATTTCCATCTCAAATTTTCTATATTTTTCCATTGTCCATTAAATTTTTTTCCAACACTTTTCTCATCATTTCAAGTTTAAATCCCCACATCTTAATCATGCATATACCTGCATGTGCTTAGTTTCATTTTTCTAATATATATAGTTTGGCATTTGAAAAAATTAAAAAAGAAATGGTTTATTTTTAAAGAATCTTTGCTCATTTGGAAAATCCTATCCATCTTATCACAAAGTAAAGGCAAATACTGCAACAGGTGGTTGTACTTGTACCTTACATCATCGAATAATTCCGATACTTTTGTGGTGCCATCATTACTCAATGGTATGGTACAGGAATAAATACAGGATGGGTACAATGGCCACGTAAGGAGGTGAGCTCAATCAACTCCATGTGAAAGAAGTGTTGGTTTCTGCACCAGCGGTGATTCATCTTAGGACTCCCACTGGGTAGTGTAGAGCACAGCTGGTCTGTATGTGTTGTCATGGCAAAGTTCTGCAGGCCTCACCATGATGTATGTTCATACCATCCATTTATTTACCAGATTATTTTAAGGCATGAGCAAAAGCTCAAGTGGACCACACCACAAGAAGCAAGGGGGATTGAATGCCAACCATGCATCATTATCCCCACTGCTTCCTTATGGGGTTTTCCTCCTCAGTCATAGAGAAGAGAGAGTGCAACCTGGTGAGGTCGGGCGTCCAGACCAAATTCTGATCGGGCGACCGAAATTCCATTAGATGAAGAAACTAAGCTGCTGGACTGTTTTTTAAATAGTTGGGCGCCCGAAAATCGATTTTTCTCTTGTGAAGCATGCTGGACTTTTTTGGATTGGGCAGGCGCCCGACCCAACGTGGATTGCATATACGCAATTTTCTTATTGAGTTCTAATTGCTTTGGTTTCTTACTTAAAGGGTTCCAAATCGGGATTAGGTTATCCCATTAAGGTGTTTTCACGTCCAAGGTGAGAGAGAGAAAAAAAAAGAGGAAGAGAGAAAGAGAAAAGAGAGAGAGAGAGAGAGAGAGAGAGAGAGAGAGAGAGAGAAAGCTTGTAGAAGGGAGAAGTTGCTTGAAGAGAAGTTCTTCTGCGCAACCGTCGTCTCAACGCTTCTACGTCTTCGTGATCAGTGAGATCCTCCTATTTTCATAGTTCACTTGTTATTTATCCATCCATGCGTGGGTGAAGAAGGTTTGATCCAAGCTGTGTGTGCTTGTGATCAGTTGTAACGCTCAACTTCATAGTGGATTGTTGATCTGGACTAGGTCCCGTGGTTTTTATCTCTTTCGAGGATTTTCCATGTAAAAACTCCTTGTGTCGTGTGATCGATGCTTTATTCTTGATTATTGCATTATCATAGTCCATATTTTTAGTGTATTGGGGGGCGAGATCCTAAGGCTTTTGTGAAACGCACCCAACACTTCCTGTGGTGCGGTCGACTTTATCGTTGGATATCCCTAATTTGAGGGCTCATGCCTTAAAATGACCTGAAAAAATGAATAGACGGTGTATAATACACATATATATCATTGTGGGGCCATAGAGTTTTCCCACATACACACTACCCATGTCCTTACTGTGTTATGCAGTAGGTAATCTTGTTCCACAGGTAATGTGTACTACTAGAAAAGCTTTCGTTGGCCCTCCATGATGTATACGTTTAATCCATGGCTCAGTTATAGGTTCACAAGAGTTTCAATATGAGGTCATGGGTTCAAGTACCCATTGAGGTGAAAACCTTCTATTGTGTGAGTGCGTGGAGAAAAAAAGCAACCACTCATTTTAAAAGATGAGCCGAAAAATAAGGTCAATCTAGATTTCAAGTGGACCATACCATAGAGAAGCCGTGTAATGTTTATTTGCCTTCTGACCTATTGATTAGGTGACGTATACCCAGATGAAGGGATATCACACATATCAGCTTATCCAAAACTTTTGTAGCCTCCAAGAAGTTTTTAATGGTGGGTGCTCAATCACTACTGTTTCCTATGGTGTGGTCCACCTGAGATCTGGATCTCCTTCAGTTTTGGTCTCTTGCCCTAAAACGAACGTAAAAAAATGGATGGACAGCCTTGCTAAAACAAATGCATCATGGTGGGACCCATGGAGCTTTTCCTTGTATCAGACTATACCACGTCCGTGCTGGGGTGGTACACCACCCAATCCGAGTCCCAACAACAATGCAAAAGATGTGGACTGAACTTGTAGGTTTTTGCACCATTTAAATGTAGTGGTGACTCATCCCCCATTCCATGTACAACTATCCTAACCTTCTAAATTATTATCCCATTCCGGATGGAACTCTAAAATTACACTTGCTAAGCAATCCTAACCATTTGATTAGTGTTTGTCAGATGAATGGTTAAAAGTGAAATTGTGACCTGTGAGTGGATCATTCAAGGGAGTATATGAGATGCTTAACAATATCTCCTCAGATTTTTATTTTTATTTTTTCCTTTTTGCTCCATATACAATTTTCCCAGAGATTTGGACGGTTTGGATTGCCATAAAAATACATCACGTTCACATTTAAAGAGCCAGCACCATTTTTTAAGTTGTGCCAAACTAACACGAGATACCTTCTCCGGTGGACATTCTCGTTAGCCGGGAGCGGATTAGGTGTTACCCGGGTAACAGCTTGGTGGGTGTTACCCTTACCGTGGGGCCCACCATTGATGGTTTGTTGTATATCCACGCCATCCATCCATTTCTCCGGCCCGTTTTACCATGAGATCCCAAATATCAAGCAGATCCATATCTCAGGTGGATCACACCGCAGGAAACAGTGGCGACTGAGTGGTTCACCATTAAAAATTCCAAAGGGTCCATCTTGATGTTTACGTAATGTTTATTTTCAATCCAACCTGTTGATAGTGACAAGAAGGCCTGGATGAAGGAGAAGTAAAAATATCAGCTTGATTCAAAACTTTTATGGCCCACAATGTTTTTAATGGTCATTCAACACTTATTCTAGTGGTATGGTCTACGTGAGATTTGGATCTTCTTAAGGTTTGGGATCACGTTTTAAAATGAGATGGAAAAGCAGATGGACAACATAAGTATACAAAAAAAAAAAAAAAAAAAAAAAAAAAAAACCATCAAGGTGGGCCCCTTGCTACTAGGGTAACATGCACTAAGCTGTTACCCGAGTAACAGCTCTTCCTCGTTAGCCCTATATTTCATGAACGAGCACTGGCTACTAAACTTATCAATTGGCTAGTGGTCAGTGCTCTTTGGGCCCACCATTCATTTTTTCTAAACTAGTCAATTGGCTAGACCATTCATTTTTCCATATCATTATATCATATAAGCCCAAAAATGAGGTAGATTCAAATCTCAAGTGGACAACAACACAAAGAACACCTACGGTTAAAAACTTTACGGGGCTCCAAAAGTTTTGGGTCAAGCTGATATTTATTTTTTTAACTTCTTACAAGTCGGACCTAATCAACAGGTTGGATGTCAAATAAACATTACAGTAGGCTCTAAAGATTTTTAATGGTGGACATTCAATCACTATTATTTTCTTGTGATGTGCTGCACCTGATATTTAGATATGCCTTATTTTTTGGATCAAGTCTTAAAATGAGCCTGGAAAAATAAATGAGTGATGTGCATGAAACACATACATTATGGTGGACCCACAGAGCACCGACTAGCTCATTTTAGAACATGAGCCAAAAAAATGAATGAGAGTTTACCACAATGGTGCACTACATCATGGTGGACCCACGAGTCTACCACTATAAGGAAATGCAATGCAGCCACCCAGTCAGTCGCGCAACACACCCACTGGTGTTGTTAGCAGCGTGGATTTTCACCACTAATGGGTTTTCAGACTGAGACCCCTTGTTGAAACTCTGCATAGTCTACCAACAAGGCAAGGACCCGAACCCACTGGTACTACAATGTTTATTAGTCTTCCAACCTATTTATAAAAGTCACATGAACCTGAA
Source organism: Liriodendron chinense (assembly GCA_003013855.2). Taxonomy (NCBI): domain Eukaryota; kingdom Viridiplantae; phylum Streptophyta; class Magnoliopsida; order Magnoliales; family Magnoliaceae; genus Liriodendron; species Liriodendron chinense. Next base: position 3,245,405 of record PVNU02001268.1, on the reverse strand, counting down.
TGAAGAGAAAACATAAATACCAACATGATCCAAAACTTTTATGGCCCTCAAAAAGCATAACTTTTGTGACCCCTCAAAAGTATTCAATACCAAGCAGTCTATTCCCACTGTTTTCTGCGATGGAGTCCGCTTCATCTTTTGATGTGCCTCATTTTTGGAGCTCATGTTCTAAAATGGCCTTGCAAAATGAATGGACAACATGGATAAAACATACACATCACAACGGAGCCCACGGAGCTTTGATACTAGTTAGCCGAATGGTGTGAGGTTACCAGCCAAATTGCGTCCAACCGTCAAAGCATAATTGTTTGTAGAAAGTGGACTATTGGGAAATTCTTTTAAACCATCCATTCCTTTTTCATTTGGCATGACCCAGTACTAATGAGTGAATCAGCCTATGTTGGGTTAATACCTACATCGGCTAGGGGTGATGAAAAAGTAGCTTCATATACTCTGGGGTCACTCCACCTAATGAGTTAACCTTTTGGGTGTGACACAACACTAGTATCGGAGCAAGGTTATCCGTCTAGGTCCATGCCATGGTGACGCCCACGCCCTAGGGGGTAATCCGAGAACAAGTTCCGAAAGCCCTAAGACCCATTAATGAGGGGGTAAGCCAAGATCAAGTTCCGAGAGCCCCACATCCACTGTGGGAGGGGGGTTGTTGGATTAGCCCCACATCAGCTAAGGACGATGAAAAAGTAGCTTCATATACTCTGTAGTCACTCTACCTAATGAGTTAACCTTTTTGGTGTGTGTGGACACTCGCCTTTTCGCGCTCCCGACCCTCTCTTTCGAAAAGGGGTTGCGCGAATCGCCGTTTGCCACTAGCTCGCTTATTTCTCAAGGGCTTTTTCGGTTGTCGTGTTATCGTAGGGTTAAACTGAATCTTTTGGATGAGTTCGTATAAGACCAGAGTCACCACTAGCCAGTTACTTCGAATCTACAGTCGGTTAGACCCCGTAGAAACGTTAGAGAAGGAAATCTGAAGATTCCTTCATCTAAAATGACTTGTTTTTATCTGCGGTAAGAGATTTGAGGTAAGGGATCACGATTACAGGATGAGAAGGTGTTAGGCACCTACTCTGCCCGTACCAAAGTACAGTCTTTACTTCACAAAATCGAACTAACACTTGAAAGTTTGAATTAATCCTCGTACATTCTCATAAATGATATGGTGCATGTATATGGGTCTGAACAGTAAGAGTTTCTGATGAGCAGGTTCCAATCAGATATGCAAGCCCAGAGCATATGCTTGAACTGACAGGTACTCTATGCGATATGTATAATGTGTATTTGATCGGTCAGAGTTTCTAATGGGTAAGTTCCGGGCAAACCAGGCAAACCTTAAAGCATACGCTAAGACCTAATTAAGTGTTTGTAGTGAAATGATAAGCAAGGGGTTGGAAGAATAATAAATGTTGCACTTATGTTAGATGCGAATGAGATGATGCTGATATAAGAGCAACTGAATGGATGGAGGTTTCGCAAGGGTTAGCTTTGAGTGACTAAGATCGGGACTTAAGTAGTTTAAGAAGCTTGAACCAGGGTCAGGTTGGGCTGGACCAGGGCTAGACTCTTCTCACTCAGGCTCTTCCTTGGTGGAGGAATGGGTTAAGGGGATGCGGTGAACTTCGAAATTTCTGGGTTTTCTATGAAGTTAAGGGATATTAGAAACAAAAGAGAGGCGAGGTATTTATAGCTGCAGAGAGTGGCAGCTCCTGTAAATATTATTGGTGGCCTCCCGGGGCCGCCCGTACGGACGCCCTGCTTCAGCTTTGGAGCATATGAACTCCTGAACCTGAAGCAAAAAAGCTACATGTTCGAGGTTCGGAGTTGCTCCGAAGCTGTGGCTAGGAACTAGGTGAGTTGACTAGGGTTTGAAAGATGAACTGACAAGGTGAGTTGACTGGGTGTAAGGGCTGGATTGATCCAATGAGTTGAATCGGTGATTTGACTCAGCAGGTTGACTCACCAAGTTGACTTTTTTATGATTTTTTGACTAGTTTTTCTTATAGGGATTTTTCAGGCTGATGTTTAAGGATGAGTTGACTGGGTTCAAACTTGAGTTGGGCTATGAATTGGTACTTGCAAGGGTGTATTTGATTGAGTTTGGATTTAGGGTTTGGGGGTATGGTCCTCCATTCATTTAGCTATCTTAACCAGTCTTATAACCGAAGGTGAGGTGTCTACAGTGTGACACAACAACCTGAATTGTTTGTAGAAAGTGGTCTGATGAAGGCTATTGATCTGATGGGCTCCTTCAAGTGGGTCGGGCGTGTAGCGAAAGGGACTCCCTCTTTATCACCAGTGCATCCTCATCTTGTAATCTTTCTAGATGGGACAATTTCAGCCACTTGATCCCTGTGAGTATACATTCAACTAAAATAAGGTCCAAAGACTGACCGGATTTAATCTTCCAACTCAGAGAATTTTGGGGCATGACCATCCATGGTGGGGTCCACTAAACCAACGTGTACTCGTTGATTTGTGAACCCCCACTTGAATGTATCATGACCCAAAATTCTCACAACTTGAAAGATCATGGCAGTTCAATATTTACCCTTTCAGTTAATTTCCACATCTGCTGACTTTTTATTTCAACGGTCTCCTAGCATGCCAGTGACCCAAAAGGGGAGAACTCTCAAATGGAGAGTTTTACACGGTGGGGTCCATCCCAAATGGGGCTAGTCCGATTAGGTTCAAAATTATCGAACTATGGCCCACTTGTGCAGAAAAGGAACTTTGCTGGTCTATTTAGCTTAACCGTCTATTTGTATGAATTGGTTAAAGGGTTGAGATCTTCCTATTTGGATTGCTTCTTGATACGAGGGAATCACGTGAACTAAGAAGTTTTGGTTTGCTTATGTGTAGAAACTAGAGCCACATTTGTTTCACTAATAATTAAGGTATTCTACAACAGTAACAGCCACCGTTACCGTTATGATAGTCTGTAACAATTTTTACAGCTCTTTTTTATTATTATTTTCTATAACTATTTTCCTACTATTATAGGACCGCCACGGGTTAGTTACGATTTGTTACATGGCTGTTACGTGAATTTTATAGGGCCAGTTACAACTTATTTTATTTTATTTTTATTTTTATAACAACTATTATGACCATGTTGTCCCATAACACATATCAGTATGACCATTATTGTAACCTGATTTGGAATACAATAGTAATAACATCAGTAAAGCAAAGTGGGTAATGATTATAATTTCTTTCTTGATAGTATCAATTCCATTTATCTATAATGATAACATTACTTGCTTACATTATCTGTTTTATTGAGACAAAGTATAAAGATGATAATCAATAATATAAAATTATAATAGTTACAAATTTCATTGCCGGTCTTCCATTATATTTGACTCTTGATTTATATATCACGATACTTGTGTTAAACAAACACTGAAATAATAAAAAATGCTTGTTTACATTATACTACCATAGAAACTGGTAAAATAAATAGACTTTAAATGATTCAATGATATGTGTCTTGGAGATGTCTTTAATCTTAACACCAGGGGTTGTCGGTCGATCGACGGGCTTGGCTCGGTCACCCGAAATTACCCCTGGATAAGGTGATTGGTCTCTAGCCACTACTGGAGGTTGTTAGACGACTGACGAGCTTAGCTCGGTCGCCCGAAACTCCTCGAATCGGACTGTGAAATCTTTAGACATATTTGGCCGAGTTCGGTTGCCCGAACAGGTCAGTTGACCGCTGGTCGATGCACTATTTAAGTCAATTTGTGCGATTTTGTGTGGATTTGTTGCTAACTCCAGTTTTATGCTATTTAAATGGGTGTAATGCGGGATTGGGGTAACACCATGAGCCCTAAACATGTTTAAGGGGTTGGGAGAGGAAAAAGCTTAGGTTAGCTTGGGTTTTCTCTTTATGGGGCTTTGATCTAGATAAGTTGTTCTTCATCTCTTGTAACTTTTAATATTAATAGTGGATTCGTCGCTTTGTGCTGTCGGTTTTTTTCCACAAGGGTTTTTCTATATAAATTCGGATTGTCTTCTCTTGTGTGTTGGTTTGCCTGCTTGCTGTTGTGATTTGCCTAGTTTGATTCTTGCTTTCGTGAATGTTTTCTCCCAACAAGTGGTATCAGAGCGTATGTTGGGAGGCAGACAGAATTTGAGATGGGATATCAATGGCATCTGACATGAGATTCGACATAGAGAAGTATTTTGAGAAAAATAATTTTGAACTATGTAAGGTCAAGATGAAGGGCCTCCTGGTTCAGTAAGGATTGAAAGATGTACTCCTTGTGAAGTGATCAGAGACTATGAAAGAAGAAGAGTGGGACAAGTTGGATCAAGAAGCCAATATCTCAATCAAGTTGTGCCTAACGAATGCCGTCATTTATAATGTCATGAGAGAGAAAACTGTGGCTAATATACGAGCGAAGTTGGAGAACATATATGCGAAGAAATCTCTGGAGAACCGCCTGTATTTGATGCTTCATCTATTCAACCTGAAGATGGTGGAGGGAACCGATGTTGAAAGTCACATCAACAACTTCAATAGAATCGTTTGTAAACTGTTGGATGTAGATGAACTGATGAAGGACGAATATCAAACACGTATTATGTTGAATTCTCTTCCAAAATCATATGAGTCGTTTAAAGACTTTTTATGTGCAAGTAATGAGACCATTAGCATTGAGACTATTATCCCAGCCCTCCAGTCGAAGGTGATGAGAAAGAAAAACGGTGATGTGGGTTCTTCTACGACAGTACTGGTTGTGAGAGGAAAAACTTCTAAGTGGGATGGGGATCTTCGCAATCGAGATCTAAATCCAAGGGCAAATGGAAAAACAAGGTGATGTGATGGAATTATGGATGTAAAGGGAACATGAAGAGGGATTATCCGAATTCAAAGATGAAGCAAGATAAGTCTAAAGATTCTTCTAAGGAGGCTAATATCGTAGAATCTACAGATGACATGATTGATGATTGCAATATATTAACTATATCTAAATCGAGGTTTCTTTGCGACTAGTGACTCTTGAATTCAGGTGCATTATATCACATGTGTCTTGATCGAAGTTCATTCACCAAATACAAGAAGTATGACAGTGGTTTGGTGTTCTTAGGCAATAACTATGCTTGCAAGGTGGTGGGTGTTGGTTCAATGCATAATAGGATGTTCGATGGGATCGAGCGCATCCTGACAGGTGTGAGACATGTCCATAGGTTGAAAAAGAATTTGATCTCTCTTGGTGCACTCAAAGCAAATTGGCTCAAGTTCACTAACTTCGATCACTATTGTAAAGTGACAAAGGAGGCATTCGTGGTGATGAAAGTATGGATATGCGGTCATCTTTACAAGTTGATTGAAAGCACTTCTTCAGGTGGAGCTACAACGACTGTAACGGATTCCACAGTTGCTTGTTGCCTAGGCCACATGAGCAAGCAAGACAGGAAGGTGCTGGAGTGATGGGGGAGAGGGGGAGGGGGGAGCAGTGGAATTATGATGTAGATGAAGTAGAGACGGAGGATGGAGCAACGGAGCTTGAAGATTGAAGCCACGGTAGAGATTGTTCGAGATGTCTTCAATCTTGACACCAGGGGTTGTCGGTGATCAATAAACTTGGCTTGATCGCCTGAAATGACCCCGGATGAGGTGGTTGGTCTCTGGACACTGTTGGAGGTTGTTGGATGACCGACGGGCTAAGCTCGGGTGCTAGAAACTCCTCGGATCGCACTGTGAACTTTTTGGACATATTTGGCTGAGTTCGGTTGCTTGAACAGGTAAGGTCGGTTGACTAACGGTTGACACATTGTTTAAGTCGGTTTGCGCTGTTTTGTTTCTAATTTCGATTTTATGCTATTTAAAGATATGTAATACGAGATTAGGGTAACACAAGGAGTCGTAAACGTGTTCAAGGGGTTATGCGAGTTTTAGATAGAGAGGAAAAAGCTTGAGTTAGCTTGGGTTTTATTCCGTGGGGCTTTGATCCGATAGGTTATTATTCATCTTTTGTAACTTCTGATATTATAGTAGATTCATTACTTTGTGTTGTGGTTTATTATTATTATTTTTTTTGTCCATTAGGGTTTTTTCCAAGTATTCGGATTGTCTTCTCTTGCCTGCCTGCCGTTGTGATTTGCCTCGTTTGATTCTCGCTTCCGCATGTATTTTCTCCCAATAATGTACTCAGCATCTAGAATTGTGCATGTGGGTGCCATGGTTCAAACTAAGCTATCAAACTTTTGGGTCCCAGTTTAAATGTAGGATGATCCAAAAGTTTGGATTATTTGATTATCTGACACTCGGATTAGTGGACATTTATTCAACGGTCAAAAATGAAAAATGTTCCAATGGTCTTGTCTTCAAATATGAGGTTAGGATTTCCTAGCCAATCTGATTTTCGAACTGTGTAAAAGTTCGTATGCAGCATCAGACCCGTTGGCAGAGGATGGAATAAACTCCCCTTTTCAGGCATCAATGGTCTGTAAACAGAACAATGGGCCCTACTTGTCCATATTGTCGCCTGAGGATCATCCCCTTGACTGTTGCACGGAGCGAGTGCAACTAAAAGATCCGTGTGGCCCAATCTAATGTGTGTGACATCTCTTCCGTTCATCAATTTTACCAAATCATATTAAAACAGGAGCCTAAAAATAACACCAAGTGGGCCACACCACAAAGAACAGTGGATATAGGGATTGCCAACATGGGAACCTTCATGGGGCCCTCCGTGATGTTTATTCAAGATCCAACCCGTTCATAAGACAATTTCCATCAATAGAGTGAAAAAACCAACATCAGCCTAATGCAATAGGTGGGTCCACCATGGAGGTTTCGATGGTTTTACCTGCGGTACATCTCACCTGAGCACTTGAGTTTTGTATCAGCCTTATTAATGGGATCTGAATCAAGCGATGGAGAGAATAGATGTCACGTACACAACGCAGTGGGCCCCACTTGACTTTTGAATGCTGGCTGTACTGGCCTCAGCGTAAATCTAACCACTTGTTTAAAATTTCAAGTCCCAAAAATTAGATTATACAATCATTGTTTATCAGTCCTACGAAAAATGAACGGTTGAGAGAAATCAATCAATTGCTCAAATTCTATCTACGGGTGTGGACCACAGGATAATAAAAAAAAATGGTATGTGTGCACTTCAATACATGTAGCACGTGCATATGTAAGGTGCTTGCAGTGGTGATTATGCATACTGGAGATAGGACTAAAGGAGTTGCCGTTGGGCAATAGATTATTGGTAGGAGGATTTCTCAACTAAAGAAGCAATCTTTTGATTCTTGTGTATGCTATTCATGGCTACCTCCTTTGATAGCGTTTCAGGTTGTAGTCATTTTGGGATTATTCATTGGGAAGTAGATTGCATCCAGTTCTTAAAGAAAATTTGTTCCAGGCTCCCCACAGCGATATATGGGTTTTATTCATGGCGTCTATCCATTTTTCCATATCATTTTAGAATATTAGCTGAAAAGTGGAGAAGATCTAAAGTTTAAGTGGACCACACCAAGTGAAGCAGTGGTGATAATGACATTCACTGACGAATAGAGCTGAGCACGAGCCAAGCCAGCTCAGCTAGGTCCCTCGACTCAAGTCAACTCAAACCGGCTCAATTTGGCTCGATTTGAAGGTTACATTCAAACCAAGCTAAGCCATTTTTCCAACCTCGAGATGATTTTCAAGCTAAGCTCGTGCTAACCCAAGCTCGATTCAACTTGGCTCGAAGTTAGACTAGATTGAAGCTCCACCAGGCTGACTCACTTGTAAAAGCTAAAAAAATATATTTTTTAATCCTATATTAGAAGTGAACAGCGAAATGAGAGATGAAACTCTCTATAAAAGTAAATGGGGGTGTCAATGAGCTTTGGGCTGCCTTTGGGCCCAGTTTTAAACAGCTTTAAGCCTGACTTTTGGGCTGGGCCTAGCAAGCTCGAATTGGGCTCGAACTCACTCGTGCTCACCTCTACTGACGAAACCTTCCTTCCCATCCAACCTATTCGTAAGGTCATATAGGCTTAGATGAAAAGAAAACACAATTATTTGTTTGATCCAAAACTTCTTTTACTCCGGAGAAGTTTATAATGGCAGGCTTCAATCCCCACTGTCTAGCCCACTTAAGACTTGGGTTTGCTTTATTTCTGGGCTCATTCCCTAAAATGCCGTAGAAGAATATGACCAGACAGTATGGATAAAACTCATACATCACAATGGACTTAGAGTGTGTATTATGGTCCTACGTGTGACAGGAGGCCATTCGCTTCCCATCCATTCTTACCAAAAAGTCATCTTGAACGTTTTTCCACACAACTGCCATTATGAGAGAGATAATGGCAGTTTCATCTCTCATTGGAAGAGTATCTTTCAAGGACGTGAATTAGGTGTCAGCCTGGAACAGCTTAGTGGGTGTTACCCGAACCTTGTGGAGCCCGTATTGATGTATATTTTATAGATCGACATTGTCTATCTGTTTCTTTGTATCATTTTAGGATGTGATCCAAAACCCTAAGAGGATCCAAATCTTAGGTGGACCATACCACTAGAAACAGTGATGAATAACAATTAAAAAAGTTTTGTGGACCACAAAATTTTTGGATCAATCTGATATTTATATTTTCTTTTCATCAAGACCTTATTGATATTATAGAGAGCTTGGATTGAAAATAAACATTACCAAAACCTAACTATAGGCTCTTTGGAATTTTTAATGGTGGAGCACTCAATCACATTGTTTCTAGTGGTATGGTCCACTTGAGATTTAGATCTGCATAATTTTTGGAATCTCATTCTAAAATGGGCTGTAGAAAAGGATGGACGGTGTGGATATACAAAATATCATTCATGTGGGCCATAAGGTAAAGGTAACACCCACTAAGCTGTTCCTAGGTGACACCTAATGCACGCCCATCTTTCAACACAAAAACATATAAAAGCTTGAACATGAATGTTCACACATGTGACACATTAGGCACATGTAACACAGTGCACATAATATAATAGCTGCATGCACCCTTTGCATTAAAGATGAGATTGCATTTTTTTAGCAAGTATTCCCTATCTTATTATGGTTAAATATTGAGTAGATGTGTAATTATTTTTTCTTAGTTCATGTGATTTTCAAACCATAAATTAGTTGTCTGTCCAAACTGTTAGTACACCCACCCCCGCTCTTAGTCACACCGAATCGATGCCTAGACTGTGATGCTGAAACGAGTACAATGGCATTTAGAAATTACTTAAAAATTTCACATATTTCATACGAGTAATTTAAATTAAACGGTCCAAATCACGTGTACTAATTTCAGTGTACTATGACCGTACCATCAAATGGGGGACATTTATTAGACAGTTAATAATGAACAAAAATCCAATGGTCTAATTTGAACAGACAAGTCTTCATAAATCATAGGTTACAATTGCTCAACCAACCTAAGTCTTAGCCTGTGACTTAATGATAGGGGTTTTCGTAATTTTATCGGTTTAATTTGAGTTGATACACGCCACGTTTACCGTTTCCAAGTGCCTGCGTATCAACTGCCACACTCAGCCAGAGTATCAAATAACTTCCCTCCGTTAGCATCTAACGCATCTTACTCCCACGCGCCCGAAACCGATCGCTTACTTCCTTCGACCTAAAATCGCAAATAGCAGCTGGATTCAAGGGCATTTCTGTCAATCTATTCCATCGTCCATAGCTCTTCGTTTTTTGTCCTTCTCTCGAAGGAGGAGGTGGGTTTCAACTCCTCAGGCAGTGTAAAATTCTCTGCCCGCAGTTCGATATCGTCTTAACATCACTTTGCGTTCGAATTCGTATTCCCTCCGATCGCCGTTTGTTCTTCACCAGAATTCTGAAACCGATTTCGGCCACTGATTTCCAGTAATTAGTACGTTATTCGCTTCTAGTCTTCTCATCTTGCTGCTTCTAGGGTTTCTTTCTATTCAATTATCTACTGAGCTCTGTTAAGGTTTCTACGATTCTTAGTATCTACTTTTTCTCTTTTCTTTTATTCTAATTTGATAGGTTTGATTAGGGTTTCTACAGTATAATCAGATACCATCTCAGCTGCAGTAGCCAAAATGTCACCAATTTCATTAATTACTAAATTGCCCTTCACTGTTAGAGAGCTCGGCAACTGCATTTGATTTTTTTTAAAAATAGATTAGGACAAGGCATACCATATTGCTTGGATTAAGATGAGACATAGTAAAGCTTCTTGATCTATTTGTATCATGTTTTTTTTTTTCCTTCTTCTTCTTATTATTTTTTATTTGTAGGTTTGATTGTTTCTATGCCACCAATTTCATTAAATTACTAATTTGCCCTATTCTGTTATTTGTTAGGGAGAATGGCCACCGCATTTACTATTTATTTTTGAGAATTTTTTGATGCACTTCTTTCAGAGGTGATACGTTTCGAATACGCGCACACATGGTTTTGCTAGAATCATGTTGATTGGATTATCCTAACTTGTCGAATGGGGTCAATTTGTTACAAGTGGACATTGTTTAGAAGCAATAAATCACATGGTTAGAATTGTAAAATCAAAGTGTTGCTTTAGAGTCATAAGAAATACAAAGTGGGATTTATCTTAGATGTTTCAAGACAATGATTGGACCTATTTTGTTTCTCCAATTAATCTTGACGGTCCATTTTCATACTATTGATCGGAAGCTTAGGTTCACTTGATTGGCATGATTTTTGCACCATGGCTTGCTCCTAGTTGTATGAATGAATGAACGGGGGCATGTGCATGTGCGTGTGTGTAATACAATACCATACAATATAATATAAAATATAGATCAGGATAAGGCATGCCATATTTATGTGGATATGGAATGCATGGAAGGCTGTAATTAGGAGCAGATATCATATTTGGGATCTTGTGTCTTTGGGGAAAAGGGTGCATACATATAATGATATAACCTCTACTACAAACGACTGATAAAGAATCTCCATTTTCTGTTTGGCAACCAAGGTTGTAACCCGAAGTGCGATGACCCATCTCATGGTCTCGTACTTGGAAACTGAAGGAGCTTACCAGCCAGTATTAATGTGGTCATGCACTGTGGCAGGCAGAATGGAACAACAAAAAGTTACCAAAGGGAGAATGATACCAAGCCAAACTGGATCTACAGACCTCCAGCAAAATCTGCAGCATGAGTTGCGGAAATGTCTTAGGCAAACGGGGAAACCAAGCGGAAAATGCACTGGTGGCTCAGTTTTCAGGCCGGGATGGTGGGGCCGAAGGAGATAAACAAGAATACAAGATGCTTCCAAGCTCTATTAGCAACACACACAAAGTGCAGAGATTTTTGAACCGGAAGAGAATAGACACCGTTCTCTGTGCAAGAGAGCTTTTTATAGAATTAATAACCAACATAATTCCTTCATCAACTTTTAGCTAATAAAAATACCCTAAACCTACTCAACCAATAAGAAACAAGCGTAAAAGCTCTCCCGCAATCAAAATAGAGCTCTCAATATATGGACCAATTGGAAAAAAAGGGTATAACTCATAAAAATCACAAGAAATAGCTAAACTAGCAACACTATAGATTCCATGTGGGATCCTGACGGTTCCAACCAATCCACGTGTTATGTGCCCTCCAAAGCATCAAAATGACATGAAAACATGCCCAAAGTCGAAGAGATTGGAAGGAAGCATGCTAAGAGGGTGTGCAACACTTTCTTCGGACTTCATGTAGCTTTGGCAGAGGAAATGGTAGGGCAATCTCCTTTCTAGATTGGAACCTCTGGACATAGTATCCAACAATTTTTTCTAGCTGAGTTTTTATTTTTGCTACTTGGTGGCTTCTGACAGCTTCCACTATATTAATCGTAACTTTCTCAGACAGTATCAGAACTGTGCGTTCTTACACTTGTTCGAAAGATGACTTGATAAGGTTTCAAGTGAAACCAATTTTATATTGTTTCGATCTCCGTTGACATCCCAAAAGTGGGCCGCATGTTGCTGCACATGATCTGGACAGATATTCGTGGGGTCCATCTGTTTTATGTGGGTTCTGTTGGGGTTGAGATTTGGACTTGATGTGTGGGGGGGCCGCGGGGCAACTCGTGTTGACCTTCATTATCAACTTTGGTGAGTCTAGTGGGCCAGAAATTTGGGATGATCTAGACCATTCAATCTGTCCATAGAATGGTTGGTATGATCCCTTGATTAAAAAATGTATACCCTACGCCAAGCGACAAACACATTGGCCTTTGGATTGATTTAGATGGTGCAAATAGTGGTCCTCGTGGGTCAATGATGATGACCACTATGTATTGTGTCGAAAATTCAAGCCTTTGAACTGTTTGAGCATGGGCCTTGTTGAAGTCAATGGTGGAGGAAAATTTTGTTAGATGCTACCCGTATTAGGGAAGTAGAGTTTTGATAGCTCTTAGGGAATCGATGAGGGTACGGTGCAACCCATCAAGAAGTAGATCGGTCGGAATCTCCAGGGTGCTTGGGAGAGGGAGAACACTAGAGAGGGGACATAGAAGAGTTGGTAGCACAAGCCCAAGTGGCGCTCACCGGGCAACTGCCGCGAAAGCAAGATTAGGGGGTGATTTCGAGAAAGATGGAGATATTTAATCATCGGGAGAAGAAAAAAGAAAGTAGGTTATGCGCAGTGGTTTTAATATTATCGGGGAACAATAAGGAAAGAGGCGGAGGAGGTCGCGAATGGGTTCAGGTCTGGAGGAAGAGGGGACCGGAAGCCCGGTGAAAGGGGGAGTGGAGGGAACCTTGAAGGAGCTTCCATCACTATTTGTCAAGGAATTCCTTGACGGGTGGTCATCGATCAACTTTTCGAAGGTGCTTGGACAAGCAAGAGAGGTTATGGAGGTGGTGATTACTTGTTTTTGGGGGTCGGGGGCCCCTCGTGTCTTCGCTTTTGTTCACATGAGAATGGAAGAGGAGCTGGAAAAGGCGATCGAGTTAGTTAAATGGGGAGAGCTTGCCGGAAGGAAAATGTTGGTTCAATGGGCTGGATTTCGCTTGAAGGTAGGCAAACTCTTTGGTTCGGAAAGCGCACGGTTTGGGTTGGTTCTCAGTGAAGTCTTTTTACAAGATGCTTTGCCTTGGGGGCAATGCAAACCAAGAGAGGCATGCTTATTACTTTTGGTTTTACAGTGCGCCCCCAAAGGTTGCTGCTTTCACTTGGTTTGTAGGTCGAAAAAGGGTCCTCATAATAGGTAACCTTCAGAAGAGGGCATTGGTCATTCCTAATATGTGTTGTCTTTGCAAGCAAGACGCTGAAACCATTGATCATCTCTTCATTTTTTGTCCCTTTATGACTAAAGTTTGGGAGCATTTTAATGCCAGCCTTGAGGAGCAATGAGTTATGCCAGGTTTGATTAGGGACCTTCGGGCTTGGCATGGGGGAGGCGGGGGTAAGAGAGACGGATTTTCTTGGCATATTACGTTACCGACTTTCTGATGGATCATCTGGGGTGAGAGCATTATTTGGAGATTGTTTGGGCTCCTACTTTGGAAGGCAGTTGCAGCTACGGAGCATCATGTTCGTAATTCCATTTCCTTCTCAATAGGCAATGGTCAGCGTATTAGATTTTGGGTTGATATCTGGTGCGACGATCAACCACTCTAGTCCAGGTTTCCAACGATTACTAGGCTGGCTCCAGATCGGTTCGTCAAGGTAGCAGAGTGTTTTTCAATGTTGGGGGGTAAGATTGTTTGGGCTCCTCCTTGTCGCAGGAATCTTTCAGACTCTGAGATCGAGGACTTCGCTAATCTTCTCGGGATTCTTAGTTTCATGAATGTGGAGTTGCATGTTCAAGATTCCATGGTATGGGCAAGTAATGTGTCCAAGAACTTTTTGGTTAAGTCGCTTTTTTAGCATGGTGTCCAATTAGAAGCAAGGTTTTCCTCATCCGTTCCATCATTGGTACTATGGGGCCTCTCCTTGGGTGGCGGTGTTTGTCTGGTTGGTTGGGCGAAAACGGATCCTCATAGTAGACAACCTGCGGAAAAGAGGAATAATTCTTCCTAACATTTGCTACATGTGTATGGCGAATGAGGAGTCCATCAACCACTTGATGATTCACTACCCGATTGCTGCTAAGGTGTGGAGTCATTTTCTTTCGTCTTTCCACAGTCTTATGGGTGATGTCGGAATCAGTGGAAGACTTGCTATGGGCGTGGCAGGGGGGAGGGGTGGGAAAATCTCGAAAAGCTATTTGGAGGCTTCTCATTTCGGCAGTGTTTTGGGCCATTTGAAAATCCAGGAACGAATGCTGTTTTCAAAACATCCATCCTAGTGTGGTTGGGACTGTTAAAAGAATCGATGGATTCTTAGAGAGTTGGGTGTAGTGCCTTTAGTGGTGTTTGTCTGTTTGTGGGTGTTATATTCTTTGCTCCTTTTGCGAGCTTCCTAACAAAATTTCGTCATCTTTCAAAAAAAGAGAGAGCATTATTTGGAGTATCCCCGATATTATCGATGATATTTTGTCATCTTTAAAAAAAAAGAGAGCATTATTTGGAGTATCCTTGATATTATCGATGATATCCCCGATATTATCCGTATCTCCAACTTGGCCATACCAATAACACCGGTAGTATAAAAAATTCCATATATCAACGATATATCGCTAAGTATCGTCAATGTATCGCCAATATTTTCGATTGCGCTTGTATTGCCAATGTGTTGACAATGTTTCGATAATACTGCCAATGTATCGATATCACCACAAATCCGTTTATTAAGAAAAAAAATCCATTTCTAATTTTTTTTATGGGTGCCATGGCTGTATTACAAAATGCATGTTTGTATGTGTGTATATATATATGGATGGATGGATGGATGGATGGATGTATGGATGGTTGGATGGATGGATGGCTGTGTGTGTGTGTGTGTGTGTGTGTGTGTGTGTGTGTGTGTGTGTGAATCCACTATTTCCCCCATGTTTCCTTGAGCCAACGATACATGCTTTTTAGGCCCCGTTAATGGCAACTTATCATTTGATTATTAAATATGCAAATATGCGTCTTTTTCGCTATCATTTGATTATTAAATATGCAAATATGCGTCTTTTTTGCTATTATTTGATTATTAAATATGCAATATGTGTATTTTAGCATCTCTTGAAATATCATTAAAAAACTCTACCATTTTCCTCATGTTTTCCCAATGTTTTCCCGAGTCAGTGTTACAATCTTTTAGACCCCCACTAAAGAGAATCTTTTTATGTATGTGTCTTTTTTGCCATTATTTGATTCCCAAATTTGCAAATATGTGTATTTTAGAATCTCCTGAAGTTCATTGAGAAATTCCACCATTTCCTCGTGTTTCTCCAGTGTTTCCCTCAGTCAACGATAATATCAGTGGTATTGATACATGTTTCTGTATCCCCAACCATCGATACATGTAATGATACTGATACGACAAACACCGGATGAGAGAAACAGAAGACGATTCCGTAACTCTTCTTCTTCCTTCGAGGCTATTGTGGAGTCCATTAGATTGTTGGTTTCTGAGTGGCTAGCCACTTGTACAGTTGTCTCTGGTTAGCGTAGCTGCCACTTTTGTGCAGTTTGCAGCTTTTGGCTTTTGTATTCTTTCCCTGTCTGGCTATTGCTGGCGGGTCTTTTAATAAATTCCATCATCCTTCAAAAATAAAAAAATAATAAAAAGATGAGATTATTGAATGTCTTCTTAACTTGTCAAGTTTCCAAATTGCAAGAACTTTTGGTGAAATGCATGCAATGAGATTTGTGACCAATCGTTTTCTTTCTATTCTATCCACTATCAGACTGTTCCAAGGTATTCCGTAACGGTTATGGTGCCCGTAAAGGCCACCACCGTTACTTTTACAATGCAGCGTGTAACAGCTGTTATGGGGGTTGTAACCGCTGTTACGGTCTCTTTTTTTTATTATTATTGAGAAAAAAAGCCCGAAAAACTTTTATCGGCCCTATAATGGACCGTTATGGGGCCATCAAGGCCTTTACAGGGGGCATAATGGGCCGTTACAGGAGCTGTGATAGCCTCTACGGGTCATTTTTCCATAATGGGCCTTTACGACCGCGTAGTGTGTAACGGTTGCCACTGTTACCTTTATGTGACAGTCTTTATGGCCACGTAATGACCTTTACGGCACACCATGGATTGTTCAAATAACTAGGCATTTCTATTCTAAATGCATCTTTTGCTCTACCCCACCTGCTTTTCTAGGATTATATGTTAATGGAAGTGATAATTTGGTGGAAGATGCTATTGTATTTAATTAACACAATTGAATGAGAGGAGATTGCCTCATAGGTAGTATGGATGTTTCCTCTATCCACCTTTCTTCTAGGCAATGCCTGCACGTTTGGGATTTTTCTTTTCCTGCGCAATAATAACCAGCACTCTCAAAAATTCCTTTCCAGTCTAATTTTAAAGGTACCAAGGATGATCTCTGCAATAGATCCGATGAACAATACTCCTAAGTAGTTTCATGAACTTTTGGAACGTGACATGTAGCTTAAACTTTCGGCACCACCGCCCTTGCCAACCAGTATGATAGTTTGAAACCCTGGGTGGTTTTGCTTGCCAATAAATATATCTTTTTGGATGCATGGACATGGATATTGCTGAGGATGAAATGTCCTTTTTGGCCTAAGCATATTGTATTCGTTCCTTAACATCCCTTTTTTTGTATAGGGATACACTGGATGTATTAAACGTAGGTAAAAGATTTGCTGGTTCTGTTTATCTGTTTCTTTTCTTCTTCCTTTTTTCCCGGTTGTCATCTGGTGAATAAAATTTCACCAATCATCCAAAAAGAAAAAAGAAAAAGAAAAAGGTGAAATGCTGAAAGTATAACTAATTACCCGTGGTAGCTTGCTTTGGAGTTCCAGTAAGACTTCAACATCATTGTTATTAACGGGGACAATATATCTTTTTCTTTTGGAGAACCAAATGTTGCATCAGTCCGTGTGAATGTCGCGATAATATTCACTTAAGGAGAACCAAATTCTGATGAAGATGGCTTTATAAGTTTCACAACCTTCATTCCTGGTCTTCCCTTATGTTAAAATTTTTCGTATGGATGTGTGCCTTCACTTTTGCCTTTCCATTATTTCTTTCTACTTTTTTTTGCCTTGTGAAAGATAATGGCGACTTCATTCAAAGCGAGGACAAAAATAAAATAAAATAAAATAAAAAATTAAAATAAAAAAATCAGGAGGGGATTGAGGTCGCAATTACAATAGAAGAGAGGAACGAGCGACTTTTAGATAGCCTATCAGCCAACCCATTTGCATGTCTGCCAACTTGGGCAAATGAAATGTTTGGCTTCAAGGCGAGCGATATATTGAACGTCATTACGTTTCCTATCTACCAGTTGAAGAGAAACATGAGATGTGAGAAGTGAAGAAGAAGAATGAGATGTGAAAAGGAGATTTGTGAGAGAAGAGATAGAGAAAGATGAGAAAAGAGGTAGAGAGCTCAATCCGTTTTCTCTCCCTCTTCTTATTTTATAAGTAGGGTTTCCCCAATTTACATAATAACACCCTATCTTATGACA
This sequence comes from Liriodendron chinense, assembly GCA_003013855.2. Taxonomy (NCBI): domain Eukaryota; kingdom Viridiplantae; phylum Streptophyta; class Magnoliopsida; order Magnoliales; family Magnoliaceae; genus Liriodendron; species Liriodendron chinense. The sequence continues at coordinate 3,227,877 of PVNU02001268.1, read as the reverse complement.
TATTTACATATAGGTCCAAGAATGGACTTTATTACAGAAATACCCTTATTATTCCTAATATTCCAACACTTCCCCTTAAGTTGGTGTATGGATGTTAGTCATACCTAGCTTGCCAGAAATCTCTTGCAGCATAGATGAGTTAAGGACCTTTGTAAATATGTCTGCCAATTGATCTGACGATCTGACAAATGGGGTAGTTAATAGTCCAGAGGCTATCTTCTCACGAACAAAGTGGATATTAACTTCAATATGTTTAGTCCTCTTATGAAGGACTGAGTCAGATGCAATGTGAATAGCCGCCTGGTTGTCACAATAAAAGGGAATAATTGAAGTGGTAGGAAAGCCCAACTCTCTCATAATAGATATCAACCACAGTAGTTTGTAAGTCCCATGAGCTATAGCTTTGTATTCTGCCTCTGCACTAGATATTGACACAACGGATTGCGTCTTGCTTCTCTATGTGACCAAGTTACCACCAACAAATGTGCAGGAACTAGAGGTTGATTGTTTGTCTGTTGAACATCCTGCCCAGTTAGCGTCAGAAAAACCAGTAATGTCAACATGTCCATGATTCTTGTACAAAATACCACGACCTGGGCATGATTTCGGGTATCTCAGTATGTGATGTACGACCTGCAGATGGGGTGCCCTAGGTGAGTGCATAAATCGACTGACAAGACTTACTGCCTGAACAATATCCAGTCTTGTAATCGTCAAGTAGATAAGTTTTCTCACTAATCTCTGATACATGCTAGAGTCTTTCAAACTTTCACCCTCAGCTGCATGCAATGAATGTTTCTGCTCCATAGGGGATAAGAGCAGGACAAGCACCCAATTTTCCAGTTTCATTGAGAAGATCAAGAGTGTACTTTCTTTGAGAGATGAAGATGCCTTTAGATGAGCGAGCCACTTCAATCCCCAGAAAGTACCGCCGAGGTCCCAGATCCTTGATTTCAAATTTCTTGCTTAGCTTTTGCTTGACCTGATCAATGAACTCCAAGTCATCCCCAGTGAGAATAGTGTCATCCATATATACAAGTAGAATGGTTCTTCCCTCTTGGCGTGTATGGATAAAAATTGTATGATCTGCCTGACACCTCCTGAAGCCAAAAGAAAAAATAGCTGCATTGAATCTGACAAACCAAGCTCTAGGGGATTGCTTAAGGCCATAGAGGGCCTTTTTTAGCTTACACACTTTCCTAGACTCTCCCCTTAAGCTGAAAACCTTGAGGCAAATCCATGTATACCTCTTCTTCCAGATCACCATGGAGGAAGGCATTCTTCAAATCCAACTGAAACAAGGGTCAATCAAGATTTGCAGCCAAAGAGATAATCAAGTGAATCGAATTCAACTTTGCTACGGGAGAGAGTCTCATTGTAGCCAACCCCAAAATGTTGAGTATAGCCTTTGGCAATGAGTCGTGCTTTGTAGCGCTCAATCGTGCCATGTGCCCGATATTTGGTGGAAAAGACCCACTTGCAGCCAACTGTAGTTTTACCTAGAGGTAAAGGAATAAGATCCTAGGTACCATTTTTCTGGAGAGCAGCCATCTCGGCTTCAATTGCCTGCTTCCAAGCCGGTACTACAAGTGCCTCAAGAACAGACTTAGGAACACTGTGGGATGAAATGACGGCTAAGAAAGCATGATAGGGTAGTGAGACAGAATCATATGAGACAGTTAGAAATGGGATGTAATGTAGGATGATGACTACGAGTGTGTGATGCAATAGGGGATGATGTATTAGTAGAAGGAATAGGAGGAGAGGAGATACCTGAACTTGGAAGAGGAGCTAATGATGCGGGTTGATCGTGTGATGGTCTCGACTTGCGACGAACATATGTAAGAAGACGCTTGGGCGTCGTGGAAGATGTCGGAGGAGTATCAACAGTTGGCAATGGAAGAGAGTGATGTGTATTGACAGTTTCAGTATGGTCAGGGAATGGAGAATAGAAAGGGCAATCTTCGAAGAACGTGACATCCATATACACAAAAAATTTACTTGATGAGGGATCATAACATCTATTTTCCTTATGTTGAAGGGAATAGCTGATGACAATACATTTGACCGATTTGTGAGCAAGTTTGTCCCTGGAAGGACATAGTAAGTGCACAAAATAAACATAGCCAAATACTCGAGGAGAGACAACAAACAGAGGATGAGATGGTTTCAAGACATGTATTGGAATATTCCATTCGAGAACACAGGTAGGCATTCGATTAATCAGATAACATGATGTTAGTAATGCAACAAACTAGTATGACTTAGGAACTTTCATTCTTATCAACAGGGAGCGAGTGACCTCAAGAAGATGGCAATTTTTGCGCTCTGCCACTCCATTTTGTTGAGGAGTGTAGGGACAACAGAGTTGATGATGTATGCCATGTTCTTGGAGGTATGATTTAAATGCATTTGAGGTATACTCTCCACCATTATCAGACCTAATAGTCTGAACTGTGCAACCATACTGAGTCTGGATTATCTGATGAAATAAGAAAAACAAATTTAGCGAATCATCATGGTGACGCATCAAATATACTCAAGTCACACGAGAGAAGTCATCAATAAATGTAACAAAATAAGTGAAACCATCTAGAGATGTAATGAGACTAGGTCCCCAAATATCAGAATGATCCAAGGTTAGGGCTGTCAATGGCACGGATCTTGATCCGTATCCGATCCGTATCTGATCCGATTTAATCGGATTCGGATCAATAATCGGATAATCGGGTTGGATACGGATATCCAAAGATGATCCGTTTAATATTCGGGTCGGATTCGGATCAACCTTGATCCGGCCCGTTAACGATCCGACCCGATAAAAAAAATAAAATAAATAAAATAAAAACATATGATAATCTCTCTCTCTCTCTCTCTCTCTCTCTCTCTCTCGGATATCGGGTCGGATATCGGGTCGGATCATAATCGGATCGGAAACGGATTTCGAAAAATTTAATCGGGTCGGGTTCGGATCATATACTTGTGATCCGAATCGGATTCGGGTCGGATATATTCTTAATCGGGTCGGATTCGGATCATCACTGATCCGGCCCGTATCCGACCCGTTGACAGCCCTATCCAAGGTAAACAATTTATCAGAATGATGTTCAATAGTAGGGTAAGAACTTCTAACACGTTTGCTTAATTGACACGTTTCACATTGAGAAGCAACATCACTAATTTTATTCAAATCTGGAACAAGAGATCTCATAGTTTTAAGAGACACATGACTTAGTCTGGCATGCCATATAACAATAGACTCTTTATTGAACTGAACATTATTAGACTCTAAATTGCAAGATTGAGATGCAAAAGGTCGAAATGAGACGGAAGCAACAGAGAACTCCCCTTGTCGTAGAAAGTAGAAACCACCACGCTCATACCCCGCACCAATAATCCTCTTCGTATTCAAGTCCTGAAAGACACAATAAGAGGGATAGAAGGTCACACTGCAATTCAAAATTCTGGTAAGACAACTAACGAATATCAAGTTGGCATAAAATTTAAGGATATACAAGACATTAGACAAAGTTAGAAATGGAGAAACAAAAACTAAGCCAACAAATTCTACTGGGAGAAGTACCACCAGCCAGGCGAACTGACCGACTACATGTAAAGGTAATGAAAGGAAGGAGATAGTTGTGCATACCAGTCATGTGGTCGGAGGCCCCAGAATCTATGATCCATGTAGCAGGGGCAGAGAGGCATGAAGTGCAGTACCTGTCGCAGCAGCAAAGGAAGATGCAAAAGGCTATGACGAGGTCGAGATAGTCATGTCCGACTGAGGCTGAAGAGATCTGAGATGCTGAAGCTCCATCATATCAGCCCTAGTCATCACAAAAAGGCTCTGTATGCGACGAATCTGTGTCAGTAGTATCTGCAGGTTGCTCGACGCTGTCAGATGCTGTTACGTGGGCAGTAGGACAACCATGAAGCTTGAAACATTGTTCCTGAGAGTGTCCGGGATGATTACAATATGTGCAGAAGAAACGCCTGCGGCCTCTGCCACGTCCTCTGGATGAATAACCACCTTGAGAATCTGTACCACTACTCCTGTTAGTCGGTGGGACTGTAGTGGAAACAAAAGCGGTCTTTTCCTGCATGGAGACCGGGGCTGACATAACTAGCTTGCGAGCTTCCTCAGAATGAATAACAAAATAGGCTGTCTGTAACGTAGGAAAATGGGTCGTGGCAACCAATTGAGTCCACAACTCTTCATATTCATCATTCAAGCCTATAAGAACTTTATACGTCTTGGCTTCATCTTCCCGGGACTTTACAATCTTAGCACTCTTAGGATCTAATAGCTCACTAAGGGGTTGCAAGTGGCTCAATTATTCCCATCAGCTCTTCAAAGCCCCAAAGTACTCTGTAACTGACAAGCTTTCTTGTGTGAGGGAATACAATTTTGTGTTGAGTTGAGTTGAAAAATTCGGGGCTTATTGGAGACCGCACCATAAGTGTCATTGAGAGACTTCCATTAGTCAGCAGCCATATCATATAAAAAATATCCAGAGGCAATACTAGGCTCCATTGAGTAAGTAACCAACCCATAATAATTGCATTAATAGATTCCCATGCATCTGTGTTGGATAGGGACCGTTTCACAAATCCGGTGAGGTACCCCAACTTTTCCTTGCCAACAATGTACATTCGAATAGCTCGAGACCAGAGAAGGAAATTACTTACATTGAATTTTGTAGAAGTAATTGAAAGTGGTCCATCTGGACCATGAACTAGGGACTTAGATTCCATAAATGAAGAGAAATAGTCACCCAAATCACCACACGGCAACAATCAGCTAAGAAGGGGCACTCAAATCATCAATCAGCAGCAAGAAGTGAGAAAATACCACATGAATCCACACCTTCCAGCAGCAAAAAATGAGTGAAATAACTGTAGGAACATACACCAAACAACGGTTTATGCTTTGGGCGTCCAAGGGCCCAAAAACACTACGGCCGGCTCCCCTTTAGCAAAAAAAAAAAAGATTTTTTCTGCCCAATGCATCACAAAAAGAGTTCCATTGTGTAAGATAACCAAAAATGACCCACAAGCACCTATTTTGGTAGATCAAACAAGTTCGATTTGGACAGAATCTGGAAATCGAGCCGATTTTGGAATTTTTCTTAAAAACTGTAGAAAAATCATAAAAAATATAAATGCTCATCCAAAACTTCCAGAAAAATACACATAATTATCCTCACAAGATTTTGTTTTAGGGGGTATGCATCTTGAAGAAAACCGCACTATACAAACATCGGTGTGCTGATGTCAGTCATACGGATGCTGACGTTAGTAGGGGTCTCAGGTCTGGATAATCCTCCTCCTTCTTTAGGTGCTTGAACTCAAAGCCCTAGATGAGAGGAAGAGAATGAATGAGGTTGTGAGATGTTATATGAGTCAGACCGATTACCTCTCTGATACCATGAAGAGAAAAATGAGATGTGAGAAGTGAAGAAGAAGAATGAGATGCGAGAAGGAGATTTGTGAGAGAAGAGGGAGGAGAGGAGATAGAGAAAGATGAGAAAAGAGGTAGAGAGCGCAATCCGTTTTCTCTCCCTCTTCTTATTTTTATAAGTAGGGTTTCCCCAATTTACATAATAGCACCCTATCTTATGACATATTTACTTATAGATCCAAGACTGGACTTTATTACAGAAATACCCTTATTATTCCTAATATTCCAACACCAGTCCCCAAAAAACGTTATTTGCAGCATACAAATTATTGCTTTAGTCAACAACGATGCATCCCATTAGTCATGAAGTTCAACATCTTCAACTTTTCATTTCTTCACATCAATAGAAAAGTGTGCTCACCTACTCACAAGCCCTGATGCATCTGGGCCACAACATTGAGTATATCTATGTTAATGAGCATGTCAGATGATGAACCTAGCTTCTCAGAGAATAGTAGGTCAGTTGATGCTTAATTACTTAAGATAGAGACACCCCTTTGACCCAATAAGATTGCGTGTAGATGATGAGTATTTGCGAGTGACCCATTGCTGTCTGGTGAATTTCTGATTAGGATAAGATATAGTTGCAGGAAGTGTGAATTGAAGTGGCAACAGATTTGGGTGTGGGAGAAGCATTTATTTCAAATTTTTTTTTTTTTTTTTTTTTGTGTGTGACAATTTTCAAGTATAAACAGGTAAGCAATGGGAGCAACGGCGCCAGTCTGGCGCATGATTCTAAGCGGGAGTGGCACTTGGTTAGAAGGATCGTTCAACTGGCAACATTACACTGAGAGCGTAGTGTGATGTTGTTCCACTTGGTTATTGGTGGATGTAGATCGACATATGCAATATTGTGGTAATGCCAATGCTTACTTGTATGGACAAATGAAGGAAAATCATCATGAAACCCATGATTGAGAGATGGCCTATCACACTGGAGGCTCATGGGAAAGATGTCATTTCTATGATACAGGAGACTGCCTGAGATGGTGAGCGAACTGAAAAGGTGATGCTGCCGATACTGAATGAGGCAGACTTCCCAAGAGTTTGCAAGGACAAGGTGTTCACTGCCAACTTCCACCTAGTTCGAAGAAGATTTTCCATGGCGGCGCGTTGTGTTTGAGGTTTGAAGCGGACTTCCAACTCGAGGGCGAGATTTCTTGAAGCTGGGATGAGGGGAGGAATGGATGCATCCTGGCCACACATCCAGTCTGTCTATGCTAATGGTGCCCAAGATGGATCCCATGTGTTAGTTGATGGTTGGATAAGGCCTGGATTAACATCTGGTTGGTTTGGATGGCTGGGATTTCTATGGTTGGATTTTGTTGCCTATAGATTCAACTAGGTACTATTCTCAACAATATATTTTCTGTTTTGTCATCTGTGGTTCATTTCCACCAGATTTCCATCTGAATGCTATTTTTGAGAGAATCTACAGCCACAAGCAGCCATATACTATTCTCGGAGTTGGAAGTATCTACAGCCAGATGCATCCATATAATCCACCATATGATCGGATGATCCTTCTTGGAAAGAATCTTCAGCCAACAACAGTTGTATACTGTGTATCTTTCAGATATTCGGCAGATTCTATTTTTAGATGTTTTCAGTCACAACTCACAAACACGCAACTGCTCCTATTTTTAGAATGGAAAAAACTCTGACATGTCCTAACGTTTGGGCTATTTTACTTAAATAACCCTAAAGATAAAATAATAGGTCATTTATCTCAAGATTCTTCAGGTTTTTATTCAAATGACCTTTTGACAGAAGTCAAGGGGTTTTATTTGATGAATGGACAAAGTTCCCCTTGAGTAATTTTTTGTCCACTCCGAGTTCATTCTGAGTTTTGAAACTCTGTATGACCGAAAAGAGGCGACACTCCACGCGAATGTGGAGCACTACCTGTCCCCGCCCGGGCACATGTGACAATATGAAATATGTGTTAAAGATTTGAGCTTACTATCAGATGGAATAAAGTATTTAGATCTTTTGGCCTAAACATCAGGCCATTTTACACTTCACATGGTCCGCAACCCATGAAACAAATGGATGGTTAGCAATAATTGTTTTAACCATCAGGTTACATTGTATGTTGCTGCATATTTGATGGTTATATCAGCCTTACTTTCATGCCAGATGATTTTTAAGATGGGGTCCATTTTTTAGATGGTTTTGATCATCATATAATATCTACACATGGCACAGTTAGATCTCCCTAACTGGTGTGCATGTATGTCATGTGAAAGGTGGATGACTTGTAGCATTTGAGTCGTTATGGCTGGCTTTCGGTAACTGAGTTTGAATGGGTCTTTTCATAGAGAAAAAACAGTGATACTTTGGTGCATGGTTGATATGCAGGCAATTAGATGGTTAGCAATAATTGTTTTAACCATCAGGTTACATTGTATGTTGCTGCCTATTTGATGATTATATCAGCCTTACTTTCATGCCCGGTGATTTTTAAGATGAGGTCCATGTTTTCGATGGCTTTGATCATCATATAATGTCTACACACGGCACATTTAGATCTCCCCAAGTGGTGTGCATGTATGTCATGTGAAAGATGGATGAGTTGTAGCATTTGAGTCGTTATGGCTGGCTTCCAGTAACTGAAAAAACAGTGTTACTTTGGTGCATGTTTGATATGCAGTAGGGGTGTCAATGGGCCGGGCTCGGGCCTGAAAAATCAGATTTTTACACAGGGCCAGCCTGAAACAGTTCAAACTCCGGGCCGAGACCTACCCCAGGCTTGGCCCATTGACAGCCCTAATATGCAGGCAATGAGAAATTGTACACATGACATGCATGTAACTCAAAGTAAACCATCCATATGGTGAGTCCTAGTTTAGATGGATCATGAACCAAAAGCTACAATAATTGATCATTTAACCAGTTGATTGCTGGGGCATTTTGGAATGATTTAGATTGAAACAGTCTGACAGTCTGAATTCAACAAACCAGTGTCTGTGAACCAGAGGTTAAGATTATTCAACCAATTTGAGGTGATGATCTAGCTACAATGGGTTGCTCAATTTGGACAGTTTAAATTCAGTTCATTTATGCCACATCTACAGTTCCCGAGTGTTTGTGTATCAACCATGCACTGTGTATCCCCCTTCTCATGTGGCTATATTCATCAGTTTTTTATTTTTATTTTAATCAGTAGTTTTAATTAAATGGGTTGATTTTTTTTTTTTAAGGTTTTCTGGAGACTATATCCACTGGATTTAGGGTCATGGTCAGTGATCCAAGCCATTCATTTGATGAGATGCAGAGCTGATGGTGGCTTCCTATGAAATCTTTAAGGTTAGAAATCCTAAACTTTCAATTAATGGCCCACAAAGAAGTGGTTAAGGAAAGTTCATATTGGAAAGAAAAGACTTGAATGACCAAAGGAATGAAATATTCCATTCTAAGACTTCTGTTTTGGTTATTTGCCACCTATGGTATTCAAAAATGGGTACGTAACGGTGGGACCTGCTATGTGATACGGGAACTTGATGCTCGTGAAGGGGGGGGGGGGGGGGGGGGGGCGATACAGGTCTGTAACAGTTCTATGTGGGGCTGATGCATTTTCTTCCTTTGAAATTTTTTTGACCGTTATAGGGCCGTATGGCTGTTATGCCCTATATCGTAATGGCCATAAGACTGGCCGCTACTGTTATTGAATGCCTTGCTGCCACCCACATTGAGGCCAATTATCGAAACCGGTTTTGATCGTTGAAACATGACCAAGATCCAATAGATATAATCCCCATGTATCTTGAGTACAAATGCATATGTATTTACAGAACCTCTATCAGGTTGTTAGAAAGAGGGAGAGAAAGGCAGTTTAAATTACGAGGGATTATATAATCCTAGGCCCCAGGATATGCATAGTTCCCTTGGGTTTTGATTTTGTACAAGTGGGGCTCATGGTTCAGTGATCCATATGCTGGCTTGACGTGACACACTGTGGACCCAAACCATGCCCCCACTAGATTTAAAGATGATTGCCACCTCTCTCGTGCCTTTTTTGAGTTGAACATGGACCATTGTACTCTTCTGAACCGTTTATCTGTAGACGGAGCAGATTCTCTTCGGTGGCAGACGGAGCAGGTTCTCTTCGGTGGACCAGGGACAAATCCGAAAAATTCTTGGTGAGATCTTTCCATTCTTTTCTTGTTTCAAGCCAAAGAGGGTCCAGTGCTAAGGCTCATACCTTCCATCTATGGTCTTATGGTGTGCCATCAAAAGTGGCAGCTTTTTCTTGGCTAGTGGGGTGGAATCGGGTGCTTACTATTGATAATCTTTGCAAGAGGGGTCTTGTCATTGTCAATGATTGCCCGCTTTGCTTAAAGGATGAGGAATCGGTTCCCCACTTGTTCTTGCATTGTTGCTTTTCTAGGGAGGTGTGGGCCTTCATTCTTCAATCCGTTGGGCTGGCCTGGGTGTTCTCGAATCTCATGGATGATCTTTTCTGCCATTGGGGGGGGTTAGTAGGGAGGAGTCTCGAGAATTGAGATAGTCTTTTTTAGCTGGGTTGTGGACCATCTGGAAAGAGAGAAACTGTAGATGCTTTTCGAATTCCTCGGGGAGTCTGGTAGAGGTTTTTTGTTATGCCTGATCTTTGGTGTTTGACTGGAATGTGTATTGCTCTTAGTGTGTAGTTTGTTTTTGGGGGGTGGGGTTCCTGGGGCTTTTCGCTTTGTTTTCTTTGGCTTTGCCCTTGTTTTTTTCCAATAAATTGTCATCCTTAAAAAAAAAAAAAAAAAAAAAAGGTTCCTCCCAACCTAGGTGTTTTAAATCGGTTCTCTACCTTATCGATGAGTTTAACAAGATTCCTTCCAACTTATGACGGAGATTTTACAGGTTCATTTCTCAACGTAGATGTTTACGTGTTCCATCCAACCTAGGAGTTTATAGGTTTCTCCCAATCCTTCAGTCCTACTTAAGAACCTAGCATACACTCCCACCAGAGGCTCCCTTTGGAGACTTGGTCGAGTTTGATTTCAAACTCTCACACTCAATCATCCACAAGAAAAGAGTGCAACTGGACTATCAATAATAACACTTGTCGGATTGAGCCCCTTGTTCAGCGCCTTCTTGGGTTGCTTGATCTCTGCTCTTCCGTACTTCAATCAGCTCCCATTTGCTCCCTCGATCATGTTACCGATGCTTTACCAAGGCCTTAGCTCCAACGATCATTCACCTTGTATATGATGCTCTTTTGAGATGCCCAAGATGATAGGAGGCAGGTTGAATTTTCTACAACTAGTTGTATGTTGAAAGCCTAGAACAATTCACCTATTTGGATCTTTAGAGAGGTTCAGATAAATGATATAGTTATGGTATAGATGTCTAAAACATCTAGAGATCAAGAGAGAGTAAGTTCATCTTCATTTGAGCTATTGAGGGGGCGAGCAGTATTTTCTGCTACAGCTATCTCTAACCATAGCACCCCTAAGATCCCTGCCAAAACCCTCATTTGAGCTATTGAATGCTCTAACTTGTGATGAATCACAAGGAAGATGACTTGGAATTGTTAGGATTAGAGCGTAATGATAATGGCAATGTGGGTGGCTTCTAATGCACTAAATACTCTCTCTCAAGCCCTCAAACCGCGTCCCGCCTTTATATGGAAAAAGCTCCAACGGTTGAAAAATGGCAGCCAACGGCTAACTGTCGACCGGTCGCATTTGAGCTGCGAGTGGTCGAATTAGGTCAGGGACCAAGGTCTGCTGCTTGTCCCATTTTGGCTAATTGCGACCGGTCGATCAGGTGCGGTGACCAGTCGCACGGTGCCTGCGACCGGTCTCTAACTAGTCGATAGACACTTGAGTTCTGCTGTTTTGCTTGTATTTTTACAACAGCTCAAGCACCTCTTAGGCCTTCCTTTGGGTGGTCTTTTGGGACACCCATGGCCATTCGAGGATGACTAATAGTATACCTATTGGGTCAAGTCATCTAGAGGTTTGGTTTTGGTTTTGGTTCAAAGGTTTTGGCTTACCAAGGTTTCTCTGATTTACCTGATTCTTCTTCCTTGATGCAGTTGTTTTCTTGTGTCTTCGGTCTTCATCTTTTTTAGGCTCAACCAACACCTAGACACTAGGACCTACGTAATTGACAAATAAGGTGCACTAGTATGCCACAGAAAAGTGCACTAACACCAAGTCCCTAGTCTTAGAATGGGCTTCCAGTGTTGACAATCTTTAAGGGATGTAACTTTATCTTTTTGGGGATGTAGCCAAGTCATCTTCGTGACGGCTCGGTGCTATTTGTTTGCTGTTGTGTTTTTTGCTTTCGTTTTAATAAAATTTCAGTTGCCTTCCAAAAAAAAAAAAAAAGAAAAGAAAAGAAAAAAAGAAAGAAAGAAAGGGGCCCATATGTAGAGATGAATATGATGGTCAGAACCATCTAAAGCATAGTCTCCACTAGAAAATCATATGGTGTATAGATTAGGTGAATCCAACCATAAGGTGGGCTGCAATGAACACTGTAGATTGATTGTTTAAACAATAATGTCCAGCCATTCCATTTGTTTTTTATGCTGTGGCCCATTTGAACTATTGAATGGCCTTATTTTGGACTAGAAGATCTAAAAAGTTTTGCCTGTCTGGTGGTAAGCTTAAATCTCGCACATGTCCATATAAACATGTGTGCCTTCATGGCAACACGTCATTTGTGTGTGGGATGTCTTACCTCTACTAACATATCATTTTCAAAACGCATGATGAATGAGAAGGTAAGGTTAGGGTCCTTGTCACATCATCTAAAAAACCCAATGACTTGTAGCCAATGGTCATTTGAACGAAAACCTTAGAACTCTCGGGAGAAATGACCCATTTTCATATCTTTAGAGTTATTTAAGCAAAATGCCCCTAAAAATAGGGTCATTTAACAAATTTTCCCATTTAGAATCAAATACAAATGGCAAATTGTGTGAAGAAGGGTTTTTGTCAGCTGTATGTGCATATGGATTTTTATGGCTGTGTATCCTGCTCATATAGAAAGGATTTGTGGTCTCTCTCTCTCTCTCTCTCTCTCTCTCTCTCTCTCTCTCTCTCTCTTAGTAGTTGTGTCAATGCTCTAATATTCAATTTTAAATTGGGAACTTTCTTTGTAATCATGCCAATGCTCTAATATTCAGTTTTAAATTGGGAAGTTTCTTTTCAGAAACTCATATGATAGGAAAATATATTGGGGATAAGGTCTGGTATTATTTTCAGAGAAGTCTGTAGACAGTCTTTGTAAGAATTTCAAGCTCCTGCATATGAGAGATTTGATACATAGTGTTTATCAGATTTGCAGCCCAGACGTATGAGAGACATCATCGAATTTCTATGAAACAAAGTTCTTGTTTATAGTTTGGGTTCCTAAGATGGAGATTTTTAGGTGTGATGCCCTCATCCCACTCTCGTACAGGAATCCAAACACTCATGAGCAATGTGCACACCATCCGGATTCTATCCACCTAATACAAAGGCAAACTAAAAGGGGGAAATAATCCTGGGAATAACAAGCCTTAGCCTCTGGCTTAAAATTTTGGATAGGATTTTGTAAGGGCTACCAAGGAAACTAATGGGTCGAAAATCTTTAAGATTCTGAGCCCCTTCCAATTTGGGAATTACGGCTAGGAAAGTGCTCCCCATCTCAACAGGCATTCTATTTTATTAAAAAAAGCCTCTGATTTAAGATTTTGTATAGGATTTTGTAAGGCTACCAAGGAGACTAATGGGCAAAAAATCTTTAAGATTTGAGCCCCTTCCAATTTAGGAATTAGGGCTAGGAAAGTGCTCCCCATCTCAGTAGGCAATGTATTTGATTCAAAAAAGTCAAATACGAAGCTGAGAAGATCGAGTTTAACCAAGTCCTAGAAAGATTGAAAGAAAGCAACCAGGAATCCATCCGGACCATATTTCTAGAAAAAAAAATCCTCAAGGGGAGCAAAATCGAAAGATAAATCATCGATACATGGGCGAGGAACGTTATCAGAAGACAACAAATTTAAGTAGAAATCAACTATAGAATTGCAAATGGAATCCTTATTAGAGACAAGAATATCATCAATAAGCAGCGAGGAAATAGAATTTGCTCGCGCACTAGCACTAGCTATACCATGGAAAAACTCCGTATTGCGATCACCCTCTTTTAGCCAAATAGCTTAGGAATGCTAATGCCATTTTATTTGATCTTTCAATCTAGAACAATAATCGGCAGATGACTTAACTCTAGGGGTGATCTCATCCTCAGATAATTGACTCCCTCCTTAACATCCAACTCTTGAATGGTAGCAAGCAAAGAAGACATTTCTGCTTCTCTTTGACCAAAAACCTCTCTATGCCAAATTTTCAGCTTATTTTCCAGCATTTGAAGCTTTTTGAAAAATCTAAAACCAGGGAAACCATTAATAACAAAAGAAGTCCACCAATCTAACACTAGAGAATTGAAACCTTCCATCTCCAACCAAGCTAATTCAAACTTAAAAGGTTTCGGGCCCTAGTTAAACTCATTGCTTTCTAGAAGAACTGGACAATGATAAGAAACAGGCTTAGGCAAACATTTTTGGTGAGCAAACAAGAATTAGTGGATCTAATTAGGAGAAACTAAGAATCTGTCAAGAAGGGACATAGCTGGAGAAGATCGACTATTATACCAAATGTATTTCACATTCCCCGTAGGAAGATCCAACAGTTCATGTTTGTTCACCCAATCCGAAAAGCCCTACATAGAAGAAGTCACCTGAGACCCATTCAGTTTCTCATGCATAAATCAAACCACATCTCCCACACATCATGGGAGATGCTACTTATCTATAATAGAAGAAAGTTCATTCCAGAAGGAGGCACGGGAAGATGGACTAGATGGGCCATAAACCCCAGTAAAAACTCAACGAAATCCTGAAGAAACCTCACTGAAAACCACATTAACTGAGAACTGGCCCACCCAACTATCTTCGTTAACTCTACTGGAAGAATTCCAGATAAGTAGGATTTCTCCAGCCAAGCCAAAAACATTTAAGGCTCACCACACCACCAGTTTGGGATTTATGTTATTTTCATTTTACTGCATTAAACCCCTACTTCCCATTACCACCACCATCATAACATCCCGTGCTGTCGTGCTCACACATAAAAGGTGCCTCTACTTTTCATGGGATGCTTTACCATAAGCCTGTGTTTAAAAATTTCCACGTATTTTGTAAGTCAATTGTGCCTGTTTGGACATCTGTGCTCTTGCATTATGCATGCTATCTTCCTTCTTTGATTTTGAGTTTCCATTGTTTTCATCACATGCTTTGTATTTTTTTCAACATCAAGAAACATTTGTCCCATTTTGCCAATTGATGCCTTTTGGCCTTTTCTATTCATGCTGGTTTCCACCTCTTTTGATGCACCATATGGGGCTTCAATGGAGTCTTGTCAATCTCCACGGGTCTGTCAAATGAACAATTTGGACCACCATAAGGTTGGCCTTGCGTTTGGATTTTGTGGGGGCACACAGAAGCTCAATCAAGCATTGTAGAGATTATGCAAAACATTCTCTGTACGATTAATCAACCTATGTAATAGACTATTAGATAATACTTGTTTGTAATCAACCTATGTGATAGTCTATCACATTGCACTTGTGGTTGTGGGAGTTTTATGTTCTCATTGCCGGTCCCCAACCTAGATATAGGAGGGTTGCATCAGGTTGGCAGATGGCATCAAACTTATGCCATAATTCCAACATGAAACCAAGAAGGATTGATGTAGCCGACCCCAGTTAGTTGGGTTAAGGTTTAGATGATGATGATGATGATGATGATGATGATTCTACATATGATCGTGGAATGCCAAAACAGTTATGTAACAGCTGTAACAGACGTTATGTAATGGTAACAGTGGTAACCGTTATGCGTTACAGAGCAAGAACGGCCATCATAACGACCATGACAGAAAAATGACCTGTAATGGATTTTTATTTTTATTTTTTAAGAGTCTGTAACCGTTATGGAACACCTTGCATGCGTGCTCTTGGTCTATGAAGAACAGTTATAATTTCATGTTAATATGGATAAGTCATTGCTTGCTTAACTATCTTTCTTCCAACTGTTATTTTGACCTCATGCTTGCATATGATGCCCCTTTCAAGTGATGCACGTGCATCCACGTGTGCTTGTGGAATACAACATTGCTAACTAGATTCATGAAAAAGAACTTGGATGGAATCAAGGTTCCACACTATGCAAAACTCTCTCTTATAATTTCATGTTTATTTGCATGTTCTAACTTTTATCTCTTTCCATTTGTGCAGGTTTCACAGGTTTTCTTTTACAAGGTTGACAGTTGTCGGCTTGTAGCTAATCAATCAAAGAGCATACAAGCCCTCATAAAGTTTAGTAGCATTGTGAATTATTATCAGGAAGGAGTGATCCCTCTTCATGTCTTCCTGTAGAAGCTTCCATATGATGCATATAAGGTGGCCTTGTCTTTATTACAAATCCTTGTCCTTGATTTCTACTGGGTTTTCTCATATCTAGGCACTTGCATAGATGGCGTGATTGGAGGTCTCTGGATCACAGAATTGTTGGAGATTAGTTTATTTTGGTCAACCCATGGCTGACCATGCTTTAGTTGTTGCAGATCATTCTTTAGTAATTGGGCAAGAGTTTCCTGATGTTGAAACTTGCCGAAGAACACTAAAAGAGATTGCAATTGCTTTACACTTTGATCTTCGGATAGTGAAATCAGATAGGAGTCGATTTATAGCCAAGTGCTCGAAGGAAGGATGTCCCTGGCGTGTCCATGTAGCAAAGTGTCCGGGTGTTTCAACCTTTTCAATTAGGACATTACATGGTGAACATACTTGCGAAGGAGTTCGCAACCTTCATCATCAACAGGCTTCAGTCGGTTGGGTTGCCAGATCTGTGGAAGCACGTGTTCGGGATAATCCACAATACAAGCCAAAGGAAATATTGCAAGACATCCAGGAACAACATGGAGTTGCTGTGTCTTACATGCAGGCTTGGCGCGGGAAGGAGCGGAGCATGGCTGCAGTTCATGGCACTTTTGAGGAAGGATTTCGACTTCTTCCTGCATACTGTGAGCAAGTCAGAAAAACAAACCCTGGAAGTATCGCATTGGTTTCTGCTACGGGGCAAGAGAATAGCTTCCAACGCCTCTTTATTTCATACCGTGCATCAATCTATGGCTTCATAAAAGCCTGTCGACCACTTTTGGAACTTGATAGAGCACATCTAAAAGGAAAATACCTGGGGGCTCTACTTTGTGCTGCAGCTATTGATGCTGATGATGCGCTATTTCCATTGGCATTTGCAGTTGTTGATGTAGAAAGTGACGATAATTGGATGTGGTTTCTGTCGGAGTTGCGAAAACTTCTTGGAGTAAATACTGAAAGCATGCCTAGACTTACAATATTGTCCGACAGACAAAGGGGCATTGTGGAGGCCGTTGAAACTCATTTTCCAAGTGCTTTTCATGGATTTTGTTTGCGGCATGTAAGTGAAAATTTTCGCGATGAGTTTAAGAATACAAAATTGGTGAACATCTTTTGGAATGCTGTTTATGCTCTGACTACTCTTGAATTTGAAGCTAAGATAGCCGAGATGGTAGAAATCTCACGA
This sequence comes from Liriodendron chinense, assembly GCA_003013855.2. NCBI lineage: Eukaryota > Viridiplantae > Streptophyta > Magnoliopsida > Magnoliales > Magnoliaceae > Liriodendron > Liriodendron chinense. The sequence goes on along the minus strand of PVNU02001268.1, from coordinate 3,210,805 downwards.
GATGTCTTACAATGGTTTCATCACTTTCCCCCTCGTCTTTGGGCTATAGCATATTTTGAAGGCGTACGATATGGGCACTTTGCTTTGCGTGTCACAGAATTACTATATAATTGGGCCCTTGAAGGTCATGAGCTTCCCATAGTGCAGATGATGGAACACATTCGGCATCAATTAACAACTTGGTTTAATGAGCGTCTCAGTACAGGTATGGCATGGACATCCATTCTTGTACTGTCTGCAGAGAAGCTTGTTTTGGAAGCTATTGCAGATTCTCGTTGTTACCAAGTGCTTCGTGCAAATGAAGTGGAATTCGAAATTGTATCAACTGAGAGAACAAATATTGTGGACATTAGTAGTCGCCATTGCTCTTGTCGCCGTTGGCAACTTTATGGTCTACCATGTGCACATGCTGCCGCTGCACTAATCTCTTGTGGGCAAAATGTCCAATTATTTGCTGAACATTGTTTTACGGTCGCAAGCTATTGTGAGACCTATTCGCTGGTCATACACCCTATTCCAGACAAAAGCCTTTGGAAGGAGCTTGTTGCAGGAACGGAGGGTGGAGGTGCTAAAGTTGATATTATAATACGTCCGCCTAAGACTCGTCGACCACCTGGCCGCCCCAAAAAGAAGGTTCTTCGCATAGAGAACTTTAAGCGCCCAAAGCGGGTTGTTCAATGTGGTCGTTGCCATTTGTTAGGACATTCTCAAAAGAAATGCAGATTGCCGCTTCAGTAAAAAGTTGTGTTCATTTATCATCTTCAGTTTCACTAGAACTAATCTAGTGGTTCATTTGTAATTTTAATATATGTTCTAAGCATTTAATTGAAATCAGGGACTTTGTCCTTTCCAGTAGTCTTATGGTCCAGCTCTTTTTATTTATATGCAGTGGCATTTCTGGTGCTTATCTTTGTAAAGCTTGAACCTAAGCTCAATTCCTTTGTTTCCTGCAGTTAACTTTTCACATTGGCTTGTCAGTTTAGATTCTAGAAACTTTGAAGAAAGCAGCAGTTGATAAACAAAGGTGAACCCACGGAGTCCATGTATGCTCCACTGGAGCAGTTGATTAAGGCAGCAGCAGCTTGCAGAGAGAACCTCATTGTGATCTATGATTCTTTTCTCATCCAGTTCATGCATTCATCTAGTAAGTATGTTTTTCTTTACTCAATGGTTTCGTTCTATCGCAAAGCTTTGCTTGCTAGCTTGCGGAATTCTATTGAAGGGACTAACCCAATCTAAATGATTATGTGATAATGTTTAGATTATTATGGTTGTTATGCTCAAGATCTCAAAACATGTGGGAAATTACAATTAGTTGGAAGATGGTCATGCCTTCGTTTGAATTTTACAGAGGAAGTGCATCATTGACATAAGATATGTACTTATATCCTTTCAATCATCTCTTTGCTTTCTTTACCCTTTATTACAATGAAATTTGAGTTGCAGTTCAAAAAGGGGAAAAAAGAAAAGAAAAAACTTTGGATAGGGTTTGAATGGTTGATTTAATTTTTGGTGAAAAATGGTGGAAATTTTATTAGGAGTTTTGTAATGTTGGAGCATTTGTTAGTGCACGGATATGGCTAGTTATAATTGTTTTTGAATGGTTGGAGGAATCCTCTGCCCTGATTTTGGGTTAGGGTGTGATGAATATTCTGAAGGAAGCATGGAGGAGCTGTTGGCTTGGTCCAAGTCTGAATCATTTTTGTTCTAGCTTCCGTTAGTTCTAGCAATTCCTTAATTAAGACCAGGCTGTCCTTGGAAATTCATTTCCTGATATTGCAAATTACTGGTCTAACTTGGAGACCTCTCAGCTTGACTCCCTATCAAGTAAGCATTCAGCAGCAGGAGGGAAACATGGATGTGGAATTCCCAAAAATGAAAGTGAAAGAGAATCTTTAGAAGCACCATATCAAGCAGTTAACAAAAGACTGTATGTAGACCTTGGAGTAAATTTACATGTGATCTGTGTAGAAAATTGCTTAAAGCCTGAGAAAAGTTGGTTGACATGAAAATGGATTAGGTTGCATTTAGTATATCTTTTCAAATCAATGCACTTGTAACTTTTTTAATCCACACCGCCAATTAAATTAAAAAAAAAAAATATATCTTCTAATCTGCCTCATAAGTCATAACCACTATTGTCCATTCAAGATCCAAAATATTTCCTAGAAATCAACACTGGACTGGTTGGATCTCGTTTTGAACATTCCCTGCAAAACTACAATATTCTGTATCATTCTTTTCCTCTCAACCTGATATCCAGGCTGTTGTGTTGCCTGAAGAGAGATCTCTTGGCTTCTGCCCATTCAAATCCATTGATTGCAGAGCCGCAGTAAGTGGGCAACATGGGATTGGGCATGCCTTTATCATTTGCTGCATGCTGTATACTGGCTTTTGGCACAAATTCTGGCAGTTGCTGCACCACATTAACTATTTTCTACTTATCTTCTGCAGATTCTCTCTCTCTCCCTCTTTCGGCATCCTAGTACCTATCCTTGTGTCATACAACATTTAGAAGGGCTTAAACCCCAAAGTAGTGCTGCAACTTGATGTATCTAAACCACTAGTTGCCTCATGCAACACCAATGGGTATGGATCATTCATTGAGCAGACATGTAGCCATGATCTGACACAGACCACTGTGTTGTTTCTGCATGATTCCTCCCTTTTCTTATATAGTTATTCCTCTGCGTTACTACAACTCTTTTCCCATTGAAAATGATGTTGTGCTGGCAGCTGCTTTTATCTGATTGCCATGTAGTAAGCTTGCTTTTGGTACCTGGCCAGTCTTCACCCTTTACTTTTAGACGCCTCTTGTAGATTTCTTGCATCATAATTCAATGGTTGTCTGCTTAGTGTCCCAACTTCCATTTGATGAGGACATCCGAACACCTTACAGAATATACCAGAGGAGGAGATCGGCTCCAGTTTCGCTTTGGCTTGGTGACCACTACATGGGCCCAGGTGGGCCACATTGAAGGCCCCACATGCATGACCGTGCATCTTCGAAGACCCTACACTAGGAATGTGCACGTGGGTTTCTTATTGAGGAGTTTGGACCGTTGGATTGCTAGGACACGTCGATCGAACGGTTGGATCTTGAGGACGCTTTGATCGGACAGTTGGATCATTGTGATCTTAGATCACATTGATCGTAGACTTTAGGATGTTTAGATTTATTTCTTTTATTTAGTTGATTATTCATGTTGATCTTTTCTCTCTTATCTCTCTTTTAAAAGGTACTTCTCTCTTGTCTTTCTCATCTTCTTCTCAAATCCCTCTCTTCTTCTACTTTTCTTTTTCAAACCTAAATTCCTTTACTCTTCTCTCCACCAAAATCCAAACCCATCTTCTCTTATCCCTCTCTCCACCAAAATCAAGCCCTACACGTATGGATTGCCTATCTGTATAAGTCAGTTTGTACGGCTATACGGACAAGGCCATACAACTATACGGTTAGCCATATACCCTCCTTTCTTCCCTCTCTTCGGAGGATGAAGCTATTGTTAGTGCACTTTTCTGTGGCATACTAGTGCACTTTATTTGTTAATTACGTAGGTTAGTGAGTTTACGTGTTGGTTGAGCTTAAAAAAGATGAAGACCGAAGACTTAAGTGGACCTACTGCATCAAGGAAGAAAAAACGGGTAAATGGGATGCCTTGGTGAGCCTTAAACCTTGAACCTAAACAAAAACCAAACCTCTAGATGACTTGATCCAATAGGCATACTTTCAATCATCTTAGAATGGCCTTAGGTGTCCTAAAAGATCACCCAAAGATAGGCCCTGGAAGTTGCATGAGCTGCTGAAAATACAACAAACCAAACAGCAAAACTCATGTGTCTGCTGACCTGTTACATGCCCTGGCCGACCGGTCGTTAGAGGCCAGAATGGGACAACAAGCAAGACATGTCCCTGGCCATTTTTAGACCGGTCAACAGAGGCCAAGAATTGGACAACAACATGGAATCAGTCCCAGGCCATTTTTAGACCGATCGTGGCTCAACGACCGACCAATTGACAACTAGCCATTGCTGCCCGTTTTCTATCCGTTGGAGCTTTTGCTCTATATATTTGCTGCTCGATTTTTGGAGTTCTAAGAGAGAATTTAGTGTATTAGAAGCCACCCTCATTGTCCATACCATTGGGCTCTAATCCTAACTATTCTAAGCCATCGTCCTTGTGTTTGATCACAAGATGGAGCATTCAAAGCTCATATGAAGATGAACTTGCTCTCTCTTGATCTCTAGATGTGTTAGACACCTTAACCATAGGTAGATTCCTTGTCTAAACCTCTCTAGAGATCCAATTAGGTGGAATTCCTCTAGGTAATCAAATCCTACTAGTTGTAGAGAATTCACACCCCCTCCTATCACTTTGGGCATCTTAAGAGCATCACAAGTAATGTGATTGATCCCTGGAGCCGAGGCATGGGCGACGCATCGGCAACATGATCGGGGGAGCATCGGGGAGCTGATTGAAGCATGGGAGAGCGGAGATCAAGCAACCCAAGCGGCACTACAGAAGGGGCTCAATTCGACAAGTGTTAATTGTAAGAGTCCGGTTGCACTCTTTCCTTGTGGAGGACTGAGTGTGAGAGTTTGGAATCAAACTCAATCAAGTCTCTAAGAGGAGCATTCGGTGGAAGTGTACGCTAGGTTCTAGGATTAGAATTGAAGGGTTAGGAGGATCCTTGTCAAACTCTTGGGTTGGATGGAACTCGTAAACATCTTGATTGAGAGATGAACTAGTAAAATCTCCGTCATAGGTTGGGAGAAACCTTGTTAAACTCTCCGGTAGGGTGGAACGGATTTGAAACACCTAGGTTGGGAGGAACCTGATTTAAACTCCTTAGTGAAATCAGATGTGCTTAAGGGATGAGTACATGAGCCGGGAGTGGAGTAGGGAAACCGAACCACTATACATGATTGTGTTTGGGATTGTCATTTGAGCCATTTCTATTCTTGCATTGTCTTTAATTGTTAATTATATGAATGCTTGAATGGAATGTATACTATGCATTGCTAGTTAGATTCTCATACACATATTGTAGTTTCACTTCTAGACTATGTTCTTGATTAGTATATCATTTATAGTATAGATAAATACACATTGATTAGAAGCTCAATAGGTTGCATTATTATAATCTATGTTCTTAGGCTAGTTTGCTTAAATGCTTATTTCTTACTAGCCTTTGTGATTGGACCCACTTAAGTTTGGAAGCCAAGTGTTCTTATTTAATTAGTTTATTATTGTTAATTAGTTTAATTAGACAAGAGATTTTTTAAGATTTTAAAACGATCCTAATCATCCCCCCTCTAGGACTTAGCCATATTTTTAGTAGCTCCGCCAAGCTTCCGCACATATAGCGTAGGGTGTTGTGTTAGACGATCCGACACAATTTCAGCTATGTCGCTTGAGTCTCCTTTTTCGGAGGAGGGAAGTTAAAGTTGTCATTGATTCGTTAGGTAGTGATAAAGCTCCAGGTCTGGATGGATTTCCGATGGCGTTTTTTCATATTTGTTGGAGACAATTAAAATGGACTTTATGAACTTCATGTCCGAATTTTATGAGAGGGGTAAATTGTCACTTAAGCTTAGTGCTTCCTTCATAGCTCTTATTCCCAAGTCTCATGGTGCAGATTCCCCTAAAGATTTTCAACCGATAAGTCTCATAGATGGACCCTACAGAATCTTGGCGAAGGTGCCAGCGACTTGTCTAAGGAGGATTATTGGCAATGTCATTTCCATTAATCAAAGCGCATTTATCTCGAGACGTCAGATTCTGGATTGCACTCTAATTGCTCACTAATGCTTAGACTCCAAAGATAGAGGAGAGGAAGGTCTTATTTGTAAATTGGACATAGAAAAAGCCTATGATCATGTCGATTGGAAATTCCTCAATTATATGATGGCTCGAATGGGATGTGGGATGACATGGAGGTGGATTAGAGAATGTGTGGGATCGGCTCGTTTCTTGGTTCTTATCAATGGTTCTCCACACAGTTTTTTCAAAACCTCTAGAGGTCTTCATCAGGGGGATCCTCTATCCCCGTTCCTTATCCTTATGGTAGCTGAGGCTCTAGGGAGTATGCTCCACAAGGGTTAAGCGGAAGGTTTCATTAGGGGCTTCAAGGTGGAAGGTATGCATCACCCGATTTCTCACTTGCAATTCGCAGACGATACTCTCCTCTTTTGCGAGGCATCTCTATTGATATGGTGGCAAATTTGAAAACTATTATCAAATGCTTCAAAGTGGTGTCAGCTCTTAAAGTCAATTGAATTAAGAGTAAGATATATGGGGTGCGTATGGAGATGGAAGATGTTGAGCGGATGGCTGAGATTTTTGGGTGTGTGACTGGGACTCTTCCAACCACTTTTGTCGGCCTTCTTTTTGCATGAGCAAACCAGCCATTCACCTTTGGGATAAGGTGATTGAAAGATTCGAGAAGACGCTAACTAGGTGGAACACCCGGCACCTCTCGTTCGGTGGTCGTATCACTCATGAAATCACCTTTATCTAATCTTCCCCTCTATTTCATATCACTGTTGAAATGCTTGCCGCAAGTCCTTTCAAGACTCGAAAAGATAAGGCGAGATTTCTTGTGGCAAGGAGCTGATGAGAAAAATAAGTTCCATCTAGTATGTTGGGATGAGGTTTGTAAGACGTCTGCAGAGGGAGGGGCAGGGATAAAGAATCTCAAGTCTATGAACATTGCTTTGCTCGGGAAATGCATATGGAGGTTCAGAGATGAAGAAGGGGCTCTATGGAAAGAGGCGGTCAGAAGCAAATACGGCACCATTGGTGGCGGGTGGTGGACAAGAGACTTGTCTTTGTATAGAGCGTTGGCCCTATGAAGGAATCTCATCCGTCAAGGAGACTTTCTTGGTAGGTATGGGATTTTCTTTGGGAATCGGTGAAAACGTCAGATTTTTTGGGAAGATGGGTGGGTGGAATCTTCTTTGCTAAAAGACGAGCATCCATCCATTTTTCGTTTACATCCGGAACCTTCTATTAAGGTGGTGAATTATTTCTCTCGCATAGGAGGGACGGTGGTTTGGGAGCCTCCTTGTAGCCCCTTTCTCCGTGATGAGGAAGTTGAAGAATTTGCGGCTCTTCTTGAGCGTCTTAATCTCTTTGTGCCGGCCAAGTCCGAACCAGATAAATTATGTTGGAAGGCGGACAAATTGGGCTCATTCTCAGTTAGATCTTTCTATGCTCTCGTTCGTGAAAAAGATCCTAAAGATGAAGTGGGATGCACAAAATTTGTGTGCTCCTATAGTTTCCCTCCAAAATTTGCGGCATTTGGGTGGCTTGTGGGAAGAAAGAAAGTTTTCACCATAGACAATTTGCAGAAGAAAGCGATGATCCTCCCAAACATTTATTGTATGTGTATTCATGATGAGGAGATGGTTGATCATCTTTTCTTACATTGCCCTTTTTTCAGTCTGACTTGGATGGATATCTTGGGTCGTTTTCATATCCTTTGGTCCTTGTCGAAATTGGTGAGCCATTGTCTTCTTGCTTGGCATGGTGTTCACCTCGAGAACCCATGGTTTTGGTTTGGAGAATGGCGCTGTTTGCTGTTTGGTGGGCAATTTGGGAAGAGAGAAAAGCCAGATGCTTCAACAATTCAATGAAATCGGTTGATGGTATTTCTCAAATGGCTAGCTTCTTAGTTATAGAATGGGCCTCCTCTGCCCCTTGCCTAAAGGGCTGTAATCTGGATTTTATGGGGTTGTAATTTTGGCCGACTTCTTGGCGCCCCCTTTTTCTTTTTGCTGTTTTTGTTTTTCTGCTTTTACTAAAATTTTGATTGCATTGAATTTTGGGGTAGTGCAATGGGTAACTAAAATGTGCACTGCACTGCCCACAAGTTCGATTTCCTACTTGTGGAAGGAGCCTCTAGTCTCCTAAATGTAATGTTTCCTTTAGATGATGTTGGTCTAGACCCCCTCATTGATGATGATGAAGATTCAAATTGCCTGGGCCATCTACCAGATGCAGTGGCAAATGATTATATTAAAACCATAGGTTTCCGTTGTTTCATTATTAAATACTAAGCTTGCATACTCTTTTTTCCTCCTTCCTGGAGCTTTTGATTTCATGATGAGTGACTAACATTACTTGTTTTGGAATTTAAGAAATTCATGAGATGTATCAGGTCAATATACTGTAATTATTGGTAGATGGCAACCTCGTTGTAGCAGAGATCGCCAAATGCCGCTCACAGAAGATTTTTGTTATGATGGAGTGCATTGAAATTGCCAGTTCCGGCTCATGCTAAATCTTTATTTCTTGCTTTATCAATTAAAATTAAAGACAAAACACTACTATTAGCAGAGCCGACTGTAATTATATCAATGTGAATCTTTCAGCTTCTTCATGGTGGGGGATCCATCTCTACTACTACTGTTATCTTTTCTTCATATCTGTGGAAATGAAGTTGAGTCCTGCATCAAAACAATATGACCACATTGTGTAATTCCCCATCTCAAACACGCTTACACAACAGGTCCAAAACTCGCCGACTTGACTTGAAACTAGGCTGAGTCAATTCAACTTGGCAAGATTTCGGGCTGAGTCACTGGGAAACTCAGTACTGGGCCTAACTCGGCCTCGACTTGGAGAGATCCATCGAGTTGACTCGATGGCTCAGTGCGACTCGAATCGAGTCAGTCACCTCCTGGGCAGTGTGCAACTTGGTTGTGTCAGGATCCCAATCAGGAGTCCTCTATACTTGACCCAACCCCACCCAAGTACATGTGATTATTCCCAATCCGATCGATGCGGTCGAAATTCACTCAATCGAGCCCAACCCAAATTCAAATTGGGTTGTCACTTTCTAACCTGAAGCCAACCCGAGGACCTTGACAACCCGACCCGACCCAAACTTGGGTTGGATCAATCAGGTTCGGGTTGACCCAAACCCAAGTTGCAGACCTACACTTGTGTGTACATTATGTTAACTAAAGAAGTGGAGAGAGGGATTTGACGGCCTAACCTCAACCAAAGGAAGCAATGCACTTTTAACCAGTGAGGTATCTGTGTAATTGTAGTAGTTGATTTGACTTGTGCTTTAAACTATTATACTGAATCGTTTCCAAGGCTTCTTTGTTTTCTGGTCGCGCCTGGTCCTCACATTTAGCACTTCGTTTTGCTGTAGTGGCCCACATGAATGAAAGGTATCTGAAGTTTAGGGAGCTTTTGTTACATCCTGTTTGGGTGCTACTTGAAAATGAGTTCATCTGGTTCGAGTTGATCTAATAATGTATTAAAGATTGTGATTGTTGGTTATCAAGATTTTTTTTTTTTTTTTAATCCTTAGAAAAGAGAGATGATCTCTAGCTTAACTAAAATGAGATGAAGTCATTTTTAAGTGGCACCCAAACAGGCCCTCAGATTTCGTAGAAAAAAGAGGTAAAAAGACAATAGGGGAGATGAATGAATTTCTTCATGAAAGCAGCTCTCATGTCTCTCTCTAGTTTCTGCATGGAATGCATTTTGTGGTGTTTTCACATTTGTCGATGTGAAAAAGAGATAAAACTAGTGAGAGTTTGAAAATACAGATGCAACATAATGTGAAAGCTGTGTCGATGCCCCCGTCTGATCAAATGGGGGCCATGGTTTGGCTGTCCAAACCATTGGTTTTTTGGTGGGGAATTTTATAAAAAAACTACCTACTTAATATAGAATTTATGTTCCTGTGCCTTTTTCTAAATGATTATTAGTAAGCTACCTGATTAATTTAAGTAATTATCATTGCAGCACCTTTTGATTGACGGAAGTTGGGTTGGCTGTGAGAGCAAAGGGGTCTGTGACGGGGTGGGCCCCACCATGATGTTTGTGTGAAATCCACCCCAACTGCCAACCATGTCACATGATGTTAGGCTTAGGACAAAAAATCAGCTCCATCTGTGATTCAGGTTGACCACACAATTGGAAAGTGTTCAAGGCCACTCTCACCCTCTAGACTGTTTACCTTGGTGTGGCTCACTTGAATCATGGATCTGCCTGATTTTTGGGCCCAGGCCCAAATTTCGGTGTGACATCTATTTGTTGGAGTGGATTACATGTAATCATCATGGTGGACGTCTTTCCCAACAGTTTTCTTTGGTGTGGCCCACCTGAATCACATGCCAGCTAGAGTTTTTGGCCCGGGGTTTAACATGGGATTACACGTTTAATGGTTGGAGTGAATCTCACACACATTGCAGCATAAAATTCCCTTTATATATCAGCCAAAGGATGCCCGCCCTTGATCTTATAAGGGTCCACAGTGATGTGTATGTGAAATCCACTCCCAATATTAGAGGGGTAATCCCACGCTACACCCAAGGCCAAAAAACAGGCTGACCTGTGATTCAGGTGGGCAACATCAAAGGAAATAGTTGGGAGAGGTATGTCCTTGATTTTTGCAGGGCCTATCATGATAATTATATGAAATCTACTTTAATCATTAGATGCCACACCAAAATTTAGATCTGGGGCCATTAAATCAGGCTCATCCCTGATTCATGTGAGCCACACCAAGTGAAACGGTTTGGAGGGTGCGATTGGGCTGATTTTCGGGCCCTGGCTTAACATGGGGCGAAGCAACTGGTGATCCCGGTGGATTTCACGTATACATCATGGCGGTGCCAACTGAGCCATTGATCCCTTTGTTCACGTGGCGGACACCAACTTTCATTAGAAACTTAAAACTGAAGGCACTCCATTAAAATTATTGTGGTAGCTTATTGAAAACCATTTTTTAAAGAAGGTACCGGCTAGATAGTTTTTTTTTTTTTTTCTTTCTAAAATTCCCTTTATAAAAGAATTGATGCTGACATTCAACCCATTGGACCGCCAATCTACCGTCCAACCGATGGAGAATTTTCATCATGTGATATACCTGCAACATTTAACCCATGTAGAAGGTGGGCCCCACCATGAGAAAAAAAATTAAATCGAACCACTTGTCAAGCGTATCACACCTGCTTTTTTGTATTGAATTAGTAGCTACCGTTGTTGTCTATGCCGTAGGGCTGCAACTTGGTTTCAGGTCAACCAAAACCCAATTGGCCCAACCCGAGTTGGGTTCAGGTCGGGTTGGCTATAGAGGACTTTGGCTTGGGCACAGCTGGTTGGAATGATTAGGCCTGGTTGCTGGTTGCTGGTTGGGTCCTCTTGAGGTAGGGTTCACCCTCAACATGACCCAACCTGCCGGAACTGTACACTTACTATGTTGTAGCCCACCTATTGGACGGGTCGGATGTTGCACACATGACTCTTTGAAACTTACGCGCTGGTTGGACAGCAATTTATGGTCCAAAATTGTTGGATGTGGCATTTCTAATATATATAGAGAAATATCTAACATTATATAATATAATCAGGTTGGAGCCAGCCCACCCTGGTTCAGGTACGGGGGAGGAGTGTTCCCACTATGCTCGGTCCATTCACACCCAGAGGGCTCATGAATGGCCAGGATGGGGCTTGGACAGGCCCATGCCGAGCCTAGTCCTCTCTCGATGGATCTGAACGGTTGGTTGTGCATCATTCAGCCAACGCCACACATAAGTAAACCTTGAGGTGGGCTTGAGCCCAGGTCTGGACTCCGCTTGTGTGATCGAGACCCAGACCATGATAGGCCCACTTGCGAACGAATATTATACAAGGCCAAGAAACTCATTAGGATATTTCTATCAATATCATTTTAAAGACGTGCTCCATCTACAATGCGACCCACAATCTGGACGTTCAGGAATCTGGATAGTGGTGCGTGGGTGCTATATGTGAGGAGGATGAAGATTCGCAGCCATTTTAAAAACGTAGTGGATTTGACGTGCATGGTTTACTGAGTGACTTTGGTCCGACCTGGGTGGTGTGTTGACATGGCAAAGATCTGTGGGCCCTGCCATGATGTGTGTATTATGTCCAAACCGTCCATGCATTTTGCGAGATCATTTTAGGGCCTGAGCCCAAAAACGAGGCAGATCCAAAGCTCAAGTGGAACACACCACACAAAGGCAGTGGAGACAATGATGCACACCGTGGAAACCAACCTAGGGCCCACCATGATGTTTATTTGACATCCAACCTGTTAACAAGGTCACACAGACCTGGATGAAGGGAAAACACAAACATCAGCTTGATCCAAAACTGGTGGCCCCCAAGTTCGCAATGATAGGCGTTCAATCCCCACTGCTTTCTGTTGTGGTCCACTGGAGCTTTGGACCTACCTTATTTTTAGGCTCATACCCTTAAATGATCTTGCAAAATGGATGGACAGTGTTGTGATCCACTGGAGCTTTGGATCTGCCTCAGTTTTAGGCTCATACCCTAAAATGATCTTGTAAAATGGATGGACTGTGTGGGTCTAAGACACATCATGGTGGGGCCCACCGAGAAGTGCTAATTATACCCTGACAAACGTGTCTAAGATCAGAACAGCTCGTCAGGCGACCCCACCCTGCAGGTTTCTTGTGTCCGAAACTAGGTGAATACCACAATCAGGTTGTCGGCATCCCATTCCCATAGAGGCTTCTCCTAGCAAATGTGGAATCGTCTTTCCACATCCATCATCAACGATCGCTGTCAAATAGAGCTGTTTTCGATTCATCCACATGGTTTGGTAATCCAAACAACTCATATAACGGTCCTCATCATGGATGGCAGATGCACTGTCGTATCGCTGGGTTGAATGTGGACCATTGCTGCGTTTTCTTTCATAAAATAGGCCCCACTTGATAGAATTTACAACCCAAAAGGTACTGTGCAAACTTTTGGACTTGGAGAGTTGGCAAAATACATCTCCAGCTATCCAAGTCCTGGGAGGGAATATTAACATGCGTTTAAATGGATTTTTGAAATTTTAAAATCTTAAATGCTTGTAGACTCCCGCCAAACTGTCTTTAAATGGTGGAAGATGATGCCCAAGCGTTGAAGTTTGCACCCTTGTACAATACCTCATTTTTCAACCAATCTCACGTCTGAAAATATCCTTCAGACCTGGCTCTAACATAAAAGTAATAAATGAAATTATAACATCCTCAATCTGAAAATATGCAGTGCATACTCATATTTTCAGTGATCCAGACCATTGTTCTGTTGGGAAGTCACTATCAATGGACCATGCCCTGAACACCTTCTCGCTAGTAAATCCTGACTCCATTTCGTGGCAGCCTGGAAATGGACGGCTACTAAGAGAAATGCAGCTACCGTTGACATTCAACTGGAATAAGCCAAAGATCGCTGGCTAGGATCTTCCAATCTGAGAGATTTTGCAGGGCATGAGCCATCCATGGTGGTCCCAACAGACCAATGGTCTGGAATTACGTTCAGGGAAACATGGGCCCAACCTGTATAAACTGAAAACTCAAGTACACACTGGATATCCTTAGGTCAGGGATCTTATAATTCCTCCAAGGATCAAAGGTATATGTCCTAACAAATGAAGCAATGTAACGTGGCTATGTGAATTTTCAGTAAGAAGGTGCAGGAAAATCATGATAGAGGAAGGAACATGAGAAGAATTGTATTTACAGATTACTACATAATGACATGATTACAGACTGGATTATTGGAATAGAGATTAGATAATGTTAAAACTAACTATATTTGTGATGCACACCATATTCGGGATCTTTCCAACTAGTAATAGCCACATAAAAGCATCCTTCATAGCAGCAATTCACGTATTCGCACTGGCCGTTTAACCGCATTTGTGAAACCCTGGAGCATTCATATATATGTGTATAAATGTTATGAGGATATGCCAATGCCATGCAAAGAAAAGGATATTGTGAATGCCCACGAGTTGGATCTTCACATACAAACGCATTTTGTTTTACTAGTTGGGTACCATCTTCCAAAGGGAAAAAAAACACGGCTTGCTAGTATTTCCTCTTCTTTTCTGTTTAGACAAGCAATGGTGCATTTGGAATTGCACAAGGAAACCGAATTGCGATATAATCCTAATGCAATATATATAAGAAATGGCCATAGTGGGGGCAACAATATTTTATTCACATTGACAAGTGAACCCCAAATTGCAATTCCATGCACGTTAAACAACTCAATTGCAATTTGGGTGCTAGTCCCTTGTTAGCCAGCTCCACTTTGGTCAATTTGCACTATTCAATTGTACATTCCAATTCAATTTCAATTGAGCGCTGAATGCAGATTTGAAGACATTTTCTTGATTGTCTTCAAGTCCCAAAAAGATAACCTCTATGTATTAATGAAATCAAAGTGAAGTCTGCAATTGAGGAAAATCAATCCAAAGCCTGCATCCCCAGAATTTGTGTAAAATGCAATGTTTGGGTTTTTCTTATATTTTTAATATTTCCTGCTTCAAGATGGAAATTTGGAAGGATTGAAGGCCAGCCATGTTTAAAGAAGGGAACAACCTTAAAGATTAGAAAATCAACTGTGGGTCCTCTTATTGTTATTGATGATGCAGCCAAAACTGAAGAAAGTAGGGAGATGTGACAGTAGTGGAAACTGAGTTCCCAATTACTGTAGGCTAATACCGATGGTTGGCATTGAGCCCGTATACTTTTTGTTGGTTATGGATGAGTTAATAAGGCATTTTCAACAACAGGTCCCATGGTGCATGTTGTTGCAAATGACATAGTTTTGGTTGACGAGCTGAGGCGTAAACACAAAACTAGAACTTGGATGAATGCTTTAGAAGCTAAAGGTTTTTACAATTGGTCAGAATAAACAGAGTATATGGAATGCAATTTTAGCAACAATAGGAGTGGAAATGAAGAACTAGTTAAGATTGCTGACCATCGAGTACCCCAAAATGACCATTTTTGGTATCTTGGGTTGATAATTCAAGAGGGCACAGAGATTGAGAAGAGTGTTAGTCATAGATTCAAGTAGAGTGGAAAAAGTGGAGACGTGCCTGTAGAGTTTTATGTGATTGTTGCATACCAATCTGACTTAAAGAGGAAATTTTATAGGATAGTTATAAGACCAGCCATGCTTTATTGGATAGAATGTTTGGTAGTTAATGAACAACATGTTCATAGGATAAGTGTAGATGAAATGAGGATGTTGAGATGGATGAGTGGCAAGACGAGGAAGGATGGAATTGGAAATGAATGCATTCGAGGGAGCTCAGGTGCAGAAACAATAAGTAAGAAGGTTAAGGGAAGTAGACTAGGATGGTTTGGCCATGTGCAATCAAGACCAAGAACTATGCCAGTCAGGAGTGGGTTTAAATTTTTTTTTTTTTGAAACGATGAAAATGTTATAAACAAAAACCAGAAGCCAAAAATACAAATTTACAAAGACCAGGAGACTAAAGCTCCCCCCAAAAAGCTGGAAAGGACTCTAAGATCTTAGAAGATAGAGCCCGTTCAATTACAAGAGATTTCGCCCTACTAGCCACCTCGAGAAACTGCCTTCCACCAGGAGTGGGTTTAAATTGAAGGCTATAAAAGGGCAAGGGAAGGCCCAAGAGGATATGAGGAGGTATTAAGAAAAGACTTGATGACCTATGTTTTAACTATATGGTCCTCGATAGAATGGAATGGCAGAACAAGATTTACGTAGCCAACCCTGAATGTACCTTGTAGTAGTGTACTCCAGTACCCTGATGTTGGTGCATTCAGAAGAAAGGGATTTATAAATAAATAAATAAATAAAAAGATTGGTAATATGAACAGATAAATACCTCGTTATATTTGAAAAGCAGAGGCCGCGAATCTCTTTCTGATGTTGCTGACTTCTGCAATGCATCATCAGGATTTTGGGAGCTTTTACTGCTCGATTTCCTAAACCTGATTCAAAAGAAAAGAAAACAAATAAAAATAAAAAACGTAGATGAGTTTCAGAAATTTTATTTTCTACGAATTAGCAGTGTTTTCACTTGGGTTCTTTTTGTTCAGGATCCATAGAAATGGTGATACTACACCTGAATTCTTGCATTACACTATAAGAACCTAACCAAAAAGAAAGAGCAGTTCTACATGTAAATTAATTTATTTATTTTTTATTGTATTTCAGGAAGGCATCTGCCAATTAGCTGATAATTAAATACAGTAGCCTCAGTATTATCATTTCAAAAAAGGGCTATTGGTGCATATAGCCATCCCTTAGACGAAAGTGTATATTGGCTAGGTGCCCATTCATTTGTTTCTATTTTTAAATTTTATGAAATTGCTCCAAGCATTGGTAAAAGAGAGCGAAATTAACAAATAGAATTGCAAGACATGGATCTCACCTGTCGAAAAAACTAGTAGAGCCACCGGACGGCTTCTTTGCGTCTCCAGGAGCTTTTAATTTCACACCAACAGGTATGCTTTTATCAGATCTCACTGTTGAGTTTCTGGAGGCATTGGCTTTCCACAGATTCTCAGTCAAGACAGGTTTTTGACCTTCTGTGTTGTTTTGGAAATTTGCAGTTGTAGAATTTGTTTTGGAAGAAAATGGTTTAGCACTTCCTTCGGTGAGCAAAACCTGGTTCTCATCATTTAGATGTATAGACCTACCAATGCTTTCTCGCAGTATTTTTCGCTTTTCGACCTGTGTAAGGTCATCACAAATATTTAGAGCCACAAAGAAATAGAACAACCAAAGTTTTGGTGTGTTGGAAACAAAGACGTTCAAATCTAATAGAAATAAATAAGATTGGTTCTTTTGCAAAGTAGTGACAGAAGAAGGCCTCAATGTTTTAGTTCCTGATAGAAAGTGAATGTTCTATAACAAATAGAAGATATAGCAAATAAAAGAGGGGAAATCCGAGAACTGCTCTCTAGAAAACTTTCACATTAAATGTAGGACCAAATTTTCCTTAAGATTTTGGCTTCTCAATCAAATAGCAATAACTATCAACCAGCTGAGGAGCACATCAATGGAAACCTCAAATTCCTGCGAAGGCAATCTCCCTGATGACTCACCTCATGCACCAAGACCTGCTTCATGGCTAAAGAGAGTCCAATTCGTCCGCAATGGTATCCCTTTTTACACCAAAAGAAATCAAGTCAAGACGTGGAATGGATTTAGGTCATGTAACGTTTCTCAAAAGGTATGGTGAGCAATTGAACCTTGAAGTTAACAAAGTCACCGATGGGTGGATCAAATGAAAGTGCTGAAGCATCAGAAGTTGCTTCATGTCTCTGGGTGAAGGGTTGAGGCTCAGGTTTCAAGTTCTTATATGTAATGGAATATGAAACCATTGTATCCACTAGTTGAGCCAGATCATCCTTCTCTCTCTCTGATAGTAAGTGCAGTGCTACCTGAGAAAAGACATCAAAACATTCTAAAAATCAGAGCATTAGAGCACATCACTTCAACCATTTAAAATGACCTGCACTAACCTAGTAGTTATTCCATTTGAAGATTTTCTAGCAGTAGTAATTAAAGTTTTCTATTTATTTCAGTTTAATGGATTTCTGGTGAATTAAAGATCTTCGAATTCACATTCAATTTTATTTCAGTTGTGTTACTCATGTGCATCAGAAATTCGCATTACCACTTCTCTTTCTATCCAAATTGAAATTGAACTCAACCTACTGTGTGTTGCAAGCAGCCCCTATTTACCCACCAAAAAGTTGCTTGGACGAAACCTAGAAACCTTGAATATAACAAAGCAGATGTCACACCATTTTGTGGGTATATATGTGAATGTGATGATCAATGAGTCACCTTTGTATACTAACTCATGTCACTTCCAACCATGGTGACCTAACTCCAATGCATCTCAGTGATGTGAATTGGCTATAACGGATTAAAATCAGATCTACTTCAAGTTTGAATAAATCATAGATTTTAGAATAAATTCAGTCAACTGAAACATGTGACTCGATTTTCAATTATTTGGCAACTTAAGATCAATTTGGGTGCCAGTATCTACCTATAAAACTGTGTGTGCAGTATAATACTGATTTCTGTGTTTTAATAACATAGATAATAATAAAAAACGTAATAAATTATAAAGACAATTTTCCCCAAGCATGTTTACTTGCAGCAGATGCCAACCTGGCAAAAACATGGGACATGAAAGTGGTGCATAAGGTAAAGCCCACTACAAAGATGGCCCAGCATAGAAATCAAGCCAGTCAACTAATCAGGTGGGCTGCCCCTGTACAAAAAAAAAGGGAATTCTAAAAAACTTGCCCACAGTCTACATTCAATGTAGACATGCGGCACACATCATGAGTGGAACAGCTTGACCTTTTATGCCAGGTCATCAGCACAATTCACACCACCTAATGCATGAATCTAATGTCCCCTAACTGCCACGTTAGCATGTGTGCTGAATGTGGGCTAGCGAACCTCATCTAGACATTATGCTTTTGTATCACTGAGACGGGTTATAAATTGCATAGACTAAATCCATAAATGAACTTCAATGACTTAACAAACTTAAACCAGCAGATCAAGCCTGCAGCAGAAAAGCAAATTCATATTGACGTAAACTGCTTATCAGGGAACTCTGCTTACGATCAATGCATATTCGATATTTTCAGGATTTAATTAGTCTTCTAAAATTCTTCAATACAAGTCTAATCTTTATGTAAGAGCAGGTTCGTGAAATGATAAAGAAAACAAGCAATAGCTCTGCAATCAAGCACAAAAATTAAAGGGTCAAGAGTTACTTACTGGCCTCATAGTTGTAGGTGATAGAATATGTAATAACGGAGAAATGGCATCTTCTACAAAAGACTCGATTGTCAGATGCCTTGAAATGGATGGTGCTATCTTGGTGTGCCACAACTTTAGAAGGTCCTTCTTCTCCATCAACATTGCTCGGTATCTAGAAGTTTGTATTGAAGGATGTTATTGACTAACAATAATTGAGGAGTGCAGATTCGATAAGAAAGGTACCTTTGAAATGACTTTGGCCACTCAATATTTGGTTTTTCTACTTGAGCTACAAGAGAACGAATAGCTATTGCAATGGAAGGTTGGTAAACTGAAAAAGTAAAAGATGGTTTAGAAGAGTATCAAATTGACTAATTACACTACGGTAAGGTAAAAGATTAGAGAAAATGAAGCATGGAGTTACCATAAAGGGACATATGTTGAGTCCTGAATGCATATTGGGCCATTGAATCAGAAACACCAAGAGCATTCAGACACTTGACCTTCAAATCATAAGAAGTGGTCATTATTACGGTCTTGCTAAATGTTCAAAGTCAGTAAACACAAGATAGAGAGCAATGTTATTGAAGGCAGCAGCATGAGAAAATGAACTAAGGCTTACAGTCTTGTGCATCATCGGATCGTGATAATGGAGCTGCAAAAAGTTTTCATGAATCCCATCCATAGTCAATTCACAGTCGCCACTGTAAAGTCAGACTGAGTTTTAGGAAAGCTTGTCGACCATTTGAAAATATTACAAGAGAAATTGGGTGAGGACTGGAATGACCATCCTACCGGTTAGAAATGAGAGAGTACAGAATGTTAAAATCCATTGGTTCACTACTGCAGCTGTTGCTGGATTTTCTTTCATGTTTCACCCTTCTCTTTTGAAAAACCTAAGTAGCACAAATGTCCTCAAATTAAGGAAAAAGGATACGTAAAAAAGAAAAAAGGAAAATAAGATACTAAAATTGAAAAGGACAAGCATGACAGAATTAAAAACATCATTACCTCCTTCCATACATGAAGAACATTTTTTGACATGTCCTTCCGACCAACCACTTGCGAACCAACCTCTAACTGAACCAGAGAAACATATCACTGACTTGAACTGATATCGGGTCCACATATATGAAACATGTGCATGCTCACACATCAAAGTAAAGAGCAAGATGTACTTTAATAGCTTACAGTATTGAGAGCTTCCTTCTTCTTGTTGAGAAATTGAAGTGTGTTTAGACATGAACGTATATCACACTCTGGAAAATATGCCAGGTGAAATAACATGTCAAGGTATAGGATACTGAGATATGCAGTCTGCATCCCTATCAAGGAATCCCAAGAATTTTGTGATTTAATGTAAAATATTTCCACAATCAAAGAAATAGTTAATGATCTCCAAAAAATACACAGTATACAGACTATTAAGAAATATTAGCCATAAGAATTTGCTTTTAAAGTTTGGAGCAATCTCCTAAATTTTCAGTATTTCCTAGGTCATGCCCAGGTCTGTGGCAACCTTATGTTGACTTGGGATGTGGGGGCAATCATTAAGAGGCAAAAGATCCTCCTGATGGGATTTCAATCCCTTAAAATATGCAATACATGCAGGTGCGATCAAATGTATTCCAAGCAATGGCATAGCAATTCCTAAACACAGAATTTTTGGATTCAGACATAAACGAAAGCATAAATTTTTAAACACCTCTTGAGAGAAGAAGGCAAGGAGCAAATATTAGGCATCAAGCCACAACCCCGATGGCAGCTCCGTCCTCCAAGTTCTCACACCCCCAATGACCTAGCCGTCTACATACCCTCAGTTGATGAACCCTTCCTCAACGCGCGGGGGGGTGGGGGGGTCCAACTAGGCTAAGCTTGAGATCCACTTGGACAATATATATTGAATTCCCTCCTATTTCACATGTATATGGGTCATCACCAACCGCTAATGTATAGGGGGTCTTCACGCATGAACTCTATCCCTTGGCACTACATCCTTCCACATCATGATCGCCCTAGCATCATGTGTGCCCAACCCCTAAACATGGACCCACTTGATGATTTTGAAGATCCACCATTTGATGAGTGATAAATCATTATCAGAAGAAAATCGATTTACTTAAACACTAAAAAGCATATATTTTGTTTTATAATAACTATTTTAGTGAAAATCTTTTGGATCCAAAAAAACTGCATGAGCTCATGACTAATTGAGCCTATCAATCAAAGTGATCTTCCCTGGTGAACACTAGCCTACAAAAGAAAATTACAATTTTGGATTCTTTATTGTGCTCACACGAGAATACATTGGCTCTTCAAGTGATCCGACCACACATGTATGTCATCCTGAGTCTTGAGAATCACGTGTCAAAGCCACCTTCGGAGATTACACAGTCTGCATGTCTAGCCCTCAAGTCAAAGGACGTATGGACAGAGTGCATGGAAGTGTATGCTCCCATATTGGGACCTCGGAACATTCTTTCAAAATGATCTCATGTCCAGTATGGTGCACACTCACCAACATTGTTGAGACAGTCATCCAATACCATGACAACCTCACATATACACTATCCAAGCACATGGTAGGTTGTGAACAATATTCTCAAGGACAGGTTATTTCAGGTTCTATCTCTCCTATGACATTGGCTTGAGCACATAAACAGGACCCAAAACAATATCATGATGGACTACATGGATCCAACCATACTATGCATAAGCATAACCAATAAGATGCATTCGAGCATATTTGCTCCTCAAATAGTAACCATGTTGCATTGATCGTTTGGCCTAAGTAGGTAACAGATTGGCTTTCAAGGGCACAAAAACCAACACCTCCGTCATCTTTCTTCGTTGCCTATTCTCTAGTTGTTGTGAAAAGAACAAAGGAATCATACTTTTAATGGCCACATGGAATCTAGCAAGGTAACCTTTGTTAGATTAAGGGCGACTTTGCATGACTGCATCTTGGGCAATCAGTATGAATCTTTATAAGAGGGAAGATCTATTGGCTGGCTGGATTTATGCCTTGTAATTGGTGCTATGGTGGGTGCATGTTGGGTTCGTCTCTAACTCTCGCCATTTGTTCAGTTAATGTATTTCATGCCGCTCAAAAAAGAAACTTTTTCCATAAGAGTAGCTTCATTCATCAAATTGGACATTGACAAAAGCATGAGCTGGCGCTCAAGGGAACACAACAAAATGAGCTAAGTAGGCACTACTGTTCGCAATATCAGTATCGATGCATGTATCGAACCTTCGATATACATGAACATATCAGAACCACAAGAGAAATATCACATGTATCGGGGAATGTATCACTCTTTGAGGGATACATTGAAAAAATAAAAAAATTCGATGAAACTTCAGGAGCGGTTAAAAGAGACATGATTACACATTTAGAACTCCAAACATCACAAAAAAAAAAAAAAAAAGGTACGCATAAGAAGTGTCCTTTGTATAAGGTCTTAAACTACGCCTTCCTAATGATGACAGAAATGATGCAATTATATCCAAAATGAGTTCATCTCATTCAAATATCATACAACTAATTCAAGTTAAACCATCCAAATTATGGTTCCCAATTTAGATGTATGATGAACAAAAAATTGCTCTTATTTATTTATCTAACTATCAAATTGGTGGGCCAACAATTTAGATGGTCTAGATTGCTGTACAACTATGCCATGCATATGATCGAAGAGTCACCACCATTTTTTTATATGCTGAGAAATTAACACGGAAGTTTATTCTAAAGGAGAAAAGAGAAAAAGTTGGATACTCTGGCAAAGTGTGATGGATTTTATGCAGGCATTTAGATATTAGAAATTGCATACGTTACATGCTAGTCAAAACAGTCCAAATTATAGAAGCCATCTAGATGTTTCATCAACCAAAAAGGTAAGCTTATGGAGTATCTGAGTATCAAATTAGTGACATGTATGTTAGACATATATGATTGCCCACGACACACGTGGTTGGGTTGTATAGCTGAATGTCCGTGGAGGGATTTGTCCCCTCACCTGTTTATGTTATGTTTGTATTATTGTTTATAATATATTTTTCTACTTTTATCCATTGGCCCGTGTTGGGTGATTATGTCAATATAAGGGTATTCTTATACATTGTTCTCTTCGATATATCTTATTAATCGTATGCCGACGCCCCTTCTTCGTAATGTTTCCCCCTATTTTGTTCTCTTTGGCTCCCTACCTAATTATTCATCATTTTGTGTGTTTGGGTGGGCTTGTTATGTTCACCTTCCTACTCGGAAACGTAACAAACTATCCCTCAAGTCCACTCGGTGTATGTATTTGGGCTTCGGTGATACCCAAAAGGGGTTTCGTTGTTATGATGTTACCTGTAGACGAGTACGTATTTCTCATAATGTAGTTTTTCTGGAGCATGTACCTTTTTATTCTCAGTCGTCGTACTACTACTGCTCCACCGGATTTTTTTCCTCTGGGCTAACTGATTTTTCAGATATTTCGGATTGCTTCTTTTTTCCTTGTCCCTTGCAAATTTATCAGCGTCGACCCAAAGCACCACCTCCGCCTCCTCCTCCGACTACTTCAACTATTGTAGATCCTCATTCTGGCCCAAAGCACCACCTCTGCCTCCTCCTCCGACTACTTCAACTATTGTAGATCCTCATTCCCCCTGCTACTGATTTGATTCCCCCACTAATACATCACTCTATTCGGCCCCATAAATCTTTGGACTGTTTGATTTACTCTATGTTTGCCATGTCTTCCACGTTGGATTTTATTCATGTCCCTACCTCTTATTTACAAGCCGCTTCTCAAAGTTGTTGGCGGAATGCTATGGCAGAGGAGCTTAAAGCATTGGCTAAGAACCATACATGGGACCTTGCTCCACGTCCTCCAAGGTAGCACGTTATCGGTAGCAAATGGGTGTATTTTGTAAAATCGGATGGATCTTTGGATTAGTACAAAGTACAACTGGTTGCTCAAGGTACAAACAGGAATATGGGATTGATTATGATGAGACATTTGCTCCAGTGGCGAAAATAAAGATCGTTGTACTCTTCTCGTAGTTGCCTCGGCTAGTACTTGGCTAATTTTTCAGATGGATGTGAAGAATGCCTTTCTTCATGGTGATCAGCATGAGATAGTGTATATGACGCAACCACCTGTTTTTGGTGATGATTTTAGAGATATAGTGTGTCGTCTAAGGAAAGCATTGTATGGCCTCAAGCAGGCTCCACGTGCCTGTTGAGCCTTGAATTATACATATTCTAACCCCAATTCATCACTCTTTATGCATGATTTATAGTGTCAAAGACCCATCTTATGCATGATTTTGTGTTTGTGGAAATGAAAGAGAGACCTTGTGAATTCAATGTTAAAAGACCGCTTTAGAACACCTTGAGGATCAAAGGAAGAAAGACAAAAAATGGAAGAAAGAATCTACGGAAGATGGAATTGAAAAACAAAGAAAAACCTTGAAGAAATCATGTTAAAAGACCTAAACGGGATAGAAAAACCAAAGTGCAGAGCTGCAAGGCCAAAAAAGGAAAGTGCAGAAAATGCAGAAAACGGCGCTGATGTTTCACATCCGACCGGTCAATTGCCAGATCGATCAGTGGGCCCTAGGGTCAGGACAGGTCGAATTTCCAACCTTTTTAGGCAAAACTCATTGGACTGAAAAAGCGGGTCAACGACCAAGTCACCAGAGGCTCCGACCGGTCGGCCATGTAAAAAATTAGAAAACTACTTCTTCAAGCTCCGTTTTTTCCTGCGCAACTGCATAACCTTTTGCGCGATTCTGAAACTTTCTGAGGCGGTGGAGCTTCCAATCTATAAAAGGACACCTACGGGTGGATCTAAACTCATCATAGAAGGCTGGAAAGTTCGTGGAAGGTGGAGAGGAGCGTCGTGGAGCGTTCGCAACTCCTCCAACTAGGGTTTTTATGGTTTTTCTATGCTTTTATAGTAGTTTCCTTTTGAGTTTTAGTTTAATCTGTTAATGATTAGCTAAACCTCTTAGCTAGGCTAAGAGGTAAAGTTTATAGTTGTTTGCAATGCTTAATTCGAATTAGTTCAAGTACTTTTGAGTTTAATGAAAAACACTTCTAGTTCAAATTTGAAATAAAGTTAGTATTTTTAGTTAATCTTTTATCTCTTATGATTTCTCTTACATGGGATATTTTGATTACTGAGATTGCTTAATGGGGTGTTGATTGATAGGATTTTGGGTTGTAGAAATCTTAGATCCATCATGATATGTTGGATGCTAAGGAGATTTATCTTTAGGATTGATCTTAGATAAATGTTTATGTATTGATATTGGTTTGATAGAAGTTCAATTCATGCTTCTAAATCAAGTCTAGTGACAAGACTTGAGGAAGAATCATGAATGTAATCTCAATTGTTTTGTGAAGGATTGGGCTATGTGATTGGATACGCCCAATGCCCTAGTTGATTATGAGAGAACCATATCAGTGGATGATTCATCTATGTTAGATATGTTATGATGATTTGATTGCTCCATATTCCGATTGGATATGGATAGAACTCTGATTCCAATTGAGTTATTGGCTTGAATGGTTTGAATTAGAAATGTGAACAATTATAAGTGGATCATTGGCGCTTTAGTGTTTTATTTCCCTGATTTAGTTCTAAAATAGATAGTTTCATGTTCTTAAATTCCATCCATCAATACAAATCCGAATTTAATTCAACCTAGTTACGTAGTTTAGAATTGTTAAGACAATCCCTGAGGATCGACCTCGGTCTTACCGAAAATTATTACTACATCGCAGCCTTGCACTTGAGGCGAGCGAACAGTGCCTGGTTCCAGCGTTTTTATGATATAGTTGTTGGTGCTGGCTTCTCTCAAAGTTTAAACAACCCATCTTTGTATACTTGCACCACTTCCCATGGCATTGTCATCCTTTTGGTTTATGTGGATGACTTATTATTGACTGGCAGTGACTCGTCCGGGATTACTGAGTTATAGATGATTTAATGCTCCTCATTTCATATGAAGGATTTGGGCCCTATCACTTATTTTCTGGGTCTTGAGACCTCTCGATCTGAGCATGAGATTCTTGTTAGCCAACATAAGTATACCATAGATATCATTGCTCTTGCACAGTTGACTGATCAAAAGCTTGTTCAGACTCCTATGGAGCTGAATGTTTAGTATAGTCGTGATGATGGTAATCTTCTAGAGCAACCCACACTTTACCGTCGCTTGGTAGGCAGTTTGGTATAGTTGACGATGACTCATCCCGATATTGCATATGATGTCCAGGTTGTCAATCAGTTTGTTTCTACCCCGAGGATTCTTCATATAACTGTCGTGCTTTGGATTATTCGGTATTTGCGCTCTATTTTTCTCTTCCAATACTCCATTGGAGATTCAAGCATATTCCGATGCTGACCAGGCTGGTTATGTTGTCACCCGTCGTTCTACTACTAAATATTGTGTATTTCTTGGCACCTCTCTCATCTCTTGGAAGTGCAAGAAATAATCCATAGTCTCCAAGTCCAGCACAAAGGTTGAATATCACGCGATGTCTGCTACATGTGAGATTGTGTGGATTTGGGGCCTTCCGTCAGATCTTGGTTTTCATCTTATAGCTTTGACTCCACTTTATGTGCATAACATTAGTGCAGTTCAGATTGCTTCCAACCCTATCTTTCATGAGAGGGCGAAGCACATGTAGGTTGATTGCCACTTTATTCGAAAGAAGTATCAATCAAGCATCATTTATCTTCCTCATGTGACATCCCTGGATCAAATCGTCGATATTCTTACATAGACGATGCCTTCTGCATGACATTCCTTCCTTGTTGGCAAATTGCTGCTAGTTGATAGCCCATATCAGTTTGAGGGGGGATGTTAGACATATATGATTGCCCATGTCACACGTGCCACACATTGTTGGGTTGTACGGTTGGATAGCCGTGGTGGAGGGGTTTGTCCCGTCACCTGTTTATATGATGTTTGTATTATTGCTTATGATATATTTTTCCTCTTTTATCGCTTGGCCCATGTTGGGTGGCTATGTTTATATAGGGGTATTCTTGTACATTGTTCTCTTCCTAGGGTTGATATATATTGTTGCTTTCTTTGAGGGTTTGTATAAGGCAAACCTTACCAATTTGGAGTTTTGTTATCTGTGGTGATCTCTCTTGGTTTTCTCCAAAAACTATCAATGTATTGGTGAGTTAAAAATGAAAAAATACAACGGCCCCATTTCTACAAACAAGTGTCCACGAATTAGAGGTTAAGATTGTTCAACTAATCTGATCTTTGGACTGACATTTGGGGACAGTGAGCTACATAATCTCTTTGGTTTTATTTAAGTAAATATATACCAAGTGTACAATTTTGAATTCTTGCATATCTAGTGTCATAGGTGGCCTGAGTACCATATAACGAAAAACTTTATTACCGTAACAGGTGTGATGGATGATACACAGCCATGTAGAAATTACTTAAAATTTGCAAATGTGGCATACAAGTAATTCAAATCAAATTGTTCAGATGAATAAATTGCATTTTAGATGCATCGTAACCTAAAAAATTAGGCTTATTTGATCATTTAACAATTAAAATGGTGGACATTGGACGGATAAGAATGAAAACATCCAATGATTTTGTATCAACAACTTCCACGAATCAGAGGTTAGGATTGCTCAAACAATCTGATTATAGGAATGGTGGAATTAGTGAACATGGGTTCCACAAGTTACTCGGTTTAGTTTGAGTTAATATGTATGCCACGTGTACAATTTATGTGCCAACATATCAAGCATCATACACTGCCCGAGTATCATATAACTCCCTTTCTAATGATGACGCATGGTAGAGCTTTTCAAGCTCTTTTATTTGAAATGTGACAGAGAGAAAGAGAAGAGCCTTTTCCAGCTCTTTTATTTGTAATGTTATAGAAAGAAAGAGAAGCGCCTTTTCAAGCTCTTTTATTAGAAATGAGAGGGGGGTGAGAGAGAGAGAGAGAGAGAGAGAGAGAGAGATGTTGCTAGGAAGAAGGGAAGGAGCTTTTATAGGTCTGGAGTTTTTTTTTCTCTCTTTTTCTTCTCTGGAAAAAGGGGGTTCTAGATTTTTTTTTCTTTTCTTTTTTGGATTTTTCGGAAGGTACCATCTCTATCCAAGTATTGTCAACATGCATTGCACATATCAAGATAAAAGGGAACTTTACAAAGGGCTTTTGACAATACATTACGATATATCAATGACTGTGTTTTAAATAGCTACATTATGTAGCATGTTGCTTGCGCGAGGCAGCGTAGCTTAGACTTAATGCTACGTAGCTCATGGAAAATCGCTTAACTCGCATGTAGCCTATGCTACATGATAATTTGCATACACTACACGCTATGTTGCTTACATTACAAGTTATTTTTCACTACAACATTAAAATTAACTCATGTTTTCAATGATTTGTGAATTAGTTAATCTTTCCAATGCTTTTATTAAGAATAACATAAGTAACAGTATTAAATCAGTTTTGTTACCCTTTCTTTATCTTCATACTTAATGATTACCATTTCACATCACTTTAGGTTGTGTTTGGTTGCACCAAATTTCATGAGATTTTGTTTAATTTCATTATTAATCAGTCTAATTTGATGAATATCATGAAATTGGTGCAACCAAGCGCAACCTTCATTAAAAATCTAGAAGTAGATATAGATTATGCCTCACGCTTCAGAGGGTGAACACTACAATACACACTATTCACTACTTAAAATGCTGATCAATGATATCGCGATATCGAGAATAGTGCAAATGCAACGATATTGCAATATCGTCCATATATCGTGCAACACAGGAAAATTTTACAATTGCCCCTATTTATTGGATTAGAGACATGCAATACCAATAATGCAAGCCAATATATTGGCCGATATAATCAATACTATACACACTGGTAGGCACCAATTAATTTTGGCAACATTTAACCAATATAAAAGTTTAATGACATGCTTTTGCAAGAGCTGGAACCCACAATTTCTAGCCATTCATGTACAATCTAGGAACACATCATCTCAAATTAAATATGATTAATGCATAAGCACAAATGGAGGCGTAGTAGGAAGACATCATCATTCAAACAAAGCCTGTAATGGTTGTAGTGTTGTACTGCTCAGGTTGAACTTGAATTTGAATGGCTTTGTAGGACAGGTAGAAACAATCTCCCCATGCATATCATCTAAAACTAAGTACTCTACAACAAATTTTAATTTCCTTTAGTGAAATGTTATTCCAAATAATCACCTCTAGAGGTCGAATCTCACAACTTAAATGCAAATATACAACATCACTCTAAACATAAGTTTGCTTACTTTCCACTCTGAACAAGAAAATCTGCTGCAATATGCAATATGATATCAATATGTGAGATGACATATCAATGATTCTAAGGTTTTTGAATTGTAATCCATTAATTTACAGGCAGTATTCTTGTTATTAGCAATAATATCAATATTATCGCCGATAATATCATCACCAAGCTGGTGATACCGAAACCCACTTGAATCGTAGGATTTCCTAGTATCGTCGATATATATAGCCAATTTATCAATATTTTTCACGTATCGCTAGTCGCTACAATATCAACAACGTTATCGCCAATATTGGGTTGGGAAGGTGCATAAATGGTGAAAAAATGTGAAAAAAGGGGAGAAAATGGAGATTTTTGGTGTGGATCCTGTTTGGGACTTGATTTCAACCATTCCTCCTAAAGTCTTGCAAATCAAAACAGATTATTGGGGGAGAAATTGAAGATCCAAAGGTTCGTGGGCCAGAACCCCAAGGTATGAAAAATTGTAGAAATGTGTGTGTGTGTGTGTGTGTGTGTGTGTGTGTTTTCTTTTTGCATGTATTTGAGTGGAAAATCAAGATAGTAGAGGATCAAAGGAGAAAAGTTCTGGAGAAATTGGGAAAAACCAACTTTTTCCCATTTTCTTGCTTAAGTAATTGTGGGCCCAATTTTTAACATGATGATGAGGGTTGGCTGTGATTCATGTTGATCTCTTGATTTTTCAGAATTTTTTTAATTATTTATATTTAAATTAAAAAAATTGTTTAATTTGAAGAAAAAAATATTTGAATTTTTTTGTTTAGATTTCTGTTTTGTTTTAATTTTTTTTCTTATTTATGGTTCCATGCTTATGATCAATGGGTTGCATTTGTTGGTGGAAATCAATTTATTTAAGAAAAATATTTTTAAAAAATGTGTTGACTTAAAAAAAAATTCCATTTGAAAAATTAGTTTTGTTTAGATGCATGGTTGTATCATGAAACGAATGCATGTATGTATGTATGCATGCATGGATGGATGGATGGATCCTGGATGTGTGCGCGTGTGTAATTGTGTATGTATACATGGATGGCTGAATGGATGGATGGATCGTGTGTGTGTGTGTGTGTGGATGAATGGATGGATGGATCACGGATGTAGGTATGTATGTATGCATGGATGGATGGTTGGTTAGATGGATTGATGGATGGTTATACATGTTTGTATGTATGCATGCATGGATGGATTGATGGATGGATGGATGGATGGATTGATACATATGCATGCATGCATGCATGTATGTATGTATGTATGTATCTACGCATGGATGGGTGGATGGTTAGACATGTATGTATGCATGGCATGCATGGATGGATGGTTGGTTAGACATGTATGTATGCATGTATGAACTCATTTTGGTTACTATTGCACTATTTTTTTTACAACAACACATGCTTGAGGTCGACATTAAATGGAAACTTATTATGTATGCTTCTTTTTTGTAAATTTTTCATTCCTAAATGTGTAAATATATGTATTTTACCATCTCTTGAAGTTTCACTAAAAAATTCCACTGTTTTCCCCATGTTTCCCCGAGTCAGAATACCTTTGTGGCATTGATAATAATATTTGAGATATTGATAAATGTTTCTGTAATCCCCAATTAGTGACACATGTAATGATACAGATACTACAAACATTGTTTATAGGAGCAAATTAAGCCTATAAGATTGAAATGTCCAAAGCAAGGGGGAAAAGCTGACTCACCAGTATACTCAGCTAGAGTTGTAAGTGCAATAGAACTTGTCCTGAATCCTTCCTTGTTGCAAATGTATTTAAGCCTTCCATTAGAATTTTGAACATATCAAGAACAAGTTTAAAAAGGAACGCGAGCATAAAATAAGGGTAACAATAAAAGGTGACAATTTATACAAAGCCACTATTTTCTCAATCATGTTAACAATAATAATTAATTGACAAAGTTGTTCAACAAGATTGTAAGATTGAAGAAAATGCCAAATGAATGGAGGAAAAGTACCCTAGTAGAGAAACTACAAGCTGCACTACTATCGTGGAAATAAACTTACAAGTCATATTATGAAACATTAGGAGAGTGATTAAGCAAAGACTAAACATGAAACAAATGTATCAAAAAATGAGTTTGGCTTCATGCTTAGGAGGCCTACCACTAAAGCTATTTTCCTACTTAGACAATTGATGAAGAAATATAGGGAGAGGAGAAAGGATCTCCATATGGTCTGTATTGATTTCGAGAAAGCATACGATAAGACTCCTAGAGAATTAATCTAGTGAGTGTTGGGAAAGAAAGGAGTTTCAAAAGGATATATAAACATGATTGAGGATATGTATGAGGAAGTGGTAACAAATGTGAGGACAACTAGTAGAGAGACAAGTGAGTTCCTAACTGTAGGCTTGCACTAAGGGTCGGCATTGAGCTCGTACCTTTTCGCATTGTTATGGACGTCATTAAAATGAGGCATTTGTAGGAAGAGATCCCATGGTCTATGCTGTTTGCAGATGACACATTTTGATTGATAAGATGAGGGTGGGCATAAACAGAAAGCTAGATTTGTGGAGGGGTGCTTTAGAATCTAAAGGATTTAAAATTAGTTAGACTAAAACATAGTATATAGAGTGCAAATTTAGTAACAATAGGAGAAACGAGGAATTAGTGAAGATTGTTGACAAAGAATTTTCCCAAAATGACCATTGTTTTTTTTAAACAATGAATGATATTTCATTACCAAAGGTGAAGCCTAAAAATACAAATACACAAAAAATACACCTAGAATAGGGAGAACATCCCTCAAAAGAACTTGAAAAGGGGAAGAAGAGAAACGAAGCTTCCACCCATTCCTTAGCATTGAGGATAGCCCTTTTGAAGACTTGAGAAGCATCTCTTTGCTTGTTTCTAAAGCACTGCTCATTCCTTTCCCACCTTCAAGCCCAAAAGATCGCTAACAAGCTTAATCTCCACATCCTTTTCCCAGATTTCCCAATCCCCCCACTATGCCATGCTAAGAGAAATTCCTTTATCGAAGACAGAAATGCCCATAGAACCCCGAAATATTGTAGCAAGTGTTCCCAAACCTCCCTTGCAAATAAGCAATGGATAAACAGGTGATCCACCGATTCCGCATCTTTAAAACACATCAAACCAAACTGACCATTTTCAATGCCTACAATCAATAATTCATAAGAGTTGAGAGATTGAGAAGAATGTTACCCATAGAATCCAAGCTAGATGGAAGAAATGGAGATGTGTCTCTAGAGTTTTATGTGATCATCGTGTACCACTCATATTGAAAGGGAAAGTTTTATTGGATGGCTATAAGACCAGCCATGCTTTAATGGACAAAATGTTGAGTGGTTAAGGAACATGTTCATAGGATGAGTGTAGCTGAAATTAGGATGTTGAGATGGATGAGTGGCAAGACAAGAATGGAATTAGAAATTAATGCATTTGATGGAACTTAAAGAGGAGCACCAATAGGCAATAAGATGGGGAAAGTAGACTTAGATGGTTTGGTCTATAGTTGCACAAAGTGTGAAGCGAAGCAGAAACACATTCAAGTGCAGGAGCAAGAGTGCAACTCCAAAGCAAGTATTGGAAGCAGGAGCGCCACCTAGTTAGAAGGATCTTGCAAGGCTACAACTAACTTTGGTCATGTGCATCAGAGACCAAGAATTGTGCTTATCAGGAGTACATTGATACAAGTTAAAAGGCTCTAAAAGGGCAAGGGGAAAGCCCAAAAGGACGTACATGGAGGCGGTAAGAAAAGACTTGATGACCAATGGTCTAACTAAAGGCATCACCCTTGATAGAGTGGAATGGTGGAACAGGATTCATGTCGCTGACCCCAATTAATCAAGATAAGGCTTAGATGATTATCATGATGCTTAACAACTATGAAATCAGATCCGTGAACAAGCAAATCAGCAGCCATTCATGTTCAATGCACATACCTGTTCACCACACGACTAATGGTTGGCTGAACAAATGTATGGACCCTATCAAGCAAAAATGCAACTTGTCAGGGTAACAAAAGACAGCATTGCAGATGGATGCAAAGAAAGGATATTGCCTCTAGTGGTGCTAAGGAAGCTTGTATTGTTTATAAAATAAAATGGTACAAAAATGTATAATAAATAATTAAAATGATAAGCCTAAACACTCACTTGGCTACTTGGCGTAGTGGCCTCAAAGCAGGAGCATAAATGTCATTGCAAATGCAAATCACCTTCATTTCAAAACAATTTATCTATCAAAGAAGCAGAAGAAATATCGAGGAAGCCTTTCCCATGTCATTTTGTTTGGTCGAAGGAAAAGAAAGTTTGGTCATTTTGTTTCTTACGGGTCTTGATAGTGTTGCAGCTTTAGGTCCTTTTCTCGAGGAAGCCTTTCCCGGGCCCACCTCTTCAGCAACATTTCCCCTTCCAAGAACAGACCTTTTTTCAGCAGCCACCTGCATGAATAACAGGAGCATCACTCTTAATTGATACAGCACACATGCTTTGACAAGGTAATGGATAGTAAGACACCAACTATGAAGCTGGAAACAAAAAGGTCACCTATAAGGTCCCATCACTCTTAATTTTCCTTATTAACAGAAGGTTCTCTCTTAGTTTTCCTCATTATTCTTTACATAAATATCAAACTTCAGTACACACTTATTAGAGAGAGAGAGAGAGAGTGTGTGTGCGCGTGCACGCACATATTACAAGTGCATGTTAATATACGATATCGTAGCATACAATAGTAGATGGAATAAAGTTCTCAATTAGGATTTACTACTACCCCATAAGCATCATGTTTTCATCTTGATGGCATTTGCGTTTCTTCTATAAATTTGCAGTTTGAAATCAACTTTATTTTCGAATGCTCAATATGCAATAAACTTTGACGGTGTGTCAATAGTTAAATGAATTTACGTGTGTTCGGAAATGTTAACAGATGTGGAGATGTGGGTTGTACCACTATATGGCCCAACTAGACTTTGTTTTTAGTTATTTATACTTGTTATTAGTTATTTATTTTGGTCCGGGACATGTAGGGTATAATTGCTTTTGTTGAAGGGTATTTTTGTCATATTAACTTTTTATTATTAATATAAAGGGGAGAGGATGGGCATCCAACCCTAATTCACCTTTCCTCTTTTTTCTCCCAACTTTCTTCTCTCTTTTCTTCTCCTCTCTTTAATCTATAATTCTACATAGTATCAATGCATTCTTGTTTCTTACCTAATCCATCTTTCTTCCTTCTATCCTACAATTAATTTCTTTCTCTTTTCTTTTTCTTTTTTGTCTCTCCCCTCCCTCTTATGCTGAAAATCTTTAAAGAAACCCAGGGTTTCTTTTTTGTTTCTTGTGTCGGGCCTTTATAATGGTTTGTTCGTGAGAAGGGAGTCAGGTGTTCGTGATCATCGACTCTTGTGTTCAAGAAATGTGGAAATTGTAGGCTGATTGCCTTCTTCAGATACCGTGTTCGTGATCATTGACCCCTGTGATTGGTTGGAACATGTGGACATGTGGGTTGGTCATTCTCTTAAAGTGCGGTGTGCATACCGTGTAAAGCATGCAAGTTGGGTGTTCGTTGGTCTCAAAAGGTCAGGTTGTGTTCGTATAAGCTTGTGGTATATATTCTGATCCTTGTCCTGAATAGAAGAGAAAAGTGATTCGAGAACTAGATTCATAAATCCATTTGATTTTGTAGGGGTCCAAATAACCTCTATTAAATTAAATGAAACAAACTATCTTCAGTGGTCCAAATCCATCCGAGTGTTTTTAACTGCCAAGGGCAAATTAAAATACTTGACCACTCAAAAGCCTAGTGAAAGTACTAATACGTATGATCAATGCCCCGAGTACATTTATACGGGTGATGACCCAGGTGTTGAGACCCTTCATGGGAAAGTTCCTAGTCGTGTACTTTGACGACATCCTTATTTATAGCATGACTAAAGAACAACATCTTCACCATCTGAGGCAAGTCTGTGGGATCCTTAGAGTAGAAAAGTTGTATGACAACCTCAAGAAGTGTTTATTTTTGTCTAGTAGTGTCATCTTCCTAAGTTTTATCGTGTCATCTGAGGGTATGTCTGCGGATCCCAAGAAGGTCAAGGCCATAGTCAATTGGCCTGAGCCGCGCAATATTCATGAGGTGCGTAGCTTTCATGGCTTAGCTACCTTTTATAGGCGGTTCATTAGAGGATTTAGCTCCATCATAGCTCTCATTACAGATTGCATAAAAAAATGGGAGTTCCAATGGACTAAGGCAGCCTCTAAGCTGTTCAAGGAGATTAAAGTCAAGATGACTGAAGCTCCTATCATGCAACTTCCGAATTTTTCCAAGGCTTTTGAGGAAGCATGTGATGCGTTGGGCGTAGGTATAGGTGGAGTGCTTAGTTAGGAAGAGCACATTGTCGCCTTTTTTAGCGAAAAATTAAATAAGGCGAAGCAAAGATATTCCGCCTATGACCAAGAGTTCTACGCGGTAGTGCAATTATTGCGCCATTGGCGGCATTATTTATTACCGCAGGTGTTTGTCTTATTCTCTGACCATGAAGCTTTGCGTTATCTCAACTCCCAAAAGAAGTTGAACCCAAGACATGCTAAGTGGGTCCAATTTCTCCTGGAGTACACTTTTGTTTTTGAAACACAAAGTTGGGGTCGAGAATAAACCTGTTGACGCCTTGAGTCGTAGAGTTGCGTTACTCCAATCCATGAGCGTTGAAGTTACTAGGTTTGAGCGATTAAAGGAAGATTATCCTAGTTGCCCAGATTTTAGAGAAGTGTACGCGTCATTGTTAGACAGTCAGTCCAGCGGTAGTAGTGAGTTTGTCCTTGTCGATGACTTTTTGTTTAGAGGCTTTAGGTTATGTATACCCTGTACTTCCCTTCGTGACTTCCTTGTTTGGGAGCTTCATGCTGGTGGGATTGCTGGCCACTTTGGGCGTGATAAGACTATTGCCCTTGTTGAGGAGCGTTTCTATTGGCCAAGGCTTAAGCAAGATGTGGCTAATATTGTAGGGCAATGTAAGACTTGTCAGCTAGCAAAGCAAACAAAGCAGAACACTGATTTATATACTCATTTGCCAGTTTCCCATGCCCCTTGGGTTGACATCAGTATGGATTTCGTGCTTGGGCTTCCCAAGACGATAAAAAAGCACCATTCTATTTTTGTGGTAGTGGACCGGTTTTTGAAAATGGCCCACTTCCTCCCTTGTTCTAAAACGTCTGATGCCACCAACGTGGCTAAGATTTTCTTTGAAGAGGTAGTTTGTTTGTATGGCTTGCCGAAGTCCATTGTGTCCGATAGAGATGTGCACTTTATGAGTTATTTTTGGAAAACTCTATGGCACATGATGGGAACAAAATTACAGTTCCCTTCAGCATACCATCCGCAGACTGATGGTCAAACAGAAGATGTCAATAGAAGTCTAGGAAATCTGTTACGATGTCTGGTGGGAAATCATCTTAAAACCTGGGATGCGGTTTTGCTAATAGCCGAGTTTGCATACAATAGTTCCATTAATAGGTCCATAGGAATGAGTCCCTTTGAGATAGTACTTGGTTACAAGCCTAGAACGCCTATTGATCTCATACCCATGCCCATTTCACGTAGGCCATCTGTGTCCGTAGAATCATTTGCACGGCATATTCATGACTTGCATAGTGAGGTCAATGGACGAATTAATGCCAGTAATCAACAGTATAAACTCTCTGCAAATTCACATTGTAGGTTTAAGGAATTTCAGGTGGACGATTATGTCATGGTCTGCATTAGGCCCGAACGATTCCCACAGGGGGCAGTACGGAAATTACACGCTCGTAGTGCAGGTCCATATAAATTTTTGACAAGGGTGGGCCCTAATGCGTATGTGGTGGATCTTCCATCTGACATGGGCATTAGTGCCACATTCAACATGGAGGGCCTTATGTATGCCTTGTGCTAGACCTACATCTTTATCATTTAGCCCTCTTGCAGACCTTTCTCCTGCCAAAGATGTTGATGTTCCTGATCCCGACACTAGCCTATGGCCTTTGCCAGACCCGATTTCCCAGCCATTGTCTTCTCTTCTATCTTTACCTGGACGGAAAGAAGAGATCGACGTTGTCCTAGACCACCAAGCGATTTCCACCCGCCATGGAGGATATCAGAAATACCTCGTGAAGTGGAAGAACGGGCTGGTTTCAGACAGTACTTGGATCACCGATGCAGAGTTTCAACGCATAGACATCGATCTCCTCGAGCGCTACTACAATTTTATTTCGCCAATGGCTAATTCTTCTCGATCGGGGAGAGTTGATGGGGACATCAAAGGATTCACACGAGTTTACCAGAGACGGAGACAACCATCATCTTCCTTGCAGCTTTCCCTTTGGATGGATAGAGACTTCCAGGTGGGGCTTGCCGGGACGATTTGAAGACCCCACATGCATTGGACGTGCATCGGGAAGACCCCACATTGGGATGATGCATGTGGGTTGCTTGTTAGGAGTTTTTAGTCATAGGTTTTCAGTTTCAAGTCGATCCAACCATTGGATCTTGGTGATCGGGCCATCAGATCTTCCAGATCTAGGCCCCCTGGACCCTGATTTTTTTATATATGTTTTTGTTGTTTGTTTAGATTTATTGGACGATTTAGATTAATTATTTGATTGGTATTTTGCGTTGGGCCACCAAACTTTTGAGTAGTGGCATTCTTGTAAATATTGAAAATTCGAGTTATAAAAGCACAAAGAGGGGGGGGGACGTCTAGCCCTAGCCCAGTTTTGAGATAAAAAAGAAAAGAAAAGAAAAGGTTTTCTTCTTCTTCTTGTGAGATAGTGGAACTCCTCCTTCTTTAGGGTTTGTGTGGAAACCCTCCCTTCCAATCAAAGTGTGGAACGGTATGTCAAAGCTTGGTGGTGAGTTCCTCCAGATCTTCTTTTTCCTTCAAGGTATTCATCTTTCCTTCCTCTGCGTTCATCCACGACTTTAAACCAAAGCCCTCTCATCCCATATTCTGTTTCTGATTTTTTTCGCCCCCATCAAACCACCTCCATCAACCACCTTCATCAACCCTAAATCCCTAATTCCCTAAATCCGAATTTTATTGGCACCCTTTTTTTTCCTCATGTGGATATGGTATATTACCTATGCTAGATGGAAAGTCCTTACTTTCGAGGGATCACTTTCGTGATTTCTTTAT
Organism: Liriodendron chinense; assembly: GCA_003013855.2. NCBI lineage: Eukaryota > Viridiplantae > Streptophyta > Magnoliopsida > Magnoliales > Magnoliaceae > Liriodendron > Liriodendron chinense. The sequence continues at coordinate 3,172,716 of PVNU02001268.1, read as the reverse complement.
AAGTTTATGCACCACACATGTAATTAGCCTAGGCCACTTCATAATTGAATATGAAATTCTTTATCTTCCATGTGGATGTGCTTGAGTTGGCATGATGATTATTTGAATTAATGTAGAACTTGATTTCGCCTCATTCATCCTAAGCTAAGTTACGCACGTCCTACATCAGCACCAAATGCATGTGGGGTCTTCAAAATGGTCCACTCGGGGCCCACGTAGCGGTCATTCATCCAAACGGAAACTAGTGATGATATCCTCCTCCTTTGGTAGACTCTCAATGGTGCTCTGATGTCAGTTTGGTTCGGGTTGAGTCGGGTTGTCAAGGTCCTAGATTGGGTTCAGGTTGGAAAACGCCAACCCGATTTGAATTCGGGTTGAGCAAATTCCAATTGGATTATGTCGAGCTGGAAAAGTCACGTGTATTTGGATCTGGTTTGGTTGGATTGGGTCAAGTATACAGGATTCAGTTTGGGTTTGGCTCAAGTCAACCCTCAACCTGACCCAACCCACCCAAGTTGCACCCCTAGCAGTAACTCACATGGCTTGTTTGGCCCAACACATGATTTTTTCAATAGTAACTCACATAAGTTGCAGCACTTTCGATGAGGACACAAGATCATTTCAAGTTTACCAACGAAGAAAGCGCCCACCACTAACACCCTCCTTATGGTTAGGCGATGATTGAGGAGCATTGAAGACCCTACGTACGTGATTTGGCACATAGAAGACACGTGTGTAAGATGGAAGAATACCCGACTGAAAGAATAGAAGAATGCCTTTCTGAAGGTGGTCGGGCGCCCGGCCAAATTTGTCATCGGGCGTCCGAAATTCTGCAATTTTACTGTTTTCTTGCTGGACAGTTTTTGTCTTAGCCGAGCGCCCAGCCATATTGGTCACCGGGCGCCCGGCCAACGTACGAACTTTTTTTTTTTTTTTACCAATATTTTTGGGGTATTTTGGTACTCATATGTTTTATTCTTGCTTACTTAAGTGGGCTAAGCCCTAATAACGTTTTTAGTTGATTATTAATGAAAAGCAAACCTCTTTGGTGGCATCTCTCCTCTCTCTCTCATGGTGCTTCTTCTCCTTGATCTTCTTCTCCTAACTTCTTCTTGTGCCCCTCCAAATTCTTCAAGATAATCATCTTCTTCATTCTATTTTCCAGTTTTGCTAATCCTTCCTCGATCAAACCTTGAGAATCGATCTAAACCCTAAACCTCCAAATTCTCAAATCCCTAATCCGAAAAACTTCCTGATTCTTCGGACTAGTGATCTTCATTGATCAATTGGGTATGACCATGCAAGATCGGGAGGTCTCATCCCTCGCCGGATCCAACCTAAGTAATAATTGAATTCCATACTCCATGGTTGTCATGATGGCCCGCTCCATTGCATGTCCCTTTATGATTTTCTCAGTTATGATGATTAATGCTAAAATTTTAGATTATTATTGCCTTTTATTTCCGCTGAATAATTGTGTCTATAAACATGCATCATAATTAGGGCATCCTACATCAACTTTTAGTATGAGTATGACTACAGAAGAATAAAATCAAATTGGGTTTTCAATTTCTTCACACCCTACTTGTATTCAACGAACCAACAATGGTAAAACCTATTTCTAGGCATCCACGTGAGCAAAGATGCCCTTGCATACAAAGACGAGCATGCTTATGTAAAAAATAAATAGCATTGAAAACAGTAAAGGAAATGAATCTACCAACTATGACTGGCATGTGTGCATACCAATCCTATCTCATAGAAACCTTAAGACAGCATCGTCCAAACCATCTCTTAGACTCTTACCATCTTTAGAATAACCTCCACCGCACCCTTCCCAGAACCGAGGGCTCCATCAATTTCATCAATGACCTGTCCAACAACTTAATCAAATATTACTCAAATCAACAATATAAAATTACTTTGTGACTTTCAATATGAAACCCACCAAACACTTGGGCTTTGAGTCAGCCATGACAGAGTTCATCTGCACCACATCAAGGATTTTTGACTCAATGGTTGAGGAAGACCGATCATCACTTGCATTTATCTGCAAAAGATGAAAAATCTCAATGATGCTTTAAAGACCTTTAGGCTGAAGAGACACCAAATTCCAACCATGAAACCAAGAGCCTGACAGAAGATTTTGTTTCTTTATTTTGGAAAGGTTACAGGTTGGGTTTATCAACATGCATAGAACTACGTTGAATCAAAAAAACGCAAGACTTCCATAGATAATACTCCTATATGAGGAAATAGAAATCCCCACAATCAAACTTAGATCTAACATGCACGAAGTCGCAAGTAAAGATTTCGACATCTGGAAGTTCCAAATCATAGACAAAGTTTGGCTATATTGGCATGTCAAACAAATGCAATATAAAGCTTCAAAGACATCAACAGTCAGCTCATGATGATGATAATGATGATATTTCATGGAAGACTATTAAAATCTGGGTAAAAAAATATATGTGCATGTTATAAATCAGAGTTCTAAGTCATGGAGGTGCTTCATTTGATGAATGCAGGCGAGTCCAAGGCTCCAGCTGAAAAAACAAAATAAATTGAGGAAAAATGGAAAGAAAATCATTTTATCCTTCCCAGATTTAGCTTCTTTTTTCTCTTAGACAAGAGGCAAATCTAGATGTGTTGCAAAAGAGAGCAAAACCTTCAAAGCTCAAATGTGCAAATTCATGAGAATGAGAGGATATAGTTACTCAAACATAAGAACATAAATGAAGACGGCCCAAACCTCCACAACACGATATCCACAATGTTTAGCAGCTACATGTGCAAGTGTAGTCTTCCCAAGCCCTGGTGGACCACAGAGTAAAAGAACCTGCAGTAAGGCATGAGTTTTACTTATCAATGACCTTGAACCATGACAACCAACCCATAATTTCTTAGTATAACTCTATTCTTTTGAAAAGCAATACATTCCTACAATATATTCTTTTGAGAACAATATGTTCAGTGTGAAGCTAAAATGGCCTTGAAGGGTAAAGATGACAAAATGAGTACTTAATAATCTGGGAGATAACCAATGCCTAGAAATGCAAATATATAAGACATCTGAATGTACACATCAATATTACTTATTGCATGAATGCCACTGATGAATTTTAGTATCACTGCAATATAAGCGGAAGGCATTTCAAGAAATAGTGAAAGGATTTTACGTGCAAACAAATCTAATAGCTTACCTTGTGCTCCTGCTGATTATTACCCATGGATTTTTTGTTCCAAAGTTCAGAAATGCTATTTGATTTTGTGTCTCCTTGATTCAAACCATTTGACTGCTTAAATGTTTGGTTACCAAAAGGGGCTGCTCTATTCTTGCTGAAGGAACTTCTAGTGTCGGAGATTTTTTGGTGTTGTGCCAGTGAAGAATGTCGTCTAAGAGCAGATAAAACGTCATCTGTAGTAGTCCTAATTTGAGATCCGAATACACAAGAATCCCATTGTTTTAGCCATAGAAGGACCTGCAAAACAGCAACAACCAGGATTTGCCTATTTACATCCAAAGCCAAGATTGATGGAAGGATCAAAATAAGTCACAGATATCCTTCAAAAAGTTTAGTTAAAGAGATGATTGACAAATAATGAATATGTGAGAACTATATGTACCTCCCGATTTGTTTGCTCATCACTAAGGAGCTCAGTAAAGGAGTTTGGAGCATATTTATCAACCCAAAGTTGTTCACTGACTGTAGGCACTGTTGGATGGATGGAGTCGTCAACACACCCAGAGCTAGTTTCCAAAACCTACACCACCATAAAAGTATATGATTCAGGAGCCTTTTAAGTTGTGTATATGATACGGGGTAATATCAGGTGCTTTTCCCTATTGTATTCTTTATAGTTAACCTATTCTATAACTTCTTCCCTTTATTACTCTTGTATTGTATGTTGCATTTGTAAACATTTGAGGGGTGTAGTCATCGTCATTTTAGCCTCTCCAGCAATTTGGGATTTGCTTTTAAATGGTGGATAGGCAGTAGTTTTCAACATCGGACACAAACAAGACAGTGAGACACCATCCTTTCATTTTTACCTGAGCTCTTGGAACTGATCATTGCAAAGGCTCATATTGACACCATTCATATGCCAGCACGGTGTTAATTTGTGTAGTGTGTTCAACTAATATCCTCCATTCAATGGCAAAACAGTAACTATTCTTATTCCAATATATTGCATCATATGGATTGTATTTTAATGTAATGGATTTGTGATTCCATTTGGTTCCTGACCAGCGATGGACCTTGAACAAGAATCACAATACAGGAATGCTCTTTGGACCTAAGTATGAGAGCATACACTTCGTATACCCGATTGACTCACAAAGAAGCAAAACCTAAGTGTTTGGATCTACCAAATGTCCATGGTTACGTCTTCCTTGGGTTTCTACAAGGAAGGTAAGGGAGCACACCCTAGAGGGTGAGCAAGCAAAGTAGGGTCACAAGGGCAATTCCCAAGCAAACAACACAAAGTGCCCACACATGGTCTCACACAGTACTAACCCCTAGCCAACCTATTAAATGCACAGCCTAGAGGGTGAGCAAGCAAAGTAGGGTCAAGGGGCAATTCCTGGGCAAACAACTAAACATGAAGGTTCCACACAGACAAGAGGCCAAGCTCAAGTTTTTTTTTTTTTTTTAATGGGTAACCAACATCCTTATTTAGGTCATTTGTGGTGAGTCCGAATACAAGGAACAATATTTAATTACGATCAAAACCTCTAAGTTCATGCATCATGGCCCTATTAAGTTTTGGATTAATCTGACTTTGGGGAAATATCTCCTTCCGGGTGATTAGAACTTAATGAACGGGTTAGATGGAATAGACAAATCGATCCCCACACACAAACCCATGGTTGGCCTCCCACTTCAAATTTTAACTACAGTGTAGCCCATCTGAGTTGTGTTTTGGGCAGATATTTTATTGCAAGGCCTAGCATCGAGGGGCACAACCGACAGGTGGAGTGGATTTAATGTACATGCACAAAAGGTGGGCCCCATATAGTTCGGATGTTATAGCCAGTCTTGGAGTGGATTTTGGTCCTTCTATAGAAACCTGTACCTTCCCTCTCCCAACCCTTTCCCACATCTGGCAAACCACTTCCTCTCCATGTGCATTGCAACTACCATACCCCTAGTTTTATTAAAAAGAGAGCAAATTTACAGAAGTTGAACAATCAGCCTCGCAGCAAAGATTGAACAACAACAATGGCTGGCCAAACCCGAAAAAACAGCACCAATCCCAGAACATTAAATTGCAATCCTGAGATCTACGTACAAAAAGCTTAATGCAATGGCACGCTTCTTAACTAGGAGGTCAGCCTCTCCATTCGCCTCACAAAGAACATGAGCAAAAAATATCTAATTATGAGGACTAGCATCAATAGCATCCTTGACCATATCTGCCAATCTCCAAGTATAACACCGACGCAAAATCCATGAAATCACATTCTTGGAGTCCCCTTTGACCGTCACTAAAGAAATCTGCATAGACACCACCATCTTGACTGTCTTTAGCAACACCGCTGCTTCTGCAAAGCACAAATCATGAATACCAATAGGGCCCAAGAATTTAGCTCAGATCGCCCCTTGTCGTTGCTCACAAGCCCACCAATGCCCGCAGGGCCCAGGTTGCCCAATGAGCAACCATCGAAATTAGCCTTAAAAAGTGCCACGAGGGATTCGAGCAGGAGGGCCAAGCTCAAGTAGTTAGCTGCACAAAATAGCAGGGAACCCACTGCTACACAAAACACAACTTAATGCCAACATCGTCAAGACACACAATGCACCTTAGAACAACTATTGCAGGCTACCCTCAACTTGAGTTATGAAGAATGAAAAAGAGAACAATAACGAGCAGTTGAAGCTTCATCATTTAACAATCTATTGTGTTCTTTAATATAGCTTTATACTTCGAGCAATTAATTAGTTGCTTACTCAAACTAACTTACCTTTCTAAAAGCCTCTTGCTCCACTCTTTCCAGTAGAACATTGATAGGCTCTGAGAGAAGACCTGTCCAATATAAGTCGAACGAAATCAACACTAGATGAGAGGTAGGCTCGAATAACAAATGAAGATCACATATAAACAATGACAAGGTCATGAGCAACCAAACCCTTGAAACATTATGCAAGTTCTGCAATTACAAGTTATGAAAGGTATTAGATTTCAGACTTACAAAAATAAAATCAATGGCCATGTTCAAATGGTAAATAGTTACTTCACTCAGTTTAATTGAAAAAGAAATGGCAGTTACCTATTACCAATTACAACTAATAGCCTAAGTTTACATTTCAAAAAAAAAAAAAAACTAATAGCCTAAGTTTGCAATTAAGTATTTGAGACCAAGCACGAAAAAAAACCCCGCGTTGTATCCTATTCCTATATATGTAACTTGACATTCCAAAAGGTTCCAAATTAGACATAATGCCATATAGTGTATCATACAATGGCCAAAAGAATTGGGAGAATAATGATGCCGTGGCATTGTGGATCCTGCAACGCATGGATGGTGAGCTACACAATCATGCCTGGCACTCAATAATGCCATGGAGCACCATTAATTGGGTGCCATCTCAAGTGGCACAGTGCAATTGTGGTGAGGTGAACCCCAATGCTCTTAAAATTGTTTTCCAAAGCTCAAAAGACAAAAAAAAAAAAAAAAAAAGGATTTACTGCACCAGCTCAACACATGCTGCATCTTTGTGACAACTGACAAGTAAATATAACACCCTGTGTCATAGATAAACAAGCTAACACCGTGGACTTAGCGATTTTTCTCTGCATGCAAATGGTAGTGAGTCTTGCACATAAGAGGGCAAATGTTCTAGAGTACGCTAAACACTTGTGGTAAAGTGTAGATATCTCTAGATGATTCTAGAGTTCTCTCAGAAGTTTTGTAGCTAAACAAGTGTGGAATAGTCTAAAAGGTCTAGAAGGTTCCTAGAAGATGGAGAATGTCCTTGGGGAGGTGAAAGACAATATCCAAAAGCAAGCATTTTTTGCAGGATTTCTTGGTAGAAAGTTTGACATAGTACTGTAAGTATCAACTAGCAAAATGAACCACGTGGCCGGCGGATGTCCTAGGTCGGTTCCAAGTCTCGTGGTCTTTCCCGGAGTCGGTGGATGATCTCTTAATTGCTTGTTATGGGGTGGATCTTGGGAAAGCGAAGAAATCACTATAGGAGGATGGCTTTGCTTGCAATTTGGTGGGTTGTTTGAGAAGAAAGAAATGTTAGATGCTTCAATAATATGATAGGAAGTTTGCTTGCTTTCTTATGACGACAGGGTGTCCCTGCCCCTTTTTGAGGTGAGACTAATCCCTGCGGATGTACGCAATCACCTACAAACCACATGCACCGGGTAAAGCACAGGAAGGGGAATCGAACTTGTGTCCATGGGGAGCAAACCCAGGACTCTAGCCATCTGCCCAAACCCCGGGCGGATATAATGATATGAAGTTCATGGAAGGCACTTCCCAAAGGGCTAGGTTGTTGGTCATTGAATGGGTCGCTTGTGTTTCTAAACTAAAGGGTTGTAATCTTAATTTCCTCGGGTTGTAATAGGGTCGCCCTCTCAACGTCCCTACCCTATTGTAGTTTTTTGTTTGCTTTTTCAATAAAATTCTCGTTATCTTTCAAAACAAAAAACAAAAACAAAAACAAAACAGAAATGAACCAAGTGGTAGAAGACCAAACCGAAAGGCTAAGTTAGATTCACTAAAGCTTGAGGAAGTGGCTATGGTGAGCCAATTGAGAGGAAGCATGCCCAACCGCATCAAAGAGGGATTAGAGCATGACCCCATTGTGAAGAGGTATTTTTTCCAATATTTCACAAAGAAAACATAACAAAAAAGAGAACACAAACCGAATGGAGAACTTGGTGTTCCATGGAAATGTAGTGGCTAGAACTCCATGCCATGTCATTTAGGAAGAAAAAACTCAATTAAGTTTTTAAAGAGGTGACGCAAGATTTTATTAAGAAATAAAGCAAAAACAAGAAAATGAAGGAAGGGATAGTTTATAAAGAGACCTCTAGGCTCCCAGTAACTTTAATGTTCTTAAGAATCTATTAATCATGACGATTTATTAAGTGCAACATATGAAGTCCCTTGGATAGTTCAAAATAATCACATACACAAGTAAGCCCACGCAGTAATGTTGAACAAGACAAGGTCATGCCAGGTCAAATAACACAATTAGGTAAATAAGCCACACACCCCAACACTCCAGCTCCATCATTTGTCCGTGGTTTTTATTATCTTTGTTCCTTTATTTTATCTTCTTCAGTTTTTTTTTTTTTGGACAGCCAATGATAACGCTTAATTGAAAAGGAGAAAAAATCTATAATATCCATCAAGATACTAGGGTTCTAAATAGATCCCAGAAAAGGTACATATAAGAAGAAAAGATCTTATCTTAGAGCAACAAATCAAAAACCTTTGCCTAGAAACACTTGCTAACTCTTAAGGCACCAAACTAGGTTTTGAATATTGGTTATGATATGGCCATCTCGATCGAACCCCAACCATATCGGTCACCCTCATTACACGATACAAGGGTGAAACAATCTATTAAAAAAAAGGTTGTATTGGTCAGTCGGTGCCGACACGGCCATAAGGGCCTCTATTTAATTTATTTATTTATTTTTAGTTTCCCTTACTGAAAGGACTTCAAAAGGTTTCTCTAATTTTCCCACTCTTTTTCATTTTTTACCATGAAGGAAGCTTAGAAACTCATTGTAGACTAGATCTAAGTCTATTTGGAGGACCAAAACACAAGATTTTAGAGAGATTCAACAAATAAAAAATGGAATGAACCCTTTTGAAAAAAAACAAAAGAAGAGGTAAACCATCACTTTCTTTCTTTTTTTCATCTTCATTTTTGTTGTATTTCAATGTAATGTGCGCTAATCCACCAAATCATGCTTGATTTGTGTTTGACTAGGACCTAATTGGTTGGCTTTCAGCAAGTTAACCTAACAAGCAATATTTTTATCAAAGAATAGTCTTATACGAATACATGTTAAAAGCACAAAAAAGATAGATTCTTGTGCTTCTCACTGGACTGTTTTTTAGGTCATTGGACACCCGACCACCCTTCATCGAGCGCCTGACCATGCGCGAACAGTTGCACAAATTTGCACGGATTTTCCGATTTCTTTCCCGATTTGTTTAAGATTCTCCTCAATTACGATTCTAGGGTTTTGGGGGTTAGTTTTATCTATAAATAGTTGTTTTAATTCGTTGTTAAAAACATCTTTTCTTTGATTAATGAAAATTTCAGACTTTTAGTCTTTATTTCCTCATGGATTCGAGGAAGGCTCGTTGAGGAGTCCTAGCAGCTCCGTGGATTCAGAGTAGGTATCTTGTGAGAGGGACGGTGATCGATCTCACCATGTCTACGCCTGCACCATTTAGGTAGCCATACAGCTGTGGTAAATGGATTCCCATTACCACCGCTTCACGAGTTTTGCTTTCCTTGCATAGAGGCAAGATTTCAATTCTTATTACTGTGGATTTTCATGAATTACGTCAGCATGAAAATCATAGTAGGCTTGACCACGATACCTCTATTTTTTAATTTAAATATAGGAAAAATATGATAAATAGTAAGAAAAAAAACAAACAATATAAAATTGCCTAAAATGTGATTCATTTTTTCAAGTATAAGCATATTCAAACAAGTTATTAATTATCATTTATTAAAAGCTAATCCACAAATAAAGTCACAAACCAAATCAAATAATTATCACATCAAAAGCTTCCTAAGAAAACCACTCTAAACATTTTTTTTAATCTAACCACTTTAATTAATAATGTCTAATTGAAACCACAAGTCACAAATCACAAGTATGAAAAAAAAGAAAAATCCCATAAGTTACAAGTATTAAGTACAATACAAATGTCATCTATACAAAAAGGGATTTTCGAAAACCCTCTTTAGAAACCATTTTCCTTTTAAGTTTAGTTTTAAAGGTTTTCTAAGCGCGTGAGTTTCACACAAACTTTAAGTGAAAGTTAACAAAGAAATGTTTGGTTTTAACTTTACATTTTAAGGGTTTTTTTTTATATAATATGAATTTTACACCATTTTTAACAAACAAAACTAAAAAAATAAAAATGAATGTCCTAATTGCTCTTCAAATAAATAAATAAAAAGTAAAAAAATACATTGTAGCGTATGCTACAAACGCTACACGCTATATAACGGTAGCGTACACTACGACCCCTGTAGCATATGCTATAGGGATTTACGCTATTTAGCTATGCTACGTAGCGCTACGGCTACGCTACAGGCGCTATTTGAAACATCGGTATTACGATCTGCAGCCACCCTTGGGTGTTGGCCTGATGTTGACGAGAAGCTTGTTTAAAAAGCTTCTGCACTGGAAATGGGTAAAGGAAGCTTTTTTTCATTAAACTCTGTGGGGCCCACTGTTATGTATGTGTTTGATCCATCCCGTCCATCCATTTTTCCCACTCATTATATGGCATGAGCCCAAAAATGAGGTAGATCCAAAACTCAAGTGGACCACACCATAAGAGACCGGAGGAATTGAACATTTATCATTCATTTCTTCTTAGGGGCCACAAAAGTTTTGGATCAAGTTGATATTTGTGTTTTCCCCTCATCCATGTCTGTGTGACGTTATGAACAGGTTGGATGACAGGTACACTCCCCATGGGCCCTAGGCTCATTTTTACTTTCAACGGTAGGCATTCAATTCCCCCTGTTTCCTGTAGTGTGGTCCACTTGAACTTTGTATCTACCTCATTTTTTGGCTCATGCCCTAAAATGGCAACAGTAGAACAGATGGATGGTGTGGATCGGTCACATGCATAACAATGGGCCCCACAAATTATACCACCACAATTTCAGTTCGATTAGGCACAATTTCCGCCATAGTTTTCGAGGTCAAATTACACCGTAAATCTCTTTTTTTTTCAAACAAGTGTAAAAAAGCAATAACGATTCATTTACACTTCATTTACCATGGAATTGAGAAAACAAACAGGCCCTTAAGTGAAATCCACCCATGATCACTAAGTGTGTCACCCTATTTTAGCCCTAGGCCCAAAAATCAACCTGATCTATGATTCGAGTGGGCCATACAAAGGGAAATAGTTGGGAGAGGGACGCCCACCCTTGATTTTTCAAAGCCTACTATAATGATGATATGAAATCAACACCAACTGTTAGATGCAAAACTAAAATGTAAGCCTCGGGACAAAAAATCAAGCCTATCCTTGATTCAGGTGGGTCACACAAATGAAAACCATTTGAAGGGTGAGGGTTATTGTTTCCCTTCGAATGGCCCACCCGAATCACGGACTAGACTGATTTTTGGCCCTACGGCTAAAATTGGGTGACGCACTTGTTGATTGGGTTGAAAGTCACATAAACATCATAGTGGATCATGTCTGAGAATTTTTTAGGCATGGATGGGTTCATGTAAGAGGACTTATGCATGAAAATGGGGTAAATTTGACTTTGTGAATTGGTGGGCCCCACCATGATGGTTAAGTGAAATCCCACCCTAATCACCAAGTGTGTCACCCCATTTTAGCTATAGGATCCAAAAATCAACCTAGTCCATAATTTAGGTGGGCCATACGAAGGGAAACAATTAGGAAAGGGACGCCCCGTATACTGTTTCCAAACGTATGATCCACCTGAATCACAGGACCAGGCTGATTTTTCAGCACTACGGCTAAAATGGAGTGATGCACATGGTGATTGAGGTGGATTTCACTTAAATATCACAGTGGGCCACATGTATGAATTGGTAGAATGCGTATCATGCATGCAGAGAAGGTGCCAAATGTAAATTTTGGATACACATGGAATCCATCTGCATGGTGCCAAACACAATCGATGATTCCAATTCGCATAGATTCCAAGGTAATTGTGATTTGGGTTCCAGTTCACATGGAGTCCATGCTGCCAAATGACCCCTCTATCTAAACTCCGAATCATTTACCTTTATTATTGAGATACCCACGTGTGTTCTCTTAAAAGTGTTATTCTTACTATATGAGAGTTGGAGCTTAAGTCTATCTAGTGTAACCATTGTCCAACTAGTGTTCTTCCAGCACACAGCACATGAGCTGCTTTTGGATGCACAAATCAATTGAATAGCAAGCAGTCAGTTCAATCAAGAGGAAGACAATGACCAGTGAAGCTTCCTAGCAGTCACACTCAGGAAGAAGCATACTTGTAGTTACATTCCATTTGAGTCCCACTTGAAAGTATTGTAATTGAACATAAGAGACCAGACCTCAATGTGAATGCTATGGAAGTACACCACAACATGGTTATTTCCACTCCATTGGAATCATGATCGTGATTCAATTTGATGGTGCATCCAAAGACACTCATGGTGATCGTTCTCCACTCTTTAAAAGCCTTCAGAATAGGCAAAGCATATTTATCAAATTCATAACCACCACTGAGAACTACAAATAAATTTTGCATAGACTGATTAGCCAATCATTCCAAATTGAATCCATTTCTCCATTAATTTTGCTGGGACTGAAAATAAATTACAAACCGTTTTGAGAAATGAAAACATCAAATTCAAAAAAAAACAAAAAAGAGTGATTAGGAAGAGAACAAAAAACTGCATACCCGAGAGAGGTCTTTCTATGTTTGACCTCTTTGCATCTCTGCTCATCTGCCCCGGGCTCATTTTAGCATAGACCCGATCCCCACATGACCCAGTCACCGAAAAGCAATCACCCTCAATCTCCGAAGCAAATCGAGAAAGGAACTTCTCCTCTACTACCACTGGTGCCACGTCATCTGCCAGTGGTGCATCAACGGCTGGATTGCTCTCCAAATTCTCAGCACCAGCTGGATCGCTCTCCGAATTCTTCCGTGGCGAATACCTCAGCCAGTCCTCATTAGTTCCAGTTCCGTCAGCAGTTTTGTTCCGTTTCTCATCTGACGCCTTCAGAGAATCACCATCTGGTCCTTCTAAAGGCCTCTTTCTGCAGGTCTGGTTTTCAGAAACGGGCAGATCTGCAGGAGACAAAAAACAGGAGGAAAAATAAGCAAATGACAGGGAGAAATGGACGATCGGGATTGTATTTTTAGGGACGGATATTGCCTGAGATTGGAGAAGAAGCTTCTGGAAGCTCTTCCTCTGCGTAGTATTCTTCTTCATCTACTTCTTCGCGAAGGAAAGCATTGGATTCAAGCCATTCGAGTTCCTCGGGGAGAGGAATGTCCATTTCCATCTCCATTTCGCATGCCCTAACAGTAACAGATGTGAATGTCAGGGAGAGAAGAAAGCGAGGGAGGGAGAGGGGATCTTGGCGGGAAAAAGAGCAGGGGCAAAATAGGCATTGGGGAATTCCTCTTACTCGGCTGCTTGTTACACTTGATATGCAGGCACTCAATACTTGTATGCGAGGCATCCAGTAATTCACATTAAACCTACTAAGTAGTGGGATATGTTGTATCTAAGTTGCAATCCCAAAATCACATTGATCAAATAATTCTAACCTCTGATTGGTGGACACGTTTATTTGAAATCCTGATGTGGGATATTTTCATTTCTAGCCGTCCAATAAATATCCACCAATCCAATAGTCAGATAATCAAATAAGGATAATTTTTTTGTGCACGGTGCATCTAATCAGGGACGCGCAATTTGGACAGTTTAATTTGAAATATTTGGATTCCTTGTATGCAACTTGTAAGTAACTATAAGCACCCGTGTATCATCCATCGCACTCTGCAAGAGTATCGGAGGTTTACTTCTGTGTAAATAGAGTTGGCTCGGACGAACTCACTATCCGAAGCATACGGCATGTTCTGGTGCGTATGCCTGGATCTCTCACATGTGCTCCGCCCCTCATCAAATCACGACCCTCTGAAGGCGACGATCTGCCCCCACATGCCTGCGCAGCACGTCTGGGCCTACCTGCCATGTCCCAAAGGTCGGGCTGGTCCATCGATCAGGCCGGCTAAAATTGTTTGAAGAAATGAACAGTTAAGAAGTTGATCAACGGTATGCTGTTCGAAGATATTGAGTTTGTCCTGTCCAACTCCATCTATGTAAATGGAGTTGGATGGGACGAACTCAATATCTGAAGCATACGGCATGTTCCGGTGCATATTACCTGATGAATGGCCTGGATCTCTCACATGTGTTCCGCCCCTCATCAAATCACGACCCTCTCAAGGCGACAATCTGCCCCCACATGCCTGCGCGGCACGACTGGGCCTACTTGCCATGCCCCAAAGGTCAGGCTGGTCCATCGATCAAGCCGGCTAAAATTGTTCGAATAAATGAACAGTTAAGAAGTTGATCAACGGTCTAGCATAAGGCATGTTTGAAGATATTGAGTTCGTCGGAGCCAACTCCATCTATGTAAACCATGTTCAATGCACATGCGATCGACCTTTTTAAGAAGGGTGGCTTGGCATGATGGGGATATGATACAGTAAGAAATGGGATTGCGTACCCGAGTTACTCAGTACGCTCTTATCGTACTGAGTAAACTCTGTTGGGCCCACCGTTTATGTACGTGGTTTATCCAAGCCGTCCATCCGTTTTTCCAGCTCATTTTAGGGGTTGAGCCTAAAATTGAAGCATATCCAAAGCTCAAGTGGACCATGCCACAGGAAACAGTAGGAATAATGATTTTCACTGTTGAAACCTTCCTAGGCCCCCAGTGATGTTTATTTCTCATCCAACATGTTCATAAGATCACATAGACATAGATGAAGGGAAAACACAAGTATCAGGTTCATATGAAACGTCTGTGTTCCCCGAGAATTTTTCAACGGTACACACTCAGTTCACACTTTTCCTGTGGTGTGGTCCACTTGAGCTTTTGATATGCTTCATTTTCGGGCAGGCCCACAAATGGGTCGACCCGGGAGAGGAAAAAGATCAATATTTGGAATAGGCCCGACCAGATCAGTTCAAAATCCAAATCCGGGCGCGAACAAACCGGAGGCCCACCTTTTGCCAGGTGCATATATGGTGGAGCCCACTGGATGAAGCATGTAGGGAGAATAGCTATACAACTGCTCCTTAATACTGTAGGTTGACGAGACATGAGCTAGTGAGCGTATTTCTTTGGCAGTCAGCGTCTCACACGTGTGGAAAACTGGTATGCATTAGCCACGTTAGTCATCATGCGGTCTCTCTACTACTCCTTGGCCCAAAAATCAGACCGCTCTGCTCATTAGTCAAGGCCCACACGTTCAAAACAGCAAAAGAAGACCGTTGAAAGAAATTGACTAACTGGTAATTTATTTGCCACCATGGCCTACCAGTTGATAGGACGAGGTTTATTTCGAATTTCCATGGCTGGTTCTGGATCAAACAGATCCGACCATGCAATCTGGGCATCTCCTTTCCCCATTTACAGTGGGGTGCATCAGATCAATGGTCTGGAGCCTTGAATCATGCACCTCAAATGTACCAAATGATGGGCACGGTTTGGGTGGATCCCTAACCGTGGGACCCAATCTGATGCATGTACCTTACAAACACACCGTCCATCCATTTTGATGGCTCATTTCAGGGTATGATCCCAAAAATGAAGCTGATCCAAATCTTAGGCGGTCCATGCCATAAGAAACATTCATGATTGAACCCCCACCATTAAAAACTTCATGGGTGCCACAGGAATGTATATTTTGCATCCAACTTTTAATGGTCAATTACCACCGTTTCCTCTATTATGGTCCACCTGAGATTTGGATCCGCTTTATTTTTTGGATCTGACCTAAATTGAGTTTTCAAAACAGATATGAGGCACATACATCATGGTGGGCCCATGGTTGGGGAATCCCACCCACCTCGGTGGAGGGATCCGACGCCCCCAATTGATACAATGCATTGGTTGAGCAAGCCGCCTCATACCCACTTCATTGCTCAGCCATGAATGAAAGCAAAGGCAGAATCAGCCGGATCTTCAGCAGGCTTCCAAACAGACTCAAAACAGGCTAACTCCAGTGGCCCAGTCCCCAGACCACCAGCTGGGCAAACATTCTGCTGAAATGCATGCATTGATAACCAAAAAGAATACAAATAGGAGAGCTATTTAGATACTCGGGTTGTGCATTACACTTGATGCTGGGCCCACTTACAACCGGTACACGTATCATATCATATGATAACTTATATTAAACCTACTAAATTGTGGAAACCACGGTCCGTAGGTTAGGACAAAAACACATTTCATCACAGATCTTGGTATCAATTTCCAAAGTGGGGGTGGCTAACATTGTGGTGTGGCTAACAGGGGTGGGTGGGGTGGGTGTACTAACCCCTCAAAAAAAAAAAAAAAAAATAATAATAATAATAATATATATATATATATATATATATATATATATATATATATATATATATATATAGGAAAAAAATCAGATTGCTTGAACAATCCTAACCTCTGATTTGTGGACATGTTTGTTGAAATAAGACAATTGGATTTTTTTTTCATTTTTAACCATATCAATCTGATTTTTGGATAACCAAATAATAATCAAATAAGCATAAACTTTGGTTCATGATACATCTAAACTTGTGCACAATTTGGATGGCTTTAATTTGAATTACTTGTAATGCCACATCCAATTTCTAAGTAATTTGCAAGTGCCTGCGAATGGGTATCAAAGCTTTTCTCAAACAAATATCTGACAATTTGAGGGAAGAAAGATATGGGAGTGCCCATCGCCAAATGCAGATTGCAGAACAATACAGCGTAGTAAAGAGCCTTAACAAAGCCTCACAGGCGTAATACCAGTGGCAGAATTTGAAGACGGCCACAATTGCTTTCAAGGGTGAGCCCCTGTTTTTGAGGAAGGGGCCACGGATGACAATGAGAGGTGCCATTTGAGAGGTCTGCCATCCTTTCCCCCCTTTCTCTGACAGCATTGCAAAACATGTTTCAAAGGAAAGAAAACAAAATGTTCTGTTGGGACAAGACGGCCTTGCAGCTTGTTCATCAACACCACATAAACACCTCTAGCAACAGAGATTGAAAAAAAAAAAAGGAAACAGAACAAATTATTTCTTTTGCATAGCCAACTTAGTCTTCTGCATCGTCCGCTTTCATCTTTTTCTCCCACCTGCGCTTCTGAGCAAGTAGAATTTCCCAACAGGAAGAAGATGAGAGAGATGTCAAAAGATATACAAGCAAGAACATAAGAATGACAATTTCAAATTGTATACAGGCCTCTATAATGATCGATGAATAAGAAAGTAAGAGCTCTTAAAAAATACCTAAGTTACCAACCCCATGCAAAGCCCAATTCAGGATTTCACGTGTTTATCTCTTATGAAGGGGAAAAAATGACCAAGAAAACATAGAGATGGCATTCTTTGGTAATTCCCAGTGGACTATTGGTGTGCTTGGTTGAATACTTGGTGCTTTGATTTCATAATTCACACTGTACAGGTGTGCTAGTGATGTTGTTGCTTCTCGACTGCAGTATCACACACAAAACCCTAATGTGAAGTGGGTATTACATGAATGTCCTTAGAGATGCAGAGAATTCCAGACAGCTCTTGATGGTTTTCCTCTCATGTGAAAAGCATAGAACCTAGTAGCGTGTTGAGCTTCACTTGAAGGAGAAACAGATATACATGTTGGTTGGATGCTAGAATCTTGGGAGTAAAAAACAGGGGAAGTTCATCTCTTGTGGTCATGGCGGTCTTCATGTTTGCTGATCACACTCTTTTTCTTTGTAATCCAAAGAGTGACTATGCTCTGCACTTGAAGATGATCTTGACAGGGTATGAGGTTGTTTCAGAACTGATGATAAATCAGCACACATCTGAAGTTTTGGGAGTAAGAATGGAGGAGAGCAATGTTTCCTGAACTGCTGCTTTTAATCGGATGCTACTGACTTGGAATAGAGTATCTATCTTTTGGAGAAAGAATCACATTGATGAAGTCCATCCTCGCTAACATGCTAGTCTAATACATGTTGCTTTTTCAATCCCCAGAGATGTTTGTTCTGGTTGGAAAATATCCAAAGCAATTTTGGAGCAAGGGTGGAAGGAAAAAGGGAAGTGCCACTTGATAGATTGGAATTTGGAAAAGGGTGTGCACTGTGCAAACCAAACAACAAGGTGGCTTGGGTAAAGTCTCAAATTCATGAATTCCGTAGTCTTGGGTAAATGGCTTTGCAGGGTTCTCTACAGAAGAGAAGGGTGATCGGCATTTACCCAACAAAATCTTATGTTCGATCACCTTCGAAACATGAAGCATGTTATAGTAAATGGATGTTATTTGTGCCTTCAAGTGGAAAGACAGCTATTTTCTTATTCACTGCCTGTTTTCCCAAGGATTTTTGAAATTCATTATCCAGCTACTTGGAGTTCTTTGGGTGATGCTTTGGTCAGCCAAGAACCTCATGGAGGCTTGAAATATTAGTTTTAATATGACAAGAGGCAGATTTCTATGGCAATTTGCTCTACCAGCATTTGGTGGTTCATTGGAGAGAACACAACAATAGAGCATTTCCAAATAACAAGGGAGCATCAGCTGGGTAGCGGAACTTACAAGAAGAAGAATCATCTTGCTGGCTTCTTTCTTGAAGAGAATTCAGGGGTGTTCATCTCTTAGAACTTGAAAGAAGCTGGATGGAGGTTGTTGAGAACGACTCAACCCGCTCAATTGAGAATTTGGCAATGTCGATTGCCCTCTTCTGAAGGCTATTGCAAGCTTAACTTTGACAGCCAGTACCAAAGGAAATCCAAGCCCATCAGGTATAGCGGGAGTTACTCAAGATATTAAGGGTGTGGTCCTTGTCTCTTCTACTTATTGTATTGGGGTAGCAGGTTCCAAGGAAGCAGAGGTCCAGGCTATTTGGGGAGGAATGAAAGAACCATTTCGGCTGAATGCTCCCCCTTCTCTAACCAAGCAAGATTCAGAAAATGCAATCTGGCAGGCCTCTTTTCTTGGAGAGTATCCTTGGAGGTTCTCTTGATGGGTGGAAGGAACTCGAGAAAAGTGGGTAAAAGTGGGTACATTCTACAACTAGATATAACTTGAATCAGTTCCATCAAATAACCCTGGCCCTCCATAAGCTCCACGGGAACTGTGGTGTCTTGTGGGGCTCATCAGAAAGTAAAAAACAAATGAAACTAGAGATCCAGGTTCAGTTGCATATAATTTCAAACCAAATACTTTTAGCCAAATACAATTAAAGCTGTTGGACACAATCAAGAAACCAACAAGTAGCTGAAAATAGCCGGATTTCCAGGCTGATATGCATGATGAAAGGTACATAGATTTCCTAAGAGGTTGGGTATGGACGTATGGTACCATTAGGCACTCATGCATAGCATTTCATCAGGAAGAAAATGGGACTGCTAAGAAAGCAGAGGATAGAAATATACAAGGCAGACAAGAAAGGCAACTTATTTGCTTCATAGATGATGCCTAATGCTTTGTCAAACAACAAAAATAATTTATGATGCTTGGTGCTTACTCAACAAAACTCCGGCCCTTGCTTTCTGCTGGAATTGTAAGATTCAAGTGAATCTTAATATGACTCTGGCAACGTGAAAAGAACTACATATTTCAAATATGCATGCCCATATGATTATGCATGCATATATATGTATGCATGCATGCATGTCCATGTATGAATTGTCCTAGTATGTGCCCATAGGTTCTTTTCCTTTTCCTTTTTTCTTATTTATTCTTCTTCTTTTTAAAAAATCTAAGGTTTATCAAGCACGTACATCTGAAAACACTGTGAACCACGGCGGCACGGCCTAAGGACCTGATGTGAAACAAAAGATACATTTCCAATTCTTTTTGGCAACTCCCCCACCACCCTCAATGATATCTATCATTGCATTGGCTTCTGAGTGGGTGTGGATAACCCTAAAATTCTCAAAACCCATTACCAATATCACCCAGGTATGGCATGGATAAAACTTTAGCACTTCAAATTGATGTGTAGAACACAGAGATGGCACACATTTCCAAGTCTTTTGGTAGACATGGGACACTGAGAGATTACGAATTCAATAGAAAGCCAAAGAAGAAACAGCATACAAGCCAATAGCAAAAGGTGAGCCTACCGTCACCAGCATCAGCCAAACCTACAGAAAAAACAAAAACAGGCGTACCAGGACTGAGATCCAAGCCATCCCAAAGAGAAGGCTTAAAAGACAAGACGCCAATCACCCAAAAACAACATTCTCCTCCAATATGAAGCTCGGCAACCATTAAAATCTGGAGGGCCCATTCAATAGCCAATGAAGCAATTGAGCAACTAAGAAAGTCGATAGGGATGCATTCCAAATAATTCTACCCATGGGTGAGAATGGCCCATCTGTGCAACCAACAATCACCTCAGAAACTGACCTGTTAATCACCCGATGAACCTAGAGATCTGAAAAAGAAGCTGCCACAGTCCTAGCTGTCTGACATTGGAGAAAAAGATGGTCCACTTAAGGAAAATGAGAGAAAACAACCCCTCTATTTGTAAAGTACCCCACATGTTAGTTACATCAGTCATCGCTTGAGTGCCCCAGATGCGCAACAGTTCATCTTGAAATGCTCCACATCTGACAGTGTGTCACATCACATGTGCAAGATGTGCCATCATCCATCTTAAAGTGCCAACCACCATCCATCTTTTAGTGCCCCACTAGTAATGTGCCACCCTCGTCTTCAAAATGCCCCACATGTGCCAACATGCCACATGTGCTATTGGGCCACATGGCCACTGTCCATCTTTAAGCACTTCACATGCACGACATGTGCCCATGTGCAGCATGTGCCACCGACCACCTTCAAGTGCCTCACATGTGCAAATATCTATTCGAGTGCCCCACATTTGCCAATATGTCATATGTGCCACAAGTCATATGAAAGCACCATGCACGTGTCACATGCGTGGCATGTACAACCACCCATCTTCAAGTGTCCAAGAAGTGGCAATGTGCCATATATGCAACAATACATCTTAAAACACCATGCATGTGCCAATATGTCACATGCGTGACATGTACAACCACCCATCTTCAAGTGCCCCATCTGTCAACATGCCACATGCTCCAATGTGACACACATCCAACATGTGCCACCCTTATCCTCAAGCGCCCATGTGCCATTGTGCCACATGTGCCGCTGTCCATCTTTAAGCGATCCACATACACCACACATGACAACATGCCACATGTGAAACATGTGCTACTATCCATCTTCAAGCAGCTCATTTGAGAGATACTGTTACAAGCACACAAAAATACTGGAAAGTGGAAACTGGTATGTATAACCCAAACCATAATAGAATTGCAATCAACTCCATAATCTTCCAAACTTCAAGTGTTTTAATTAGTTTCAGAAATGTGGGGCCATTATCTATTCCCCTGTTACTAGGATTTTTTTCAGCATTGCATAAAAGCAAACAGTCATAAAAAAAAGAGAGGCTTTTCAAAGCTTTGCAGCATAAATTCAAGTACAGAAAGGATTTCATTCCTAAGAACTTTAAAGGTGAAGAGAGAAGACAGAAACCAAAGATTGAGTCCGTAACTTTTATGTAGATACCAATACTGACCTTGTAATCCAGTAACATTTGCGGCATTTTCTTCATCAGCTCGGCAGTATTCGCCCTCCTGATATAAACAAAAAATTCCAAAAACAAAATTAATTAAAATTAAACCCTTACACCGTGATTTCACCAAAAACTAAAACCCTAGCGCATTTGCCAAAAACTAGAACCCTAACGCATTTGGATACCACAAAAAATGTCTTTCATCGCATTTTGAGTCAGCGCCTGTCAGAAGCGTGCCGACGGGCCTGATACTTCACGTGTCTTTTTGTGGTGGTGAGTCAGATGAATGGTTCAGATTTTCGAAAGCATCTCAATTTTAACACACTGTGTGAGAGGTGGTCAAGCAATGCCTAGTAAATTAATTTTAAAATATTAAAAAATAAAAAAAGGGAGGGAGCGGCTTTCTCTACATCCACGTACGACTTGCAGATTTAATGAAAAAAATGAAAAATGGGTGGCATCCAAACACGCCCTAAAAATGACCTAAAAATGAAAGAGAGAGAGACGAACTTCTCCGCAGAAATTCGGTCGCATTTATGCCCTTTCCTCTTGCTTCTCATCTCTCCCCTCTGAGGATCGTACGGCCAATCCCTGTGGATTAGAAATTCCAATAAAAAGAATATAAATAAAGAAAATGAAAGAGATTGAAGAAAGAAATGGAATGGAATATAAGGGCTGAGAGAGAGAGAGAGAGCGTACTCTCCAGCTTGCAGGACTTCTTTGCGGAGGCGTGCACGACGGCGCGCGCTAAGGCCAAGCGGCTTCCATGCGCCGAGGTGCCAATAGCCCCAAACGCCCTTGGAGAGCTCGTTTTTGTACTTGGCCAGCTTCTCTCTCCATGGGTACTGGTATCCGCTCACCGCTTTTGCTGCGGATTTCGCCGCTTCCGCCGCTTTGCCCGCCATTTCTTCTCTGCGACGCTGCGCTCCCTCTGTGCTATCACGATCGCTCCTCTTTCGAATTCAAGGCCTTTGCTATACTGCGCCAGCTGCGCCGGATCTCATCAGGTGGAAATTTCGCAGGACATGTAAGAGGGCGTTTGGCATCTCTACGAATAAGAGCTTATTGGCTTTGCCCCCTTATTGAATTAGAGTAGAGATGCCAAACGGCCCCTAAGTGTGCAGTTGGGCTCATCCTGGAACCGTAGTGATTTGCAAACCGCTGCTGTGAACGTATCGGGTTCGATCGGATACCCTGGCTAAACGAGTTACCTGGATCCGAGTCCATGTCTCTTTCTGAAGGGCTCGCTGGAAAGCCATTGAGTCATTTTATCTTGGTTTTGAGTTTGGTTCACGTCAAATAGAGAGCACTTACATGGTTGCGCCCACCTGATGAATTGATAAGATCACACACTCAAGCACCCCTTTCCCTTATGGCCCATTTGAAATGAAGTATTTCTTAGTACTTATAGTGTATTTTACCTTTTTCTGCATTTATTATTTACCAACTGTACTGAGAGGCAGTACGATCACCACTTTCTAATACAGACAAAGAGATGGGAATATGTGGGTCCCATCATGACGTACATGTTTTATCCATGCCGTTAATTCATTTGGTCATATTATTCAATGGCACACCTCAAAAAATGACATGGATCGAAAGTTCAAGCGAATCACACCTTAGGAAGTAAAATTTAAATGGTTAGTGTTCAATTTCCACTATTTTCTAGTGTGGTCCACTTGCACTTTGAATCTGCCTCATTTTTTAGCCCACTTCCTAAACTGATCTCTACTAAACTAATAAATGGATGGAATGGATATAAAACATATTTAATGGTTGTGCCACTAAGTTTTGGCTTCGAAATCTATGTGGTGTTATGAAAGAAAGTCATCTCTTCTTTCAAACACGGTTATGTTACTTGTGTATGTATTTATTGATGACGTTAGAGAAATAATGTAATTACATTTGAATACACCGTTTCAAACAGGTCCTAAAGGAGACCACGTCTGGTTGCTAGAATAACTTAATATACATTAATATCTACAACGGTACTATTGAAACTAATTAAAGCCCACCCAGAACTAAAATGGCCCAACCTGACCTAATTTTAAGCAGAATCCAGGTTGATGGACTGCCTCAAACTTGACTAGCCCTGACCTAACCAGGGTCTACATAGAGTGAGTGATGAGGACACAAGATCATTTCAAGTGTACCAACGAAGAAAGCGCCATCCACAAGCACCGTCCTTGTGGATAGGCGACTATTGAGGCAGCATTGAAGACCTTACACATGTAGTCCGAGACATTTGAAAAGACCCCACATTGGAAAGACATGTGTAAGTTGCTTTGAGGAGATGATCAGACCGTTGGATCGTGATGATGATGTGATCAGACCGTTGGTTCATTGTAGCCCACTTTCATCACACCATCATTGGAGCGCATTAGACATCTTAGATCTGAGTTTATTTTACGCATTTTTTACTTATTTGAGTTTTGGGTTAGTGTGGGTACGTTTTTTTCATGCAAATGTCTTTTTTTTGAAAATTTGTTAGTAGGGGTATTTTGGTAATTATGCTAATTCCGAATTTTATAAGGGTGTTGCCCTAAACCTTTTTTATTAGTTGTTGATTTGTGAAAAAGAGCAAACCTTTGGTTGCCTCCTTCCTCTTTCCCTCTCTCATGGTGCTTCTTCTTCTTCCTTGATCTCCTTCTTCTCTATTCTTCTTGTGCCCCTCCAACTTCTTGCAGGTATTTCATCTTCTATTATTATCCTTCTAAACTTCTGTTTTGTTTATTCCCCACGATCTAAACCTTGAGAATCGATCTAAACCCTAAACCCCCCAAATTCTCAAATCCCTAATCCGATAAACTTTCTGATTCTTCGAACTAGTGATCATCATTGATCGATTGGGTATGACCATGCAAGATCGGGAGGTTCCATCCCTCGCCGGATCCAACCTATACGCTACTTGAATCCCATACTCCATAGGTTGTGATGATGGCCCGTCCCATTGCATGTTTCCTTTATGATTTTCTTAGTTTATGATGATTGATGCTAAATTTCATTATTATTATTGCTTTTATTTCCGCTGAATAATTGTGTTCATGAGCATGCATCATATTTAGGGCTGTCCAGCATCAAATTTGGTATCAGAGAATAGGCTTGCATGGTTTGTATCTAGATCGAGTTATCAAATTAGGGTTTTGAATTTCTGAGCTTAATTTAGGAAAGTTCCAGATTTAGAAAGTTTTCAATTTTAGAAACTTTCCAATTTTAAAAAGTTTCATAATTTGGAAATTTTCCAGATTTGAGTTGTTTTCTGTTTTAATTTATTTTTAGTCAGTTCATATTATTTTTGCATTCATCGCATTCATCTTGTGAGTCAAAACACCTGGTGGTCCAGTTGGGTAGAGTTTTGGTTCGAGTCTTATTTGTATGCCAACTAGAAGAGGTAGAGGTTTCGGACTTCAGCCTATCATGAGTAACGAGCAGTTATCTGAGCAACTTGCTCAATTGATATAAAAGATAACCGCCCTAGAAGCATGTCATAAGCGTGATTTTGCTCGCCTTGAGGACCAGATCACCACTACTAGGACCAAGGTCGAGCAACCAGAGGCATCTCAAAGGGAAAACCCCGCTATTGGGGATGATGCGCACTCTCAAGTGGGAGGAATCATAGAGGAACGCGTTGCCACGCGCGTAGGGAGTGAGGATAGGGATCGTGGTAACGGTCGTGGTGTTGTGTGAGAGGCACGAGCCACATATAATCATCAAGACCGCTATGATCCAAATGAGCGCAGCGATGAAGAATGTTAGAGTCGAGGCCCCGAGTTTTGATGGGCGCTTGGACCCCAAAGCATTCCTTGACTGGGTTGCTGACATGGACCACTACTTTGAGTGATATGGCATGTCAGAAAACCGTCAAATGCGGTTTGCTAAGATGAAGCTTGTGGGTCAAGCCAAGCTCTTTTGGACCAACACCGAACGTAAGATAGAAAGAGTTGGTAGAGCCCCTATCACAGATTGGTATGAGATGGAATAGAAGTTGAAGGAGAAGTACCTTCCTCTCTCATACCGTCAGAAGCTCCTTGACCAATGACAATCCTTACGCCAAGGGTCAATGTCTGCCGCTGACTACATCGCTAAATTTGAAGAATATGTGATGCGATGTGATATCCAAGAAGACCCTCTCGTAACGCTCTCGCGTTTCAAGACGGGCCTTCGTGCGGATCTTCAGCGCGAGCTTATGACTCGGCCCTTAACGGACTTTGATGAGGCATATCAAGTCGTGCAGGAGTTAGAGCAGTATCTAAGGACTTCTGTCGTCCGTTGTTTTGAGTCCCGAGACTCCAGTGCTAGATCTAGTTCCCAGGGAACTAGACCTAATGTTGATAGTCAACCTATGGCACAGGCGACCATCCCGCCTAGGCCTATGGAGGACAAGGGCAAAGGGGTTCTTGGTGCAGGTCCTAGTGGAGGTAGCCAAGTGAGATGCTACGAGTGTGGCAATCTGGACCACATATCTAATCAGTGTCCTACGAAGAGCCGTGGAAAAACCTTAGTTATAGGCGAGTCCCACGAGTGTGGAGATGACTAGGGTGATTATGAAGTTGAAGAGTATCATCCTGAATGAGGACTTACTGATGAGGGAGAAATAGATGGAGAAGCAACGCTTGCAGTAGTCAGGCGTGTGCTAGCTCAGTCTAGGAGTAGTGCTGACTGGCGTCGAAGCACTATCTTCTACACTATTGCCAAGTGTGGTGAAAAGAATTGCAAGGTGATAGTGGACAGTGGAAGTTGTCAGAATGTGATTTTCACTGACACCTTAGAGTGATTGAAACTGAAACCCACACCTCATCCAAACCCATATAAAGTCTCTCGGGTTGACAAGACATCCCTACCTGTCACCCATTAATAGTCTAGTCCCCATCGAGTTTGGGTCATACAAAGAGTCCCTATGGTGTGATGTTTTACCTATGGATGTGGGACATGTTATCCTAGGTAGACCGTGGCTATTCGATAATGATGTCACGATCTTTGACCGTTCCAATGCGTGTACCTTCACGCATAACGGTAAAAATATCAAATTTAACCCTATGCCACCTGAGAGCACAATAGGGAAGAAAAATGATGAGAAGGCAAGTGAGCATAAAGGAGTGGGGAAATCTAGGCCTAAGTCTCTGCATATAATCAATGCAAGAGAGTTTGAAAGAGAGACTAAGGAGGATTCTATGGTGTATGCCTTTATGGCTAGAGAGATTACACCTGAGGTTCCATTAGAGTTACCATGTGAGGTGACTTCAGTTCTGAAGGAATACAGTGATGTATTTCCTGAAGACTTACCGAATGAGTTACCACCTATAAGAGACATACAGCATGCCATTGATCTTGTCCCAGGGTCTACTCTACCGAACCTTTCTCACTACAGGATGAACCCGACAGAACATGCAGAATTAAAGAGGCAAGTTGATGAGCTTCTGCAAAAGGGTTTCATCCAAGAGAGTATGAGCCCATGTGCCGTGCCTGCATTGTTGACCCCAAAGAAAGACGGCACGTGGCGCATGTGTGTGGACAGTCGTGCCATAAACAAAATTACTGTCAAGTATAGGTTTCCCATACCTAGGCTTGATGATATGCTTGACATGATGGCGAGGTCCACCATATTCTCTAAGATAGACCTCAAAAGTGGATATCACCAAATCCGTATACGCCAAGGGGATGAATGGAAAACTGCATTTAAAACAAAAGATGAGTTGTATGAGTGGTTGGTCATGCCCTTTGGCTTGACTAATGCACCCAGTACGTTCATGCGGGTGATGACACAAGCTTTGAGGCCGTTCACGAAAAAATTTCTAGTGGTGTACTTTGACGACATTCTTATTTACAGTACCACTAAGGAATCACACCTTGAACATTTAAAGAAGGTTTGTAGCGTCCTTAAGAAGGAAAAGTTGTACGCTAATCTTAAGAAATGCGCATTCATGTCCAGCCAAGTTGTGTTCTTAGGATTCATAGTGTCATCTGAAGGGATGCGTGCAGACCTTGAAAAGGTCAGGGCCATAGTTGAGTGGCCAGAACCGAGGAACATTTATGAGGTGCGAAGCTTTCACGGCCTAACAACTTTTTATCGTCGGTTCATTAGAGGTTTTAGCACGATCATGGCTCTCATTACAAAATGCATGAAATGGGAGAATTCGTGTGGTCTAAAGCCGCAGTCAAGGCTTTTAAAGAGATTAAGGGCAAAATGATAGAAGCTCCTGTCATGCGTCTACCTGACTTTTCTAAAGTCTTTGAGGTGGCGTGTGATGCATCTGGTGTTGGTATAGGTGGAGTGTTGAGCCAGGAGGGCCACCCTGTAGCCTATTTTAGTGAGAAATTGAATGAGACAAAACAAAAATACTCCACTTATGACAAAGAGTTCTATGCGGCAGTGCAATCCTTGAGACATTGGCGACACTATCTCCTACCACAGGAATTCGTATTGTTTTTTTACCACGAGGCTTTGAGATATTTGCATTCTCGGAAGAAACTCAACCCAAGGCATGCCAAGTGGGTAGCGTTCCTTCAGGAATATTCGTTTGTGTTGAAACACAAAGCCGGGGTTGAAAACAAACCAGCGGATGCCCTTAGTAGAAGAGTGGCGTTGCTCAACTCCTTAAGTGTAGAGGTAGTCGGGTTTGAGCAACTGAAAGATGAATACCCCACATGTCCTGATTTTGGAGGTACTTACGCGTCGCTCTCTAGTGACCAGCGTATTATGGGCGAATATGTTATTAAAGATGGCTTCCTTTTTAAGGGAGACAGACTTTCCATTCCCCGTATGTCCCTTCGTGAATTCCTCATCTGAGAGCTTCATTCGGGAGGGATAGCTGGCCATTTTGGTTGTGATAAGACTATTGCCCTTGTGGAAGATCGTTTCTATTGGCCAAGTCTCAAGCGAGACGTAGCCAAAGTTTTAGGCCAGTGTCGTACATGTCAACTGGCAAAGCAGAGAAAACAAAATACCGAGCTGTATACGCCATTGCCAGTGCCACATGCTCTGTGGCAGGACATTAGTATGGACTTCGTGCTTGGGCTTCCCAAGACTATCAAAAAGCACGATTCCATTTTTGTCGTGGTGGACCGTTTCTCTAAAATGGTGCATTTCCTCCCATGTTCGAAAACATCAGATGCGTCTCATGTTGCTCGTATCTTTTTTGATGGTGTGGTGCGTCTCCATGGGTTACCTAAAACCATAGTGTCTGATCGTGATGTTCGATTTACTAGCTACTTTTGGAAGACACTGTGGCACATTATGAGAACTCGTTTACAATTCTCTACTGCTTACCACCCACAAACAGACGGTCAAACTGAAGTGGTAAACCGTAGTCTTGGAAATCTTCTACGTTGTCTAGTGGGTGATCATGTTAAGACTTGGGACCTAATCTTACCAACTGCTGAATTTGCTTATAATAGGTCAGTAAATCGATCTACAGGGATGAGTCCATTTGAGGTTGTTAGTGGGTATAAACCTAGAATGCCAATAGATCTATTACCCATGTCTGTCACCCAAAGGTCTTCTGAATCAGCCGATGCATTTGCACGACATATCCATGAATTGCATACACATATTAGACAGCGGATAAGTAAGAGTAATGATAATTATAAAATTTCAGCTGATTCTCATCGTAGACTACAAGATTTTCAAGAAGGAGACTCTGTAATGGTAAGGGTAAGGCCAGAGCGGTTCTCACAAGGTACCGCTAAGAAATTACAAGTGCGTAGTACTGGACCATTCAAGATAGTGCAGAAAATTGGGTCCAACGCATATCGGATTGACCTTCCATCTGAAATGGGCATTAACCCGATTTTTAATGTAGAAGATCTAGTCCGTTCCCCTGACCCTACCATTGATCCATCATTTCATTCATGGCCCTATTCTGATTTTACTTCACAACCCCTTTCCACCCCTCCCTCCACCTATTGTCCATAAAGAAGAAATTGAAGAGATCTTGGACGATAAGATAGTTTCCATGCGAGATGGAGGTTTCCAGAGGTATCTTGTCAAATGGAGGAACAAACCACCTTCTGAATCTACGTGGTTGACTGAAACGGAAGTGCAGCGTGTTGATCCAGACTTACTAGAGTGTCACAAGAGTTTTAACTCGCCGGAGTCGAGTTTTCTCACCCGGGGGGAGTTGATGAGGACACAAGATCATTTCAAGTGTACCAACGAAGAAAGCGCCATCCACAAGCACCGTCCTTGTGGATAGGCGACTATTGAGGAGCATTGAAGACCTTACACATGTAGTCCGAGACATTTGAAAAGACCCCACTTTGGGAAGACATGTGTAAGTTGCTTTGAGGAGATGATCAGACCGTTGGATCGTGATGATGATGTGATCAGACTGTTGGTTCATTGTGGCCCACTTTCATCACACCATCATTGGAATGCATTGGACATCTTAGATTTGAGTTTATTTTACGCATTTTTTACTTATTTGAGTTTTGGGTTAGTGTGGGTACGTTTTTTTCATGCAAATGTCTTTTTTTTTGAAATTTTGTTAGTAGGGGTATTTTGGTAATTATGCTAATTTCGAATTTTATAAGGGTATTGCCCTAAACCTTTTTGATTAGTTGTTGATTTATAAAAAGAGCAAACCTTTGGTTGCCTCCTTCCTCTTTCCCTCTCTCATGGTGCTTCTTCTTCTTCCTTGATCTCCTTCTTCTCTATTCTTCTTGTGCCCCTCCAACTTCTTTCAGGTATTTCATCTTCTATTATTATCCTTCTAAACTTCTGTTTTATTTATTTCCCACGATCTAAACCTTGAGAATCGATCTAAACCCTAAACCCCCCAAATTCTCAAATCCCTAATCCGATAAACTTTCTAATTCTTCGGACTAGTGATCATCATTGATCGATTGGGTATGACCATGCAAGATCGGGAGGTTCCATCCCTCGCCGGATCCAACCTATACGCTACTTGAATCCCATACTCCATGGTTGTGATGATGGCCCGTCCCATTGCATGTTTCCTTTATGATTTTCTTAGTTTATGATGATTGATGCT
The DNA here is from genome assembly GCA_003013855.2 of Liriodendron chinense. Taxonomy (NCBI): domain Eukaryota; kingdom Viridiplantae; phylum Streptophyta; class Magnoliopsida; order Magnoliales; family Magnoliaceae; genus Liriodendron; species Liriodendron chinense. Next base: position 3,142,160 of record PVNU02001268.1, on the reverse strand, counting down.
AGATTTCATTATTATTATTGCTTTTATTTCCGCTGAATAATTGTGTTCATGAGCATGCATCATATTTAGGGCTGTCCTGCATCAGTGAAGCCCAACCTGACATGATTTTTTAACTGATAAAAAAAAAAAATCAGACCTGAACCCATTAAAATCCGAGTGGGGTTGTACTTGATAGATTCTTAGCTGCACGGTTTTCGGGGGTTATTTATAAATATGCTAAAGAGAAGGAGTTGTTTACCACATGGCTAAACGAAAGGGGGTTATATGCAAAAAGCAACTCTTTCTCATATAGGAGGAGGAGAGCGAGCAAGCGAATCCGTAGCTACTGTCACTATGGAGACGGCGCCCTTTTCCCACGGAAGAATCTCCCGCTTTCGCTCTTCTTCTCCTTCTCCTCTCCATAGAAGCCCTAGAAATCTCAAATCCACCCATTTCTCTATCCGCGCTTCCGCCAACAGAGATTCCGGTAAAAGCAAATCGAAATTCTCATTTTTCATCCTTTTTTTATATATCAAAATTCAATTTTTTCCTCTTTTAATTCAGTGGTTACTCTGCTTGATTACGGTGCTGGAAATGTTCGAAGCGTGAGGAATGCAATTCGATTTCTCGGATACGACATCAAAGACGTGAGCTTTTGCTTCTAGAATTTGTCGGATTTTTTAAATTTTTTCAAGATTTTCTTTTTTCACTCTCATGAATTGAATGAAACTCCCATGTAAATAGGCATCAACTGATGTTTCACAAAAAAAATCATCCCACAGAGCTAGAATACGCTGTGTGTTCACCACAAAGTCACTAGCTTTTGTTGACCCATCTGCTGCACACATGGCATGCATGTACAGGAATCTGCTCGTGCGGATTGTGGACCTCATCGTGCAACGAGCATTGACTGCTGATCACATCGACCCGCCGATCTTAACTGTTTGAATTTGGACTGTTGAAGTTTCCTTTCTAGATACCCATTGGTTGCACCGGTTCGATGGTTGGGATCATGCGGACAGTGTGAACTCCGTGCAAAAATGGATCCCACTATTTGAACGGTTTAGATTGCTGTGCATGTATGTCACATGCTTGGTTGATGGGTTGTCACAATTTATTGGTGGAAAGTAGATTTTTATGTAGTGTTAAGTGCATAGAAAGGGGACATGAGGGTGCACCAATGGACAGTCGAGAAGCATTCCCCAAGCTTTTATTTCTTCAGTAGAAGAGGGGAAATATGAGATGCTAGTTATAGACTGGTTTCTATATTTTTTTTATGTCTGCATATTCGTTTGAAGGGATTTTGAAGTTTCTGGTGTAACTAGAACCACATCTGAACCAGCTACCTTGGATGCATCGTGTTCTGTGCTGATTGCTATGTGCTAACAGAAGTATTGTACAATGCTTGGGCTGGAAGGTTGTAAAACGCAGTTTGGGTTTTCAGTTCTCTCTGGTGGGCCCATGGTTCAATGATTGAAACCATTGATATGATGGGCTCATAGTGGAGGGTGCGCTCTTCAAAGATAGCCCAGATTGGAAGATCATAGCTCTGCAACATTTGGCTTTTTTTCTTGGTTGTATGTGAATTGTTGTTGCATTTCTCTCATTCATCTATATTTTGACCACCTATTGAGGTGTTAGGATTCCTCTAATTTGGGGGATTTTTTGTGCATTGGCCATCCTAGCATCGACACTACACGTGGGGCTTCCAAAACGGTGGTCCCACTTGTTCAAATTGAAAACTAGAACAGTACCGCACAACCTTTTGGCCTGACCACTGTTTGCCACCTCATACAAATAAGCTCTCTCTCTCTCTCTCTCTCTCTCTCTCTCTGGAAATCAATTCATTAAATACGCCATAAGTTACACAAGAGTGGAAAGGCACAATAGGAGGGACGACACTCTTATCCCCTTGCTATGCACTCAACACATCAAAAATATAGTTTCCACCATTTCTTAAATTGTGATGACTGATACTAGTCAAGAAACCCTTTCCACCATTTCTTAGTGCACCATGGAAAAGCATATTTATTAAAGTCCATGTATCTAGTACCTCAATGAAGATGTTAGAAACATTCTCCAAGCTTTAATTGTCATATGGGATGGCAGTCATCGATCCGAACCCCCCATTAAGTCATACCACTAGGTGCAAGGCCATGGTGCAAAATCACAGCCAATCAGATGACCCTAACCACTATGGTCAATAGCATGGAAAATGGACAGCTGGGATCTAATGGAGAAACAAAATAGTTTTAATCATCGTCCAGAAACATCTATTCAATGGTTCATTTCAGTGTTTCTAATGAATCCATAGAAGCACTTTGGTCAGATGATGCTAACCATTTGATCTATTCTGATAGTCCATTGTTGATTGTTTATGACTCCATAGAAGCATCTTGGTTAGATGATGCTAACCATTCAATATATTGCTTGTAAACAAATAGACTGTTATAACAAAATGCGGATTTCAGAAGGATTAGAATCATCTTATCAACCTGATTTTTTGCACACTGCTGTCCACAAGGGTATGAATGAACGGAAGGTTTGGAATTTGTATGATGATTGGCTGTCCCTCCTGTGAATAAAAAGCTTGGGGGACGTTGCTGTTGTCCACCATGAAGGTCGGGGTTCCATAACGGTAATGGTGGCTATAACGGTCATCACCGTCACCGTTACAATACGGGCCGTAACGGCCGATATGGACCCTGTATCGGCCGTTACGGCCCTTTTTTATTTTATGAAAAAAATCGTTACGGAGCCGTTGCGGATGTTTCGACCCCGTAACGCGTAACGGTTACGACTGTTTCCGTTACGTATTGGTTGATACGGCCAATACGTAACTGTTTTGGGATACCTTGGTCGGGGCATTAGCATTCTATCCTCTGCACCCACTTGCACGCATATAGAGGGAAATGATCACAAGCAGTCGACTCTACCATAACCTATGGTAGAGACGATCTTTGTGGGTCCCACCATGATGTCTTCTAGAATTCAAAGCCGTCCATCATGAGTGCTCAGTATTTTTAGGTCCAAGGCAAACTTCAGAGGAAATTGTGGAGTGGGGGCACCAACTGTTGGTTCCCATGGGACGCCCCAAAATAGCTGGATGCAGAGCTTGGGCGGGCCATATCATCAGGATCAGTGTCAATCATGCATAAAACCAGTGTTCAAAATATCGGTATCGTGTTACGTATCGCACCCTTAGGATACGGATACGTATCGATTATCGCATGGGATATATCGGTTGTATCGCATAATGTATCGTTGTTGGCGGAAACATGGGCAAACATTGGAAAATTGGTCAAATTTTTCAATGAAACTTCGGTGGTTGTTAAAAAAGACATTAATGCACACTAAGAAGTTAAAACATTACAAAAAACAAGTGCACATAATAGGTTTTCTTTATATGGGGTCCTAATCTATGCGCTGTCTAGCTGAATAATTGCAAGTATATTCAAAGTCTTTCATATAATTTATAAATGTAAGAAGAAGTGGAAACACAAGTGATATATTTAAAAGCACAAGAAGAATCACTAGAACAGGTTACAGACATGTTTGATTTTATGTTTGAACACAAAGATTGAAGCCAATTTACGAGAAAATGAAAAATTTTGATTTTTTTTTCAATTTTCCGCAACTCGGACCATCTCCTCCAAATCTTGGAACCGAAGCTCCCAATTCATTATTTTTCATGCAAAACATGAAAAGTCGTAGATTTGTAAGAAATTGACACTTGATTTAACATGATTCACAAAAAAAAAGGGGATCGAAAATGGTCACTGGATCGAACATGTGGGATATATCGCACTACTTGTGCAGTTTCGTATCGCATAGGTGGGATACAAGATATATCGTGGGATATATCGGCCGATATCGTCGATATTTAAAACACTGCATAAAACTACCAAATCACATGGTGTGGCATTCTTGAGTTCTTGAATGGCCTAATTTTTTGGTTGTTCTTTTATCCGCGTGGGATTCGCACAATGAACAGGTTGTTTGGCATATAAACAACATGGTGGACTCCACATGGACACCGACAATGGGCGTCCCCTTGCCATTGTTTCTTGTGGTGTGACCCATTGAGTTATTGATCGGGCTGATTTTTCAGCTCTGGCCTAAAACCATGGCTGCACTGACAACTTAGATTTATGGAACGCATCATGGTTTGGGGTGCACATGCACATATATAGAGCGCAATGGTCACAATGCATCTGACTGATGGGGGGAATGCTAAGCTTTTAATTGACACACGCATGTGCGTGTGCATGCCCACCCGCTCACACAAGAGGGGAATGCTAAACTTTTAATTGGCAAATAGGATGGTCAATCATTGAGCTGGACTGTCCATTTGTTCCCTACCATTATTGGGCAAACCATAATGCAAAAGTCACACCAATGACACATGGGACAGCCAATCATCAATCCTGATCGTCCATTGTTCCATACCACTATTGGCAGACCATGATGCAAAAATCATGTTGGTCAAATGATACTAACCCTTTCAATGTTGGCCATTTTATTATAACCATCCATTTTTATGAGCCATAGATTGGATGGCTAGCTTTATTGAACCGAAGTGCTTCCTAGAATTATAAGCAATCCATTGTGCGGCCTATTGAATGGATGTATCAAGAGGTGATTGGACCTTTTTTGCCCCTTCTCTTGTTCTTGACTGTCCATTTTCATGCCATTGATTGGATTGTTAGGATTGCCCAATTAGTGTGATTTTTGCATTATGGCTTACCAGTAGATGTATGAAGCAAATGGACAGTCTGGATCAATGTTTGGCCATCCCATGTGTCATTGAAAATTTTTGGGGACATTGCTAACATACTAACTTCTCCATGAAGGTATGTTAGCATTCGGACGTATGTTGTGTGCGCTTCAAAACTTCCTTGATGTCCTCATCAGAGCAATCCATTTTTTTAATACATTGAATGGGGAGAATGTTGTATTTCATCATTTATATTGACTTATGTCACGTTTTCTAGGTGCAAAAACCGGAAGACATTGTCAATGCAAGTCGCCTTATTTTTCCTGGGGTTGGGGCTTTTGCAGCAGCAATGGATGTGCTGAATCAGAATGGGTAAGTGTTCTGTAAAGTGTTTTTCGTGCATGGTTCATGCCCCATAGGAGTAAATGCTTGTCTAATAGTTTGAATTTTTGGACACATGAAATTCATATGAGATACCGTTAAGTTGATTTGTGTGTTAGACTTGCATAAGAAAGGCCTTTTCAGTAATTACTAATTAACACTAACACTCGGTTTACCCTTGTTTGTAACATGATTATCTTTGTAATGAAATTATCACTTCTCAATGAAATTATATATCGGCTTTTAGCTTCTTAATGAAATTATCACTTCTCAAAAAAACATGATTATCTTTATACATGCTTTAATATGGGTCACAACAAGTGAGTTGACTTTTTCACTCCTACTAGTGCATTGTGAGAAAATGAATAGGAGTTAACTTTATTGCCAAGGTTAAGATGAAGTGAGGTTATACTTATCAGGGCAGAAAGGTATTGGTTTATGAAGCTCAACGTACGATCGTTAACAACTGGTCGAGTCCTTTATAATTTTTGCGTTTTGTGTTTACTAATATAATAACTGATGTTTGATCATGTCCATTTGTTGTAGTTTCATACAGATGCACCTTTTGCAGGATGGCTGAAGCACTTTGTGCATACATAGAAAGAGATCGCCCCTTTTTAGGCATTTGTCTTGGGCTTCAGCTACTTTTTGAATCTAGTGAGGAGAATGGGCCAGGTCAATGTTCAATCCCTCCTCAGTCCTCTCTCTCTCTCTCTCTCTCTCTCTCTCTCTCTTTTTCCATTGCATTTTTGGCAGTGAGCCTGCTGCCTACCTATTTGTAATTTGATAATTGCAATAAGCATGGTAATATATATATATATATATATATATATATATATATATATATATATATATATATATATATATGCATGTTTGCCACTACTCTAATATTCATGGCACCTTTCTGGAATAACACTAGGGCTGTCAACCGGCCAGGTTAGGGCCAGGCTGAGCTTTGTCCAAGCCCGGCCTGGATTGTTATTGCAAGGCCTGACCTGAGCCCGAGCTTGAAAAAGTTAAAAACCTAAGATCTATTGGCTTGCATCTTGGCACAAGATGACCAACATGTGTCACCACTCAGGGCTGCATGTAGATGTGATATGATGATTGTAACCGTCCACTTCTCAGCCCTACTACCATGAAAGCTATGTTCCAATAATCACACTTTAAAAACGAACAAGACCCTTGATATTTGCAGTGGAATGTGAGCCAATGAAATTTTCTTTTCAACGTTCCACATTCATCTGTACATTTCGATTGCCAAGATCATCTTTTTAGTATGAGCTTTTTAATGATTGCCCATATAGAGTACCAACTAGAACATGGATGGTTCAGACCATCAAAACATGTGGGCATCAAAACATGTGGGCCCCAATGCAGTGGCTCATTTTAGCTATATTAAGTCACAATAGGCAAAATGAGCTAGAAAACTTGCAACTGAAAAAATATCTTAAATTTTTGTGATATTTACATAGCCGCCATTAGTAGTTGAAACTGCCATTCCCATTCTGGACAGCTTTTTCTTCTTCCTCATCTTCTCCGATTGAGTTTGCGGATGGAGGGTGGTGTGCGTTCGGAGAGATGGGGAGGCTTTCGGATCCTCATACGAGAGAGAGAGAGAGAGAGAGAGAGAGAGAGAGAGATGGGTTTTAAAAGAGGGAAATTGGGAAGGAAGAGGAGCGATGGATTTTAAAAGAGGGAAAGATGGAAAATTTTGTGTGGGAAATTTTTCATTTAAATTTTAAAAATTTGAAAATGATGCCGGGCCGACGAGCTTTTGGACAACTAAGTCCAAGCCTGACCCAGTTGAGAAACAGGCTCGGGGTTTAAGCCCAAACTCAGCCCTCGGGCCTAATACCTCAGCCCAAGCCCAGCCCAAGGCGGGCCAAACCCGGAAGCCGTCGGGCCAGCCCGGCTCATTGCCTAAATAACACTGAATTGATGAATCTTAATGCACTTCCTTAAAGTTCCGTTAGACACTTGTAAATAAGTTTGAGATCATTTTTATATGGGATTAGATTTTTATACTCGTTTTATTGAGTTGGTTCCCCCAAGTTACAACCAACTGTGGATAATAGGGCTGTAAATGGGTCAGTGGACCCGATGGGGTACCCGGACCCAACCCATTTAGACCCGACCCAGACCCGACCCATTTGTTAAATGGTACGGGTCTGGGTCCAAGAACAGACCCAGTTGCTAAACGGGTCTGGGTCTAGTTTTCTTTATATTAGGCCCGACCCGACCCGACCCGACCCAACCCGAACCCGTTTAGTAAGTGGGCGGGTTTGGTCTATGTTTCAACGGACCCGTCTAGCCCAAACCCGTCCAGACCCGGTTTTAAGCCTTCTAAAATGCTTGCATACTTGATCCAGACCCGAACCCATTAGACCCGACCCATTTATAAATGGGTTTGGGTGGATCTCCCTCTACCAGACCCGGACCCATTTATATATGGGTCTGATGGGTTGACCCGGACCCGCCCATTTAGTAAAAGGGTCTGGGTCTAAAATTTGGACCTAGACCGCTTAGTAAATGGGCGGGTCTGTGATGCAGGGGCATGCGATGACCAAACCCTAGATGCATGATATTCAGTTGGACGATATTCAAATAATAAAATTACGAAACTAACTACTTTCAATCAGAGGAAACTAACAAATCTCAACACGAAGATGAGGTCCGTCCGTCCGGATCATGCCCCTTTGCATAAAACCATGTAAAATCGTAAAACAGGGAGGATCTAGGGATATGGGGATATCCCAGATCTAGCATAGACCAGTCCACAGTCAAGTTTGGATCCGGTTATCGTGGCTACGCATCCCTCTTTTCGATCGTACCCAAAAGAGGGGGGGGGGGGGGGGGGGGGGGTTCAGAAAAGGACGAGGGATGTCGAAAAGCGATAGGTTCTCATGAAGTACAAATTAGGAATCAAAGAAGCTTACCTTTCCTCGCACCTTGAAGAAAGAGAGAAGAGAAAACGGAAAATCCAGGGTGGAATCCTCAACACCCGAGGGCCAATCCTGAAACCCTAATATCTCAAACAAAGAGGAAGAAACTCACAAATTTTCTATTCATTCAATAAATTCGAAATAGGGTTCTCACAGTATATATAAGCTACGAAAATAAAAAAATTGCACTAAAGTGCCTGAAAACCAAAGAAATAACATAAAAACGCCTAAAGTAAATAACGACACTAAAGCGCCTAGAAACAAGGAAATAAATAGAAAAGCGTCTAAATGTAAATCCGCTCCATGGTCCAGCGGTCGTGATGCTCCTGCGCGATCCTGCATCTCGCGTACTCGCAACTGCATCAGAAAATGGGCCCAATGAGCCCGGCGTCCATCCACATCAACTCGTCTGCTCCAACACTCGATCTGCGATGTCGCCTCCTCTGGTACACTCTAAAGGGTGCACCACTGATGTCCACATCAGTCTGGTTTTGGCTAAACCCGCCCTGAACCCGACCATTTACAGCCCTAGTGGATAAGGTTGCAGGATCCCTAGAATCATTTTCTTGTATAATACTGATTCGATCAATCAAGTCACGTCTTTATACTTGGTAATCCATTTTACAACAATTCATTTTTTTTATTCCTTTCGTCTTCTTTTATTGGACATTGTTCTTTTGCACTAGGCACTAGGCACTAGGCAGCCTTACTCAAATGTTGGTGGCATTTGTGCTCCTAATAAAGGTGCATGAGCTTCAAATATTTGCGTATTACTCCAATAGTCAGGAAAGGAGGGGCCTAATATGGTGGAAAAACATTAAGTAATTTGAATGACATGGTTGGTTAGAGGCTTGTTGAAGATGCAATATACAATGTGGGTGGCTTGGATTACAAGTAGTGGCATGAATATGTAGAACGTTAAAATGCTTTGATGGTCTCATATTTTGTGTTTTTGGGAAATTGCGTAACCTTTTGGTTTCATATTTTGAATTTGGTTGTCCAACTCTAACGGCCTAAAAGTAGGGCATTTTTTGGGTTAGCTTGCATAAATGCAGCTTTATTTTTTTGCTGAAAGAGACAGATGCAATTACTATTTTGGCACCAGAGAATCTCTGGCAGCATTGAATGAAATGACCTTGAACTCGATGAATTCTAAATTCCAAGTTATGGCACTTGGAAATGCATGTGTTGTTTCCCAAAATTAAGGTCTTCGGGGCTCTCTGAGGTTCTCTTTTCGGGGTTTGGTCATGATAGGTCTGCATTAAATGAGGAGGATAAGGGCATGGGTTCTCAACAGTCAAATCTGATTAGTTGTGTAAGATGGTTCACAAACTGGTCATCCTACCTAAGTGTGTGACTGCGGCACTGTTGAAGTCATGAAAGTTTCGAAACAGGTCCATGACAAGCCCATTGTCAGCAAACTTAGTAGATGACACCCAGCTGATTTTATAATAGGCACTAACATACTGAGAATATTTTATGCTATGCTAGATGTAGGATGAGACAAGTTTTTTCTTGGGCAATCTGATAGCATTCTCAGAGGATTCGCCTGTAAGAACCTCAGGTCCTGTTTCCACTTAAAAATGAGTTCATCTCATTTAGTTAAAACTCATTTAGTTAAAAGTAACTATATATTAGAGATTTTGGTAAGGATTGGAAACAATCTTGATAACCCATAATTTATATAAACGATGATCTCTAAGGGTGTGTTTTTTTCAACAAAATATCATGAAACTTCATGATATTTTATGATTAGTCAGTATAATTTGATGTAACCAAACACACCCTAATACAATTTCCTGTAACAAAAATGAGATGAAATCATCTTTAAGTGGTAACCAAACAAGCGTTAAGTATCCTCAAGTAATCATTTTAAGAGTTCACCAACATATCAAATCAACTTACAAGAGTTCAATGCTAGGGTATATCCGTCATGCATGTTTTCAGACAAATTCTGTTTTTATCTTTGGCACAAGCCTCTAAGTTGGATGGCAGTCCCACATTGGAGTTGTAAGATCTCCACTCTTAACATCTTTGGTTAACGTGGGTTCCATTTTATTCTCCTAATCTTTTTATCTAGCGATGCCTATTGACTCTGTGCTGTTATGGGAACTAAGATTAGTGGGTTATTAGAACTCTTGAGCATCATGGTGGTCTAATTTATAGTCTTATAATGTGAAGACATTCCCTTAATGATGTGGATGATGTTTTTTGAAAGGATATGCTAAATTTTATTAGCACAAATAGAGAAGAAAATATGAGAAAAGGGTGAAGCAGGCATAGGAGAATGTTGAGAGATTTTAAAATCCCCTTTTTATAGCCCACAAAATGATTGAGCCCCATCAACCAAGACCAAATGGTAATCCTTCCCTTCGTCCTTTGAATACAGCTCGTGGCATTGGATTGATTGTTAAATGACCCAATGTTGCATTCTTTTCTATATGAACCACACCAGAGCTCACAAAGAAAGGCATCAGAGATCTCTTCCTTTTGACAGGAGCCCCCCTGTTCCATGCCTGGGAATAAATCAGCAACATAACCTGGCAAATATCCAACTTTAGTTTTATGAATCAGCACATATTTGGTACCATTTATCCTACAAATCGCCAACTGGTCCAACAAGTCCCAGTTGTCCAATGGATGATCCCTCTCCTAGATGAGCAAAGAACCCAAATCACACCATCCATCAGTTGATTTTTGGACAGTTAAAAAAGTTCAGAGCAATGGTCCATATAATTTTTTTACAGATAGAAGGCTTAGAAACTCTCAGTAACTGCAAGTTTGAGCACTGCCCCCCTAGATGGCCAAATTTAGGCCCGTACCATTTAGCAATGGTAACTGCCCCACACTGGATTCACTCTCGAACTCCTAAGCTCACTGCTGGGAGACTGGATTGGCCAATCTCCAACTCCATTGAGAGAAGCATAATCAAAAGACTTAGTGCGGGCACATGGTACTCGAGTGAGCTAATTACCTGATTTGATTCCCTTGGCTGCCAATGATCTGGGCATAAATAACGGGCTGAAAGCTATGACTGGTAGCTGGTTTCAGTATGCACAGGGAAAAGATTACCAACGAGCCTCAACCGAGAAGAGGATCATTTACACACATGTTAAAATTGAAGTTACACTGCATTTAACCATCAGGCAGGGAAGTCCTTGAAACTTTCTAATGGTTTGTTTGCAGAATGTACTTTGCATGCTGATCACGTCTGTACTGCCATCCTCATATTGTTTCATTGTAATTGTTTTTTGCCAGTAAACAGTGCAAGCGTTTTTGTGCTTTGTTGTTTCTCAGCTTGACTCAACTTCTATTGACAGTTTTATATGGTTTTCAGTAAAAGGTCTCGGTCTGATACCTGGTGTGGTTGGACGTTTTGACTCATCTAATGGTTTCAGAGTGCCTCATATTGGCTGGAATGCTATCCATATCACAAAAGATGCAGGAATTTTGGATGACATCAGAGGCAACCATGTCTACTTTGTTCACTCATACCGTGCTATTCCTGTATGCTACTTCTTGCCACAATATCATTGCTTACTTCGAATACTTATTTTAACTCTGGGTCAGATTTCTAACATGCTTTCTCCAAGTAATATGTTTCCTTTTGTTTTGGCAGTCAGAAGTGAACAAAGAGTGGATCTCATCAACATGCAATTATGGTGAAGATTTTATTGCTTCTATCAGAAGGGGAAATGTACATGCGGTCCAGTTTCATCCAGAGAAGAGTGGAGGTGAGACAGAGATGTCTATTTAGCATTCTCCTTGATAGTTTTGCATGGATCATTCAAATCTACTGAATGCCTTTGGCAGCAGACAACTGGACCAACCTATTGAGGGCATTAGCTTAGGCCAAAGACCTCTATTGATAATAAATGGTTGTTTCCAGAGATGTCTATTTAGCATTCTCCTTGATACTTTTGCATGGATCATTCAAATGTACTGAATGTCTTTGGCAGCAGACGACTGGAACAACCTATTGAAGGGCATTAGCTTAGGCCAAAGACCTTTATTGATAATAAATGGTTGTTTCCAGATACAGTCCATTCCAGATATTTGCAGTATTTTTTTTTCTTTCGAAAGATGAATCGATTTATTAGGCAAAGCCAAAACAGGAAACAAAACAAAACAAAGCCGAAAGGCAAAGAAAGAAGAAAAAGCCCCAAGGCTGAGAAGACCCCTACATAGGCGCCCAATCCCTAAAGAACAAAAAAACCACCCTGCTGAACTCTCACTGAAGAGACATTCAAATTTTAGAAACAATGATTGTTCCTTTCAGCCCAAATCGCCCATATATCAGCTAAAAGAATGATCCTCCACTTTTTTCTACCCCCCTGTTCCCGCATGCCACGAGCAAAAGAAGCCAAGGCCAAAGACCTATATTGATAATAAATGGTTGTTTCCAGATACATAGTCCATTCCAGATATTTGCAGCATTTTTTTCTTTCGAAAGATGAATCAATTTATTAGGCAAAGCCAAGACAGGAAACAAAACAAAACAAAGCCGAAAGGCAAAGAAAGGAGAAAAAGCCTAAGATACTACAAGGCTAGCCCCAAGTCTGAGAAGACCCCTGCACAGGCGCCCAATCCCTAAAAAACAAAAAAACCCTGCTGAACACTCACTGAAGAGACATTCAAATTTCAGAAACAATGATTGTTCCTTTCAGCCCAAATTCCCATATATCAGCTAAAAGAATGATCCTCCACTTTTTTCTACCTAGCCAACCCCCCCCTCCCCCTCCCCCCCCAGTTCCTGCATACCACGAGCAAAAGAAGCCATCAATGGAGGAGAGCATCACCCAGGAGACATCTGCAAGGGCTAGGACTCGCAACTAGATTTCCAAAGCGAAAGAACAACAGAGGAAGAGATGGTCGATCGATTCAGCTTCTTGGAGGCACATCAAGCACACATTGGTTAGGATCACATGCCCCTTTTCCGCAAACTATCGATGGCAAGTTGGTAAGGATCTGATTCTTCCCAACAAACTCCGCAAAGGCTGCAACTTTAGGAGGAGCCCCGTAGAACTAGACAACTCTTCGGTGGCAACAACTAACAAAAGAGGCAGGAGACGCGAGGGACCTGTAGAAGGACCGCACCAAAAAGGAACCTGAGCTAGCTAGGCTCCAGACCAGAGTCTTCGAAACTTGGAGAGGGAATATATTCCTGTAGACGAGACAAAAGAGCAATCAGCTCTAGAATTTTGGAATCAGAAAGATTCCTCCTAAATGGAGGAAGCCAGACACCTCCCTCGCCTTGGCCAGACATGCAATTGGCCACAGAAATATCCACAATAGGACAGAGAGCAGCCAGGGCTGGAAAGGTAGAAATGAAGGAGGAGCCACCACACCAGATATCTGACCAAAATTTAATTCTCTCCCCATCACTCAGAGCAAAGCCCAGGCCATCGAAAACTTTTGGGGCAACCCTAATGATCACTTTCCAAAGGAAGGAGGAGTGGTAGAGGGAAGAAGGCTTAGTCCACAAACCGAGAGGGGCCAAACCATATTTAGCAGCAATAACCAATCTCCAAAGGCTAGAATCCTCCCAACCAAACCTCTAGACCCATTTACCTAAGAGAGCCTCATTGACCAGGTCCAACTGCTTTATACCTGCTCCCCCTTCTGGATAAGGAGAGCAGACCTCCTTCCAATTTAGGAGCGGGAATTTCCTAGACATTTATAGTATGATATACTTGCTTTTTAAAGCTGTTGCATTTGTATCCAAAGATTTTCATCAATATCTGTCAGAAGTTTGGTGCATGCTATTGCTTATATTTTGGCTGTGGAAAATTATCGTGGACATGTTTTAATTTAACCTTTGCACCCTTAACTGTTAACTGCACAAAGAATTGCAGATTGTTCCTGTTGACTCTTTGACAATTTGTTTTTGTGCCCGTAGGTTGTTAAATCTGCGGCAACATTTCTCAAATCATCTTGTTGGAAATATTGCATCTTCCAAAATAGTTTTTCCACATATCAGGGTCTACATAAATACATTTATCATAAATTAACCTCATGATATATTTCATGCATAAATTTTTCAGATGTTGGACTTTCCATACTGAGAAGGTTTTTGGATCCACCAAAGTCTTATACAGCAAAGGTAGGCATTAAATTGCCAGCTATATGTATCTGCTATGTTTCCTGATGTCTCTCATTGGTCACATTGCTTAACAATCTGAAAGATTCCTGCAAAATACAGAAGTCAGATCAGCGAAAAGCATCAAAACTTGCAAAGAGAGTAAGATTTCTGGTCTAAAGATATGGTTTTTGTAGCTTTTGTTGTCTTTCGTCAAAAAATATAATTTTTTGATTGCTTGCAGAAATTTTTTCTATTGTGGTTCATAAGATTGTATCTCTGATATTCCTAGACCTCTTACTATTGCCATATATTTATCATTTCAGGTTGTTGCATGTCTTGATGTGAGGGCAAATGATAAAGGTGACCTTGTTGTGACTAAGGGAGACCAGTATGATGTGAGGGAGCATACCGAGGAGCATGAGGTATGGCAAACAGTATTTGGTTTTATGGCTTGGTTGGAAAACATAAAATATATTGACTTTCAAAAGGTGCCTGACCTGAGCCTCTTGACATCACATTTTTTATCCCCCCAAGTTATGTATTAATGTGCAGATGAAACCAACTGTTCCAACCTATATATTGCAATTATTTATGTTCTACTGAAAACGCATAATCCAACACTAGTTGCAGGAAACTGATGTTGCATGACCCTTCTACTCAAGGCGCCGCTCCTGCTTCTAGGCATCCACATTGGTTAACATTTTGAAATGGTCATTTGCTACTCCTGCACCCAAATCCGCCTTTTGCTTCTTCTCACTCTTCATGCTTACTAAGATTCCAAAACCTGCAGTTTAGAGCCAAAAGATCTAGTGGGCCTCTGTGGTCTAAAGATGCTTCTATAAAGATTTTTATTTTTATTTTTAATTTTTATTATTAACAGCGATGCTTCTATAAAGATGATGCTGAAACATAGGATAAATGGTTTCTAGGACACAGATCTCCTATAGGGGGTGACTTTTTTCTAAACCTTGACAAGGGCGCTTTTACATTTCGAACATAGCCATGTAGGACAACATTCTACATCCAAAACTGTGTCATTCATGAAAGAGAGATACCTTGATACCCTTGTAGATTGTGATGGATGTTATCAGGGAGTTAGAAATTATGTAGAAATTGCATAGGTGACATCTAAGTAATTCAAATTAAACTGTCCAAATTATGGGTAATAGTTTAGATGTATAACAAACAAAATATTACTCTTATCTGGTTGTCTTACTACTAGATTGCTGGTGATTTATTGCATGGCTAAAAATGAAAAATATCCAATGGTCTTATTTCAGAGACCAAGTGTCCACAAATCAGAGGTTAGGAATGTTCGACTGATCTGATTTTTAGACCATAACTTAGCGACAGTGGGTTCGACAATTTGGTCAGTTTAATTTTAAGTTAATATATGCCATGTTTACCGTTTCTCTGTGCCTTTGTATCAAGAGTGACACACAGCCCGAGTATCGAATAACTCCCCTTCATGAACCCTCTCTTACTCAGGTATTTTCTTTTTAGTTATAGCTGGCTATCCCAAATTAAACACTTCATGTTGTCCAAGGTTCCCTGCTGCTGACAAATCACTCATTTTTTTATTATTATTCTTGACATGTTTGGTCCGGTCATTTAAATTCCTGATTCTTGTATGACCCTAAATGCTTCAAAAAAAAAAAAAGTGTTTAACTCTCTCAAACATTTCTCAATGATGTCTTTTTGTTTATTATTTAGCTTGTATTCTTTTCTCGGAGTTGTGCTTATTAGGTATAAATCTTCACTTTATATAATCTGGGGATTTTTACCTGAAAATTCCTCACCAATGCCAGTTTTCCAAAAACATTCTTTCAGCTTTCATATTTAACAAAACATGCCTCCGAACCTACTAATGAGGATAAAATGACATATTTACCCTTATTTTGAAAGGAGATCGAAAACGGAGACTGATTATAAAGAAATAAAGAGTCCTGTTAGGTGCACATGTATGTACGATAAGGCACGTGTATATGTGCTTGCATACCTGCGAGATCTAATCCATCCATTGGTTAGTCTGACCTTGTACCTGTTTTACCAAAAAGAAAATCTAGTTTAATTAGGATGTAAGTTACAATATTGAAAACATGTGAATGGGTTGGAGAAAAACTTCATCCAGGTCACAATGACCGTTGTAAACTTCTTGGGGGCTACAGGCGTTTTGGACCACGCTTATATTTGTGTTTTCCCTTCATCGAGGTCTGTGCGATCTTATGAATAGGTTGGGTGGCAAATAAAACATCATGGTGTACCCTAGGAAGTTTTCAACCGTGGGCGTTCAATCCCCACTGTTTTTTGTGGTGTGGTCTACTTGAGCTTTGGATCTACATCATTTTTGGGCCCATGCCCTAAAATGAGTTGGAATGGATAGACAGCGTGGATAAAACACATACATCACGTGGGCCCCATAGATTGGGCCACACGGTACCACAAGATATCCCCGTGGGGGTGTCGCAAGCAATCCACGCAGCTCAGCAAGACTCCTTTTCAAAATGAGAAAACCTTTGATTCTTTAAGTGTGATGGATGACATGCGGGCACTTAGAAATTGCAAACAGAGCATACAAGTAGTCAAATTATACTGTCCAAATTATGGTACCCAGTGTAGATTGATGATGAATTGGAAATTATGGTTATTTCATAATCTAAGTAGCAGATTTGTGCCTCTAATAAAGTTATAATCTTTCAAAAAAAAAAAAAGTAGCAGACTTGTGAACATTTATTGGACGGTTAAGTGAAAAAATCCAAAGGTTATGTTTCCTTAAACAAGCATCCACAGATAAGAGGCTGCGATTGTTCAACCTATCTGTCATATTGGGATTGTGACTTGGCTATAGAGGGCTCAATCTAGTCAAATTTATTTGAATTAATGTGCCACGTGTACAATTTATGAGTGCCTGCGTATGCTTATTGATTGTCATACACAGCCTGAGTATCACAAAACTGGACTCGGCTTCAGTAGTGACCCTGCATTACCCAGGTCGGTACTGGTCGATGCTGGAAAAGCGTTGTGGTTCCGCCATAATGTATGTGTTGTATCCACGTTATCCATCAAATTTTTTTTAGATAATTTTAGAGCGTGAATCCAAAAATGAGGCAGATCTAAATCTCAAGTGGATCACACCACATGAAGTAGTGGTGATTCAACACCTACCATTAGAAATTTTCTAGGCCCCACTATAATGTTTATTTTCCATCCAATGTGTTTATTAAATTACAGAGACATGGATGAAGAGAACACAAATGTTAGTTTGATCCAAAACTTCTGAGGCCCCCAAGAAGTTTTTAACGGTGGCCGTTCAATCACCACTGTTTCTTATGGTGTGGTCTACTTGAGAATTGGATCTGCCTCATTTTTGGGCCCATGCCTAAAATTATATGTAAAAATGGATGGACAGCGTGGATAAAACACATACATCGTGGTGGGGTCCACAACTTTTTCCAGCATTGACCAGTGCTGGCACTGGAGGTGTCATTACCAAATCCAAGTCCCATAAAGCCAGGAGCAGATTAGTTGTTACCCTGACTGTGGGGTATCCACACCATCCATCCATTTTCCAGATCATTTTAGAACGTGATCCCAAAAATTAAGCGGATTCAAACCTCAGATGGACCACACCACAGGAAATAGTAGTGATTGAATGTCCACCATAAAAAACTACCTAGGGCCCACCGTAATGTTTATTTGCCATCCAACCTGTTGATAAGGTCATAAAGATCTGAATGAAGGGAAAATACAAAGATCAGCTTGATCCAAAACTTTTATGGTCCACAATTATTTTTTAATGGTCAATACCATAGTTTCCAGTGGTGCGGTCCACCTGAGGTTTGGATTTGCTTAAATTTTGGGATCAGGTCCTAAAATGAGATGGAAAAACAGATGGACAACATGGATATACTACGAATTTATCAAGTTGGGCCCATACGGTTAGGGTAACACCCACTAACGTGTTATTCGGGTAACACCTAATCCGCTCCCCATAAAACCACTCTTTAAAAAGTTTATTTTTGAGCATTGCTAAGCTTGCACGCATGTGCGATAAAGTTCATTTACATGCCACATATTTGCCAACATGGCAACATAGGTTTGAGGTTCAATCCATCAATCTAATTGGTACCATTATATTGATGCCCTAGCTCAAGAGTCAGGTTGATCCACCTGTAAGGTGGGCTACAGTTTGCAAAACAAATGTATGGCCTGAAATACTTGGATGAGGTTTTTCCTACCCATCCACGTGTTCCAATATTGAGGCCTGCATGCTAATGGAACCAGAAAATTGGGGAACCATGTATGAGGTCAGACTAACCTGATGGATGGATTAGATCTCTTACATATGTGCCATGCAGGCACATGTGTGGCATGTACCTGAGCTTCATTGCACATGCGTGTATGCTTAGTAGTTTCCTTTAAAGTTTAAATACGTTTGTGCTGGTTTCCATCTTATTTCTCAAAATAAGGGCAGATAGGTCATTTGACCCTCATTGGTAGGTTCGGAATCACGTTTCAGTAAATACGAAAGCTGAAAGCATTTTTTTCAGAAAACCGACAATTGTGAGGAATTTTTGGGTAAACATCCCTATAATCTATACTTCCTTGAGACGGGTTTCCGTCATTTCAAAAGAAACTGTTCTTTTATACTGTGATTTAAATTTATGTGGTTTTTGGAACTTAGTCATGATGGAATTCAAAATTTAAACTGTAAACCTGTGGAGGTCTTATAGATTAATGGGACACCGTTTAACTAGGTTAGACTATTCATTACAGAACAAACATTATAACCTTTGGATTGCATAACAAACGTTAATAGAAGCTATGGGGAACATGTGCCTACCAATTTGAAATTTCATTTTGAAGGTATTGGCTTGAGAATTCAAACTTTAAATGCAATAAATCCTGTGATTATGAGATGCAAAAGGTGTTATTCGATACGGTGCATGAGTTTGAGACACGTGACCACATTACACAACTACATATGTCGTATATGCAACAACACCAATACGCTCAAATAGTGGGGGTCCACTTCACATCAGGTATAGCTCAAAATCAGATTGATAAGACAACCTGAGGGAAACGGAGACTGGAGGTCCACTTCACATCTCCCAGCTGTCTTTAATGGCTCATTGGGGGAATCCACCCTGCGGGGAACAGTGGCTCACTGATGGTTGGGAAGGATGAAGTAGGTAGTGCCACCATCATGCCTCATGAGGGGGCAGTATCCTGGAACTTAGTTCCTTGTGCCGGCAAACCTGACGTATGGCTAGCTGTTCAAGAGAGCTCTGGCAAAACAACCGCTCACCCCCCATCAGACAACCTGAGGATCTCATTAATGGACATTTGTTTGCTGAATTGATTTCTAAAAGAACACATGTTAGCTGAATTTAGATGTTTGGCTAATTTTTCCAAGACATCATTAGATGTCCAATAATCAATGAGTTAAGGTATTCCATTTGTGATCTTTGTTTTATGACCCACCTATAATGGTGGCTCCAATTTGGATGGCTTAAGTTGACCTCCGTACATTATATGTATATGCCTTGTATGCGTGCACATGGATCATCATGACCCTAACAGGGTTATGAGTGTTTTTTTCCATCTAAAGTCGATGTCACCTTGGGAGTCATGACCTAAGTTTGAAGATTGAAGTGGTGAATCATGGCACATGTTTGAGAGATCTGGGCTGTGGACTGAATGAGAATCAATGTGGATGTGCCTATCCTAAAAATCTAGGCTGACCCACTAACCAGGTGGGTTATGCATGTATGATGAATATAATTGATTGATGTTTTTCTTTGTAATAGTCCATTTTCATTGTACGAGCATAGCCCACCTGATGGTTGGATCTGATTTATGAGACAAGACTTGTTCATTTTTGGGCCTGCCTAATGAATGGCTCAAATCACATATAGGTGTTCCATGTTGGCATGCGAACTGTGATGCACCTCTTTGAGCTTTTCTCTCCTGATATCATTGTAGCATTGCACTTCACAAGTTGGTAACAATAGTCCCCAATGAGGAATGCTAAGTGCACTCGACTGGATAATGTATGTAAAAGATCAGGCTGATATGGACATTAGGTGAGCCATTCCTGAATTTTATGTATGGACTGCAGGTCAATTTCTGTCTACCTTCCATTTCTTTTGTAAACGTCTGTCCCACATGATGATCAAATCGACCTAATTTTTTGTGAGAAGGGTCAATTTCTCTTAGCCTTCCATTTCTTTTGTAGATGTGTGGTCCACATACTGATCAGATCAACCTTATTTTCCAGACATGGCATCCACATAGCAGAGTGGCAGACTGGCTGCTTGGATGATGAGCCACTTTGCAATGTGTGAGTGGTCAGTGATTATAGGAATGCTGGGTGAACTGGATCAGGTGCACCTTTTTGGTACTCACCTCTCACATGTGTCAACGTAGCACATTGGGTGAAATCAAAGCTGTTCATCAAGGTGGGTCCTACTTTGTAGATTTCTTGCAGATCTGCTCATCCTTTGGGTCATGCGTGTAGAAAATAAATGGACTGTCAAAACAAATTCACCACCGTTTCATATCCAACGCGTGGTTGGGCCAGGGATGTTCACTGTTGGCTGCAACTGATGAATGCCCTTGATTTTATTCATGTCCCACACTGGGCATGTGGCATGAAGTCATTTGCCCATCTTATGCAAGCTAGTACATTTAGCATTGCTTCCTTCTCCTAATGCAAAATGGCAACTTGTATCATATTCATCCTTGTGTTTGATGCCACTGCATTCATTCTCTGTATATGCTATGGCTACTATACACAGCATTTCCCACTAATAATTTGATTGATTTTTGACCTGCTTACGCTGTTATTATTATTTTTACTTTTGCCAGTTATGCTGGAACTACATCATTGTTTTTAACTTGATGTGTTATTTATTCAAAGGTAAGAAATCTCGGCAAGCCAGTGGAGCTTGCTGGACAATATTATAAAGATGGGGCTGATGAGGTATAGCTTGTACTTAACTTTGATTTTTGCATCATTGTCATGTCTGTTTTTTGTTATAGATTAATGACATGCTGCAATATCTAAATACTGTTTCAGGTTAGTTTTTTGAACATAACAGGCTTCCGAGACTTCCCTTTGGGTGATTTGCCAATGCTGAAGGTCTGTGGTTCAGCTGTGAAATTGTAATCCACCAACCAATTTTGAGAACAGTTGACTATTTTTGCGTTACTTTTGTTGCCCATGTTACTTGTTCTCAGGATCTAATCTATTTTTAATTATTTCGAACAAACGGTTTCAACTTTGAATGTCCTTGTCTAACTGTTACTGTCGATATGCTCTGTAGGTTTTGCGCTATACATCAGAAAATGTTTTCGTACCACTAACAGTCGGTGGTGGTATAAGAGACTTCACGGATGGAAATGGGAGGTAATGTTTTGAATCTTGATGCTTCTTTGAATGACATGAAAGGCAAGTGTATATTGATCTTGCTAGGCTAACAGTTTGATGAAAAATACTAGAAATTTTGTGGTTTTTAATAACACAATAGCAAATGAATTCTAGATGGCTAGATGTTTTGAAAATTATTTTTGGGCTCTATTGTGCTAATGCAAGTCAAACTTTTGAAGTCAATATGAAAACTGGCCAAAGGTTCTAGAATCTGATGTTTGGCAGCCCCACATGCACCTCTTTCCACATGCAAGACGTGCCAACCTACCAAGCATGTGCAACATCTAAGTGACAAATAAGGTGGTCCCCCACCATTACGATGATCATTCACAAATCAGGCAGGTCCGCTCATTGTGCGGGCTATACATGTACGTAGAATGTGGATAAACAATCCTTACTGTTGTGTATGGGACCATGGGTGGCTGACCTGATGAGCGAATCAATCTGATTTTTTCCTATCATCATTTTCACATCGGGGTCACTTATTCCACGCTCAGATGTCACACATGCTTGCTAGGTTGGCACGCCTGCTGCATCTAAAGGTGTGTATGGAGGAATAGCTTATGTAATATCCACATTTGTGTTGAATTGTATACACACAAGCACCTTTTCTCTCAGCAAGTAAACTTCCTTATGCTTGACTTCCCTCTCAGGCACTATTCTAGCTTGGAAGTTGCTTCAGAATATTTCAGGTCAGGGGCTGATAAGATTTCCATTGGAAGTGATGCAGTTTATGCTGCAGAAGCATACTTAAGAACTGGAGTATGCATCAACTTTCACAAGATGTTGCTTCAAATAGTTTTTCTATGCTTCTACTGTCCTAATGATCTTTAAACTGCTTTGTTTTAAAGGTAAAGACTGGAAAGAGCAGCTTAGAGCAAATTTCCCGAGTTTATGGGAACCAGGTAATTTTACTTCTTGGCTTTCCAATTGTTCTGTTTTTAAGTTCTCAAATTTATTATTTTTGTGATTTTTGGCATGCATATATCCATTTTTCTGGTTTTTACACCAGTGCATGTAATTTGTAGAAACTAAGTTTGTGCACTATGACTTTAAAGTTGATGTAGAGCAGGCCGCAGACTATTTCATGGCCCAGATGGACCAGAGGAAGCCCGATTGGAGATGGAAGTGATCCAGGCCGTCAGGACCGTAAAACAGTCGTATCTCGCAATCCGGGATGAGTTACGGGACATATAATATATGATTTTGGGGTAGCTCAAGCTACTTAAGCCACCCAACCCCGCTACGCCGGGTTGTCTATGCCGGATTTGTGAGATTCGATCAGATCTACGGTCGTTAGCCTAGTTTTATTTTGATTTTTTTTTTTTTAATCATAACTTTCGGTCCGTTGAGAGTTAGGAGTTGTGCCCAACATGAAAAAACTTAGAAAATTTAGTAGAATAACGTGGTTGGGCCAGATTGGAAACTTTCTATTTTTTGCTGAAAAACATGTAGTTTAGTAGGAATGAGGGACGTCTATAAATAGTAAGTTTACTATTTATAGAAAGTCACATTTTTTAGGAGTTTTAGTTTGAGTAGGAGTCCGATACTTCGTCCTAGGGTTTAGTTTTCTATTTAAAGCATTGTAATTATGTTTTTCATAATTCAATCAATTATTACGAATTTTCTAGGATTTATTTCCTGATTTACTATCTCTCCGTCATGGATTCGAGGAAGTCCAGTTGAGGATTCTCGGAGGCCTTGTGGACTCAAGGTATTTATCCGATAAGGCAGACGGTGCTCGGCCTTATCACGCCCTCCCTGCATCAAAAGTGATAATAGTTCTTTTCTGCTTTATCTTTTGACATGTACAAAATTTTGAAATTAAGAGAACCAGAAAGCAACTCTGCTTTGACTACCCTGTCCCTGGATTGGTTTGACTGGATGCTTCACTGTTACTTTCCCCATCCAACTGGTCCTTGGCTGCAGGAATTTTCTATTTAAAATGCTGATGCCACTTCTGCTTCTGAGCTTCTTCTTTGTTCTTACTTCTACTACCAACTCCCACTAGATTTTCGAAAGATTTTGGAGATGCTTTTCTAGATTTAGTTCTTCTATTTTGAGGTCATTACAAATTGGCCAAATCTTTGTAAGTAGATCTGTTCATATCTTAGATTAGATTGATTTGCAATCAATCTGATAGTTGGAAAAGTTGTTCCTATCTAGGGTCTATAAAAGTTTTTGTTCTAGGAGGTAGTAGGCATTGCATTTTCTGAGTTCGATGAGGTTTATTTAGGTATTTGTAAGAAGCGAAAAGGTTTCAACTCAAAGGTAAGTTGTTTATCCCTCTCTATTCCAATATTCTTATGGGTGTGTTCTTTGTCCATTCTTGTGATTTGGGTGTTGAGATCTCACTGATTCAATAACCGAATTGCACAACTCACTTGTGAAAAGCCCGGGAGTGAAAAAGGTGAGGAAGAGTGTTAAGTGGTGAATGGTAATAGGATTCAAGAACTTTTGAATCCTCCCACAAGCATCATAGGCCAAGGTGAATGCATCAACCCTTCCAGGTTTTGAGAAAACTCCTCCCGCTGCTAGGGGAGGATTCAATTGATCTCCTTCACAAGTCTGCGGATCCATCTGTGTTTGGAAAGCATCCCAAGTCAAGACCCTTTGCTGAATCAAGCAAGAACTACTGAAGGTGGAGTTATTGGCGCAAGATTTGCCATATTCTCTTCTTCTTAGCAATATCTAAACTCTCTTTTTACTAAAAATTTTTATCACCAAAATCTGATTTCGAGGATTTTGTTTCCCAGAAAGTAAAAACCGTGTATAGGATCAAATGGAGAGGGTGTCTCACACTTTCTCTGTCATTTAGATCCTTACCGGATTGTGGGAGTAGAGACTATTTGGGAGTCAAAGCGTTCAATCTTCTAGCACTCCCGCTCAAAAGTTGGTTCAGCAGTTCTAATCACAAAATCTGGCTAGTGGCGATTGCATCCGAGTTATATTTATTTATGCCAATGATTTTCAGGTGGGTGGGCGATCTTTTTTCACAAGAGCAAAGTCAATTTTCTGCACATTTTCCTGTATTAATGTCCATCTTGTTGATTTCCCTTTCCATGTGTTTATTTGGTCCATTTAAGATGTTTTTTTAAAGGTCCATTTAAGATGTTATATGCATACCTTTGAGATCGTGTTTAACACCTGAATTTTGATAGGACCCTATTGATCACTTGTGTACAGTTAATTATTGGGTTTGTCAGATATTCAAGTTTTATAGAGTCATCCATACCTCACTTTGTGCCATATGATCCTGCAAAGCATGGATCGGATGTTGTCATTCTCTTGCTTCTGGTGTAATTGAAAGAATTACCTCCTAAGATTATTGATTAATCTCTACTTTCTTAGGCAGTGGTTGTAAGTATCGATCCCCGCCGAATATACCTAAAGAATCCTGCTGATGTCAATTTCAAAGCTGTAAAAGTTACAAAGCCAGGTGCTTTTTTGATTTTTTGTGAACTTAAGCTTCTCTTCTGAATCTTGATTGGGGGTCACTCAGAAACTTTACTTTGCAAATCTGGCCTTCCATTATGATGTCCATCTAGTTTCTACTTGTTATTTACATTTTAGAGGGGTGACATTTTCTTACTTTCTTCATGTACCAATTTCAGGCCCAAGTGGAGAAGAATATGCCTGGTACCAGTGCACGGTGCGCCTTTTGTCCCATTTTAATGCTTATTTAGACACTTATTTCAGTGGGAATGAAGTTCTTTTGTAGCGTTGTCATCTCATTGTGTTACCATTAACTCTCTTTGCTCTTCAATGTAGTTTTCTATGTTGTGGAAAAACACGTAAGATATCACCTTTGGGCTCTAGGACAAAGGACATGAATCTCTTCTTCATGTTTTTTATGTGTTTTGTGATTTTGTTTTTCTTTTCCATTTATCTTTTGTATTTTTCCTCTTATGCATAACCTCAAGGGGCGAACGGCAAGCGTCGTGGGTGTGCTCCCCATAGACATGAGTTCAATTCCCCTTCCTGGGATCAGTGTTCGCATTATCGACGAAATGTCGATAATATTGCTGATAATATCGGTGTCGCTAAACTAGCGACACTGAAACCCCAGTTTTTCGTTTCTCTCCCAATTATCGAAAAAATATCGGCGATATCGTCGATAATTTGGGATTATCGCAGAGAATCTCGACTGTAGCCAGTGTTCGTACCTCAAGATCTGCATTAAAGAGTGACCATCAACCGAATTTGGTGGGCCAATCGTCGAGCGCGCCGAATCAGGCTTGAAACCTTTTTTTTTTTTCTTCTTCCGGAGAGAATTGCTCTTGAAAAAACCCAAATTTCCGTCGAGGATTTTGGGAGTTTGGTAGGGATTTGAAAAATAAATCAAATTTGGACGAGATTTTCGGCTTTTGAATGGATTCGAAATCTTGCGAAGCCTGCTGCTTTAACGGAGAAGAAGACGAAGCGCGGAGGGTTTCGTTATTCAAATCTCTCGATCTCTCCCTTATTTTAAGGAATGGTTTTGGTGCGACTTCGGTTGCATTTAAAACGGTGCGGTCCTTACGGTGGGGCCCACCTTGATATATATATTTTATATCCATTCCGTCCATACGTTTGGAGAGATTAATTTAGGTCATGATACAAAGAATGATGTAGATCCAAAGCTCAAGTGGACCCCATCGTAGAAAACAGTGAGGATTGAACACTTACCATTAAAAACTTTTTGAGGGCCATAGAAGTTTTCGATCACGTTGATATTTATGTTTTGCCTTTGTCCATATCTTTCTGGACTTATGAACATGTTGGATCACAAAAAAAAAAAAAACATTATGATGGGCCCTAGGAAGGTTTCTAGTTTCAACGGTGGGTGTCACTGTCCCAGTTGTTTTCTGTAGTGGGGTCCACTTGAGCTTTGGATTGGCCTCATTCTTTATCTGATGTCCTAAAACGATCTCTCCAAATGGATGAATGGTGTGGATACAACACATACATAATGGTGGGGCCCACGGTCAGAGTCCCACTCACAATGCTCGTCCGTTTGCAGCACAGACTGGGAGCAGTTAGCTGTTACCTCGTGAACAGCGTAGTGGATTTTACCCTAACCGTGTGGGGCCCATATTGATGTATTTTTTATATATCCATGCCGTCCATCTGTTTTCCATCTCATTTTAGGACGTGATGCCAAACCGTAAGATGATCTATATTTCAGATGGACCATACCACTAGAAACAGTGATGAATGATCATTAAAAACCTTTTGTGGGCCACAAGTTTTTGGATCGAGCTGATATTTATATTTTCCCGTCATCCAGATCTTCTTGACATTATCAATAGGCTGGATTGCAAATAAACATTACAATGGTCCGTATGAAGTTTTTAATGGTGGGCATTCAATCACCATTGTTTTACTATGGTGTGGTCCATCTAAGATTTGGATCTGCTTCATTTTTCGGACCATTCCCAATAATGATCCGAAGAAACTGATGGATGGCTTGGATATACATAATATATATCAAGGTGGGCCCTCTAGTTAGGACAGCACCCACCAGCGTGTTACATGGTGAAACATAAACGGCAATGGATTTCCTAATACAGAACACGGCACCACAGGCGGGTACCGTGTTGACGTGGCAAGTTCTGTAGGTCCCACCATGATGTATGTGTTGGATCCATACCGTTCATCCATTTTTTCATATTTTTTGAGGTCATCATCCAAAACATGAGGCAGATCCTAAGCTCAAGTGGAACACACCACAACAAATAGTGGGGATTGAATGCTTACAATTGAAAACTTCTTTAAGGCCACAAAAGTATTTGGATCAAGCTAATATTTGTTTTTTTCTTTCATCCTTGTCTTTATGGCCTTATCAATAGGTCGGATTGCAAATAAACATTACGAAAACCTTATCCTCAAATGGGCTAGAGAAATGGATGGACGGTGTGGATATACAAACCATGATGTTTCTATGGGACCCACCATATTAGGGGCGTGCTTTGTAGGTTAATTTTATGTCTTGATTATTGTATGATGGCTACATTTATATTATATAAACTCATTTTGGTTGCTATTGGAGTGATTTCTTACAGCAACGTATGGTTTTTTAGTCCAATTGAATGAAAAATTATTATTTAATGCATTCTTTTATATTTTTTTATTCTTGAATATGCAAATATGTGTATTTAGGCATTTCCTGAAGATTCACTGAAAAAATCCACAGTTTCCCTCATGTTTTTCCCTTTTTCCCCACATTTCCGGTTGTCAGTGATATTATCGGCAATAACGATATTATATCTTTATTTCCAGCCAGCGAAACTTGTAGCGATACCGACAATGCGAACACTGCCTGGGATTACCCAATGCACGTGGTTTGCGGGTGGTTGCGTGCATTTGCAGGGAATAGGGAATAGTATCGTCTCAAAATGGGGCGGGGACACCTTAATGTCATAAAAAAAAAAAAAAATTATCTCTTGTATTTTTCCTCTTATTCATAACCTCAAAGATTCAAAACTTCCATCTTGTTTGTGACGAACATGGAACTTTTCTTTTGTGCACTGAATTTGTACATTGGACGCCCATGGCTGTTTTAACCAAGCCATTGATCTGATGCCCCCCCCGCAATCGTGGATCAATCATGCCCCAAAAATAACCTCAATTGGCCAAACTATATCCTTTCCATTGTTGATATACAAATTCATGGTTAAGAATAAATGCACCAACAATCCACATTCAATGGAGAAAGACCGAAGATTTGATAATTAGGATCTTTGATGAGGACATCCAAGCACCATCCCATGGAGGAAGGCTGAGCCAGTTTCCTTATAGCTAGATGACCATTACATGGGGCCCACTTGGCCCAATTCACATTCCTAGCCACGCTGAAGACCCCACCCACGTGCATGTTTGTCCATCTTTGAGGACCCTATACTGGGAAGATGCACGTGGGCTGCATATAGGAGCTTGATAAACACATCGGATCGTTGTATCGAGTGGACACGGTGATCGGACTGTTGGATCATCATCATTAGACCTCTTGATCGTGGACCCCCATGGGCCACGAAATAGTTTATTTGTTTAGTTTGTTTACATGCTTTTTATTTTTGGTATAGCTCATTTATGTTGAGATTAGGGAGCAAGGAACAACTTTTAATTCATTAAGCGTCTTTATGTTGAGAATCTTATCTGAGAGCGCCTTTTTGTAAAAGGTCTTTTCTGAGAGTCTGAGACTATAGAGGGTTGGACGTCCCCACCCTTAGCCATTATGCATGTTATGAATGAAAAATATCTCTCATTTTGCTTTGAGATTTAGCAAAATTTCATCCTATGATTGAATTGGTGGTGCGAGGCCACAGAGAGCGATTCCTTACTTATCTTTTCTACTTTTCTCTCTTCACATTAATGTATTATCTTCCTTCTTCTCTCTTTACTTTCCCCACTGTCTCTCTTCTTTGATTTTTCTTGTCTCCTTAGAACCCACATTCAAACAACCCTTAACCCATCCAAATCCCTACCCAACCAAACCCTAATCCTACAATTTTCAAATTCCAAAATTCCCAATTTTTTCAAACCCTAATTTTCAAAATCATAATTCTCCACCTCTTGATTATCAAAACCCTAGATATCCAATTTCCAAAATCTGAAAAATCTTTAAGGGAGCATTTGACATCTCTACAAATAAGAGCTTATTGGCTTATTTCTAAAAAAATAAGCTTTTAGACTGTTTAGTAAAAGTCTAATCATAGTGCTTATTTGTTTAGAGAGTAGCAAATAAGCTCTGATTTAATAAGTTGGGGAGGGGTTACTTTTTGAAACAGAGCTTATTTGGGTTAAGCCGGTAGACATTTTAGACTAATTTTTTGACAAATTTGTCCTTATACTTTTCAAGTAATTCCCATCTTACCCTATTCTCTTCTCTTTACAATTTCTTTGAGGTACCACATGATGAACGGCCCATAGTGAAGGTCCTGCCCCACATGATGAATGTTCCATATCAAAGGTGGGCCCATATAATGCACAGTCACATCAAAGGTGAGCCCCACATGATGGATGGCCTACTTCAAAGTGTGGCCCCACATGATGGATGGTGGACATTGAATGTGGAACCATGTGATGGAAGGTTGACAGTAAAGGTGGGCCCACATGATGAATGACCCATATTGAAGGTTGGGCCCCACATAATGGATGGTCCATAGCCAAGGTGGGACCTACATGATGGATGGTGGACATCAAAGGTGGGTCCCCCATGATGGAGTATCCACATCAAGTGGGCCCCACATGATAGATGGTCCACAACAAAGGTGGGACCCACATGATGGATGGTGGACATCAAAGATGGACCCCTCATGATGAACGACTCGTATTAAAGTGCGGCCCTACATCAAGGTGGGCCCATGTAATGAAAGGTTCACATCAAAGGTGGGCCCCACATGATAGATTGCCTGCATCAAAGTGTGGCCCGATATGACAAAACATGCACATTAAGTGGGTCCCATTTGATGGGCGGTCCATGTCAAAGGTGGGACCCACATGATGGTTGGTGGTTGACATCAAAGACGGGCATACATGATGAACGACCCATAATGAAGGTGGGGCCCCATAAAATGAGTGGTCCTACATCAAGGTGGGCCCATATAATGGATAATGGATGGCCCACATAAAAGTGTGGCCCCTCATAATGGATGGTCCACAGTCAAGAGGGCCCCATCTAATGGACAGTCTACCTCCAAGGTCTCACATGATGGATGACCCATATCCAAAATGGGCCACATGATGGATGATCCACATAGGTGCGCTCCACACGATGAATGGCAGATATCAAAAGTGGGCCCCACACGATGGACAATCCACTTTAAAGGTAGGGCCCACACTATGGATACATCAAATGTGGACTCCATGTGATGGGTAGTGGACATTGAGGGGCCCCACATAAAGGACAATTAGCAGTTGATGGTGCACCCAACATGATGGATGAGCTACATCAATGTGGGCTCCTAATGAAGGGCTTCACATAAAGGACAATTGTAATCTTTAAAAATGACGTCAACTACCTCTAAAAAAGCTCTTATTTGAAACTTTTACCAAACGTGCTTATTTCAAATAAGAGCTTTTTTTGGACATGGAAAAGTGATTTTACCAAATGAGTTTATTTAAAACAAAAGCTAGAACAAAAAGAGCTTATTAGAGTAGCTCTTATTGAAAAAGCTCTTATTGAATTAGAGTAGAGATGCCAAACGAGCCCTAAGGGAAATCTGAAATCCTTAATTCCCATAACCTGAAACCCATATTCCAATTCTAGAAACCCTATATCCTAAATCCCTTAAATCTAAAATCTGAAATCCTAACCCGAAACCTTTCAAAACCTCAACTCTAATGTTCCAAACCCTAATTCCTCTAAGCCTAGATACTCCAAACCCATTTTCCACATTCCCTAGCCTTTAAACAGCCCTAACACGTCAAAACTCTTACAAGATGCATGATTTCTATTGAATTCAGATTTAACCCTATGCTAGGATGAGAGTTCCATCTCCTATAGGTCCTAGTTAATTAGTAATTTATGAGTTTCACATTACGAGACTGTCGTAGGCTTGAATTTATTTGGACATGCCATGAATCTGAAATTTCTGAATTTATGGTAAATTAGCTTTATTTTGTCATTCCATTGCTCTAGTTAATCCATTTTTTTTTTAAAATTTAATTTCATGGCATCATATTAGGTTAGATCATTTCGTCCTGCATCAATCTTCCAATTTGGGAGATTATTTTAGGTTCATCCATGATGGGGGCAATCAGATCAATGGCTTAGACCATGGCCTCACATTTACAAATTCGATGGTGTGTGTATGTGCAA
The DNA here is from genome assembly GCA_003013855.2 of Liriodendron chinense. Lineage (NCBI taxonomy): Eukaryota > Viridiplantae > Streptophyta > Magnoliopsida > Magnoliales > Magnoliaceae > Liriodendron > Liriodendron chinense. The sequence goes on along the minus strand of PVNU02001268.1, from coordinate 3,110,822 downwards.
GAGTGTGTGTTTGTGTTTTGTGCATGTGTGGAGAGGGAGGGAGGGATAAGTGCATGGAAACCTTGCCATGCATGATGCACCTAGTTGCATTTAGACTCAACTCGTATCCTGTGTCCCATATATGGATTGCGCATTAGATCCAGTCCACTTTTCATTGTCTGCCTTTGACAATTGTACTGATCCAAACTGTTCAGTTAGTGGAGTTCAAAAAATGATGAACAAGTTAGGTCCAGTTTCAGATGTTTGGCATCAACTGATTGTTGTGTTTTACACTGTTGCAGAAGAAAAGTGGACTAGACCTAATGGACGGTCCACATAGGTGATTTGGATGCTACCGAGTCCAATGCTGCTAGGTGCATGGGAAGCGATAAAATGTAGAACAACTGTTGCAAGCCATAAACTGCTTTGTTGATTTAATGGGGCTGCTCTTTACTTTCATGATTGTGACTTGTTGTTGCTTCAAATCCGCTTCTTTATATGAAGGACACAATTGTACAAGTCCCATTGCATCATGAACACCTTTCTGTTTATTTCTGTGCAAGCAGGTCAACGGTGGGAGAGAGGGTCGACCTATTGGAGCTTATGAGCTTGCAAAAGCTGTTGAAGAGCTGGGAGCAGGAGAAATACTGCTCAACTGCATAGACTGTGATGGTAATGGTTCCTTTTTCTTTTCTTGTTTGTTTTGTTTTCATTCTGTATTTCTTTGGCTTTGGCCTTTCAGCAATAGAATCACCATCATTTCAAAAGAAGAAAAAAACATGATCTTAGATTTGCTCAATTTTGACAATCTGAGCTCCAGATGATATCTATATGATTGCAATTTACCTTATATCCCAAATACTATTGCTATGCCAGTTGTTCAAAAGTGTTCAGTAAATATCTGATTATTAATGAAATGTTTCAAATGTACCTTTTGCTTTGCACAAAATGGTTAGTACTTCCTACCCTTTCCATCGTCGACGAAGCTAATACAGTGAGGAAAAGAAGACATTGTCAATTAATGGTAACCAGCAGTCACGCATGTGATTTAAGAAGTACTTTTTTTACACAGGTTTAGCAACCTTGCGGGTACCTGTATTATTCACACACCTACCGATTCAGCACATTCCCATGTTTGCCATGTGCTAGATACAAGATGCCAACCCCCCCACCCCCCAATTGGTGCCGTTCTTGGTCCGGTTCCCGTAAGGGATAGGTACTCATTCCCGGCCGGCGGTATCATTGCTGAGTGATCGCTCGCTATCTGGCTGGAAAAGGTGGTCCGGGAGCTTCCTCCCAATTCATCTAAGTCTACTTTCCTCATCTTCTTACCCTATTGATGCTACTCGTAAGCTCCCTTGAATGCATCCATTTTGAATTCTTTCTTTCATCGTCATGGCTTTGCAATATTTGATTGATCCCAAATATTCCATTTACTATAGAAGTTCCCAAGGAATTCATTAGAGGAATGTTTCCAATAATAGTGTTTTTTTTTTTCCTTGCATATCTCTACCGGTTTTCCAAATTAATCCCACTCATCCATGTCCTCATTTCAGCTACAGTCAATCATATGAACATGTTGTTCCTTGACTGCCCAAAATTATGTCCCATAAAGCATGGCTGGTCTGTAGTTTGCAGAAGCGTGAACTGCGGCAACAAATTCATGCATGGGAGCGGGGAAGCGTCAACTAAAAAATGATGTTAGCAAGTATAAATGACTAGGAAGCAGATGCAGGAGCAAGATTCTGAACTGTGATTTGAAGAGGGAGCGATGCCTGGTTAGAAAGATCCTGCAACCAAGGGCTGGTCTTATAGCTACCCTATAAACTCTCCCTTCAGTTTTAATTAGTATGTGGTGATCACAAAAACTCCCGAGGCACATCTCCACTTCATCTGCCCATTTCTAATTCTATGAGCAACATCCTTTTCATTATCTCCAATCTCATGAATTGTTGACCCAAGATATCGATAATGGTCATTCTAGAGTACTTCCTGGCCATCAATCTTAAATAATTCCTCATTTCCGCTCCCATTGTTTACTAAAATCGTCATCCTTTTGATTGATGAGACCTGAGATGCTTTTTGCACTGACCCTATCTTCTAGATGTACTGGTCCAAGAATTAGGACGTTACTCATGTGGTGGGCCACACGTTTGTTGAAAGTGAACTGTTAACTGCACTTTCTTTGACTGGGCCACACATGTTTGTTAAAAGTGAACTGTTAGCTGCACTTTCTTTGATCATCTATTTTTACACACATTCCCAGACTGGATTATTTTTGGGCCAGTGCATATCCATGCTGTGCTCTCCTGACGACCAGCTAGAGTTATGCAGATGGCATGTGTTGAGACATGAGCCTGCAGGTATGCGTGTGGCACCTAGTAAGGATGAGCAGACTTCCTTTCATCAATTTGAAAGAAAAAACCTAGAGAATCAACAGTGCTGTGAAATCAGTTTTCTAAACAAAAAACTTAGCCCCGTTCCAGAGCACGGGCACGTAACTTATCCTCAGTGGGATATTTTGGCCACTAATGCTAGAGCCGTTCGATCATGTTCCAGGAGAAGTCATGATTCGTCTTCTTCTTCTTCTTCTTTTTGTAAATGGCAAGAAGTCATGATTATTTATTTATTTTTCTTTAAATTTTAAACCGCAAGTTCTTCATCTTTTCAGCTTTCTTTTTTCTTCACCGAAGTAGCTGAGTTTCTGTATCACTGAAACGCTCACTTATGGCTGCAGGTCAGGGACAAGGTTATGATATCGACCTGATCGACCTGATTTCAGATGCGGTGACCATCCCTGTAATTGCAAGCAGTGGTGCTGGTACAGTCGAACACTTCTCTGAGGTTTTTCAGAAAACAAGCGCTTCTGCTGCCCTTGCTGCAGGCATCTTCCATCGGAAGGAGGTAATTCTCAATGGAAATGTACATGCTACTCTATCCATATTCTCTAAACAAATGATTAAGATGGACTTGAATGTTTAGATCCTTAGAATAATGATACTCGAGTTCTTGTTTCTTTTCTGAAAGATCAAAGTGCATTTCATTTTGTCATGCATTTAGCCGTAAACTAATGCATTTTTTTTGTAGGCTTCATGATATTGGTTCATCCTTGGGAGTCCTTCACACATGCAGTGTCAATGTTTCGTTAGCTATGACTAACATTAATGGCCCTCACTGCTGTTTCAAAAATGATTATCGACATTTGCTAAGGCTACACAGGTGTGGAGCCCTGCCCATCCAGCATCAACGTGCAGATACATGTGCTGATACAGCATATGTATACAAGGTCCAAGTGTTCCATCAGGTGGGCTTCACTGTTTTCATATTCTGGCCTAAAAATAAGGATGTTTCATTCAGGTGGGCCACTGTGTACAAAACAAATGGATGGCTAGAAAAAAAGAGTTTTAGCAATCTCTTTTTGTACATTTTGTCTGCCTGGGGAGTGAAACAGCCTGATGTTCATGCAAGAAATCTAAGCAGGCCAGCCCACCTGATGGAAATTCAGGATCTTTGACATGTGTGCCAATCAGCATCTGCTTGGGCCTGGATGGGTGGGGCCCTGAACACGTGTGAGCTTATCTCTTACTACCATTATCTATATTAGCCGCACATAAACCATATTCTGGCAAATCTCATTTATGCCATTTGTTCACTAAGCACCTTGCTAATTAGGTTGGAAATTGGCAAGTAGATGCACCAGTTCTGTCATGTTCATAACACTTATCTTTTCTAAGTTTATAAAATGAGAAAATCTTAGATAATGGGCATGTTGATTTTCTCTTCCTAACTTTTGTCTAGAATTTTCCTCGTTTTGATCTTAAAATGACATGCCCACATTCCAACACCAATTAGAATATAATGAATTTCTCAAAAATGACAAAAAGGCCCCTTGAAAATGATCAAACACTTTAGTGCAGCTATATCCAGCTGAAACTGATTATTCTGCCGCGACGGGTGTCACTGATCTCATCTGACATGGCAGTAGAAAGGTTTCATTTGAACAAAGTTTCTTGGGATAAAAAAGAAATTCACGAGGGACCCACTCTGCCAGCTCAACCTCTCAGCTAAGCTTGCGTTGCTGTCCCCACATTCTGTCAATCTCTTTTTCTAGTCATTTTGGTTTCTTCATCTGAACCAGCTCTGAGAGTTTCTGTTTCTTACTCCAGTAAGGTTTTTATTTTTTATTTTTACACACGCATTCACACCCACACACTCATACCACAGTGGCTTTGTTATACCACAATGGGTACTCGAACCCATGACCTTGTGTTGAAACTCTTGCGAGTCTACCACTGAGGCATGAGTAAGGACCCAAAATTACTCTAGTAAGGTTGAGTGACTACCATTGATGCTAAAACTGATTCCAAACTGATTCCTTTTGTGTGGTTGAGGCAGGTTCCCATTCAATCTGTGAAAGAACATCTATTGAAAGAAGGGATAGAAGTCAGAATGTGATGGTTTCAGGCCTCAGAATCATCACCACCAAGAGAACTCATTTGAGATGTAGTTTCCTTTACCTTTCCATTTGCCGCCATCTCTTGTTTGTGGGCATTTGAAGTTTTGTGACTGTGAGGCCGTAGGACTTTCCAGTTCATACATGGTTTCTCCTCATTTTTGGATCCTGTAATAGTTCTAGTTTAGAAATTTATGTTTGTGGAGGTTGGTTTTGAGACAGGACTTTTCTCCTCATTTTTGGATCCTGTAACAGTTCTAGTTTAGCTATTTATGTTTGTTGAGGTTGCTTTTGAGTCCTTGTTTTTTGTCTGCTCTGGAAAATATAAGAGTGTGACTTTGTGCTGTTGTATTACCAAAATACAGCTCCATGGCTTCATGATACACGTGTATGAGATCTGGGCTGTTCATTGGAGAGATTGCCCTCCACTGACAATTGCCCTGGTCTACTCATTTTGGTGGTCCGTACTTGTATGAGCGAAGTGGGTGGCTAGAGAAATTTGGGTAACAGTCCGAAATTTCTGATGTGCCTAGGGCTGTAAATGGGTCAGCGGACCCAATGGGGTACCCGGACCCAACTCATTTAGAACCGACCCAGACCCGACCCATTTGTTTAATGGTATGGGTCTGGGTCCAAGAATAGACCCAGTTGCTAAACGGGTCTGGGTCTGGTTTCCTTTATATTAGGCCCAACCCGACCCAGCCTGAACTCATTTAGTAAGTGGGCGGTTTGGTCTACGTTTCAAGGGACCCGTCCAGCCCAGACCCGACCAAACCCGGTTTTAAGCCTTGTAAAATGCTTGCATACTTGATTCAGACCTGGACCCATAAGACCCGACCCATTTATAAATGGATATGGGTGGATCTCCCTCTACCAGACCCGGACCCATTAATAAATGGGTCTGATGGGTTGACTTGGACCCGACCATTTAGTAAAAGGGTCTGGGTCTAAAATTTGGACCCAGACCTGTTTAGTAAATGGGTGGGTCTGGTTTTGGCTAAGCCCGCCCCGAACCCGACCATTTACAACCCCAGTGCCTGGTGAGTGGACTGACCCAATTTTCGGTGTACCCCACTTAATGAATGGTCTAGATCTTGGACACGTTATATTGGCACATGTGCCATGCAGCCCTGTCCACGGTTGGTGACAGAGGAATCTGTACCAAGTGACAAAAATACATATCGTTTGAGGAGTTCATGGTCCCTGAATGTGGGGTTCACTGCATAAACGTAATCGTGCTCGTCTAGCAGGGTCATTCCACTATAAATATTAAATGAACAAAAGATCAGGCTAATCTAATCATCAAGTGGGGCCACACCATAGGCAACAATGGAAAACCACCCAAAAGCATCTGATTTCACGTGGTGGGTCACCTTATGTTTTGATCAGCCTGATTTTTGTGGGTCTCCATTTTTATAGTGGAATGACTGCATTGAACGGGTTGGATGACATTGTAATATAAAACAGATATTTTACGAATCCCCTCGTCATTTACATTACACTTTTGGTCCAGGCCATTGCAGCCACACCAATGGCCCAGATTACCGTCGGTAGTGTGGGTTGGAGATGGCCCAGAAATCATTCATGACCTCCAGCTCTAAAGCCTGAGGAAAGCTTAGACCTCCATTAGCAAATGGGCATGCCAGCTTCCTGGGCTCATGAAACCACAAGAAAAACTGACAACCATCTAGACTCAATGGATGTGAGGCCCTCGTGATGAGTGGACTAGCCCGAGATTTTTGGCGAGGTCTAAGTGTAATACATGTTTATCACCCAGTAATGTCATGGATGTTCACCCATCTTGAACCGTCAAAATGTGTGCCCCATAAACGATGGAGCATTACCTAGAAATCAGCAAAGGATGAGCCGTTGGAATTGGAGCCTTGAGAACTTTAATTTTAGCCATCTATTCAATGGCTTTGACCGGTCGGCGGGGCTTGCCTTGAGTAGCCTGGGCCTAGCCCCAATCTCCACACTAAATAAGCAACTCAGCATAGGGCCCAGTGCTGCAGAGAGAGAGAGAGAGAGGTATTTGGGAAGCGGATTGCGTAGTAAACTCTGTGGGGCCCATAGTGATTTTATGTATTTTATCCACTCCGTCCATCCATCTTAACAGAAAATTTTAGGTATGGTGCCAAAATATGAAGCATATCAAAATCTAAAGTGGACCACACCACAAGAAAAGTGTGAACTGAATGTCTACCATTTGAAAAATTCTCAGAGGACACAGAAGTTTTGGATCAAGCTGATATTTGTGTTTTCCCTTCATCCATATCCATGTGATCTTATGAACAGGTTGGATGACAAATAAACATCAATGTAGGGCCTGGGAAGGTTTCAACGGTGGAAATCATTATTCCCGCTGTCTCCCGTGGCATGGTCCACTTGAGATTTGGACGTGCTTAAATTTTGGGCTCAACCACTAAAATGAGCTGGAAAAACATATGGACGGAATAGATAAAGCACATACATTCTAGGCGGGCCCAACTTAGTTTACTCCGAGTAACTCCGCACACACTCCGATTCCGGGTATTTGAGGTGCATGACAATGTGCACTGGGCCAAAAATTGGTAAAAAGGTTTAATGGGGTGAGAGAGGCTCGAACTCTCGACCTCAGGATTTCTCTATAGCTATGAGACCTACGCGCTAGCCAACTGCGCCACCACCCCGTTGTGATGCTTAGCGACAAAAAATTAATATATTAAATAAATTTTATCTTGCAGCTCCCCTTAACTCAACTATGAGTTTACCGTTTGAATAAGGATGGATGTTGTATTTGGACGCGGATTGCATCTTGCGCCTGGCAGAGGTCGTCTGGGCCCACTGTGATATGTGTGTGTTTTTATCCATACGGTCCATCCATTTTTGCCAGATCATGACCCTAAAAAGGAGGCAGATCCAAGGCTCAAGTGGACCACACCACATGAAGCAATGGTGATAATAAAGTCCACCTTTGAAACCTTCCTGAGGCCCACCGTGATGTTTATTTGTCATCCAACCTGTTCATAAGGTCACATGGACTTCGATGAAGGGACACACAAATATCAGCTTGATAAAAACTTATGCGACCCCCAAAAAGTTTTTAATGCTGGCCGTTCAATCCCCTACTGTGTGGTCCACTTGAAGCTTGGATTTTTCTCATTTTTGGGCTGATGATCTAAAATTATGTGGAAAAATAGATGGATCGCGCGGATAAAACACATACATAATGGTGGTAGGCTACCGCAGATGATATGGCCCACATGAGTTTTGGATCTGCATTATTTTTAAAATCTCGTCCAATTGTGGCCTTTCAAAACAGATGGACGGAGTGGATTTGTAACGGACATCTCTACGGGCCCCCACAGAGTCCCTGGCATGACCGTCCGTAGCTACGCTTGGTCGATCGGCGTCCATTTTTCTTACTATTAACTTGAATGTGGACCGTTCGGTGTTCTCTATCAATCCACTTCTCATACACGTGTCCCCACCTGATTTTTAGGCCAGTGCAATATCTGATACGCGGTCGCATACTCGATGAACGGCCCAGATCGTACACGCGTGTGTGACACGTTAAGAGGATGAGGCTCCTCCGACAAATCTACATCAACTTGGCTTTGCCACTGTCGCGACGCCGGATGGAGCGTGTAACCACCCAATGGGGCCCACCTGCTGAGACCGTCAGCAGGTCGGCACCGTCCATGTCGTGAACTCTACGGTAAAAGCGGTACCCCGCATGAAATTTACGCCGAACGGCTGTATAGAGGCCGGACATCTTCTGCGAACGTTTGTCGTAAAAGCGTTTTATACGCGTGCATCCGTTCAACTGTATCTGTGGTCCACATGTTCTATGTTTGCCAGTCAGCCCGTGATTCAAGTGTCCCATCATCATAATGGGATGCCCCAAAAATCAGGTCTTACAATTATTAGGTGGGCCACACTCTAAGAAAGCAACGGACATACACCCAAAAGCTTTGAAATTCATGTGGTAACCCATCTAACGGTTGGATCAGCCTTACTTTTTGTGATGTCTCATTTTTTTGGTGGGTGATCCTTGTGGATGGATTGGATTCCGTCCACAAACCAAAGTGGGCTCCACACTCAGAGTTGCAGAAAAACCTTTTTCTAAAATCCAATCCGGGGTTTCTATGGGCCGGGCTCGGGCCCGAGAGATCAGAATTTTGCAAACAAGATTTTCATGTTAAAGACGTGCAGACGATGCGAATTTTAACAGATTAGGGGCGGCATTTACCGTGAGGCCCATCTACAAATCTATATCCACGCCGTCCATCCGCTTTTCCAAACAATTTAAGTGTATGAGCCCAAAAATGAAACAGATCCTAATCTCAGATGGACCATACTATAGGAAACATTAGTAATTGAACCCCCACCATTAAAACCTTTCTAGGGTCCACGTTAATGTTTCCATAATGTTTATCTTCCATCCAACCTGTTGATAAGGCAATACAAACCATGATGAGGGGAAAAAAACACAAATATCAGCTTCATAAAACTATTTTGGTCCGTATAAAGTTTTTAATGGTCAATAGACAATAGCCATTGTTTCTTATGGTATAGTCCACCTTGATTTTGGATCTGCTTCATTTTTTTGGATCACGGCATAAAAATGATCTGAAAAAATGGATGGACGGCGTAGATATAAGGGACATAAATAACAGTGGGCCCCACAACTGGGATCCATCGAAGCTTCCCCAGGGTGTTTTATCGTATCTGTTTTCTTTGTCGGAATGCATCTGGCCATGCTCTTCACGAGAGTGGATTAGGGAGGGCCCCACAGCTAGGATACACCGAAGCCGCCTCCCCCCAACTCAATGGGCATTTTAACGCATCTGTTTTCTCTGTCGGCACTGCATCTGGCCATGTTCTTCGGGAGTAGATTAGGCGTCGCTCTTACCTTGGGGCCCTTTTGATGTATATATTCTGTATCCACGCCGTCCATCCGTTTTTTCAGATCGTTTTAGGGCATGATCCCACAAAAGTTTATACTATATCCACGCCGTCCACAGGAAACATTGGGGCGCTTATTATGGTCCACAAAAGTTTTGGATCAAGCTGATATTTGTTTGGTCATCTTCATTCTTTGTGACCTTATATATAAATTCGATGGCTAATAAACATTCCCATTAACCTTAGGAAGTTTTTTAATGGTGGCATTAAATCAGCACTGTTTTATGTGGTGTGGGACACCTAAGATTTGGATATGCTTTGTTTTTTTGGATGTTGCCCTAAAATCAGTTGTCAAAATTAATGGAGGGCGTGTATGTAAGACAAATATATCACGGTGGGCCTCCATGGAGTACAGATAATCCAACCCTTGTTCCGTGCTAAGGCTCTCAATGGAGTGGGTCATATCCGAGATTCAATTCGCTTGGAACCTGTATAATGCGGACTTGGATCTTAAAATAGGTCTGATTAACTAAATGGACTAGATTCGAATTCATAGAAATATATCCAAATCTGATCCGTATCCGTCTATAGATTTTCGAACTTGGAGTCAGATCCAACTGAATCCGATCTAGATCTGACTCATCATCACCTTACCGTATATGTTATATCCATGCCGGCCATCCATTTTTCATATTATTTTAGGCCGCATCTCAAAATTGAGACATATGTCAATCTCAAGTCGGCCATATCACAATAAATAGTTGGATTTGCATCATTTTGCTACTAAATTAAATATATTATATTATATATTGTTTAGATTTGTGATGGGGTGGATTCGAACTTAGATTTGACGAAATCCGATGGTTTATATGGATTTTGGACTAGAAATGAATATGGCTATTTATAAATGGATCGGATATGGATATCACCTTTTGGATCTGAATCCGTCTACAGATTTTCGAACCTGGAGTTAGATCCAACTGAATCCAATCCAAATCCAACCCATTGAGAGTCCTATTCCATGGAGTACATATAATCCAAAGATCGAAGGAGGCCACAAAGAAATCCGCATGACATTGTGACATCTATTATGTCCATCACTTTCACCTGGTCATGTTAGGATGAAGTGATCTAAAAATGAGGTAAATCATGTTTACCCTCGAATACCACCATATATTGGCACACTTGTACAGAGGTAGAAGAAAGGTATCCATGGAGTATAAAAGGAAGATACCCATCTATGGAAGACACTTGTTGCATTAGGAAAGCTAAGATGCTCAGATATATATACATGACCGAAACTCTAAAGATATTCATTCTTCCAACAACACATAGCAAGCAAACATAAGCTATATGTAGTTAAAATATACCAGAAAGTGCATGTAACGCTGCAAGGTTAAAGTGATGACATCTAATAACACATGATCAAATTTAATTGGCCATGCATGCCCATAGCGTGCACTAAGAGGAGGAAGTTGTTTGTAAATAGAAATATAACTCATACATGGTAGTGCATTAGTTAGTTGGCCTCAGTTCCTAAAAGAAACCTATCAAACATTAAATTATCGAGTGTTGATCCTAAAATCCAATGGACTATATGCAACGCCACCACCACCATCTCACCCAAGTATATAAAAGCAGTATAGAAAGAAGAGTTTCAAGTCCTCGCCAGTCCAATCAAGTACCACTCTTGTCATCTATAACTGCCTATCAATATCTTTTATCCTTTATTGACACTTATCCTATCATAGTTTAGCTAGTTTAGCCTCTTCACTTCTGTCTAGCACCATACTGAATAAGTTCTGATTGATTAGCTTAGCTTAGTTTAGTTTGTCTAGCGCATCATTGTGACAATTCTTTTTAGTTTAGTTAAATATCTATGACCTTATCATTAGATCCATTCTAAATCCCTAACCCTAAGCCCTACTCAGTGATTTCTTAAAACCATAATCGTCTCATGACAATCTAAAATTTTCACGATTGTTTCATGATCATCCAGGTCCAAAAGATTGTCCAATCTATGATTATTTTGCCCACTCAAACTACCATCAGTAACTTTTTTCATTGTATTTACTTTTATATGCCAATTGTACTCATGTTTTACTTATGTTATTTTTGTGGATAAACATGATCAAGTTATCACCAGTGTGATAAAAGTTATTATTTCCAAATAAAAAAGAACTCATCTGAAGGACCAACTCTCCCCTTCATAAATTGCTTGATCTCCTTGTCAATCGGTGACCAAGTAATCAAGCCAATCTTCGCAAATTTAGTCCTAATATACATGATTATTTTGGTACATGGGGTCATAAGGCATTCAATTTGAATTGAGGTGAATAGGACTTTGACATGCTGGACACATACATACTCATGCACACATAAATCAAATTAGCCCATTTGTTGCATGTGTGTCTAAATTGAATAACAGTAGATCCAAAGTTCAGTGATCCTAGCAATGGGAAACAGTGGGGATGGAACTGCCACCATTAAAACCTTACTAAGGCCCACCGTGATATTTATATGCCATCCAATCCATTAATTCATAAGATGATTCCCATCAGGTAGTAAGGAAAACACGAGTTCACTCTGATCCAAAACTTTCGTGGGCCTCAATATGGTTTCAACGGTGGAGATTCAATCTACACATTTTCTTATTGTGGGCCAACTTGAATTTTGTATCTACCTCAATTTTAGGCTTACTTTCTACAATGATCTGATAAAACTGATGGCTGAAGTGGATTTCAAATGCTCGCCATGGCTAGGCCACAGAGCTTTGGGTTACATGAGCTCTGGGTCACCACCACTACGTGCAACTCGCGTCCGGTTCAGCGGGGCAGTTCACAGGGGCATGGAGCTTATCAAGACATGCCAGCTATATCCTTTTATCTCAAGTGAACCCTATTGTATGATGCACCAATAGAGGGTCTTGAAAATTTGACCATGTTGGTTTGACCATTCATTTCTGAAAGCAGATCTGGATTTATGGTCCGTGGCGAGACCCAGATTAGTGGATTGCGAAGAACCATCTAGCGTCATGGTTCCATGATGTTATGGGATTTGATTGTCGCATGTGCTGCTTCTAAAGATGACATTAGCAAAATATGTTTGAAAGTTGCTCGGCGGAGTGCATATTTGCACATGGGCTCATATACTCACGCATGGGTCCATCTCTGACTGCAACACATAACCCCATCAAATCTCACCACACCAGGGAGCCACAGTGCAGGTGTTTTCCCAGATATATTAAACATGCATCCCCTGTAGTGACCCAATGTTGGTGGAATTTGATTGGGCCACGAGCTACTGCAAAAAATAATCTGGTCAAGTACATGCTTTACGTAGCAATATTTTAGTACATGCTCAGTTTGGTAATCACAAACAGTGGCACATGGTCCAATTAAATCCCACTATACTAGGTCACCACAGACGTCCTTGGCAGTACTGTCACCATACAATCTGCATGGTAATAAAACTATACTCATGTTAGTTTTGCACCATCTAAAGAGTGGGTGGTTCATTCTGTTTAGCCTTTACACGTGACACATAAGTAGGGCTATGTATAAGTAATTTCAGAAACTATAGAAAATGTATTTGAGAAATCTTCCTTTAGTATTTGAATTGATTGATTATACAATTATATATGTTGATGCTGAAAATTAGTCAACAGACGAGATGAAGATCCTTTGATCTTGACGGTTGGATGATGTTGATCTTCTTCTTGAGAGGAGCCTGGATCTGAACCGAAGGTTTCCTGGATCCTGTAAAGCACAAAGGAAAGCTAAGGGGGGTGGCTGGGGTCCAGCCGTTAGCCCTCCGATGCCTAAGTTAGTTGGATCTCGAAAGAATAAGTCTCCCTTTTGATCAGTTTTTTTGTCGTACCTTGATAATGAAGAGGACGCATCAATTTATAGACTTAGGTTGTGGGATTACGTTCCATTTCTGCAGCTGTGATGTTCATAGAGGAAATTTCGGATCTCTGAGAATTCCTGAGCTGTCCCGTGATCTTTGGAGATATTTGACGAGTTGGTTAGAGATTTCCCAGATTCTTTTCCTCTTATTACGCACAAACTTAAGAAAATTGCGGTAACGGAACCAACTCGTTACAATGAAAGAGGTCGGCCTTATTAGGTCGTTCAGAGGGATCGCCTCTTCTCTCTAGGCTAGGTCGGTCAGACTTGACGACCTGTTTTCGGATCGTACTGTCTGTCCTCAGGTCGAATTCGAACTGAGCAGGCTGATCCAGATCTATCTTGAGGTCAGCTCGTATTCTTCTCACAACAGAAGTCCCTCCACTCCCGAGTCCAGCTCGTCTGTCTCGGGAGTAGCTTAATAAAGAAGATACGACGATCTGGATGCTTTTGGCTTTATACAGCTGTAGCGCCGTCATCTCAACGGGCGGGAAGGCGGCATTTAATGCGCTGTTAAAAAAATCGAGGTGTCATCATCTGTTCGTATGGCGTATCAGTGCTCAACCAGATATTATCAAACAGGGGAGTGCCACGTGTCCAGAGTAGTGCATTACTTTTTGTACGCTTTAACTGAGGGCCGCCACGCGGAATCATTTCATTAAATGCGAGAGAATCCTTTGGATATAAAACTCGCAACTTGGCGAATATCGGAAAAATCTCTTTCTTTTCTGATTTTTCTTCCCTTCCTTCCCGGATTCTTCTTCTCCCTTCTCTGACTCTCCTCATCAGGCCGGTATATCAGCGTCTAGGGTATGCTCTTCTTAACCTCAGAAGATCTTCTTTTCTTCATAATACCTTTCAAATGTCGGAGACTTCCTGTTCTGATGCAATACTTATGGTGAGGTTTGGGGATTTCGAGTCGGACCCACCTCTGACTGAGCCTCAGGAGATGGAACCCAGAGAATCCCATTCCAGGACAGCTGATCCTGTGAATGATGAGGAATCTGATGCTCCTGAGCCGGAAGAGGGAAACGAAACGGCTCAGAAAGATTCTTTCGAGCTGGATAGCGTAGTCTCGTAGAGTACCCAGGAAGAACTGGATGCTGCGAGGAGAACGTTTGGGATTCTTGAATCCGTAGGGCTTAGGGTTCCGGACCGAGCTGATAGGCCGAGCCGACCTTGCCAGGAGGAGACCGTCATCTCTCTGATGCATTTAGAGGCCGGACTAAGGTTGCCTCTACACCCCTTCGTGCAAGAGGTTCTCAATACCTTAGGTCTTTCACCGAGCCAGCTGCAACCCAATGCTGGAGGTGTATGGTGGGATGCTACATCTTGTGGCAAAGAGTAGGGAATAAAGAACTGACCTCGAACGAGCTCGTTTCTCTGTATAGTCTTAAGTCTCTAGGAGGTCAGGGACTTTATTACTTCTCTTCTCACCCGGGTCAGGGCGGCTCGATAGTGATCGGCCTACCATCTTCCACCAGAACTTGGAAGAGGAAATGGTTCTTTGCATCGGGGGACTGGGAGGCTTCAACGGATGAGCTTCGCCCTTTGGAGCACAAGGTTCGAGCTAACTTTGCTCTGCCAGGTCGAGCTGCACCCAGATCTTCTTGAGTCTCTAATGCTTTTTACCTCTGCTTTTCAGTTTCAATTCTGACGTACACCTCTTTATCTGTGCAGTTTCAGTAGCCATTAGGGTAGCCCTGTCGGCAGTGCAAGAGAGGCAGATTCGAGCTGCCCGAGCTTGTTCCCTCGAAGAGAGGAATTTTCGTAATCTAATCACTGTAGATTCCGTTTTTGAGTCAGGTCAGCTCGTGAGTAGGATAATTTTGTTGCACATACTTTATACGTCACTGCTCTGCACATTTTTCGACCTGACATGTTTTTCTGTATTTTGGATAGGTATGGCACCGAAGGCGGTTTCCAAGACCCGTAAGATTCCTGCCAGGCTTCTTGATCGCGAAGAGAGCTCGGTGGAGCCCCCGAGCAAAAGGGTGGCCACAGAGACTCAGAGGCAACAACGGTTGCTTCAGTCGTTCGTGTGCGGGTCTGGGAAGCCTCTGGGCACATCCTCGGCAAGGGCTGAGCCTCTAGCTGCCCAATCTCCCGTATCTGAGGTTCCGGTTGTTAACGTACCGGATACCTCGGATTCTCGGGTCGAACCGTCTGCGAGCTGACCCGCAACTCGTGCCAGTTCGTCTGGCACTCCCACCGAATCCACTGAAACAGGGTCTGCCCGGGCCCCTGTTGAAGTTGGGTCGTCGCGTCCCCCTCAAGCTCCTCGGGCTACCCACACTACGGCTGCCCGTGGTAGCGAGCCGCGAGAAGACCAGGTCGACATGCTTCCAATCACGGAGCAGTTCGCGACCTGGAAGGAAGGTGTTAACGCGTATATGGACATTAACCACAGCATTCCTCAGGATCTGAGCTCGCTCGCGACGTCAGATCCTGATCAAATGGTCGGAGTAGCGATTGAGAGCAGTCTCAGGGTGAGCTGACTGCCTTTTCTTTTTTAACTTATGCGCTTTGTTGTTGCACTACTAACCGTAGTAACGTGCTTTTGTAGGACTCGGCCTTATTAATAATGATCCGTCAGAAGATGGCCGAGCGAACTCACCAGATGCAGAAGGCTCTGGTCGCGGCGTCCTCCTGGAAGACTAAGACCGAAGCTATGAAGGCCGAGCTGAAGAGAAAGCTGTCTGAGCTGGCGACGGCCCAGATGGAATTGCAGACAGCACAGTCCGAGCTGAAGGTGGCACAGTCCGAGCTGGAGGTATCCCAGGCGCAAGTTCAGTCTCTCGAAGAGGCGCTGAGAGAGACTTCGGCCAAGGCTCAGTCGGAAGAAAATAAGGTCGAATCGCTCGAGGCTGCTCTCAAGACGGCTGAGGAGGAGAAAGTGGACCTGGCCAAACTCTTGAAGGAGGTCCAGCTGAAGTCTTTGGCTGATGCCAAAGGTGCAGAAGCTAAGTTTGAGAAGCTGAACGCAATCTCTGAGGAGCTGTACAATCATGGCTTCCGGGACTGCAGGTGGCTTGTCCTCAAACATTTTTTCGATCTCGACCTTACTCCCGTTGACGACGACGAAGACGAGGATGAGGTCGTGGGGGAAGGACCTTCCAAAGGGTCTGCTGCTCAGTCTGGGGCCGGTCCATCTAATGCTGCTGAAGGCTGAATCGTCTTATATATATATATTTGAATGTATGAAAATCTTGCTTTAATACAAGCCCTTCAGAGGCATATTTTGGCAATCTGTGTGTAGCATTCATTTTATTTTATGTATGAATGAATCCGGGAAATCCTTTATGAATGAATCCGGGAAATCCTTTAGAAACCTTTGTAATCAGGTCAGCTCGATAATACAAATCCGATCATTATATTGGAGTAGGCGACTAGTCCTAAGGCCTTGATAGTATGGTAGTCAGCTCGGAGCGTTAATGCTGCTAGGCCGATCTGTTGTTATAAGTCAGCATGTCGCTGTATACTCGGAACGATTAGGTCGCTTCGGTTATGAGTAAGTTAGGTGTCAACACAACGCTTTTGAAGCAATTTGAAGCAAGTTTATTGAATCATCGTCTCGGAATACATACTTTATATAAGGCCCTGCTCGTTCATGGATAGTAGATTTTCAGATGATCAGCGTTCCACGGATGGGAAAGGGGTCTACCCTCCATGCTTTCGAGCCAATAAGTACCGGGACGACGTGAGCTGAGCACTCTAGACGGCCCTTCCCAGTTGGGGCTGAAGACACTGATTTTCTTTTTGATACTGACCTTTTTGAGGACTAGGTCGCCGGCTCGGAATCGCCATTCTTTTACTCGGGAGTTATAGTACCGCTTAACTCGTTGCTGATATGCTGCCAGTCGTATTTGGGATGCCTCTCGTACTTCGTCGAGCAGGTCCAGGTTCGTCCGCAGCTGCTCTTCGTTTTGATCAAGTCGGTGTTGGCTCGTCCTGCTTGTGAGCATTCCGACTTCTACTGGCACGACGGCTTCGGCCCCAAAAGCCAAAGAGAAAGGCGTTTCCCCGGTCGTGGACCGAGCTGTGGTTCGGTAGGCCCAGAGTACTCCAGGCAGTTCGTCTGCCCAAGTGCCCTTTTTTTCTCCGAGCTTCGTTTTGAGATGGTTCTTGATGATCTTGTTTATTGCCTCGACCTGGCCATTGGCTTGCGGGTGATGAGGAGAAGAATACACGTTTTTAATGCCCAAACCTTTACAGAAATTACGAAACCTTTCGTTGTCAAACTGTTGTGTTGGGACTAGAAAATGAACACAAGGGACATTTTCCTGAAATGTGGTGTTTTGCTGCTCTGGGGGGCTCTGAGTAATGAAAACATTCATAGACAATCACAAGCATTCACAAAGTACACAAAAGAAGAGATATCGCAAGGCGAATTTTATTCCAGAGATTCTGAGATCTTGTACATTCCAGGCCGTGGTCTGGCACGGGCCCTTAATTACATCGAGTGATCGACGACCCTTGATTAGAAGGCAAAAGACTAGCCAACAGGGACTATGGCCTTAGAGTTTGTGGCCATGAGACCTATATTTGCTCTGCTGTGTACTGAACCACCTTTGTATTAGTCGGATGTCTATGTCCCATATTTTAACAGGATACCCGGGTTGAAACTGTCAGGGTTTATTACTGAGATGGACGACTCTGGCCCCGCTCCTGTCAATGTAGGGACAGGTGACCTCGGGAAGTCCATTCTACAGTTGTGTGTACCTGCGCAGTCCAACCGGCAGATATTGTCTAGATGGGTAGGGCATCGACTGTTGTGTTGTGGCAGTTGAGTAACTGGTTTGTAGAGAATCGAAGTTCTTTGGTCATGGTTCATTGTGGTAATCAAGGCCCTGCTGGTCTAGCTTTTGGCACAAATCGGATCATGCCTTTACAGTGAATGTAAATGTCAGCATATTTGCATGGCTCTGGATGTTGGCGACTCCTTTCCGGGAAGTTACTCCGTTCATCGCGTCGAACCGGGTTAAGTCTCGAAGATGTTCGACTCCGCTCATTTAGAGTTCTCGAAATATTCGTTTGGCCGTTCCATTGCGTCCGGAATGCTCGAAATACCCAAGACAGGCTCCGACGGACCTTGAAAATACTCAGAATTGAGCCTGGTGCACCTGCTGACACATTCTGCAATTGGCTGATTTTTTGGGTGCGTGAGACTTGATTTACGGGTGTGTGAGGCTCCACGCACCTGTCAATTCAATGTCGATTTCAAGACGAATTTAGGGGTGCGTTGGTGTGTATTCAGGATGCGTGGGTCCGCTTTTACCAACTTTGATTCTTGCTGAATTTACAGACGCGTGGGGCTGAATTGACGGATGCGTGGGGTACTTTTGGATGCGTGAGGTCCTTTTGGATGCGTTATTAAATATATGAAGTTCAGACCTGTAGTAGCGTGCCTGCGCCTGGAAATAGGATTCCGGTGAACGAAAAGGTGTTCCAGCGAGGGTTCCGGCGGGTTTTTTGGGTTTCCGGCAGCGGCGGCTCTCTCTCTCTTTTTTCTGTTGTGTGTAAATGAGCGGGACGAGGGGTATTTATAGGTGAACTCGGCCAATAGGAAGCTGCCACGTATCACGCATCTGTCAAATGCCCGCAACGCACATGTTTATTTGATTGCAAGTTTCCGAAGATCATACGGGTGCGTGGCGTTTAATTGCCGGGTGCGTGAGGCTCCACGCACCTGTTAATTCAATGTCGATTTTCAGACGAATTTAGGGGTGCGTTGGTCGATTTTCAAGGTGCGTTGAGTGCGTGGGCCTTCGCAAATGGCGGGCCAACGTACAGTTTTTAAGGGTGCGTTGGATGCGTGAGGTGCTCGTTTCAGGATGCGTTGGACACGTAAATGTGGGCTCCACCGACTGGGTTTTGATTTTCGAAGGGTTTGCGGGGCCCATTTCATTGCGCAATCACTTGCACTGTTTATCATAAATAGTGACGGAGTTGCGGGTCCATTTTCGGGCGGTTCCGAACATGGTAATCGGCGGGGCCCACTAGGGAATTTGGATAAGTCTAGGGAAGTCGCGTACGCTTCCATTTTGCGTGCGCCGGAAGGCGTTCTTCACGTGATTCCTTGAGAGTTATATGGTTATTTGACTTATTTTACGAATGTCCACTATTTGGGACCCCAACATGTTGTCCATTGTCTGTGATTATTGTATTCGGGATCCCAAATAGACACACGATCGCTTTCCAAATGCAATCTGTCGTTTTCTTTTCTGTAATGGTGGCTAATGGTTCCGCTTCTGCCCACTTTGTGAAGTAGTCGACGGTGACGATTGCGTATTTAACCTGCCCTTTCCCCGTCGGAAGAGGGCCAATGATATCGACTCCCCACTGAGCGAACGGCCACGGTCCGGACATGGAAGTGAGCTTTTCGGGCGGCAGGTGAGGAATGGGAGCGAATCGTTGGCATCTATCACACTTTCTAACGATCTCCCGGGCATCTTGCTGAATGGTGGGCCAATAATACCCATGTCGGATTACTTTCTGTGCAAGTGCTCGGGCACTAGAATGATTCCCGCAGCAACCAAAATGGATTTCACGTAACACGTAATCGGCTTCTTCGGGTCCCAAACAGCGTAGACACGGGAGGGAGAACCCCCTTTTGTAGAGGACCCCGTCGATTAAAGTATATCGAGCTGATCTATAGCGAATGCGCTGAGCTTCTTTTTGATCGGCAGACAATTCACCTGTTTGTAGAAACTGGATTATGGGATCTTTCCAACTTGGTATGGCCGAAACCGGATAAACTTCAGTGAGCTTGTTCGACGTTATGCTTCTTTGCGGGAGGAACTCGATGGGAATCGTCCTATTTAACTCGTCGTCTGTTAACGATGCTAGCTACGCGAGAGAATCCGCATTCATATTTTCGCCCCTCGGGATCTGAATAATTTTGTATTGATTAAAACGCGACAGTAGCTCTTGAGCTTTCTCCAGTTATGCTGACATTTTTCCCCCTTTCACTTGGTATTCTGCGGTCACTTGCCCGACCACCAGTTGAGAGTCGCTGTGTATCCTTATGGATCGGATTCCTATTTCAGAGGCGAGGCGGAGACCGGCTAAGAGGGCTTCATATTCAGCCTCATTATTCGAAGCTCGAAATCCAAACTGGAGAGCATATTGAATTTGGACTCCATCCGGTGAGGTCAAGACAAGACCAGCTCTGCTGCCTTGTGAATTGGAAGATCCATCAACGTGTAATAACCAAGCTGGTGTGTCGCGGTTATTCTCTGGAGGTTGGTCGGACTTGTTGTTGTCCTGAATTTCGTGTGGCTCAGTTAACTCGACGATAAAGTCACCCATGGCTTGACCTTTAATTGCAGCTCGAGGTCGGTATTGTATGTTGAATTCACCGAGCTCAACAGCCCATTTGACGAGACGACCTGAGGTTTTCGGGTTTTGCAGTACCTGCCGCAGCGGTTGATCGGTCAGCACAGCTATCGGGTGTGCTTGAAAGTATGGCCTCAACTTCCGGGCTGAGGTGATTAGTGCCAAAGCCAGCTTCTCTATTTTCGGGTATCATATTTCCGAGTCGAGTAGAGCTTTGCTGACGTAGTAAATGGGCCTTTGTATTCCTTTGTCGTCGTGGACTAGTGCCGAGCTGACCGCTGCAGGTGAAACTGCTAAGTACAAGAGTAGTTCTTCTTTATGCGCCGGTTTGGACAGCAGCGGTGGAGAGCCGAGGTAGGCTTTTAGCTCGATAAAAGCTTGCTCGAATTCCGAAGTCCAAGTCACCTCCTTGCATTTGCGCAGCTGCTTGAAGAAGGGAAGGCATCGATCCGTAGCTTTTGAGACGAACCTGTTAAGTGCCGTGATCCTTCCTGTGAGCCGCTGGATTTCCTTCATTGTGCGAGGTGAGATCATGTTGAGAAGGACCTGAATTTTTTCGGGGTTGGCCTCAATTCCTCGCTGGTTTACCATGAAGCCGAGGAATTTTTCAAAGCTTACTCCGAAAGCGCATTTGTTAGGGTTGAGCTTCATTCGATACTTCCGTAATATCTTGAATGCAGCGCAGAGGTCGTAGACATGGTCCTCCGACTCCTTGCTTTTGACGAGCATATCGTCCACGTATACTTCCATAGTTCTGCCAAGTTGATCTGCGAACATCTTGTTTACCAATCGTTGGTAGGTCGCTCCAGTGTTTTTGAGTCCGAAAGGCATGACTTTATAGCAGTAGAGGCCTCGATCTGTAATGAACGCTGTCTTTTGCCTGTTGGGAGCATACATCTGTGTGGACCCTCGCCGATTTTTCCGCGCTCCCACACGACGTCGTTCTCCCTTTCCTTTCGGAAGAAGAAGAAGAAGAGGTGCGTGAGTGTGAAATCGCCATTTGTGCCACTGGCTTGCCTCGTTCTCGAGGGCTTTGTTTGGTTGTCGTGTTGAGCTGAATATGTTTAAGTGAGTTTATATATGACCAGAGTCGCCACTAGCCAGTTACTTCGAATCTACAGTCGGCTAGACCCTGTAGAAACGTTAGAGAAGGGAATCCGAAGATTCCTTCCTCTAAAATGACTCCTGTTGATCTGCGGTCAGAGATTCAAGGTAAGGGATCACGGTTACAGGGTGGGAAGAGGTTAAGCACCCCACACACTGCCCGTACCGAAGTACGGTCTCTACTTCACAGAATCGATCGAATACTTGAAAGTCTAGTTTAATCCTCGTATATTCTCATGGATGACATGATGCATGAATGCGGGTCTGAACAGTAAGAGTTTTCGATGGGCAGGTTCCAACAACGGGCAAGCCCAGAGCGTACGCTCGAACTGACAGGTGCTTAATATAAGACGTATGCAGTGTGCTTGAATGATCAAGGTGTTTTATGGTGAAGCATGAATGCAGGTTTGAACAGTAAGAGTTTCTGATGGGCAGGTTCCAACAACGGGCAAGCCCAGAGCATACGCTCGAACTGACAGGTGCTTAATATAAAGACATATGCATGTGTGCTTGAGTAATCAAAGTGCTTGTAGTGAAGCAGGGGGGTTGGAAGGAAAGTAAATGTTGCACTTATGCTAGATGCAAATGAGATGATGCTGGAAAATGAGTAGCTGGGTGGACGGAGGTGTCGCAAGGGTTAGCTTCGAGTGGCTGGATTAAGACTTGGGTGACTTGAGAGGCTTGGACCAGTGGTCAGGCTGGGCTGGACCAGGGTTAGGCTCTCCTCACTCGGGCTCTCCTTGGTGGAAAAATGGGCTAAGGGTGGAAAAGGGTGACTCAGATGGTCGGGCTCTCTCTGGCTCGAAGCGATTCGAATGGATTCGAATGGATTGTTGAAATGAGAAGGGGAGGGGGGTATTTATAGCAGCAGAGAGTGGCAGCTCTCGTAATTTTGTCCGGGCGGCCTGCCATGGGTCGCCCGTACGGCCGCTCCTCGGTTTCCAGCGAGTACGGCCGTTCCCTCGGGGCTGCTGTTGGACTCGCTGGTCGACTCAGTGAGTTGACTCAGCGGGTCGACTCGGTGGTTTGACTCGACGGGTTGACTCGACGGGTTGACTCGGTGTTTTGAGTCGACGGGTTGACTCGACGGGTTGACTCAGCGGGTTGACTCAGCGGGTTGACTCAGTGAGTTTGACTTTTTTGGGATTTTTTGACTGGCCTTTTTTATGGGGGGTTTTTCAGGGTGATTTTTAGGACTGGGTTGACTGGGTTCAGGCTTGAACTGGGCTATGGAATGGGGCTTACAAGGGTGAGTTTGGCTGAGTTTGGACTTGGGATTTGGGGGTATGGTCCTCCGTTCAACCAGCTATCTCTACCAACAGTGTAGCCGAAGGTGGGGTGTCTACAGATGCCCCTCTTTGGCAGAGGTTGCATGCAACCGAATGCCAAAGCGAGTGGACACCCCACTTCTGACCCTGTCATTCATAGATCATGTTCTGAAATCTTTGCTTGCCTTTGCATCTGTGCCAGTTGATCGTCTGGAAATCGATCACTCGCACATACCGCGGAAGTTTGGAGAAAACGTTGCGATTGTCCCTGCAGTTTGCTGCAACCTGGGTACCCAATCGCAACCCTTCCATTCCCGATCGGTACTAACATCGAAAAGGTACAGCAGAGCCTCTGCGTCGACAGTCTTACGAGGATGCTGACCCTGAGACTGATTGTGTGATGTTTGATGTTTTCCCAGATCATTCCAGGAGTACTTGTTTCGCTTGACTGTCAAAGTGGTTAGACGCCCTGCGTCAGATAGTCTTACGGGATTCTACTACGCCGACTTGGACTCAGTCAAGGTACTTCAGCATCCACGCCTAGGTATGTGCGGGTGGGCTCTTTCCACCCGATCTGCTGGTTTCGATGCTTAGTTTGCAATTCATTCTTTCCTTAATTGTGGTCTGGAATCTTTGTTGTCCTTTGTATCTGAGTCAATTGATTGTCTGAAAATTGATAACTCGCACATACCGCGAGAGTTTGGAGAAAACGTTGCGATTGTCCCTGCAGTTTGCTGCAACCTGGGTACCCAATCGCAACCCTTCCATTCCCGATCGGTACTAACATCGGAAAGGTACAGCAGAGCCTCTGCGTCCGCTAGTCTTACGAGGATACTGACCCTGAGACTGATTGTGTGATGTTTGATGTTTTCCCAGATCACTCCAGGAGTACTTGTTTCGCTTGACTGTCAAAGTGGTTAGACGCCCTGCGTCAGATAGTCTTACGGGATTCTACTACGCCGACTTGGACTCAGTCAAGGTACTTCAGGCATCCACGCCTAGGTATGTGCGGGTGAACTCTTTCCACCCTATCTGCTGATTTTGATACTTGGGTTACAATTCATCGTTTCCACCTGTTCAAATGGTTTCTGTGACCGAGCCTTTTGGCTTTCATCTTTTTGTATCTTGGCATGTGGCACAACCGCACTGACACTGGAGTTCAGTTCGATCGTACTTTGAGTGCATTGGATCCGATGGTCTCCGGGGAAACCGCGAGACATCGGATCTTATTTGATTTTTGCGTCGGCTCCTACCCAGAGATATGGAAGATCTCCTGGTGTGTTGGAGGCAGAACGCTCTACTGAGAAAATATTTTTGAATTTTGAAAAGATACCCACTCTGGGGAGTGATACTCCGTGGGGTTTTTATTTGCAAATAGAAATATTTTTTGTCTTTTTGAAATGAAAATCTGGTTTGCATGTGCCTCCACTAGGGATGCCTGTGGGGTCTTTAGCTAACCGACTTTTATTTTGAAAGCAGGTAAACATGATGATTGGTGCGATGGATGCTGATGCATGGAGATGCATGATAAATGCATGGTTTGGCTCATTCTCTTTTCGTTTGATGATTTTGCTTTTGCTGGAGATGCAGAGAATTTTGAGCTTATTGCTTGCAGGGTTATATTCCATTGGGGATTTTTCTTTTTGATACGGAGGTTTGGACAGCGGGTTGGTCAAGATCCCGACCCGTGGTCGATCAGGTCCATCGTCCCAAGATGCTGTTTCTTTGCTAATGAGAATGTACGAGGATATCATTTGACTTCAAGATGTTCTTCTGGGCATACATGTGATTGAGATGGTGTTTGGTTGCCCGTTTTGGTCAAGATTCCAATTTGTGGGCGATTGGATCCGTCATCCCATACTGTGAAGTGAGCGGAGTTCAAGACTCCTGAATTGTAGTGCTGGGGATGCTAATTTTTGTGATTTTTTGTAAATATGTGGTCCGAGTTTCAACTGAGTGGTCAGGATAGAGATCGGTTTATTGAAAACGCAGGAAATATTTTTTGTGATTTTCGAAATATTTTTGATGAAAGCAAGAGAAATATTTTTGTGATTTTTTGACAATATTTCGATTGAAAGCAAGGGAAATATTTTTGTGATTTTTTGACAATATCTTGATTGAAAGCAAGGGAGATATTTTTGTGATTTTTGTAATACTTTGGTTTGAAAGCAAAGGAAATATTTCTTTTTTGTGATTTTTGCCAATATTTAATTTGAAAGTAAGGGACATATTTTTTTGTGATTTTTGAAGAGGTGATTTTGCAATGTTTTTGTATTTTGTGATTTTTTTGAAATGTAGGGAAAAGTGTGGAATTTTCATCCACTTCCAGCTTCTACTGTTGGTAAGGCACCCGATCCATTTTACGTCAGCGAGCAAGACGAGTCTCACACAGTTAAGTGCCGTAGTTTTACATCTTCGGATGAGGAGATTTTGAGGGTTTTCAGTCAACACACCCACAAAGTTGCCTGTTCCTCATGTGCAATGCACATAGACCACGTATCGTCCGACGGACTCCTTCGGCCACAAGATGAGCCACATCCTCACATTTCCCTTAGTCAATCCAGTTTGGGGTCTTACATTGCTCACAATTTCGTGAGAGTGAGCTTCACCTCCCAACAGCCTTAATCCCCTTCATGAGTTTTAGGAACAGGGAACATCCGTCAGATTCAACAACGACTTCCAAATCAAGGTTGTCTATCACGGTGCGTTCAACACGAACAGGATTGCGGAGTTCTGCCCGCCTCAGCCCTTACCTGTTTAAAAGATTCCAGACACCCGTACGATCAAGTGTCAGCCATGTCTGGAACAGGTTAGGAAAGAAAGCCCCCAAGAAGTTAATCCCAGTGTAGTTTTAGGTCTTCAGACCGCTGGGGATAAATTGGTGGGTTGAAACTGGTGGTGAAAACTTTTTTGTTTTATATTGTATGTATATATATATATATATATATATATATATATATATATATATATATATATATATATATATATATATATATATATATATTTGTTTTGAAAAAGTTTCAGACTTCAACTCGGGTAATCGAGATTGACACTGGTTTTTATGGAAAGCTTAGAATTTTTTTTTTTGGTATTTTGGAAATGATCCGGGTCATCAGATCCTGGCTCGAATGGCTGGGATCGATGCCGGTTTTTGTTGAAAGCGAGAAAGGTCCCCCGAGAAACTAATCCCAGTGTAGTTTAAGGTCTTCGGACCGCAAATATGTACATGCTGAAAATACATTCTTTTTGTGTTTTTTCGAAAAAATGTTCCAGGCTGTTAAGTCTCAATTTGAGCGGTCAAGATCAATACTGGTTTTTATTGAAAATCTCTCGGGATATCGATCCCGACGTAGTTTAATGTCTTCGGACCCTGAAACTGTACAAAAGGGGCAAACACATTTTTTTTTTGTTTGAAAAATATCCGGTATCAGCGGATCTTGATTCGAGCAGTCACGGCCGATCCCGGCTTTTATTGAAAATCCCTCGGGATGTTAATCCCGACGTAGTTTAAGGTCTTCGGACCAAAAACTTTAAAAGAGGCAGATATATTTTTTTATTTTTCTGAAAATGTCCGAGATCGTTAGGTCTTGATTCGATCCAAACTGATGTCGGCTTTTATTGAAAATCCCTCGGGATTTTGATCCCGACGTAGTTTAAGGTCTTCGGACCACTGAATTTTAAAAGAGGGGCTGGTAGTATATATATATATATATTTTTGTTTTTTGGGAAAATGTCCGGTGTCAGCGGATCTTGATTCAATTCAGGCTGATGCCGGTTTTTATTAAAAGGTCCCTCGGGATCTTGATCCCGACGTAGTTTAAGGTCTTCGGACCCAAAATCTATAGAAGTAAACAGTAATCAAGGGCGGAGATTCTTGGGATTCTTCTTGGAACGGTTTGGATCATCTGGTCATGCCTTTGGATGGTTGAGATCATTGTTTGACCAAGTCAAATTCTTCTTTCTTTCTTTTTCTTGAAAATCCCATGGAACTTTTCCACATCATCCACCCAATTTCTCACCCATTTCTCATGAGATGAGATTTTGGTGAGATTTCTTCCCTTTTTTCTCACCATTCTCTTCCATCACTTCATTCTTACATGAAGGTACAAGATTCACTTGCAACCACCCTTCCCAAGGAGGAGTTCTTCCCAAGGAGAGGAGGAGGGAGGTCGTTTCATGTAGGTAGGGGCTAGGACGGCCTCCCATGGGCCGCCCGACCGGTCTCTGCCTCCTGGTCTCTTCAGTATGCTGGGTAAAAGGGTGCCCTCCCCTTTTCTATATAACATGGGGCACCCTTGCCCCCTCAAACGTGCAATCTCTCTCTTCTCTCTCTCATACTCTCTCTTTTTCAAGTTTCCTCTCTCTTCTTTGGTGGTCCTTTGCTCTTTTCAAGTGGTGGGCCTTAGAGAAGTCTTGGGACAGCAAGGTGGTCCTTCTTTGGTGAGTGGTAAAGGTATGGACCACTTCCTTTCTCTTTCTTGTCCTTTTCCATCTTCATTGTCTCTTCTCATGATCCTTTTTCTTTTTCATGTAGCTATTCAAAGGGGTGTGAAGGTGGGCCCAAGCATTCTTGATCTTTTCTTAGATCTCAAGTCTTTCAAAGGTGGTGCTTGGAGAAAGACATTGCAAGCTCTCCACTTTTTCATTTTTTTTTTCACACTCCCTTCATGTGCATGTAAAGAGTGATTTTGCCATGTCATCAAGTGTGCATGGCAAAATACTCTATCTTTTTCATGGGAGTTGGGCCTCTTTTCATGTGTATCAAATGGGCTCAAAGTGAAGTCATGGCCCTTGGTGTATTTGATGGGCCCAATGCTTCATTTTGGGCTTCCTCATGCTTTCTTGCCTTTGCTATTTCCTTTGGAACTTTCTTTTCTTTTCCATCTTCTTTTCAAGATTTGGGCCCATGGGCATGGTAGGGCCCATCTCAAGTTTTGGGCTCATGGGGCTCACTTTGGGTGACCCCATCTTTCTTTACATGTGTATGGACCAAGGTGACTAGCCTCTTTTACATTTGGATCTCAAATGGGCTAGTTTTCCTAGTTGGGCTTATATGGACAAGTAGCCCAAGTCTTCCACTATTTCTTGATTATGATGTACATCTTTGTACAAAGTGTAGTGGGCTCCTTGAAGTTTTTCATGTGGATGGGCTTTTGGGCCTTCATTGAAACTTAGGTACTTCTTTGAACCATGTGTGCCCCACTACACTTTGTTCATGTGGGGTTTTTCTTTTCATGCTTTCTCTCTTGATGGATGGAGGACTTGAGTTACTTGACCATCTACAAGTCTCATGAGTGAGTTGTTCCCACAATCTCACTAAGTTCAAATGGTTTTCCTTGTGGTAGGAATGTGGTTCTCAAGAGTTTCCCTTAGATGTTATCAACCTCAAATGGATGATTCTCAAGTGAGCTATCCATACAACCATGGCTCCTTGATCTTCTCTTTGGGGACTTGGTGGGTCATCCACCATCATTCTCAAGTATGAGTGATTTTTCTTTCCATTTGTGGGAAAGAATGATACCCATAAGTTACCCATTTTTGTCCCATGCCTTGGGACATTTTGGATTTTGATCTTCAAGTGGGCTATGTGTACCATTCTTATTCATTTTCATGATGGTTGGGTGACTCATCAAGCCATGCTCTTTTGTGCTCAAATGGTCTCCCTTTTTGGTGAACAAG
Organism: Liriodendron chinense; assembly: GCA_003013855.2. Lineage (NCBI taxonomy): Eukaryota > Viridiplantae > Streptophyta > Magnoliopsida > Magnoliales > Magnoliaceae > Liriodendron > Liriodendron chinense. Next base: position 3,082,206 of record PVNU02001268.1, on the reverse strand, counting down.
TTGGTGCACATAAGTTGCCCAAACTTGCCTTTTCATGGGCATTTTCAACTTTGATTCTTCATGTGGGCTATGTGCATCAACTTTCTACCCTTAGCTTCTTTGATTCATATGTTTGTGGGTAGACCTCCTTGTTGTATTCTCATGGTCAAAACTTTCATCAAGATGAGGCACATAAGGTTGCCCATGGTTGACTCATGAATGGGTCCTCATATTCTTCAAAGTGGGCTATGTGCTCTCTCCAATCCATTGAGATGAGGCATTTGGGTTGCTCTTGGGGGCCCACTTCCTTTCTATTCCCCACTTGTCCATGCACATGTGTAAAAAGATGGAAACATCTTAAGTGAGAATCATGGTCTTAGCATAAAAGTGGATCAATCTTTTGGCCACATACGGACTTTGAGGAGGAGCTTCATTAAAATCCTTTGTTGATCTCGTGGCACTTGAGTGCATTTGTTGTCCAAAATGTGTCCTTGGATGATGGACTTTTCTTACCTAAGGCATGCCATGCCACCTTCTTTAAGGTGGGCCTTACTTTTTCCAATGGGCCCAACACATATCCTAAGTGACACATGGAGTTGGACTTTAGATTTTGCATTGGAATGTGAGTCCAATCCCATGGGTTTCTTAGATGACAATTTGGATTTTAACGGGTAAAGGATAGGGACTTACCTTGCCAAGTTTGTAGGATTCCATGGCGGATGGTACCAGGGGCCACCAAGTGGTTGACGAGGATGATCCTGCTTTCATTGTCCGCCGAGGGGACCACATGTGTTCCCTAGCTATGGAGCATCAATCTCTTCCTGCTATCAAGGGTCGAGGTACCAGGGATCGCTGGGACAATTGGATGAAAGAGCCACAGCCCTTGCTTGAGCGAGTACTAGATGGTACTCCTTTTGCTGGCCTCCTCACCCTACGCTTCCATAATAACGACGCCAACCGCATGATGCTTGCGGCCCTTTGTGAGAGGTGGCGGGATGAGACCCACACCTTTCAGCTCCCTTGTGGGGAGTGGGGAATAATCCCCTTGGATATTTACATGCAGATAGGTTTCCCGTTTCATGGGGCAATTGTCCCTCAAGTTAGCTCTCTAGCTCCCCTCTCTTCTACTGATTGGCTACGGCTTGTCGGTGACGTCCCTCCTGAGGGTGAATTCCAAGGCCATCAAGTGAAGATGCGATGGTTTTACAACAATTTTGCTTCCGTCGTCCCTACCACCGAGCAAGAGGCCCTCCACAAGGCGCGGGCCATGATCACTTATGCTTTTGGATCCTTTCTTTTTTGCCATGCGAATGAGAGAGTTGATCCTAAATTTCTTCATTTAGTCGAGGACCTTCATCACCCCTATAACTGGAATGGGGCCATCCTGACCCGTCTCTTTCAAGGTCTGGACAAGACCTGTCGGCATAGCCGGTCCTTCACAGGCTTCTGGCCTGTCGTTGAGGTACCTCTTCTTTCATCTTCCTTGGAGCCATTTGCCTTCTTTCTCTCTCTGATCATTGAATGTGCCTTTATCCAGACCTGCTTTTATGACCATTTTCCGCATCTTGCGCCGAGGATGCGAGATGACATTGAACCCTCTCAATATCGCCACATGTACTGGCATCAACAGAATCATCAGCGGAACTCCCGAGTTCCCGGGGACAATTGGCGTGCTGATATAGACGGGCTGACAGTTGAGGATGTAAGTATCTTATTTGTCTTCGTCCTTCGTGTCGTACTGTAATTGACCGTGGTAACCTCATTTGTTGCAGTTTGCCCGGATGCCGTACGCTAGTTTTCCTCTCTACTACACACCCCAGCGCGTGGAGGCATACGATGCTTCATGTCTCCGTATTATGCTTTCTGACGCTGAGTCCTTCCAATGGTACTTGGGAGAGAGATTGCTTCGGCAAGTCACTGGGGTGGCTCGGGTCCCCTGTTCTGCACCTCCTCTAGCTGCTCGGATGCCAGCTGATGAGAGAGTTGAGGCTCTGGTGGGCCAGCCTGGCTTCCGTTTCACGATCCCGGATCGTGATTATGACGAGTGGTATCTGCTGTTTGGACAGGGGCCTCTGCTTCCTTCGCTTTATGTTCCAGGTGGTCATCACAGGTATGCTGGAGGTTCAGTGACTGCTCCTTTGATGGATCTTTATCGTCGGGAGCGGGACGCGAGGAGGGGCGATGATGATTATGTTGGTGACTTGTAGCTGGCTCTGCTTTATATGGCCTTGTACTTTTGTTTTTGTCCCCTTTTGTATCAAGCTCTTTTGGATGAATATACAGGCTTTGATTTCTCCCAAATTCCTTGGTGATGTCTGGATGCTTTGACTCTTGACTCATTCCTTCATGATTTGAGACTGCTTAGCTGCATGGGTGATGACTTGAATGGTTCAGATTGCTTGATTAGGCCTTGTGGGCCCACTTGATGTTTAGATCTTAGATTCTGGCCTTTCTTTTGATGATCGAACCTTTGATCTTGCTGCTCCATGACTTGTGTAAGCTTTCCAATGGTTTGGATCCTGATGATCTAGCCTTTGAATGGTTCAGATTGATAGATTCGGCCCTGTGGGCCCATTTGAGACCTTGGTTTTACTTTGGGGCACCTCTTTTGATGATTTGTGAGGCTAGGAAGGCTTCTCATGGTGTGGATGATGGCTTGAACGTTTCTGATCGCTTGATTTGGCTTTGTGGGCCCACTTGATGATTAAATCTTGGATTCTGGCCCTTCTTGTGATGATCAAACCTTTGATCTTGTTGTTTGACGGCTCATGTAGGTTCTTCAATGGTTTAGATCATGATGATCTAGTCTTTGAATGGCTTGGATTGCTTGTGGCCCCCACTTGATCACTTTCCCCCTTCTTTGGCTTGATCAGCCATATTCCGGCCACATTGCTTCGTGATTGGACCAGTGGGGCACCTTTTGTATGATCTTGATCATCTTCAGTTGAAATTTGGAGTGGACCGGAGCCTTGGGCGGCCTACGGAGCGCCATCTGCTGACGTGGAATCTGTGTCCGTACGGGCGGCCCAGGGCAGGCCGCCCAGAGCTCGTCTCTTGAGCGGCCTGGGCTGGCTCGTGCTCGGACATTCTCTGGTCCCTGTTGCTGCTGTCCCCACCTGCTGTGTACGTTTAGGTTCGATTCCAACAATGAATCTTCTCTTTGTCTCCTCTTTCATCATCATCTTGTCCTCATCTTGCCTTGTGCTTTCTTGGGCCATGGATGGTGGGGATTTATGGGCTGTGGGGGCTGTCCAAGGTGGGTCCCACACTTCAGATCTTCAACTGAGCTTTGATAATGGGGAGTTGCTTTTAATGGATGGGGTAGATGGGGCATTAAGAGGGGGCATTGATGAAGACTTAAGCTTGGTGGTTGGTGGAGCTTTGAATGGGTCCATTAATGGTGGGATGGCTGGATTTTCAGATTTGAATGGGACCTTCATTATGGGAGGAATGGATGGTATAGATGGGATGATGGGATGGGACATAGGTGAGGCTATGCATCCCTTGAGTGTGGGTCCCATGGATGACGTGATGGACGGTGATGATGGGACTATGAGGGACATAGATGGGCTGATCTCATGTCTGGATGGTATGGATGGCTCAGATGGTACCTTTGACGGTTTGGATGCTCTGGATGAGGGCCGAGATGTGCGGCACACTTGTTTGGGTGGTCTTGATGTGATCATTGATGATGTCCCCTTGATGATGGACGGTGTGGATGCCTCGATGATCCCTTTGATTGGCCAGGATGATGACTGGATTCATGATTTTCTGTTGGAGGGGGCCGCAGGTCCAGATCTGACCGTTGATTCTTTGATCGGGGTTACCGGGACCCCTTTGGATGGTTCAGATGTTTTCTTTGACGGTCAGATTGGTCAGGATGCCACGATGTGCGGTGTGATCTTCACTGATGGCTCTTTTGGTTGGGAGCATTGTCCTTCTTTTGGTCATCGGGCCTTTGCGCACTCTGTTCATGAGGTGGGCGAGTCTTCTCATGCGGCTGAGATTATGACAGTTTCAGACAGCGATGCGGCTATATCAGACATAGCTGTTACTGAGGGCAGGTCAGGGGCTGTCGAGTCTGCAGAGGTTCCAGCTTTTCCTTCTCCTTCGCCCGTTGACCTTCCGATCCTTGATGAGTTGTCCTCGATTTCTGGGCCTTTTGTGCTGGAGGGGATACCGGTGAGGACTTGTCAGCTGCTTCCTCGTGCTTCTTGCTCGCCACGACTGCTTGCTTGGCTTGACAGCTTGTCAGTTTATGAGATACGAGATTTGGAGTCCTATGGCTTTGGCAGTCTGATTCATATGGCTAGAGTTGACATTGACTGGAGGATGCTCGGAGCTGCCTTGATTGACTGGGTCCCTTCGTTGAACTTGTTTGCGTTCAACGATATGGAGATGGGGCCTTCTTTGGAGGAGCTTGCATGCTTGACAGGCTTACCCTTGGATTATACTCAGTACTTCTCGCCGAAGACATCGCCGAAGACTGCTACACCGCAGAACTGGTTTGGGATCCCTTATCTTGTTCGGCCTGCAGCTAGTGGCCAGGATGCTGTAGTGTTCTCTTTGGACCTGCTGTATGATCTTTTTTCGGGTCCTCAGAGTACGGCCGGTTCTACCTTTGCTCGGAATGCACTGATGTTCTGTTTGATTGCTGAGGTGCTGTTCTCGGGATGGCGTAGGTCCCAGACTCCTTTGCTTTTTGAGGTGATGAGCCGAGCTGTCCGTCGGCAGGGGATCATTTCTCTCATCTTGGCCGAGCTATTTGATGGGCTGACTGACTGTGCCCTGGGCCGCACTCGTGTCCTTCGCGGCTGTTGTGCTTTCCTTCAGGTATCTTTTCTGCACCTTTTTTCTTCTTGCTTTGCTAGGAATTGTTTTGCTCTAGCTGAACTTCTTTTGCTTTTTGTGATTAGGTCTGGCTATGGGAGCGTCTTTCTCTGACCGTTCCTGTACCTCTTCCTGGCATTCCTAGCTCTGACATCATGCGTTATATCATGGAGTTCCTTCCTCATACAGCCAGGATGAGCGAGCCCTTGTATCGCAGGATGTTCGCTGAACTTCGTGACTGGAACGTTCGTTGGGAGTCATCTTGGCTTTCACTTCCTCCAGTGCTTTGCGATGCACACCGCCATCCTCTGATGTTGGTAGGCTTTCGATCCTACTTTTCTTACCATCCCATCCAATTCCTGCGGCAGTTTGGGTATGAGCAGGATGTTCCTCATTTCGCTTTCACGGGTATCGGGCGTCGAGTACTCCCCTCTAGATCTTCTGACTTCAGGACCCGGATTGATTGTTCCTGGGCGAGTTATTTGACAGCTGATTTGTTGGGATTTGAGCTGCGGACTTTTCCGATGGCGACCGCCCCATATCAGTACTGGGTTGCTGAGCAGTCTTTGTATCGACGTATCCCTTGTTGGCACCAGACTGCTGATGAGGATGAGCAGGATATTCTTGGAGATGCTGGCTCTTCATCTGGTTCATATGAACCTTTTGAGGAGCGCCCGTTTATCGATCCTGGCTTCCTCTTGGCCACTCATGGTCATCTGCTGTCTGAGATCTCTGCACTTCGGTATCATTGTGAGATGATGTCGAGGAGATTGGCTGCCTATCGGAGGTTGTCTGATGAGGAGACAGCGATCCGTACCCTTGAGCGCGATGAGGTGCATTACCTGCGTATGGAGGTGAGTAGGTTGAGAGCGAGACTATCTTTTTATGAGTCAGAGGACTCACCTGATGTGGCCGAGGAGGAGGGTAGAGATTGATTGTGTTGGCCACCTGCACATTCTTTTTTGCATATATGATTGATGATGATGCATTTTTTGTATTTTTTGAAAAAGATGATATGTGTAAGAGAAATATAATGCATTTAAGTGAAAAGAGAAAACTGTTTGAAAATCTATTGTGCCATTAGTTGTCCTTTGAGTGTGTCTGGATTTTGTGTCGGGATATAGGAATCAGAACTAAGGCCCGGCCAATGCCTTGACCGATGTCTCGAGATTTGACTTGTGTGCTCCTTTGGTTCCCTCAGAGGTGTAGGCAATGGAAATTCTTGCTTCCTGAGATTGTCAGAATTTACAGAGCTCTTCGTTCCTGACTGCGCTTCTTCTTGTTCTTGAACTGTAACCGCTTGAACTGATCTGGACCGTCTGCTTTCTTGGTACCTGCACTTTTATTTTTTCTTTTTTCTTTTTTTTTTCATTTTGAGCCATTTTTGCCTGCAGTGCTCTTTCGAGTTTTCACCACAGGCGGCTTTTTCCCGTCATTTTTGCCCGTGGCGCCCTTTCGGGTTTTCACCACGTCCCGGGTATTTGGTCTTGCCTGCCCCTTGGCAGCTGTGCTGTTTTTACCCTTGGCGCCCTTTCAGGTTTTCACCAAGTCCGCTGTATGCCCACTGTTTTTACTCGGAGCGCCCTTTCGAGTTTTCACTCCGCCCTCTTTGTTTAGGCACACATTTTCTTTTTCTTTTTTTTTTTTTTTTTTTCTTTTTCTTTTTTTTCTGGATCTCTGGATAACTGCGGCGGCTAGAGGTCGGGAATCCGTCGTTGCCGGCCGATGGCAGTCTTTCAGCCCTTATCCTAAGTTACGATAATAGAGCTGTCGGTCTTTGTTAAAGACCCCTCTGAGATGAATGGATGGATGACTGTGTTTCTTGGATTGATTTTTTTTCTTGAGTGCCTTTCTTTGGCTTCCCTTTTTCTTTCTCTTTTTTCTCTTTCTCTTTTTTTTTTATATTCTTTTTCTCTCTTTTTTTTTTGTATTTTTCCTCCTTTTTTTTGTATTTTCCTCTTTTCGAATCCCTTTATTTGAAACACTTGTTAGTGGACGGGAATGATTTATCAGAGATCTTAGCTTTGACCCCTTGACTTCAGCTCTATTAAAGTAACCTTTGATAAGGTCAGAATAACTTACCCGTGAAAGATCTTCACGTTGTCGGCGTTGGTTGGCTTAGGAAGATCCACCCCTCTCATGCTGGTGAGTCTGAGGGCGCCTCCGGGAAGTACTTCTCTGACGATCAGTGGCCCGTCCCACGAGGGTTTGAACTTTCCTCTGGGATCTGGAAGGTGCGACGGTAGAATCTTCTTCATGATCATGTCGCCTACCTTGAAGCTCCTTTTTCGGACTCTCTTGTTGTAAGCCCGAGCGATCCTTTTCTGATAGCACTGTGAATGACTTAGTGCACGCATGCGCTTTTCATCTGCTAGCTGCAACTGATCGAATCTGGCCCGTTGCCATTCTCCTTCTTCAATTCCGCTTTCTAATAACACCCGAAGTGATGGTATTTCCACTTCGACTGGTAGAACTGCTTCCATTCCATAAGTAAGCTCGAAAGGAGTAACGCCCGTAGCAAACCGTACAGACGTTCGATAGGCCCAAAGTGCATATGGGAGCATATCTGACCAATCTCGATAGGTCACGACCATCTTCTCGAGTATCCTGACGATTGTCTTGTTTGCGGCTTCTACCCCACTATTCATCTGAGGACGGTAGGGGCTTGATCGATGACGCTGGATCTTGAATTTGCTGAGGAAGTCATCCATCTTCTTGTTGACGAACGGGGTCCCATTATCTGTGATGATGGCATTAGGGATTCCATACCGGCATATGATGTTGTTCTTCATGAATTTGATCACTTGAGATGCTGCAATCGTGGTGTAGGAGGCTGCCTCTACCCACTTGGTGAAGTAGTCGACTGCCACAAGTATGTACTCATGACCATTTGATGCTTTGGGACTGATCTTGCCGATGATGTCAAATCCCCACATGGAGAAGGGCCAGGGGGTGGTCAGGTTGTATAACTCTGATGATGGGGCATGGATTTGATTTGCATGCTCCTGACACTTGAAGCATTTTCTGACGTGCTGGCAACAGTCTGTCTCCATGGTGAGCCAATAGTAGCCGAGTCGTAGAATCTTCTTCTCCATCATGTGCCCATTCATGTGTGGGCCACAGATTCCTTCGTGTATTTCTTCCATGATCTTTGCAGCTTCTGTTTCATCGACGCATCGAAGAAGGATGTGGTTATAGGATCGCTTGTAAAGAACTTCGCCACTGATGGTGAACTGACCGGCCAAACGCTGGATGGTTCGGCGATCTGTTGCGGTTGCTAATTCTGGATACTCCTGGGTTTCGAGATATTGCTTGATGTCGGCATACCAGGGTTTGTCAGGGATAGCTTCGGCTTCTTCTATTTGCAGGCAAAAAGCAGGTTCATCTTGTATTTCGACTGTGAGCTCCCATTCTGAAGCTCCTTTCGAGATCTCGAGCATTGATGCAAGCGTGGCGAGAGCATCTGCAAACTGGTTCTTGGCTCTGGGCATGTATGAGAAGGTGATTTCCTTGAATTCTTCGATCAGATTGTCAAGATACACATGATATGGTATCAACTTCTCGTCTTTGGTCTTCCATTCGCCATTGGTCTGATTGATGATAAGCTGTGAGTCTCCAAACATTCGTAGCTTCTTGACGCCCAAGATTATGGCTTCCCTTAAGCCAGCGATGCATGCTTCATACTCTGCCATGTTGTTGGTGCATTCGAATGCGATGCGCCTCGAGATAGGAATAGGGACATCATCTGGAGAGTAGATGATTGCTCCAATACCACTCCCTTTAGAATTTGCTGCGCCGTCGAAGAATAACGTCCACTCATCTTTTTTCTTCTTTTCTTCCTCTTCAATGAGCAAGAGATCTTCATCAGGGAAGAATGTCTTGAGCGGCTGATAGTCCAGGAGAGAGTGAGCCGCAAGATGATCGGCGAGGTCCTGTCCCTTGATTGCCTTTTGAGTGACATAGGTGATGTCAAACTCAGACAAGAGTAGCTGCCATTTAGCTATCCTTCCAGTGAGTGCCGGCTTCTCGAACAGGTACTTGAGCGGATCCATGTGAGCGAGGAGGAGAATAGGGAATGCAATCATGTATTGACGGAGTCGCTGAGTTGCCCAGACTAGGGCGAGGCAAGTCTTCTCGATCGGGGGAATACCTGGTCTCGTAGTCGGTGAACTTTCGACTCAAATAGTATATTGCTTGTTCCTTCTTCTCGGTCTCGTCGTGTTGGCTGAGGACACAGCCGATGGCTTCTGCTGCTACCGAGATGTATAACAATAGTGGTCGTCCGGGAGCGGGCGGCACTAGGATTGGAGGATTCATGAGATATCTCTTGATGCGATCGAAGGCGACCTGGCAATCATCATTCCATTCTTTTGGAACGTTTTTTCGGAGGAGCTTGAATATGGGTTCACAGATAGGTGTGAGCTGTGCGATGAAGTGACTGATGTATTGAATTCTGCCGAGGAAGCCACGAATTTCTTTCTCTGTTCTAGGAGGGGGCATCTCTATGATTGCTCTGGTTTTGGTCTCGTCGACCCTGATGCCATCCTCGCTCACCATAAAGCCGAGGAGCTTACCTCCCATTGCACCGAAGACACATTTCTGAGGATTGAGGCGAAGCTTGTACTTTTCTAATCTGTTGAATAACTTCTTCAGATCTTCAAAGTGTCCTTCAATTGTGTGAGATTTGACGATCATGTCGTCCACATATACTTCGAGCTCCTTGTTCATCATGTCGTGGAATAATGCTGTCATTGCTCGCTGATATGTTGCTCCTGCGTTCTTCAGACCGAACGGCATCACCCTGTAACAGAAGGTTCCCCAGGGAGTGATGAACGATGTCTTCTCGCGATCTTCGACGGCCATTTTGATCTGATTGTAACCTGAGAACCCGTCCATGAATGAGAAGACCTTGTATCCAGCAGTGTTGTCGACCAGAGTGTCGATATGTGGCAAAGGGAAGTCATCTTTAGGAATGGCTTTGTTGAGATCTCGGAAGTCGATGCACATTCGAACCTTGCCGTCCTTCTTTGGTACTGGCACGATGTTGGCGAGCCATTCAGGGTAGTTGGAGACTACCAAGAATCCCGCGTTGTACTGCTTGATGACTTCATCTCGGACTTTCAGAGCCCATTCTGTCTTCATTCTTCGAAGTTTTTGCTTCACTGGCTTCATATCTGCCTTGGTTGGCAGATGGTGTACAACGAGCTCTTCATCGAGCCCCGACATGTCTTCATATGAGAACGCAAAGTTGGACAATCTTGGAGCTAGGAACTCTATCATTTTCTGTTTCATCTTAGGTGGCAACGATTTTCCAATGCGTACTTCCCTAGGGATCTCAGGTGTCCCCAAGTTTACTATCTCGAAATCATCGGCTACAACATTGGCTTTGGATTCGAACTTTTTGAGGAGATCCTCAAGTTCGGGAGCAGGATCATCATCTTCCTCATCCCGAGCTTCGTCCAGACCCATGAGCTCGAAGTCTAATTCAATGTCGAAATCATATGATTCGACTTCAAACTCATGCGACTCCTTAGACGAACTTGGCACACTATTGAATGCAGGGAAAGAAATGTTTTTTGGTTTTTGAGATTTTTCTGAAATGGAAATACTAGATGTTTTTGGCTTTTGAAAGTTTTTGATTTTTTTGGATTTTCGAAATTCACGGGACTTTGAACAAGCGGGCATTGCAGACCATGATTGATTCCAACTTGTTCCAAAGTTCCAGTTGCTGCTTAAACAGGTGTTTTTTTTTTTGAAGCCAGAGCCCTCAGATGGCTCTTTGGCTGATTCAAAAGTTAGGGGAACAGATGACCATTCAGGACCCCACACTTCCTCCCCTGAAGAAGTGGGGGTTGATGATTTGGGCGAAGAATCATGGTCTGGCCCAATGACCATGACTTCTCGCTGGTCGGGTTCGGGATCTGAGTCGCACTCTGTCCCTCCCGGGTCACTTACCTCACATTGCAGTTCGTCTGGTTCCACGGCTAGACATGAGTTTGGAATCTGGACATCAGACCAATCTAGGGCTGGCCATTTCCCTTTCTTGGTCCAATGGATGGGCTGCTTCTGCCCCTGGCTGATGATTGAAGAAGTTGACTTTGCAGAGATGGGCAAGTCGTGCCCCTTGCTAATTGGTGCTGAGATGGGCAAGTCGTGCCCCTGGCTGATTGGACTGGGCAGGTTGTGCCCCTGGTTGAGAGAAGTGGGCAAGTTGTGCCCCTGGTTGGGAGCAGGTGTCAGGGTAACCTGGTCCTGAAACTGCTGTATTTGACTTCCTTCTTCGTCTTCATCCTTTTCTTCTTCTTCTGGAGGCTTAGATGGTTCGAGAATCTGATCCCATCGAATGGGGGGCCACGTGGCCCAAACTATGCTCATCGGGAGGCCTTTGTGTAGTGCAGTCGGTTGATTCCCTCCTGGATCTTTGCAAGGTTCTCTTGGCTTGACGAATTGGATGGGTGAGCATCGAAATTTCTTCCTTCTCTTGTCCATGAAGGTTGCCCTGTATCCGAGTCCCCATTTGCGTTGGTTATATACCAGCGGTACCTTTCTGGACTTGAAGTGATTCTTCATTCGGTATTTGAGGCTCAGACGCTCTGCCGGTGAGAAGACACGGTCCACCCTTATCGGTTCTGGATTGGCGATAGAGTTCACAGTCTCAAATTCGAAACTGTGAAATGGGATGTCTTCTTCAGAGTGCTGGATATCGATGACCGGGATGTCTGGTTCAGTGGCAGCAGCATTAGAAGGAATGATGAGCTCCTTCTCTGCGTGGATAGAGATCACTTGATTTCCACAGATGTACTTCACCCGTTGATGTAAGGTTGATGGCACAGCTCCAACCTTGTGCAGCCACGGTCGTCCGAGCAACATGTTGAAAGAGGCTGATATATCCAGAACTTGGAATGTGATGGTGGAGACTTCCGGACCTATCTGTACCTCTATGTCGACCTCCCCTTCCACTGATCGGCGGGTGTTGTCGAATGCTCTGACGCATATGGTGCTGGGTCGGAATGAAGAAGGAATGATTCCCAGACGTTCTGCAGTCTTGAGTGGGCAGACATTTAAGCTTGAGCCATTATCGATAAGGACCAGCGGAACACAGAGGTCTTTGTATCGTAAGGCTATGTTGAGGGATCGCCCATGATCACGTCTCTCTTGTGGCCACTCATTATCTGTGAAGGTGATGGCGCGCGGAGCCAGGAGTTGTCCAATCATCAAAGCTATCATTTCTGGTGCCGTATCGGAGGAGACATGAGCATCGTTCAAGGTTTTGGCAAACATTTCTCGGTGTATGCGAGATGTGCAGAGTAGCTCCCATACTGAGATTTGTGCTGGGATTGACTCGAGCTGAGTCGCCACCTCGTATGCGGCTTCATTTTTGTTGCCGAGGCCTGAGAGAGCGCTTTTGGTATCTCCTCTGTTCTGATTATCTCTTCGGATGCAACGCCCATTGGGATTCATGTTCCCCACTTCCGCACATTCTGGATAGTGCCATGGAACCTCTTTGTAGTTTTCCTCCCTTTTGCCTTCTAGGACCACCGGTTCTTGCAACGGTGCTGTTGTGGGTACCAGATCTTCCTCGTATGGAGCTTTTGCCTTGAGGACTACATTGTTGCCTGTGCTGAAGGGGTAGTATCGAGGCTTGTCTAGTTAGACCACATAAGGTCGTGGTCCTGGCTTGACTGTTCCTGGGGCGGGAGGCTCCCATGGAATGAATACTGGTCCTCTTGATATGGCAGGAGGTTTCTCTGTTCGTCCGAGCTGCCGTAGCGTGATTGATACGCCTCCGGGACTTGCCCCTTGCAATATGACAGGCTTGACTGGAAGAGCTCCTTCCAAGACAACGGGCTCTTGCTGCTGATGAGTGTAATCCTTCCATTGCGGATTGGATTGTTCTGGAGTTGGCCCTTGCAAGATGACAGGTTCGTATGTGGGCTCGATGTATGATTGTGCTCCTTCCAGGACGACTGGTTCCCAGCTTGAATGGTTGTAAGGTGCCCCTTGAACAACTGGTATACCGTATGGAGGTGCTCCTTCAAGCACTACTGGCTTGGAGATTGAAGGAAGAAAGGGACTTGCCCCTTGCAAGACTGGAGGAGGATTTGTTGGCTCATAAGTGTAGGTGTGAATGGATTGGATGGGGGAGAAGAAGCGATCGAGATGATCCCCTTCTTCTATACTATTGACTGCAGGGCCACGAGATGAACTGGGGTCCGTCGGATGTTGAGGCAGAGGATTCTGAAGGATGTTGGTGGAAGCTGCTGGAGAAGTTCCAGGGACCGAGATGACGATCTTGCGGTCATCAATTAGGTCTTGTATAGCATTTTTCAAAGTATAGCATCGATCAGTGGCGTGGCCACGTCCTTGATGGTAGGCACAGTACTCATTTTCTCGGTAGTTTGGAGGCAGAGGATGAGGCGGAGGCTTAGGTGTCATCAGAGTGAGTAACTGCTTTTGTACCAGCGTAGTCATGATTTGACTAAGTGGTTGACTGAGTGGAGTGAACTTCCTGAACTCCCTGTAATTCTGCTTGTTCTGGTATGAGTATTGGCCGTTTCCTCTGAACTGCTGCTGTTGTCGAGGTGGCTGTGGCTGAGGATTCGGTTGTGGCTGATATCGCTGAGGCTGATGCTGAACTTGATTCTGCTGATACTGTTGACGTCCCTGTGGGGGAGCACGTTGATTTCCTTGAGCAGTGGTGTTGATGTTGTTTACCTCTGTTGGGCGGGGAGGAGAACCACTGCGGTTTCCATTCCCATGCCCGATAGGTCTTCCTTCCACTCTGTTCCTCTTGACTGGAGTGGCTTGATGAGGCCATGGGGAAATCGTCCCGGCACGGATTCCTGCTTCGACTTGTTCTCCAGCACGGATTAACTGCGAGAAGTTCGCGTATGGATGCGAGATGAGATACCCGGATATGCCTGGATATGTTGAATGAACAATCATGGAGATTTGTTCTTCATCGTCGATGGGTGTCCGCATTCTGGCTGCCATAGCTCGCCAACGTCCCACATAAGCTGATAGTGTTTCATCACTTCTTTGCCTGAGTGCTGCGAGGTCGGCTCTTCTGGGTGCCATGTTGAGATTGTATGCGAATCTGTCGACGAAAGCCTGGAAAAGCTGTTCCCATGTTCTGATGCGGTGGCAGTCTAGTGAAGTGTACCAATCTAGGGCATCGCCTTTCAGAGATTTTTGGAACAAATGAATGAGGGCCCCTTCATTTCCTGCGATTGCACTCAGCTCTCCGCAGAAAGCCTTGAGATGCGCTGTGGGACAACCGCTGCCATCGTATCTCTTGAATTTCGGAACCTCAAAGTTTTGAGGTACTTGAGCATCTGGGAAAGGACACAAGTCTCTGAACTTGGTCGAAGGTAAGTCGATTCCTTGCTGTCGCTGAAGCTGATTTTACAAGATCTGGAACTGCTCCCGCAACTCGTCCAGTCCTGAGTGATCTGTTCGAGCGACTGGTGCCTCTTGGAGTAAGGCACGTTCTTCTTCGGCATAGTGGTCGATGTCTTCGACCCTATGGGCTTGCTGACAAGCAACCGCGGGTTTCTAAAATTGATTTGATGACTGAACTGGATTCTGATGAACTTGTGCTTGAAATGATGGTAACTGAACTGGAGACTGTACTGAAGGTTGAACTGGAACTTGCTGGAAATTGACTGGATTTTGCTGAATTGAAGATTGCTGAAAATTAACTGGATTTTGCTGAATTGAAGATTGCTGAAAATTAACTGGAATCCCATCGGCGGGGATGTGCTGGAATTGAAAAGTGCTCCTGTTTGCAGGAGGCTGAGATGTTGGGAAGTGACCCCCTTGTTGGGTATTCGCCACTGTCCGCTGATTGATGTGGGTTTGACACTGACCCCCATTGTGGGCATTCGCCAGTGCTGTCCCTGTTGCTGGAAATTAAATTGAAATCCCATCGGCGGGGATGTGCTGAAATTGAAAAGGTGTCCCATCGGCGGGGACATGCTGAGATCTACTAAGATTGTTGTTTGCAAGATTGACTGGAAGCTGACTGGAAGTCCCTGCGACTGGGATGCTCTGAGATGGTCCCCTTGTTGCAGGAAGGTATTGAGAAGGATGCCCCATAGCGAAGGGCTGAGATGGCTGTTGTCGGTAGTCTTGGGTAGACTCCGCTGGTTGTGCTTGATTTGAACTGGAGGCCGGAGGGATCCGGCATGGTTGCTGAGATTGCTGAACTGGGCCAAGCTGATTGTTGGCTGCTGCGGTGGCTTGTGCTTGCATGAATTGCAAGAGCATTTCTTGCATTGCTCTCACTCCTTGTGCCACTTCTTGTATGATTGACGTATTGCAACAGGCTGTTGTGCTGGAGGTTGCACTTCGGTCATTTCAAGAGCAGGGAAGTGATGAGTTTCTTCTTCGTGGTCGGACATGGCTTGCTGAGCCCGAGTGCGGATTATGCTGCGGAAGGGAAGTTGTCTCCGCGTACGTTGAGCCCGAGGAGGCGCAATGGTGAGGACTGTACTCTACTCTTTTTGGGTTTTGGGATTTTCTATTTTTTTTGTTTTGGAATTTTCTATATTTTTTTTTGTTTGGGTTTGGGTAGAATGCTATGCAGATGAGATTGTATGAGGATTAATGACTTTCAAGTACGGGAAAGATTCTGTTTTTCAAGTCGGATCACGACTAGTGGGACTAGCTTCTCCCCAGCGGAGTCGCCATTCTGTGGACCCTCGCCGATTTTTCCGCGCTCCCACACGACGTCGTTCTCCCTTTCCTTTCGGAAGAAGAAGAAGAAGAGGTGCGTAAGTGCGAAATCGCCGTTTGTGCCACTGGCTTGCCTCGTTCTCGAGGGCTTTGTTTGGTTGTCGTGTTGAGCTGAATATGTTTAAGTGAGTTTATATAAGACCAGAGTCGCCACTAGCCAGTTACTTCGAATCTACAGTCGGCTAGACCCTGTAGAAACGTTAGAGAAGGGAATCCGAAGATTCCTTCCTCTAAAATGACTCCTGTTGATCTGCGGTCAGAGATTCAAGGTAAGGGATCACGGTTACAGGGTGGGAAGAGGTTAAGCACCCCACACACTGCCCGTACCGAAGTACGGTCTCTACTTCACAGAATCGATCGAATACTTGAAAGTCTAGTTTAATCCTCGTATATTCTCATAGATGACATGATGCATGAATGCGGGTCTGAACAGTAAGAGTTTCTGATGGGCAGGTTCCAACAACGGGCAAGCCCAGAGCGTACGCTCGAACTGACAGGTGCTTAATATAAGACGTATGCAGTGTGCTTGAATGATCAAGGTGTTTTATGGTGAAGCATGAATGCAGGTTTGAACAGTAAGAGTTTCTGATGGGCAGGTTCCAACAACGGGCAAGCCCAGAGCATACGCTCGAACTGACAGGTGCTTATTATAAAGACATATGCATGTGTGCTTGAGTAATCAAAGTGCTTGTAGTGAAGCAGGGGGGTTGGAAGGAAAGTAAATGTTGCACTTATGCTAGATGCAAATGAGATGATGCTGGAAAATGAGTAGCTGGGTGGACGGAGGTGTCGCAAGGGTTAGCTTCGAGTGGCTGGATTAAGACTTAGGTGACTTGAGAGGCTTGGACCAGTGGTCAGGCTGGGCTGGACCAGGGTTAGGCTCTCCTCACTCGGGCTCTCCTTGGTGGAAAAATGGGCTAAGGGTGGAAAAGGGTGACTCAGATGGTCGGGCTCTCTCTGGCTCGAAGCGATTCGAATGGATTGTTGAAATGAGAAGGGGAGGGGGTATTTATAGCAGCAGAGAGTGGCAGCTCTCGTAATTTTGTTCGGGCGGCCTGCCATGGGCCGCCCGTACGGCCGCTCATCGGTTTTCAGCGAGTACGGTCGTTCCCTCGGGGCTGCTGTTGGACTCGCTGGTCGACTCAGTGAGTTGACTCAGCGGGTCGACTCGGTGGTTTGACTCGACGGGTTGACTCGACGGGTTGACTCGGTGTTTTGAGTCGACGGGTTGACTCAGCGGGTTGACTCGGCGGGTTGACTCAGTGAGTTTGACTTTTTTGGAATTTTTTGACTGGCCTTTTTTATGGGGGGTTTTTCAGGGTGATTTTTAGGACTGGGTTGACTGGGTTCAGGCTTGAACTGGGCTATGGAATGGGGCTTACAAGGGTGAGTTTGGCTGAGTTTGGACTTGGGATTTGGGGGTATGGTCCTCCGTTCAACCAGCTATCTCTACCAACAGTGTAGCCGAAGGTGGGGTGTCTACAATCTGGATCTGGTTATATCCAGAGTAGGCGTCCATGAAGCTGAGGAGCTCGTGCCTAGCAGTTGCGTCAACGAGCTGATCTATCCGTGGTAGAGGGAAGCTGTCTTTAGAACAGGCTTTGTTCAGGTCAGTGTAGTCCACACAGATCCTCCATTTCCCATTGTTCTTCTTGACGAGGACGACGTTCGCCAGCCATTCTGGATAATGTATTTCTTGGACAAATCCCGCCTTGCGCAGTTTTTGTACTTTTTCTTCGATTATCGTGTATTTTTTCGTGTTGAAAGTACGTCTTTTTTTATGGACTGGTCTGATGGTTGGGTCGACGTTTAGCCGGTGGACCATTACCTCCGGGCAGATTCCGGGCATCTCTTCATGGGACCACGCAAAAACATCCACATGCTCCTTCAAAAAAGTGGCCAGGCTCTCTCGTACCTTGTCCTTCAAACATGATCCGATCTTGATGATCCTGGTCGGATCGGTCTCCGACAAGGGAATGTCGATCAATTCTTCGGCGGGCGACCCGCGTTCTTTCTCTTCTTCTCTTGGGTCGAGGGAGGTCGCATGAGATACGGTTGATACCATGTTTTTACTTTTTCCTCGTAAGGAAAGCTCATAGCAACGACGGGCTTTCTGCTGATCTCTTCTGACCACACCGATTCCTTCGTCAGTTTCGAATTTCATTGCAAGGTGATAGATGGAAACGCCAGCTTTGAGAGCTCGTAGGATAGGGCGGCCGATAATGGCGTTATAGGTAGAGGGGGTATTTACGACAAGGAAATCAACAATAATTATTTTCTGGTTAGGTTCTTCCCCGGCGGTAACTGGCAGAGTTATCTCTCCTTCAGGCATAATGCTGTCCCCTGTAAATCCGGTCAATGCTGTTTTGACCGGTTTCAGCCTGGATCGGTTGATTTTCATTCTCGCAAAAGCTGAAGCGTACAGGATATCAGCCGAGCTCTCCGTGTCAACCATCATCCTGTGGAGTCTCTTGTTGGCGACCACCATCGAAACGACGAGGGAGTCGTCATGTGGATGTACGACCCCTCGAGCGTCTTCTTCAGTAAACATTATTGCTTGCGAGGTCACCTTTGCAACCTTTGCAGGTCGGCTGGTGATGTTCACAGAGGGCCCCGGTTGGGATGTTCTTCCTTGCCGTACATAATTTTTGCGGGAGTTCCCGGAATCTCCAGTGGTCGGCCCCTCGAAGATCATGTGGATTTCTTCCACAGGATTATTACTCTGTTCCTCAGTCAGGTCTGCGGCTCAACCTTCATCCCTTCGGCTGTCCGAACGCTGAGCGATGTAGTCTTTCAAAAATCCTTGCTGGATGAGGGCCTCTATCTGTCGCTTTAAGTCAAAGTAATCCACGGTGTTGTGACCGTGGTCTTTATGGTATAAACAGTACCTTGATTTCGACCTTCTATTGGGGTCGGTCTTTATCCTCGCAGGTCGTTCGAAGGCGTGCTTACTTTTTTCTGCTAAGTACACCTGCTCAATGGTTTTGTTGAGCGGCGTGTATTTTTCGAAACGTGGCGTTGGGAATTTCGCTCCTCGGGTAGATCTGTTCTGAGCTGGAGACCTTTGTTTTGATCTGTGTCTTTTTGAGCTGCCGCTTTCTTAGCGATCCTTATTCTTGGCCGATGGTCGATGAGCGTTGACCAATTCCTCGGCGTTGATATGCTTGGCTGCCCGATCCAAGAATTCGGCCACGGATTGAGGCGGCTCTTCCCCAACAGACCAAAGGAAACGTCGATCACGTAGTCCTCCTATCACAGTGTGTAACAGTACGTCTTGTGAGAGATGTTCGATTTGTATAGCTTCAGAGTTAAAACGCGCGAGGTAGTCCTTTAACGACTCCTCCTCTTTCTGTTTGATTGCGGCAAGGTGAGTTGAATGCTTCCTCGGATCGGTGCTTCTGATGAACTGAGTAGGGAAGGCCCTGCTCAGTTGGGAGAATGAGCTGATTGTCCTTGGTTTTAAATTGCGAAACCAAGTCCATGTTGAACTTGTCAAGGACAACGGAAAAGCCTTACACATAATGTGTCCGTTGGCTCCGAGGAGGTCCATTCGGACTTTGAAATTTTCTAAGTGCTCTGCCGGATCTCCTATCCCTGAATATTGCTTCAGCTGAGGAACTTTAAATCCTTTGGGAAGGGGTTCTTCGCGAATCTCGTCGGTGAACGGTGATTTAGATGAGTCGACCAGTGCGTCTACTGCGATTGGTGCTCGGGCTCGCTGTGCTTTCTGAATATCGCCCATTTATTCCCGGAGTTCTTTCAACTCGGCCTCCAATGGGCTTAAGTTATCGTCCACCCGGTCGCTAGCTTCACGATCTGCTCGTTCATGCTCGAGACGAGCCGTCCTCCGTTCCTCGAGCCTATGCCGTAGATCACTGGCAGACAAGTTTGTTACTGGCCGAGATCTGACCCCGGTTGATTGGCTGGCGGCTTCGTTTTCTTCGACCGGAGTGGGGTGTTGAGAACGTTGTGACGGCCGAGTCTGGTGAGAGTGCTGGGATTGTTGAGGCTGAGGGTGAGGATGCTGAGGCCCTTCACGGTCTCTGCTATTTACGACTGTTGGATGGACCAGACCAGTTAAGAGAGCTTTAATCTCGTCCAGTCTCTGGTCCACATAGCCGAATCGTTCGTCAATGCCCCCCAGCTTTTGGGTGACCCCTCCCACCTGCTCTTCGAGAAGGGACAACCTGATTCCCCGATTACGAGGTCTCTGTTGTCCTCCCTGCTGAGCAAAATTAGGAGAATTCCCACCGAGTTGGATGGCGGGGGTGTTGGGAAACGATCCTTCATTCTCAGAGATTTGATCGTCTGAAGGTCCGGCGATCGCGGGTGTTTTCCCTTTATACTTTTTCTTTCCAGCCATGATGAAAAGGAGGGAAGATGTCGAGATCGTCTTAAGCGATTGGTTGAAAACACGAACTTCCTGGTTAAAGGAAAAAGGCGTGTTACCACAGACGGCGCCAATCTGTTGATGCTGAAAATTAGTCAACAGACGAGATGAAGATCCTTTAATCTTGACGGTTGGATGACGTTGATCTTCTTCTTGAGAGAAGCCTGGATCTGAACCGAAGGTTTCTTAGATCCTGTAAAGCACAAAGGAAAGCTAAGAGGGGTGGCTGGGGTCCAGCCGTTAGCCCTCCGATGCCTAAGTTAGTTGGATCTCGAAAGAATAAGTCTCCATTTTGATCAGTTTTTTTTGTCGTACCTTGATAATGAAGAGGACGCATCAATTTATAGACTTAGGTTGTGGGATTACGTTCCCTTTCTGCAGCTGTGATGTTTGTAGAAGAAATCTCGGATCTCTGAGAATTCCTGAGCTGTCCCGTGATCTTTGGAGATATTTGACGAGTTGGTTAGAGATTTCCCAGATTCTTTTCCTCTTATTACGCGCAAACTTAAGAAAATTGCGGTAACGGAACCAGCTCGTTACAATGAAAGATGTCAGCCTTATGAGGTCGTTCAGAGGGATCGCCTCTTCTCTCTAGGCTAGGTCGATCAGACTTGACGACCTGTTTTCAGGTCGTGCTGTCTGTCCTCAGGTCGAATTCGAGCTGAGCAGGCTGATCCAGGTCTATCCTGAGGTCAGCTCGTATTCTTCTCACAACAATATACCGTAGAGTTTATTCAATCATATATTATTATTATTTAATATTTTAATTAAATGAGTTTATTAAATCATATATTATTATTATTTAATATTTTAATTAAATGTATAATTAGTTAGGTAAATTATAAAAATGTCCTTGGTAATTCGGTAAACGGATACAGATATGGTCATATTCGCATATGAGCCGTCTAAAAGTTGGGTAATTAAGAAAGTGGATATATAGTTTTTTTTTTTTTTTTCTTTTTTTTTTTGGAAACTTGGGTAAAAATCCATATTCAGTTTTTTTTCAAATCTATTGAGTAATAAATTGGACAGTTTGGATTGACTCACAACAATGCTACGTGTACGTTTGAAGAATCACCACCATTTGGTGGGCTGCTGTAATTCTTTTATTAAACAAGGCTTGTCAATGGCCTTACACGTGGCACAGCGTGGGTCACAATTATGACGCCAAGCATGGACTCCTACCCAGTGAAGAGTCCTGATACTCCGTCGAAAACAAGCAGAGAAATCCTGCTCGTCACTACTCTGATTGGTCGAAATCCTGCTCGTCACTACTCTGATTGGTCGAAATCAGCCTGACTGTGTCCAGCTGAGCTACTCTGGCACAACCAGAATGATATGGACCAATCAGAGCAGTAGCAGCAGAAGTTCTCTGCTGGTTTTCAACTAAGGATCCGGATTCCCCAATGAATATGGTATCTAACGATCCGAACTGAGCAACCGTGGGCTCTCAATGGGTCAGATATGGATTCGGCTCCAAGTCCGTATATCTACAGACGAATTCAAATTGGATTCGGATGCAAAAGGTGATATCTATAGCTGACTCATTTATAAATTGTTAGATCCATTTTCAATCCAAAATCCATATAATCATCAGATTCGGGCAGATTTAGGTCCGAATTTACCTCATTACACATCTAAAAAAACATATAATATAATATATTTAATTTAATAGAAAAATGATGCAATTCCCACCATTTATTGTGGTATGGTCCACTTAAGAGTGGCATATCTCAATTTTGAGACATGACCTAAAATAATCTATAAAACGGATGGCCAGTATGATTATAACATATTAAGTAAGGTGACAATGAGTCAGTTCTTAATCAGATTCGGATCGAACTGAGATACGCTCCTGTGAATCAAAATTGGGTCCATTTAAGTAATCGGACCTATTTTAAGATCCAAATCCAGTCCATTTAACTAATCAGGCCTATTTTAGGATCCAAATCTGCTTCATACAGATTCGGAGGGAATCGGATCTCGGATCTGACCCGGTCCATTGAGAGCCCTACCGTCAACAAACAGTGGGTTCCAATTGTAGATGGTCCATACATGCTAGTGAAATTAGGCAAAGGGAACTCCAGACGTAGATACCACTGCGTGAGTATGAACCATCGAACTCTGGCAGAGTATCAGTAACTCCTCATAAAATCAGAGTATGTTGCATGCACTCGCCCGTGTCCACACCTCAGACGTGGTAACGAGGTACACGTGGAAAATCGAATCGGCTCGTATTGACGATCATCAGATCACCTGTACAAAATAAATCAACGGTTAAGATCAAGTGGCCAATTGTTCAGATTCTTTGTACATGTCTGATGAAATCAATATGGTTAACCTCGACTGTTGAGCCGGTCCGATGTTTCACGCGTGTGGCTCTTCTCCACGTGTGAGATAGAGGGCACTTTGCATTTATGATGGAAATAACACGTGATAAAGCACGTGTCACACCGTCAAAAGAAGTCGGACGTAAACGCCACCGTCGCACTATTTGTTTAAAGAAGTTTCTATACTCTGGCAGAGTGTGATGGATGGTACTCACGCATCTAGGAATCTACACGTGGCAGAAGGCGATTGGGAAAGTTGTGCTTATTTGACTGGGGAGTTATTCGATACTCCGGCTGTGGTTGATGCTTGATACGCATGCATTTTAACGTAGTACAC
This sequence comes from Liriodendron chinense, assembly GCA_003013855.2. Taxonomy (NCBI): domain Eukaryota; kingdom Viridiplantae; phylum Streptophyta; class Magnoliopsida; order Magnoliales; family Magnoliaceae; genus Liriodendron; species Liriodendron chinense. The sequence goes on along the minus strand of PVNU02001268.1, from coordinate 3,059,603 downwards.
ATGGCATACATTAATTCAAATTAAACCAGTTAAATTGCAGAACCGACTGTCTCCAAATTACATGCCAAAAAGTCATATTGTTTTCCCAATCCTAACCATTGATTTATGGACACTTGCCTTTTGAAATAAAAATCATTGGATATTTTTTAATTTGAGCCGTCCAATAAATGACTACTACTAATCTAGTAGTAAGATAATCAAATAACCTTAGCTTTTGGTTCGTGAAGCATGTAAACTAATATAGATAATTTGGACGGTTTTGATTTGAATTAAATGTATCCCACGCATGCAGTGTTGATGGCTTTCTCATTTGATAATATCACAAATTGATTGGTGGAGATAATATCACAAATTGATTGGTGGACATTAATTGGACGGTTAGGAATGAACAATATCTAATAGTTCTACTTCATAAAAAATATGTTCATGAATCGACGCGGTTAGTTGCTTTATTTTGAGTTTAACTTAGCAATAGTTATAAATGCCATATGTATAGTTTACGTGTGGCCGTGTATCAAGTGCAATGCTTTGCTGAGTATGTATTTAATTTAATATCGTTATCCGCCATGCTCTCTTTTAGTGTTAGAAGAATAGGGAGAGAGAAATCATAAAGCAAAAGGTTAAAGGAAGGCGTGCAGCTGCGGGCGTCCATTTTTCAAAGTCCAAACATGACTATTGTGTGCATAATAATAATAATAATAATAATAATAATAACAACATAATAATGATAAAAATTGATAGCCAGCATGGATAAATTGCATACATCAGAGCGGGCCCCACAGAGCCCCTGCTCCAGACTGATTATTGTCAAGGCGGCTTCCGGGGCTTCCCATGCCATGCTGCTGTCAAGTGGATTAGTTGTTACCCAAGTGACACGTTTGTAAGTGTTTCTTCTTGGCCATTAGCCCTACCTTGATATATGTGTTGTACATCCATGTCATCCATCAGTTTTTCCCGCTCATTATAAGACTAGGTCCAAAAAATGCAGTTCCAGATCTCAAGTGGACCATACCAACTTGATCCAAAACTTTTGTGGCCCCCGAGAAGTTTTTAATGGTGGGCATTCAATTTCTACTGTGTGGTCCACTTAAGATTTGGATCTGCTTCATTTTGTGTACCAAGTCCTAAAACAAGCTGGAAAAACTGATGGATGGCGTGGATATACAACACATACATCAATGCGGGCCCCACAGGTCAGGGAAACACCCACTAACTTGTTACCCGGGTAACACCTAATCTGCTCCGGCTGTGCTCTCGTGGAACATGATGGGCCCCACCAGAAAGACTACCTAGAGTCAAAATACTACCAATCTGCCAATCAAGTGGACCACACCCATGTATTAATGACCATCAAGGCATCAATTTTCCACTGATTCAAACGTGTAGCCTAACTTAATTATGAGTGGATCATCCTGGTATCTGATTCAAGTAATCTCTATGAAGTGGCCTATTCTTTTAACGGCATGGATGTTCTGCAGGTGAACGGGTCTGAAAGCTTGTACGTGAAAGTTCACATACAACGGTGCATGTGATAATTTATTATTGAAATGAAACCACATGTTTCTCGAGCGACTGGTCAGAGTTTTGTTTGACTATTTTATAGCAGAGCCAATGGTAGATCTTTAGCTTTTTCTTTACCCCCTACAGAAGTATTGACCGGGGACCGGACCACACGCTTTGAAAACTGAGACAAACAGCCAGCCAGCTATATTAATAAATACTTGCTTGACTAAAAACATCATACTCTGGCATGCTTTGACGTTTCGTATGCAGGAACTTTAAATTTTTATATACGACATACCTGTATTTTAATTAAACTGTCTAAATGGTGGGCCTCATTTTATATTTATCATTAACGGACGATTAGTGACAAAATGTCCCACTCTCATGCGTTCTGCAAGGTGGGCCCACCGTTTTCATGGCACAATGTTCGGGATCTACCGACTTGACTGGGGCCCACTGTAATGTATGTGCCTTACATCCATGCTGTCCATCCATTTTGACAGATCATGTTAGGGAATGATCCTAAAAATGAAGCAGATCCAAATCTTAAGTAGACCACACCAGAAGAAAGAGTGGTGATTGAATACCCACCATTAACTTACCCTGTTGACAGCACATCTACGTTGAGCATGGGTTGTTAAAAATTCTTGCACCATTCATTTATTGTCCACCTGATGATCAGTTATCTGGTTTGATTTTTGGGCCAGGTCATATATCAAATGAGTAAGTTGCCTACCCAGTATGCTAGGTTTGTACGTGTGGCCGCATGTACATGCATGTGTGGACTCAAATGAACAACTAATTCAATGGACCCGGCTAGCGTGACCGGAGTAGGCAAAGTGGGGGAGAGGTGTCTCGTACAGGCCTGGCAAAATTCCACACAGCCTGTTAACCCGTACGAAACCAGCACGAAAAAATAAGTGTTCGGTCCCGCCTTATCATGTCGGGTCACTATTGGGTTGACCCGTTAGCATAATGGGTCGAGTCAGTGTTTCACCCATAAACCCTTTTTACCCGTTAACATAGTGGCCTAGATCACCAAACCATGGCCCACCTATGAAACACTCCATCATATGCAATATTGCAACGTCTCACTAGTGAAACTTATTGTTTTCAGGTGATAGAATAGGCCCACTAGTTAGACCACAGCTGTATGTTGGATCAGACTGTCAGTTGTCCTCATCAACGGTGTAACCATCTAATGAGTAGACTAGACTAACGGGTTAAATGGGCCAGGTTATAGGTAACCCGTTAAAATAATGAATGGGGTTTGGTTTCTATATTTCAACCCGTTAGTTAACGGGCAGGTTTGGGTGAGCAAATTTTTCACACGACACGAACACAGATCAACATGACCCGTTGCCAGGCCTAGTCTCGTCATAACCAAGCACCACATGGTTGGAACGTGCATGAGATCTACCCTGTCCATCAGGTGTGCTGTCTCACGTTCACCTGATTCCAAAAATCCCGTCCATCCAAAATCACAATGTAAGGAACAACTTAAAAATCATGCCTAAAATCTCTAATTTCCAAGGTGTTATCACACCTGAGTTTTGGAGTGGCATGATTTTTTTGGGGTCCCTTTATCCCATCAGATGAATGGATTGGATGATATATACACACCACGGTGGCCGGTCCCACACTACACGCGTCAGATCCAACTGTTTCCTGTGTTCTGCCCACTTAAGTTCTAGATCAACCTGATAGTGGCCTGATGGCCAAAGACTAGTGGCACACCTGATGGATGGGGAGTACATTAGGCACATGTCGACCTTCTCATTTGGTGCCCGGTTTGCACCAAAGGGTGGCACACGTGTAGGAGACTCAGGCCATTCATCAGGTGGGGTATTGCTGCGAACATATGCCCTGGACAAAAAATAATGGAGGTCTAATGGTCAAGAGGGCAATTCGTACGAGAATAGATGGACAGTGGTCCAATAGCCCAAATGCTCACTTAATGAGCCAAAAGAGCTGATTCTTTGGTACTGGGCATGTTCATGGCGTCCACAACCTAACTTGTGTCCCCAATCCCTGGCATGTGTACAATCTGACATGGGCCACAAGGTTGCTACCTTTCACCCGAATAGTGCCCACGTGCATCACGTTCTCATTTAAACATAGTGGCCCGGCCACCTTTTTGAATGCCACCTAAAAATGAGTTCATCACATTTTTAGTTAATTATAATTATGTATTAGATATTATTTTCTTGGCATTAAAAATAAGAAGCCTATTCCTTTACACTTCTACAGGTGCTGCCTGTGGGGCCTACCAGGTCAAGCTATTCAGAAGGGTTATCTCGTGGATGCCCAAAATTCAGGTTGATCTATCCATCATTTAGGACCACCATGTCAACCCTAAGGTTTTGAAGATTTTTGGATGGTTGTCTAATGTTTTCAACGATAACCCACTTGATGTAGAACAAGAACTACCTAATGAAGGACAAGGTTTAAGCACAATCTTTACATGATGAACCAAAGGAGGTAGACTATAAATCGGCCATAACCTTTAATCAAATAGAAGTCATATGGATACCTATTGAAATTAGGTTTCTGTTTCGCCAAAAAATGTGTGGTTACATTAATAAAATGGGATTTTAGAAAAAAAATTATTATTTTTAGTAGTTTCGATTTTCATTATGTTTCTTTCTTTTTTAAAGTTTTTATTTATTTAGGAGTTTTAATTTTTACTGAATAATGAGTTTTAGAAAGACTCCACTTAGTCGTAGTATTTAATTAGGAGATTACTATTTTTTGTAAGTATGAATTAATGTTTGTTTGGAGATATATAAGGTTTTTAAATTTATTTTTTATGAATTATTTTCATTATTTATTCAATAAAATTTTGGTTTTTATCAGTTTTCTCTTGTGGATTCGAAATTTTTCCATGTAGATTCGAGGAAGCCCTGTCGAGGAATACATGGAACCTTATGGATTCAAGGTAGTTATCCCTGTAAGGAAGATAGTGATCAACCTCACCACGCCCCTCTGCGTCACCACTAAACAAATGTACAAGCCTGATTTGAGGAATTCAGATTCGGTAGTCACCCCTTCAGTATCATGCTAGGTACTCGATATTGGTCGAAGCTTCATGGCCCCATCATGATGTTTGTGTTTTATCCACATAGTCTATCCACTTTTTCACCTCATTTTAGTGCATCATGCAAAACATGAGGTAATTGGCTCAAATGGACCATATCAGAGGAAATAGTAAATGTCTATTTTTTAAAGCGATCTCATGGTTCATAAAAGTTTTGGATCAAGCTGATTTTTGTTTTTTCCCCTTCATCTAGTCTTATATGACATTTTGAACATGTTGAATGACAAATAAATATCACAGTGGGCCCTATGAAGGTTTCGACAATGGGTGTCACTACTCTCACTGCCTCCTATATCATGGACCACTTGAGCTTCACATATGCCTCATTTTTGGGCTCATACCCTAAAATGGCTAAAAAAATGAATGAACGATGTGGATAAAACTCATACATCATGGTGGAGCTTAGAGAGCTTTTTCCAATAGTGACCAGTACCGAACTCAACACCAGAGGGTTCACTATTGAATCCGAGTCCAATTTAGGCTTCCCATCAGGCAAATTGGGTACTACCCCTTGGCTAGAGACAGACAGTCTTGTTAGGGGCTCTATAAGGCCACTGTGTTTTATATGATTTATCCATGTTGTTCATCCATTTTGACAGATAATTTTAAGGCATAAGCCCAAAAGGTAGGCAATTTAAAGGCTTAAGTGGACCACACCACATGAAGCAATGGAGATTGAAAGCCTATTGTTGAAAACTTCTTGGGGGCCACAGAAATTTTCAATCAAGCTAATATTTATTTTTCCCTTCATACAGGTCTATGTGACTAGGGTTGTAAATGGCCGGGTTCGGGGCGAGTTTAGCCAAAACCAAACCCCCCCATTTACTAAATGGGTATGGGTCCAAACTTTAGACCCAGACCCTTTTACTAAATGGGCGGGTCTGGGTTGAGTTCGAGTCAACCCATCAGACCCATTTATAAATGGGTCCAAGTCTAATAGAGGGAGATCCAACCAAACCCATTTATAAATGGGTCGAGTCTAATGGGTTCAGGTCTGGATCAAGTATGCAAGCATTTTTACAAGGCTTAAAACTGGGTCTGGACTGGACGGGTCCCTTGAAACATAGACCAAACCCGCCCACTTACTAAATGGGTTCGGGTCGGGTCGAGTCGGGCCTAATATAAAGGAAACCAGACCCAAACCCGTTTAGTAGCTAGGTCTATCCTTGGACCCAGACTCGTACCCTTTAACAAATGGGTCGGGTCTTGGTCGGGTCGAAATGGGTTGGGTCCGGGTACCCCAATCGGGTCCACTGACCCATTTACAGCCCTATATGTGACCTTGTGAACAGTTTGGATGGCAAATAAATATCACAGTGGGCCCTAAGAAGTTTTCAATAGTTAGAGTTTAATCCCCACGACTACCTATGGTCTGGTCTACTTGCGCCTTGGATCTCCTCCTTTTTGGACTCATGCCCTAAAATGATCTATCAAAATGGACTAACGGGGTGGATAAAACATAAAGCTAAACACGAGCCAAGCTAGCTCAGTTAACTAGCTTGACTCGGTTCGAATAAGCTCAATTTGGCTCGAATCGAAGCTAGGTTTGAGCCAAGACACGCTATTTTTTTAGCTTGAAATAATTTTGAGCATCGTTCGAGCTTACACGAGCTCGGATCGAACTTGACTTGGTTCAATTCAGCCAATATATATATATATATATATATATATATATATATATATATATATATATATATATATATATATATATAGAGAGAGAGAGAGAGAGAGAGAGAGAGAGAGAGGAATGCTCACCTACGAACCATCTCTCACGAGAAGTGGTGAGAGATTTCTTAGGGCTCTCACACGTGATGTGTCCCTAAAATCTGAGCCGTCCATGTGATGCAGCACCCCGAAAAACGCCTGGGGCCCAACTTTCAACCTGGTTCACAAATCTAGTGGGCCATGACAAATGGAAACAGTTTCCTCCCTTGATTTGCCTCTCTTTCTTTTTTATGGCCCACCAAAGTTCTGGATCAGGTTAAAAGTTGGCCCCCAAGGTTTTTCGGGGTGCTGCATCACATGGACGGCTCAGATTTTAGGGACACATCACTTGTGATGAGCCCTAAGAAATCTCTCACGACTTCTCATGAGAGACGGTTCGTAGGTGAGCATTCTTCTCTCTCTCTCTCTCTCTCTCTCTCTATATATATATATATATATATATATATATATATATATATATATATATATATATATATATATATATATATATATACATCAATCGAATTTAAGCACCCTAATCCTTACCCTTTTAAAAAATAATTCATTCGAGCCCTCTCTTTTTGTTTTTTTGCCAAAGCCGATCCAAACTCGACTCTAAAGCTCGAACTTAAACTTGGCTCAAAGTCAGCTCAAGCTAGGCCAAGTTGCCAGCTGAACTGAGCCGAGCTCGCCAGTTAGGTTCGAGGATCGAGCCAAGCTTGCTAATTAGGCTTGAGGGCCGAGCCGAGATGAACTCAATTTGGGGTAAGCTATTGACCAGGCCAAACCGAGCCGAGCTGCGCCAAGGTCAACCCAGTTCAGATCGTGTGTATAGCTCTAATTAAACATACACATCATGGTACGACCCCACGGTGCCCCTAGCATAACGGTACATTTCTAACTAGGTACTGGTAGGGGTAGTACCCAATCCACACCCTATCCCATCATCATGGTGGGGCCCACGTGAAGCACCATTCGAATGGCAGACTGTGGTACTTATGTCAGCCGGATTTTTAGAGCGTCTAAGTTTTAGTAGGGCAACCGTGATGGACAGGTTGGATGTCATACACACTGTAGTGGCACATGGACCACATGGAGAATAAGCTAATTCTACATGACTCGTTGATGAACCGGCCTCCAATAATAATACAGACAACCCACAGTAATCTATGGTCTCCATTACATCTTTAGTATTAATAAAATGAGATGAACTAATTTTTAAGTGGCACCAAACGGTGCCTAAGAATCAGTGCCACGTCACATCTCCACCGAACAAGTGCCACGTGTCCCGGTTGATTTGGGCGGCTATCACGTGGACAGAAAACAGTCTAAGAATCACAGCGATTTAATAATCCTAGCCATCCAAAACATGAAATTAAGGTGAACGTGGACCATTGCACTTTTTTCCCCAAATCCTTTTAGCACGCGTTTTCCAATTACCAATACAACAAGAGCTTCCACTTGCTGAAAATTGTGATCTGTAGCCCAGTCATGAGTTGGGCCGTCAGATCAACGGTTCGGATTCCCCTAAAAGTGTTCAACATGTCAGTGCGGATGCTAGTGGATTGAAAGTCTCCAAGCATCCCATCCCTATCAAGAACTGGAAGTCCTCGGTCGCATGACGGCACTGTTCACCTGAATTTATACGATTAAGGACAAAACTACCCTCGAGGCTCTGTGGATATACAACGGCACTGTTCACCTGGATTATTTAAAAATGCAGGTCACTGATGAACGACTAGAACAGTGGTCCATTCTTTTTGCTTGATGTATTTATTGTATATCCACACCGTTCATCTGTTTTTTAAGCTCATTTTTTGTCATTTTCCTAAAAATGAAGTAGATAAAAATTTCATGTGGACCACACCACAGGAGACAATGGTCATTGAATGCCCACCATTAAAAACTTCCTAGGGTGACCATCCAACGTGTTGATAAGGTTAGATGTAAGGAAAAAACAAATATCAGCTTCAATCAAAAGTTTTGTGTCGTACAAAAGGTTTTTAATAGTTAATAACTACTGTTTCCTATGATGTGATGTGGTCCACATAATATTTGTATCTGCTTCATTTTTTAGAACATGTCCTATAATAAGCTGGAGAAACAGATAGACCAAGTGGATGTACAATACATACGCTAAGATGAGCCCTACCGTCAAGGTCACGCTCACCCGGGTCGCAGCCAAATTGAGCACTTGCAGCCGCGTGTATGAGTTCGTGTGAAGGGTTGCGTGTGGTACCAGCAAACTTCGATGGTGAATGGCGAAAAAAACCTTTGATACGCTTGTTGAAGTACGCACTTTCAGAGTTCCCGTATATCAAGAGCACACTGCAGAGCATCAAATAACTACCTATATTGGGAACAAATGTAAAAAAAAGGGCATATATTAAAAGCCATACATTCCCAACCTACGGTAATTATTATAGATTCGAGCTGAGTGGGACCCACGACCGTGATATGCGTTTAGAATCCAACTATGCATATGATTAGTGTTCGCAATTCTCACCTGCGTCCCAGAATCACCCCGGCCAAAAGGTTGGGTAGGACACGCTAGAGGTAGGCGGATTGCCTGGTTTGCTGACTTAGGTGGTTTGTTGACGTCACCAAGTTTTGTAGTCCCACCATTATGTAAGTGGAATATCCACACCGTCCATTCATTTTGCGAGATTATTATAGGGCATGTGTTCAGAAAATGAGGTAGATCTAAACTCAAGTGGACCACATCACATAAAACAGTGGGGACAATGACGCCCACTGTTGAAACCTTCCTAGGTCTCTCCTTGATGTTTATTTGCTATCCTCCCTGATATTTAAGGTCACATAGATGTAAACAAAAAGAAAACACAAATATTAGCTTGATCCAAAAGTCCTGTATTCTCAAAAAGTTTTCCCGCTGCTTTCTGTGGTGTTACTGGCACATCATGGTGCCCCTTCAACCCATGGGGCACATTGATGGTAAAAAGAGAAAAAGACATCTGTTTGCCAGAATCTGCGCTATTTATTGATCATTACTATGCGTTGTTATGGTCCTTAGAGGGCGCGTTTGTTTCAGACAATGCGGCAGTAATTACGGTACTCCAGCATAAATAACGTTGTACCCCACCTACAATGGGTCCCACTATTTCGATGGTTTGGATTTGTGGAAAACGTATACTCCCTACAACACAAATGAATGCCGAATTTCAAACTCTGTACAGAGATATGAACAGAGAAAACATAAAATATTGCAGGTGAACTTTCACACAAAAGCTTTCTTTTGAGCCACTGGTGTAACACATTTGAGCCGTGCAAAAGCTGGCCGCATCATAAGGATCATATCAAACGACGTCCATTCATTGGGTGGGCCGTACCTTTACATTGGGTCAAACCATCAGCCTATTCACAGATTTGGCCGGTGTACCTATGTGAGAGCATGCATCTTGGTTATTTAATCAGACCTGATATCCGAGCATGCATGCAAGTGTACCATGTTTATGATTTATCACAATTTAAGGAATTGGGCAAACCCACATGGGTCGTGGATTCGTGAGCATGTATGCCACGTGTAGTATGATGTGAGTTCACATAGCCACCCATTTAGGGATTTTTCTTGGATTTTTCTACGGGTCTCACCATGATGTATGTGTTGTATCCACACCGTCCAACCATTTGGAAAGTTAATTTTAGGGCATGAAATAAAGAATGAGACAAATTCAAAGCTCAAGTGGACCCCACCAAGCAAAACAGTGGAGCTTGATCTCCTACCATTAAAATCTTCTTGGGGCCACAAAAGTTTTTGATCAAGCTGATATTTGTGTTTTCCCTTCTTTCATGTCTGTGTGAACTTATAAAGGTTGGATCTCAAATAAACATCATGGTGGACCCTAGGAAGATTTCAACAGTTTTGTCACTGTCCCCACTGTTTTCTTTGGTAGGGTCCACTTGAAATTTGAATCCGTTCCATTCTTTAACACAAGCCCTAATATGACCTCTCCAAATGAATGGACGGTTTGAATACAACATGTACATCATGGTGGGGCCCACAGAAGTTGGTGACATCACTTCAGTAGCCAGATAGCTACTCAACATGTCAGTAGCTAATCTGCGTCCCCCGGAGACTCCGTGTGAAATAGATTATTTATGAGTCCGGATCCTCTGTTGAAAAGGAGCAGAGAAATCCTGCTCGTCACTACTTGATTGGTCCAGCTCAGCCTAACTGACACAGTTAGAATGATCTAGACCAATCAGAGCAGCAGCAACAAAGGTTCTCTACTCGTTTTCAAGAGAGGATCTGGATTCATTATTTATACCTAAAACCCCACTTAAATCTTGCAGCCAAAAATGCAGGTCACTGATGAAGGATGAGAACAGTGGTCCATTCTTTTTGCTCAATGTATTTATTTCCACCTGGTTCATCTGTTTTCTAAGCTCATTTTTTGTCATTTTCCCAAAAAATGAAGCAAACAAAAATTTCATGTGGACCACACCACAGAAAACAATGATTATTGAACGCCCACCATTAAAAACTTCCTATGGTGACCATCCAACCTGTTGATAAGGTTAGATGTAAGGAAAAAACAAATATCAGCTTCAATCAAAAGTTTTGTGTCCTACAAAAGGTTTTTAATAGTCAATAACTACTGTTTCCTATGGCGTGGTCCACATAATATTTGTATCTGCTTCATTTTTTAGAACATGTCCTACAATAAGCTGGAGAATCAGGTAGACCAAGTGGATGTACAATACATACGTTAAGATGAGCCCTACAGTCAAGGTCCCGCTCACCCATTGTTCGGCGTGGCAGCCAAATTGAGCACTTGCAGCCGCGTGTATGAATTCGTGTAAAGGGTTGCGTGTGGTAATAGCAAACTTCGATGGTGAATGGCGAAAAAAAGCTTTGATACGCTTGTAAAAGTACTTACTTTCAGAGTTCCTGTATATCAACAGTCACACTGCAGAGCATCAAATAACTACCCGATATTGGGAACAAATGTAAAAAGGGCATATATCAAAAGCCATACATTCACAACTTACACTAATTATTATAGATTCGAGCTGAGTGGGACCCACGACCCTGATAGGCGTTTAGAATCCAAATATGCATATGATTAGTGTGCGCAATTCTCACCTGCGTCCCAGAATCAACCCGGCCAAAAGGTCAGGTAGGACACGCCAGAGGTAGGCGGATTGCCTGGTTTGCTGACTTAGGTGGTTTGTTGACATCACCAAGTTTTGTAGTCCCACCATTATGTAAGTGGAATATCCACACCGTCCATTCATTTTGCGAGATTATGATAGGGCATGTGTTCAAAAAATGAGGTAGATCTAAGCTCAAGTGGACCACATCACATAAAGCAGTGAGACAATGACGCCCACTGTTGAAACCTTCCTAGGTCTCTCCCTGATGTTTATTTGCTATCCTACCTGATCTTTAAGGTCACATAGATGTGGACAAAGAGAAACACAAATATCAGCTTGATCCAAAAGTTCTGTAGTCTCAAGAAGTTTTCCCGCTGCTTTCTGTGGTGTCACTGGCACATCATGGTGGCTCCTTCAGCCCATGGGACACATTGATGGTAAAAAAAGAAAATAAACATCTGTTTGTCAGAATCTGCACTATATATTAATCATTACTTTGCGTTGTTATGGTCCTTAGAGAGCCCGTTTGTTTCAGAAAATGCGGCAGTAATTACGGTACTCGTTGTACCCCACCTACAATGGGTCCCACTACACTATTTCGATGGTTTGCATTTGTGGGAAACGTATGCTCCCTACAACACAAATGAATGCCAAATTTCAAACTCTATACAGAGACATGAACAGAGAAAACATAAAATATTGCATGTGAACTTTCACACAAAAGCTTTCTTTCAAGCCACTGCTGTAGCACATTTGAGCCGTGCAAAAGCTGGCCGCATCATAAGGATCATGTCAAACGACGTCCATTAATTGGGTGGGCCGCACCTTTACATTGGGTCAAACCATCAGCATATTCACAGATTTCGCCGGTGCACCTATGTGAGAGCATGCATGCTGGTTATTTAATCAGACCTGATAACCGAGCATGCATGCAAGTGTACCATGTTTATGATTTATCACAATTTAAGGAATTGGGCAAACCCACATGGGTCATAGATTTGTGAGCATGTATACCACGTGTATTATGATGTGAGTTCACATAGCCACCCATTTAGACGCCATATTGATGGATCATGGTTGAAAATCACATTATCTAGTGAATGCCTGGGCCTATTAATCCCAACCTGTTAACATCAACTTGAGTTGGGGGATTGTTTTTTTTTTTTTTTTTTTTTTTTTAAAACCTTGAGTGATTTATGATTTTTACCTGGTTATAAATACTAAAATTTATTTGACTGATGGCGACTTCAAATCAAACACACTTTTACCTTTGTGTTAACTCCACATTTAAATCAAACTAAAATCAAAGTAAAATGGTTAGAGAAAACTAAGAAAGTGAGGAAATTTGTGCTCATGCGTGAGAGTTGCTCGCAAAGGTACAAGCCCCAAAGTTTTTACCTCATAGAATTCAAAAAAAAAAAAAAAAAAAAAATTCATATCTAACAATTTAGATATTCACTTACGATGACCTTGAAAAAATGAGAGGAAGAGACATTTATGACAAGTGGAGGAAATTGAAAATCCATAATTGAATATCTCACTTTTCCAATGGACTTTAAAAGGGGCTCTTTTGCAGATTTCCAATTCAACTTCGAAATTAAATACGAAATTTTACAGCTGCCTAATATCACACATGGATTGGGTACCACATCACCCATCCTAACAAGGAACTGATAGGGACTCTGAGGGGCCACCGTGATGTATGGGTTTTATCCATAAAGTCCATCCATTTTCCGTATCATTTTTAAGGGATAAGCCCCAAAAGTAAGGCAGATCCAAGAATTTAGGGTACAAGCTTAAAAAATGAGGACACATTCAAAGCTCAAGGGGACCACACCACAGGAAGAAGCAGTGATGATGACACCAATTGTTGAAACCTTCCTAGGGCCCATTGTGATGGTTAATTGCCATCCAACCTGCTTATAAGGTCATATAGACCTAGATGATGGGAAAACACAAATATCAATTTGATTCAAAACTTCTGTGACCCCCCAAATTTTTTTCCACAATAGGTGTTTAATTCTCACTTTGTGGTCCACTTGAGCCTTGGAACTAGCTCATTTTCAAAATCATACCCTAAAATAATATGAAAAAATGCACGGCCAGTGTGGACAAAACCTATGTATCACGATGGCCCCTCAAAGTCCCTATCTGTTCCTAGTTAGGGACAGGTGGGGTAATACCCAATCCGTGTCCCCTAATATCATATAGAATGAAAAATCTTAGGCTCCCATTTATAACTTAAAAAGTGACAGGAAGAGAAGATTATGATAGTTGGAGAAAATTGAAAATTTATAATTTACACCCTACCTTTTTCTCCTTACAAGGAGTTTTGCATATTTTCAATCCAACTCAGATATTAGATACAGAAGTTTAGAGCCGCCGAATGTCATTTGGATTGAAAATTTTGGACTTCCATTTATAATTGCCCAAATTCCACACTGTCAAATAACCAAACAATTTACATCACCGCTAGGATATCTCACACGCTTGCCAATTTGTTGTATGAGCGATGATTAATCCCTCTTTGTACAAATCACTTCAGGCTTGTTTGGAATGTGGGATTAGATGGTATGGAATTGGATTTTGTCCCATGCAAATTCCAGCCAGCAGGTGTAAATAAAATCTAGTTTGTTGGTTATAATTTTATGGTCCACCTAAAGAAAATTCTACTTAATATAGTAATTTTTTTTTCAAAACTATAATTTAATTTAATGTGAAATTGGACAATCAAAATACCTATGATATTTCGAAAACAAGACCTTTACTCTAATACCATGACAAATAACAACTAGCTTTCAAAGCTATTAGACAATGGCGTATCAGTATATATCAAGGGATTAACATAAACCAGCCAACATTTCTTGTTTCATTCGAAGTTCGAACCACTGAGGAGAATCCCGTCGTTTTCCCATCGTCAATCAAATGGATAAAATAGAGGAAGGCTCATTATCTAAAATGACCAAAAAAACCCTCACTTTTTAAAAAGCAGCACCTTTTCTATTCCCCCATACTCGTGCCTTTTTTCGCATTGCTTTGGCATTTGTCAATGCCCGACGCAGAAATCCATCGCTCTCGTCATCTGCCATGGTAGAGAATTCCAAAACAACGGTCCACGCCAAAAAATAATCCGAACAAGGAAATGCTAAAATACGCTTCTTGGTAAAATACGCACACCCTTTCCTGTTCATCGTATAAAGCCCGACATTTTGGACTGATGATTATGTCACGTACGTGGAATCAGCACATCAATCGACGTCCGCGCAGCTGCGTACTGCGCACCCCTGCGCATGGTGAAGGCAGCCAGTGAATTATTTATATATAGGTGGCAGAAGGAGAGCGCGGTTTCAGATTTTCAGAACAGACGGCGAGTGCTCATTACACCACGAAGAGACCCCACTTTGAAGATGCTCTGAATAATCTCGGCCGATTTCCGATACTGCGATTTCCGAGGATTTTGGGGATTTTTCTTGGATTGCTATCGGAAATCTGGTTTTTTTGGTCGTTGATCTGCGGGACTGCAGGAATTTCGTGATTCTTTTGGCGATTCTGGAGAAGCTGTGTGAATCGCATTGCAGGAGATTGATTTTCGCAGGTTTTGGAAGTCGGATCGATTTGGATTGCTGCTGATCCAGAAGATTTTGAGGGATTTGTTGCTGTTGCGGCTTCTGTTGTTGTTGTTGTTGTTGTGTTTGAGGTTGAAAGACGAAGCGTAGGGTTTTAGATCTTTCATTCTTTTTGAGAATCTCAGAGAATTGCAATTTGGAGGATTCAAGTGTTTTGGATAAGCGATTTGATGATTTACAGTGTCTGCATTTGTTTCCTGTGAGTTTTTGTCCCCTTCGCAATCTTTCGAGATGGTTACGGGAACGCTATTCCATTGCCGGAAGAATTCATGGCCTCCGGAGGAGTATGTTAGCAAGTCGACGTTGCAGTTGGTGAGAATTCCCTTCTTGGAGTTATCTTAGATTCTGTTGTAAGATGTTTTATTAGTAATATATTATTTTTGTATTAGGTCTTGAATGTTGATATGTTTCAACATCGTTTCCATGATTTTCAGTCTGGCTTGGATTTGGAAATGAGTGGGGTCATTTATTTGTTAGTTTGGTTCTGGACTTGAATCTGTTGATGCTGGTTCCTTCTTGCAAGCAACTTAGTTTTCTTCACTATCATTCTGACTTTGTGGTGTCTCTCATCTGCAGTTTCTTTGGATTTCAAGTAGGGGTGTTAACTTGTAATTGAATTCAGCCTCCATGAATCTCTAAGTCCAAGCCCGAGCTTTAAGTTTGAGAAATTTTATGGCATCTGCCAGCGCAATGATTGGAAAAAAATATTTGTAGAACTTGCCAACCCGGCACACTAGGAAATCTGGGCCATTCATAACATGGGGCCCACTGTGAACATGCACTTGCCATGATTTAGGCCGGTCTGATCATCAACTGGGCCAGAGGTGTATGAGGAAAGTAGATGGCTAGAAAAACGTCCCATGTTCAATAATCAACATGAACATAAACCCTCCACATGTGGTCCACCTGATGAGAGGACCAGTTTTATTTTGGGTCAGGGTGGGCCACCTAATAGTGTGGCTTAGTTCTTGCACGAGTGCGATGTTGGCATGCTTGCCACGAATCGTCTCTTCTATCCTTTCTGGCCTGAATTGCCATAGTATTTCTCTTTAAAAATTTCAACCCAGACCCCAACCCAAAATCACTAAGAATAAAAACAACAAATGAAGAAAATGCAGTCCAAATTGATCCGTAAGAAGAAATCACATTGTAGCTCAAAATTTCAAATCTTCTAAAAATTCATCGAGGCTTTTTCAAGTTCTAGTCTTTTGATCGATTGGCTTATTCAAGTTTATTGCATGCTCAATCGTGTTTTCAGGGTTGGAACATATGAAAATATACCAAACTAGCCCTCTGATTGGATGCAAGTCCAAATTGATTCTACTGAGGAAGTTTTTCAGGTGTCTGATTGAGGTTATAACCAATGGTTCTTACCAGTTGAGGTGGCTAAAGTAATTCTTTAGAATCTATTGTTTCCAAGTATTTGTTGACTAATTTAAGCCCTTTATTTCCTTTTGTTCTCGTCCTCACATTTCTATCCTAAAATGGTGGATTTTGTTACTGGAAGGCTGGATTAATATGATATGACAGAAGTTATACTTCATTTTTCTTTGTGATCGTTGAGGTTGGGAGATGTAGAAAACCATCAATTATGTTTGAACCCGTGCAGTTTTCACTTTTAGAAACTGCTAAACTGAAACTGGAGCAGGGTAGAAGAGAAGGCCTATTTAGAAACGAAGTTCCAATTTAAAGTTGCATTAAATTCTTCAGCTATAGTATAGACGTATGAGTTGATATTCAATCTGTGATTTACACATGCGTTAATTTAATGTGCGTTCTTGGTCCTTGATCTGATAAATCAGTAGATATATTGTCTGCATTCCTGGAATGATGCTTGTTTTCTAATATTGGATTTATCTCTGATTTCTGTTGGTCATGATGAAATGAATATTACGCATTCCCATACTTGTTTCGGGCCAAAAGTGTTTCCATCAGTAAATGGGTGGTGTGTGACTTTCATTTTGTGAACTTTGAAGTTACGAGTGTGGTTTTGAAGGGTTTAAAAGTATTTCTTGCACATCACATCTACTGATATCTTTTGGGCTATGTGCTTGTAGCTGGAGTTTGATAGTGCTGCTCCACCAAAACAGGCATGGAGGAGGAGACTGAACAGCCATGCTAATAGACTAAAAGAATTTAGTGTAACATTTATGGAGGCATTGCAGATGGTAAAGGACCTCTCTGCTTTATAACTTCATTTAAGTGATGCAGATAACATTGCGAACTGCACATTTTTATGCATATTATGGACTTCTCTCAGTTATTGAGTGGCCTATAATCTGTAATCAGGTTGGTCTTGGCGTTCGTCTGTGGTCATATGTTAGGGAAGAAGCTTCTCACGGAAGGGTATTTGTCTCACTCCTTACTTATTTTGCTAATCATCCTGCAGACTTGTACTCTTTTTTCTTTTTCTTTTTTTTGGGTGGGGTTTTGTAGATGTGGTATGGTTGGATACAATATTAGTGATATGATATTTGAACCTTGTCGATCTTTTAAAATAATGCTGCAATTTACTGTTCGCAGAAAGCACCTATTGATCCATTTACTCGTGAAAGATGTAAGCCCTCGGCTTCCCAAGGTGTCCCACTTGGAGGGATGGGGTATGTAGTGGGTGAATTGTGGCACTCTAATGCTTCCAGATTTCAATTTGATTTTCCACTTGATGCACATTTTTGTACCCATGTTGCAGAAGTGGTAGCATATCGAGAGGTTTCAGAGGAGAATTCAGGCACTGGCAAATTATTCCTGGTTTATGTGAAGCATCTCCTGTTATGGCCAATCAGTTCTCTGTAAGTCTCTGCTCTTCATTTGACTCACTTTCACCATCTAGGTTGTGCTCCCTGTTCTAACATGGTCATCAATTTTATGCCTTCGGTGTATTTATATATGTATTTAATTATGCGTGCGTGAATGCATGCCCATTCTGGTTGAACACGTGTACTTATTGGACTTGAAACTCACATGGTGCATAACATTTAGGATTTTGACACCACAGAAAAAATGCAAAACATAAAATATATATTACAACCATCATGTCAAGTTATGTCTCTCAAAAAAAAAAAAAAAACTCTCAAGTTCAGTATTCATCTGAGATTCTGAGGTCTCTATTGCTGTTGATATTGGTCATGGATTTTATTTATGCAATTAAGCTGTATTGGATGGTTGTATAGCTCCTTACCTACTCGTCAAGGTATCTGTACCGCTCTTAGTTGTGATAATATGAAAATGTTTGTCCCCTTATAAATGTCTGATCTGATTCTTATCCCACAATACTGCAGGTTTTCATATCTCGAGATGGAGGAAACAAAAAGTACTCATCAGTTTTAGCCCCTGGACAACATGAAGGGTTCGGGTAAGAGGGATTCTTAGTGCAAAAACTTTACATCATTTGAAAATAGTGTTGCATGGTTTTTATTTTTTAGTAATAGTTTAAACAAGGACTACAACGTTGCTTGAAGTTATGTCTTATCCATTACCATGGGCGTATGGTTGAGAATTAGGGATTTTCAGAACAGTAAGGCAGAAGAGCCTCGCCAATCGAAATGGTTTTGTCTGCCTGGAAGAAGGCTTGCAGCAGAGCCTGAAAAATTGATTGACTCAATGGGGGCCCGAGTCCATAAAAATTCGTGTTAATTCATTTTTGACATCACATCAACTCATTTTTCATACCACATCAATTTAGTTCTGATATCACATTCAAGTACTTGACCAAACTGATGTCTTCATTCGTGTAGGGATTGGTTGTACACAGTTTTTTCTTTGTAAACATGACGACAATTTCGATTCCCCTTTTCTAAAAGATAACTAGATGACTAATTTTTTTTTGTCTACTGACTCTTTCTTTCACTATCAATGAGAATGCCAGTAGGTGTCTCATTGAGTTATAGATTTTGTAAGGTTCATTGAATGATATAACTGCCTTTCTCACTTGACGCCCAATTGCCACTTTCATTCTACACATTGCAAGCAAACAGTTTCTATTGTCATGGTGTGCTCTTTTTCTTTTTCTTTTTTTCTTATTTATTTATTTTCATTTGAGAAATCACTTTCATTGTGCCCCTTGTCACTCTTGTTGCCTGCATCACATTTCTTTGCCTCACGAAACATATAAATCAAGAATTGTCCAAATGGATGTTGCTTTTCTTTTCTTTTCTTTGTTTCCTTTGCATCAGTTGAGGTTTTGCTCTTTAATTTTACACTGAAACCATTGACATGTCTTTTCTTGTAAGCGGAAGCTAAAACCAACATGAGATGGGTTATGGTCAAGTTCATCATGTTTTATGCTATGTTTGAAGGGATGCAGGATTCCTTATCTCACTATTGCATCTGGAGTTCATTTGTTCTGGTAAATGTATGCATGCTCAAGAAGCTAGTGGGTTCTCTGTGTCTCAGATTTTCTTTTTCTTTTTTCTCTTTCAGAAAATCAGGTGATCAGGGTATATCATCGTGGAACTGGAATTTGAGTGGTCAACATTCCACATATCATGCCTTGTTTCCAAGGGCTTGGACAATCTATGATGGTATTTGTACTAAATATGATTCCTCCACATTATTTTCTTATCACCTTCTTTTGTTAACTGAATATTTTTTATCCCCTGAAATTATATATTTCTAAAATAATTGGTCTCTTATCTCCAGGTGAACCAGACCCAGAGCTGAAGATTTCATGTCGCCAAATATCACCGTTCATACCGCATAATTATCGAGAGAGCAGTCTTCCTACTTCTGTCTTTGTTTACACAGTATGTATATTCAAACTGCCTCCAATATGGGATTCAGATGAACTTAGTGATCCACTAAGTGATGATTCTCTTGGGACACATTTATATACTTTTTGTTTCAAAGATACTCTCTGAAGAGAACAAAAGTTAAAAACCTTATCAATAGGACAATGAGTTGCATCAGCATGCTAACATAATAATAATCATCATCATCTAAGCCTTATCCCGACTAATTGGAGTTGGCTTATTAACATACTGAATTCTTCTGAATAGCGTGCTAAAAATGGCGTCTATTTTAGAAAGTAAGACATCGTTATCACATGGTTATGTAGAGTAGTTGCAATTTTGTTAAAAAGCTTCAGGAAGATCAAATTCGAAGTAAGAAAATGTGCTTGTCCTAATAAATTTGATTTGGTTTTCCAAAAGATTGAAGCACTAGAATTATAGGGAAAATGTGTAGCAAATGTTGGGAAGTGAAGGGGGTTAGATGAGATGGTAGAGACTGTGTATTGTATTGTGTGTGAGTGATCCAGGTTTCAAGCCTCGGTAGTGTTAGTGTTTTTTTTCCTTCTTTTTTCTTTCTTTTGAACGGTGAATACACGCACACTTTTACACCCACACACACACCACATGGGTTTTCGAAGCCATGACCTCAAACACAGTGTCTACCACTGAGCCATGAATAGAGACCCCCTGGTAGTGTTAATGTTACCTTTCAAAAAAAGAAGAGATTCATTTTTCTTCCTCACTTCCCAGTTTCAACCATTGATGAATTTCAATTTCTTTGATACACCACAAGCTGATTAGCCTAATTTGTGGAAAATGGAGTAACGTATTTAAAAATTTCATTGCATGCTAATTGGCACCTTACTTATTTCTATTGTAGTTAGTGAACACTGGAAAAGAGAGGGCAAAAGTCAGCCTGCTCTTCACCTGGGCAGTAAGTAATCTTCACACTATGAAATCTTGTGTCTTTCTGGTGTCTGTTATATATAAACACATCACAAGCCTATACATTTTATGATATCCTTCATTTTTCTTGGTATGCACAGAATTCAATTGGAGGAACCTCACACCTATCAGGAGGTCACGTGAACGAGCCATTCTTGTAAGTACGTGTGCTATATGTTTTTAAGTCACTGATTATATGGCAAGCTTTGTATTTGACATGCTTTATTGTTCCTTTCTTTGTGCAGAGCGGAAGGTGGAGTTTCCGGTGTCCTCCTACATCACAAGCAAGTTGTTAACCCTTGATTGCTCTAGTATTACGGTTGGTTAGCAGATTTCCCTTAGGTCATTTATTGTGATCCTGTCTCGTGCCCATCCCCCTACACGTCATCCGTACCATATTTTCTCCTTCTAACTAGAGAGATTTGTTCGTAATTCCTGGACTTCCCCTTTTTTCAAAATGTAGGCTAGATTTTAAATTATTCTACGGGTTTCTGCATCCCCTTGTTCTGCATTATCATTTCCATCAGTTCTTCTATCAATAATTCTGCAATGTCTTTGTTTATATGTTATGGAGAAGGAAAATTTCTGATTACTGTAACAATATTGCAGGACTGCAAAAGGCAACCCTCCTGTTACTTTTGCTATTGCTGCATGCGAAACTCAAAACGTCAATGTGACTGTTTTGCCATGCTTTGGGCTGTCTGAAGAAACTCACATCACAGCTAAGGATATGTGGGGCAAAATGGCGCAGGTAATGCTTTGTTAGTTGTTGGTCAATTCTGTGTTTGATGGCTGTATCTTCTTTGTACTTATAGCGCAGAACCCATCTAGCTCATCAGAGGGAGGGAGGGAGGGAGGAGGGAGTTCATATGAACCTGCTTTCTGTGCCTTGGGCATTATAACTAACTGATACCCTGTTTATATCCCTAGGATGGGCATTTTGATAGAGAACATTTCAGTGCTGGACCTAGTATTCCATCATCACCTGGAGATACACTTTGTGCAGCGGTATCGGCTTCTGCCTGGGTCGAGCCTCATGGAAAGTGCACTGTTGCATTTGCTTTAGCATGGTCTTCTCCAAAAATAAAATTTCAGAAGGGAAATGCATACCACAGGTGAGATGATGTACTGCATGTCTATATATTTATATCTGCAATAGCACATCTGCCATCTTCTGGCCTTATTTTACTTTTTATCTTCTTATGCCTTTCATTCTATTAATATTAACACAATTCATACCTCCAACAAAATAAAAGATGGACATATGTTACAGATAGGTGCTTTTGAAATATTTGAGCTAATGTAGAGATGGTTTTTTTTTTTTTTTTTATAATTATTGGCAAACCATATTAATTTGTAAATGAAGACTGCATTACTGCCATTTGTTCTTGGAAGTCTTTGTCGATGAGCTTTCTCTGAGCATTTTCTTTCTTCTTTTTTTCTTTTTCATGCAGGAGATACACACAGTTCTATGGCACTTCCGAAAGATCAGCAGTTGACTTGGTACATGATGCTTTGATGAGTATGTATCTTACTGGCTTGTCTTTGAACCTTTCTTGCAATTTCTGATCATACTGGAAATTTTAAGCCATTTAAATGCGGATCAGCTGAAAGTTAATACAATAGTAGCATTATTTTCCCATGCTTGTTTCTAGCATTAAATTTGAATAAAGCAAGATCTGATGTTGTTTCAAAATCCTTGTCAGATTATAAGTGGTGGGAGGAAGAGATTGAGAAATGGCAAGCCCCTATCCTCAGAGATGAAAGGCTTCCAGAATGGTAATTGCCGCACATCTGAGCCCAAGTTTTATGCTTTTGTAGGCCTGAACATGGCACTTGTTTCTTTAGTTAAACATGTGTATTTCTTCTCTACTTATCAAGATAGAGAGGGAGGGGAGTTGGAGCAGGATGAGGGATGGTAGAGAGGGAGGGGAGTAGGAGGAGGATGAGGGCTGGAGGGACATAGAGGAGGAGGAACAGGAGGAGAGGAGGAGAAGGCAGAGGATTTAGTTTAGAAAATTAGTAGCTTTTTTTTTTACCTCTCAAAAAAATTTAGTAGCTTTTTTTGCTTAGATTGATGTGTCAAAAGACCACGGTCACTATGTAAGTTCAGAAGCCACTCATATGGTGCATTTGAAAGCTAAAATTGTCTATTTGATGGTTTCAGGTACAAATTCACTTTGTTCAATGAGCTCTACTTTTTGGTTGCTGGAGGAACAGTTTGGACAGGTATGCACCTGTGCTTGTTTGCTAATCTTAGAAGATCACGCATGCATTTTTTAAGATTGCATCTCATACTTCATCAGATTGTTTGATCTATTAGCAATGCTATTGAGTATTAAAAATTACAAGATTGCTATGTGTTTGCGTTTGGTTGCAAACGCACCAAATATTATGAAGTATCATGAAATTTTGCACCAAATTAGACTGATCAATCGTGAAATATCATTAAAAAAAATCATGATATTTGCTGCAACCAAATGCACCCTTGCGTAAATACTAGAATGAGTCGTTCAAAATCAGACTCATCATAATCTTCCATTTCTGCTTCTTACTTTCCAGCTTAGGTACTATCTGCAGTTGAACATTATGGTTGCTTGGTAGTTGTATTTTTGTGGATCTTCACCACTTTGGTTCTGTGAAAGTGTCTTTTGTGGTCTGTAGTTAGCATTTTACAGATGATTTCATGATCATTTCAACTTTCCTGATGCAGATGGCGAATCTCCCACCATAGATGACAATTCGAGCTTCGGTGGCAGTCACCACAAATCTACAAAAACTGCTAATGGTGATGTGAGAACAACTGCAGCCACAGTAAATGACAAGCTGCGTTTAGTTGTAGAGCATACCAGTTCCAGTGATGGATTAACTGATGATGATGAAAAATTGGTTCCGAGTTTATCTCAGGGGAAGAGAAATGGCTTCACAAATTCACTCGATGATGGTGAGAATGTTGGGAAGTTTCTCTACTTGGAGGGAGTAGAGTACATCATGTGGAATACGTATGATGTACATTTCTATGCATCTTTCGCTCTTCTGGCATTATTCCCCAAAATAGAGCTGAGCATCCAACGTGACTTTGCAAAGGCTGTCTTATTTGAGGATACAAGAAAAGTCAAGTTTCTGGCTGATGGGAACTCAGGAATCCGTAAAGTTAAAGGAGCTGTTCCTCATGATCTGGGGACACATGATCCTTGGCTTG
The DNA here is from genome assembly GCA_003013855.2 of Liriodendron chinense. NCBI lineage: Eukaryota > Viridiplantae > Streptophyta > Magnoliopsida > Magnoliales > Magnoliaceae > Liriodendron > Liriodendron chinense. The sequence continues at coordinate 3,035,681 of PVNU02001268.1, read as the reverse complement.
AAATGAATGCATACAATATACACGACACAAGTAAATGGAAGGATCTCAACCCAAAGTTCGTGCTTCAGGTGTATAGGGATTTTGCAGCGACAGGGGATATGTCCTTCGGAATGGATGTGTGGCCAGCGGTTCGTGCTGCCATCGAGTATATGGAACAGTTTGACCGAGACGGTGATGGTCTAACTGAGAACGATGGATTCCCAGATCAGACATACGATGCTTGGACCGTGCATGGCATCAGCGCTTACTGTGGATGCCTGTGGCTTTCTGCTCTACAAGCTGCAGCTACCATGGCAAGTCGTCTTGGGGACAAAGCTTTTGAGGAGAAGTGTAGGAGCAAGTTTCAGAAGGCCAAACCAAGTTTTGAAGCAAAACTGTGGAATGGCTCATATTTTAACTATGACAGCGGGGCTAGTAGCACCAGTAGGTCTATACAAGCAGATCAATTGGCTGGACAGTGGTATGCAGCTTCCTCTGGCTTGCCTCCCCTATTTGATGAGAGCAAAATCAGGAGTGCCCTCCAGAAAGTATTTGAGTTCAATGTAATGAAAGTGAAAGGAGGGCGTATGGGCGCTGTCAATGGTATGAACCCTAATGGTAAGGTGGATGATTCGTGCATGCAGTCGCGAGAAATATGGACCGGTGTAACCTACAGCGTGGCATCCACCATGCTTCTTTCTGGGATGGAGCACCAGGGGTTTACTACTGCAGAAGGTATTTTCATCTCCGGATGGTCAGAAGAGGGATTCGGGTAAGTTCTTGCCCTATAAGAGTTATGTCTCTACCTCACATTACCAATGTTCAAAAAACTTGTCAGTAGGCTCAGAAGTTGGTCTGGTTGACTCATTGAGTCCAAACTATCAGCAGAGCCAATCGTTGCATTTGCCAGTTTTGTCAGAAATCCAGTAGGTTTCTCATTGACCCGGCTGGGTCAAATGTAGAGGTTTTAAGACCGATTTCTGAGTTGAGACCTGGTTTTTGAAACATATCAGTGCATGACAGCAGGGAGTGCGGACTTCAGGTTTCTATATGCTGGGACTGACCCTCTCCTACATTGCTATGGCAATGTGAAAAGTTGTCTACTGATATTGTTTTGGGACTTCCATGCATAATGTACCTGTGGCACTTGCGCGGCCGATTGGTGCTATCAAACTTTTATGCTCCTCTATGGATGTGCCTAGCCCAAAATTTTGAATCAGAATGACAATCATAACCACCCAACCATTGTAGTTTTAGCCGATGATTGTTAATTGCTCCTTTTTTTTTTCTTTTTTTCTTTTTATAACCATCCATTTGAAGGCCACTAAGAGAATGAATAGGCCCACCGATTGGTGCAATTTTTGGGGAATCATCCATGATTTGGCCCATCAACTGTTGGGTTCTGGTAGATGATAGCAGGTCCCAGACTCCCACATGTATCAGGATGGTAAGATCCACCATCTGGATAGTCTTGGAGGAGTCTGTTGAGTCACATGTAGTTAATTGTACTTCCCTATGTGCACATGGGTATGGGTCCAGACTGTGAGATAAGCTGCCCCTTGGATTAGCCCACTCACACCCCCACACCCACCCACTTACTCACACCACTATGGGTAGTTGAACCCATGACATCGCGTTGATACTCTTGTGAGTCTACCACTGAGGCATGCGTAAGTGCCCTAGTTCAAAGCTTGCTTGCTTCTTCTTCTTCTTCTTCTTCTTCTTCTTTCCTAAATCTGGTCCACCTGCTTTTGAATGGTCAAGAAATTCAGAGCCACCCCAAAAACTTAGATGGAATGGTTAAAAACACCGAAGTACTGCAAATTTTAGTTCGGCAAATTCATGAGGTGCTCCACTTGGTCTGCTACAAGGATGGCGTATTTGTCATTCTTATAACCGTATTATTCTACTTCTTGGCCCATGCAGATATAAAATAGAAAATTATATCTACAGATAAATATTAATGGATTAAATACCATTGGGATTGGGGAGTGATGGAAATGAAGCTTGTCCTTACAAAGAAGAGAGACCAGTCTGCAACTTGTCTTTCAGTGGGCCAACCGATAAAAAGCATGTTCTTCTTGTGGGTCCGGCTTGGATTAGACATGGCTGGACATTGTTCTTATTCAGTAGCTCTTTGCTACCTGGATTCTTGGAATTAAGTGATCCTCTTGTTTTGTAGGTATTGGTTCCAGACACCCGAAGGATGGACGATGGATGGCCACTACCGATCCCTGCTTTATATGCGGCCTCTTGCGATCTGGGCCATGCAGTGGGCCTTGTCTCCACCCAAGGCGATTGTAGACGCCCCGAAAATGAATATCATGGACAGAACCAACTACAACTCGCCCTTCAACTCGAAAACAAATGAGTCTGGTGTGAAGAAGATCAGGACTAAGAGCAGGTGTTTCGGAAACTACGTCTTTCATTGCGACTGCTGATTCACAAAAAAGGAGAGTTGAAATCTTGTAGATTTTAGTGAAATGAAATCTTTTGTTCCCAGAACCCTCCTGCTAGAGGAAGAAAATGCTGGATGGGTCTGATTTTTTTTTTTTTTTTTTTTTTTTTTTTTTTTTTTTATATCCCTTTTCCCACTAGGAGCAGCTAAACGTGGGAACAGCTAATCTTTCATGAACCAGTGGTAAAAAAAGGCTGCCACACTCTTTGATTTCTTAACATAGGAAGGGAAGAAATACTTGGATGTGTGGGCCCCAATGCCTATGTAAACCAATCAAAGTGCGTGCGGCCAACCTCCCACGCGTGTGGATTTAGCATTCGTTGCGGCAATAAAGATGATAACTTAGAAGATTACAACCGTAACATGTATGAGTTGTAACTGTAACATGTATGAGCTTGTATATTCATATTTCGTTATTTCATCTTATAATCTTGGTGCTTCCTTGCATATAAAACTTTCTGGTGAGTTTATCAGGCTAATATTTTTTGTGTTTTCAGTTCATCCCGATAGGAATGACCTTATGAATGGTATGGATGGCATATAAACATCGTGGTGGACCCTAGGGAGGTTTCAACGGTAGGCATTTCCCTGCCCACTATTTCCTGTCATGCAGCCCACTTTTGAGTTTTGGATATGCCTCATTTTTTGTACCATGTCCTTAAATGATAGGGGATGATAATCCATTAGTGGAGTTTGTACATGTGGGGTCCACTGGCTTTCCTGACCATTGGATGGCATATAAACATGGTGGTGCCTCCAGGGAGGTTTCGACTGTAGGCATTTCCCTACCCACTATTTCCTGCATGCCTATTTTTTGGTCTCACGTCCTAAAATGATTTGGGATGATAATCCATTGGTCCAGCTTATAATGTGGGCCCACTGGTCCTGCTTTCCTGACCATTGATCCAGATTATAATGTGGGCCCCGTTGTCCTGAAATTATTCCACATTATAAGATTGTCCCAAATTTGGTATCTGAAATTGGTGCAAACAATTGAATGGCTTGTCTGGGAGTGGATTAGGTGAGACCAAGGTGGCTGCGACCCCTGACGGTGGGGCTCACAGTGATGTATGTATCTTAAATTCACACCATCCAACCATTTTGAAAGATCATTTTAGGTTCTGATACCAAAAACGAAGCTGACTCAAATCTTAGGTGGACCACACCATAGAAACAGTCGTGATGGAATCTCTACCATTGAAAACTTCATGGATTTCAGCAGAATGTTTATTTGCCATTATTTTCCATCCAACCTGTTGATAAGGTCACAAACATCTAGATGAAGAGACCACATAAATATCATCTTGATCCAAAGCTTTTGTGGCCCACAGGAAGTTTTTAATGGTCAATCAACACTGTTTCCTGTACTATGGCCCATCTGGGATTTAGAACTGATTCATTTTTTGGATCATACCCTAAAATGAACTTTCAATACGGATGGACGGCATGGATGTAGTCACATACATCACAGTGGCCCCACAGTGAGGGGTCCCACCCACCTCGGTGGATCCGGGGTCTCAGCTAATCCGCTCCCGGCTTGGTCTTATATCATCATAGAATTTCAACGATGAGTCCATAAGATCAATGGTCTGTATTTCATTGACCATGTACGCATGCTTGTAAAATTCCAACAGAGTCCGTTTATCTGGATATTCTCTAACATAAAACTATGCTTCAATTGCCCGGACCTCTTAAACTCATAAGTGATCCATACCATCTAATCGCAGAACTGGGATGAAAGATGAAGGGTACCGATTGGGTCACTGGGTTTTGTGGGGCCGCATTGATCTATACCATCCAGAAGTGAGGTGCACTAGATGAATGGAATGGGTGGCACATTATCACCGTGGCGGGCCCCATGCGAAGCTAATGGTGGGCGTCCCCATCCCAAATTTGGCTTACCTGTCGAGGTTTTGAAAATATCTTGATATTTTTATGAAAAATTAATGAAACAATAACATCATGATAATCATGTGATGTTTTCAAAATCTTGGCAATTTTCAATTTTTTTTCATGCAATCACTTTGTTTTGTTTTTTAAAGGTAGGAGAGCCATGCGAATAATAAATGTATCTACGCTACTAATCCAACATACAAGTGACACTCTAATGACATCCATAATAATTCAATTATCGATTGCATCATTAAAATCACACAATCATACCAATAAAACGATCCAAACTATCCAAACGTTGGCAATGTAATGGATGGTTATAGAACATTAGCAAGCCATGTTGTCTAAGATCCTTATGTTTGTGGCCCATTTGAGGCTCGAAATTTCCTCATTTAATGTGGAAGTATATATTTTAGTGAGCTTGTTATAATGATCCTATCGAATGTCACATATGTACACTAATTTGGAATATTAAATCTTATTTACTCAATCAAAATGAGGTTTTGTATGAATATATTACAAAATTTAAATGCATTCAAATTACACCTGTTAGACACAAGAAGGATTCTATTTTACATGAATTTCATAGGTAATTATGATTTGGATTTCAATTCACAGCATGCCAAAACAACCCTTGATTGGAAGGGGAAAATGTTTGTTAGCTTCGGGTGCTATACATAATAGATATATCTAATATTAAAATCATTTGTTAAACTATAGTTAAATATTTTAAAATTCTACTTTCAATGAGATTTTTCCAATAATATACCAATAAAGATGCTGAGAATAAAAATCTCTCAAGAGTTTCCCATCAGGAGAAATTGCAAGTGGTAGATTTGTCACCATGCAGTTGTTTGGATTCATGCAAAATTGTTATAACCCACGGGTAAAAGAGCAAAATGAGTACAACATGTAAAACAAATACAACTGTTGTTTAGGGCCAGGTGGACCATACCTACTCGAAGGGCCAAATGAAAGATACATGCTAAAAAAAAATTGTACAACGCATGAAAGGAATATGATGTTTGGTGCACATGCATTGCATTTTGCACCATATCTGCCGCATATTCCACCATCAATTTTCAAACTGCTCCCTCCCTTATCATCTACCAGTTCCTGTCTTTAGGGGCCCTACCATGCTGTATGTGTTATATCCACATTGCCCATCTATTTTTCAAGAACGTTTTAGGACTTGAGCCAAAAAAGGAGGCAAATCCAAACCTCAAGTGGACCACACCACATGAAGTAGTAGGGGTTGAATGCTTACCATTGAAAATGTCTTGGGGCATACAAAATTTTTGTATCAAGCTGATTTGTGTTTTCCCTTCAGTCAGGTTATGGTGGGCCATAGGAAGGTTTCAACAGTGAGTGGGCGTCATTGTCCCCGCTACTTTCTTAGTGTGGTCCATTTGAGATATGGATCTGAATCGTTTTTGGGTTTATGCCTCGAAATGATATGGTCAAATGGATGGACATTGTGGATATAACATTATTAACTTTGCCACCTCCACAAGCATGGAGGTCACTGGTGTGCCGTACACCCAGCAATCCACTTCCAGGTAGTGATCCCTCTAGTAAGTGTTGTGAGCCCCACCATGATGCATGTGTTTTATCCATGCTGTCCATCCATTTTTCCAGCTCATTTTAGGGCATGAGCCCAAAAATAGTCCTTTCCTTTTTACAAACATCGGGTAGGTCAAGCAACCACATTCCCATCACACTGGGGCAGTTCATATTCCTGAGACCTGGTGCGGTGAGCCCACTTGATGAAGGGCTCTGTCTCTAGCTTTAAACCGGATTACGTGAGACCCAGGATCCACCAAGGTGGGTGTGACCCTGACTGTGGGGATCACAGTGATGTATGTGCCTTAAATCCACACCGTCCAACCATTTTGAAGGCTCATTTTAGGGCATGATCCAAAAAAATGAAGCAATTCCAAATCCAGATGGACAATAGTACAGGAAACAGTAGCAATTGACCATTAAAAACTTCTTCCGGGCCACAAAAGCTTTGGATCAAGATGATATTTGTGTGTTCTCTTTGTCGAGGTGTTTGTGACCTTATCAACAGGTTGGATGGATAATAAACATTCCAGTGGAATCCATGAAGCTTTTAATGGTGAGGACTCAATCACAACTGTTTCTTGTGGCGTGGTCCACCTAAGATTTGGCTCCGCTTCATTTTTGGTATCATGCCCTAAAATGAGCTTTCAAAATGGTTGGACGGTGTGGATTTAAGGCATATACATCACTGTGAGCTCCACAGTCATGGGTCACACCCACCTTGGTGAATCCAGGGTCTCACCTAATCCGCTCCCCCACTAACTTGTGTTAGGGTCTGTTTGGATAGCTGCTCACCGTGGCATTGTATCGAAAATAAGCAATCATGACTTACCCATTACACTATAGTGGCTGTCACTGTATTTTAACTAACCAATGCATGTATTTGGATAAAGATGTAAATTGCTAGACTTTCCACCGATTTGACTTATCATCTGTTTGGAAGGGAGGTAATTAAGCTTGTGGAGCCCACATTAACAAATGGACATCCTAGACATACTACACATACATCAAGTTGGACCCCACAATCAAAGTGGTACCCAAATCACTTGTTTAGGGTACCAATCAAGTGGGTGTTGTAGTGATATGTATTTTCTTTGGGATATCTTTAATTACACTGACATAATATCAGGGAAAATTAATGGGTTTGAATTTTATTTCTATGTTTTTGCCAAACACACTAAGGTGGAGTTCCACCGTAATGTGGGGTGGTCCACTATAAATGGGCAATGATAATTATCGCGCCTACAGTCTGGAGTAAAACTAGGGCTATAAATGGGTCAGTGAACCCGATGGGGTACCCAGACCTAACTCATTTAGACCTGACCCAGACCCAACCCATTTGTTAAATGGTACGGGTCTGGGTCCAAAACAAACCCAGTTGCTAAACTGGTCTGGTCTGGTTTCCTTTATATTAGGCCTGACCCGAGCCAACCCGAATCCATTTAGAAAGTGAGCGGGTTTGGCTTATGTTTCAAGGGACCCGTCAAGTCTAGACCCATCTAAACCCAGTTTTAAGCCTTGTAAAAATGCTTGCATAGTTGATTTAGACCTGTACCCATTAGACGCGACCCATTTATAAATGGGTTTAGGTGGATCTCCCTCTACCAAACTCGGATCCATTTATAAATGGGTCTGATGGGTTGACTCGGACCCGCCCTGGACCCGCCCATTTAGTAAAAGGGTCTGGGTCCAAAATTTGGACCTAGACCCGTTTAGTAAATGAGCGGGTTTGGTTTTCGCTGATGGGTTGACTCGGACCCGCCCTGGACCCGCCCATTTAGTAAAAGGGTCTGGGTCCAAAATTTGGACCTAGACCCGTTTAGTAAATGAGCGGGTTTGGTTTTCGCTGATGGGTTGACTCGGACCTGCCCTGGACCCGCCCATTTAGTAAAAGGGTCTAGGGTCCAAAATTTGGACCTAGACCCGTTTAGTAAATGAGCGGGTTTGGTTTTCGCTAAACCCGACCCGAACCCGACCATTTACAGCCCTAAGTAAAACTGTATATAATACATATAACATTATGTTAGCTTTAACTTTTTAATATGCATGTAATGTACTTACTTGATTAAATATGTGTCAATATAACTTGCTTAATATGTGTTATATACACACTGTTCATCCATTTTGAATATCATTTTAGGGCATGACTCTAAATGTCAATTCCATCCAACACTTTTGTGTGCTACAGGAAGTTTTTAACAACAAACGTTCAACCTCAATTGCTTCTATAATACGGTCAATTTTTGTTTGGGATGTAGCTTATTATTATTTACTTTTTTATAAAATAATCTCACAAGATGAATGTACAGTGTGTGTGTGTGTGTAATACATACATCATTGTGGACGTGAACCAAGGTCATCCAAACACACTCTTATATTAAAATCAAAGGTTGAAATTTACAATACTTGTGACTTAATTATATCGGGATTTTTGTATACAACCAGCTATCATTTGGTCTATTTGTCAAAAAGATCTTCCTTTCAAAATATTTAAAGTTAAACCGCTTTAGTTTTTAAAATAAGTGTGAAAACACGCCTCATGTGACTTTCAGAGATTGAGGATGATGGAAAGCCGCCGTTTCCGTTAAAAATAACTGATTTGCCCTTAAGACTCATCGTATCTCGCAGTTATACCTTATCTGCATGGTTTCTTGCCTTGGGAACCTAGGTGGGGCTTACCATGATGTTTGTGACAAATCCACCCCCATCCATCCGCTTCGTGAGCTTATTTTAGGACATGGGGACGAAAATGAGCCAGACCCAAGACTCAAGTGCTCGGCATTAAAGGAAATGGTGGGTAGGGAAATTCCTACCATTGAAAACTCCCTAAGGCCCACAGTGATGTTTTTATGTCATCCATACCGTTCATAACGTCATTCCTATTAGGATAAATTGAAAACATAAATATTAGCCTGATTCAAAACTTCCGTGGCCCCATGAATATTTCAACTATAGACTTTCACTTCATGTTTTCGGCCAACTTGAGTCTAGGATCCGGCTCATTTTTAGTCTCATATACTGAAACGAGCTCACGAAACAGGTGTACGGGGTGTATTTCTCATAAACTTTTACCTGAACCCAGCCGGCGGTAGAACAGCCGGATTTGCACTGCATAACCCTTTTTCTCAAAAGTGGCCCTAGGCCCACTCGTGAGGCCCATCATGATGTATATGTTACATCCATTACCGTCCATCCATCCCTTTTTCTCAGTTGAGTGCATCAAGAAAAAAAAAGAGGTAGATTACAAACCTCAAGTGGACCACACCCAAAAAGCAATGGGGGAGTGAACGCCTACCCTTGAATACTTCATGGGGTCACAAAAGTCTTGGATCAAACTGGTATTTTTTTTTTTTTTCCATTCATCCTAGCCCTTTTTTTTTTACCTAATTGTGGGGCCCATTGCTAAGCCCGGAAAATGAATCAGGTCCTGATCTCAGGTGGAACCCACCCTAGGAAATAATTGGATAGGTACATCCACCCTTGAAACCTTTCTAGGTTCCCTATGGCGTTTATCTTCACCCTTAATCCATCATTTTCAGCTTTTGGGCCCAGCACGGGCAATCCGAACTGGTGAACGGACTGGATCATCCGCACGTAGGCCCATTTGAAAAGAAAAAGGAAAACAAAAATTACTGCCGGAGCAAACAACGTCCAGATGCGCTGCCATCAAGCAGCATGGATGGACGCCCTTCTTGGGCGGAAATGAGGGCCAACTTGATGTATTTGTTTAATCCACGCCGTTCACATCCGAATTGTTAGATCATTTTAGGCCATTTTCTCAAAGATGAGGCGGATCCAAATCACAGAAGAACTACACCACATGAAATCATGGTGTTGAACGTCCACCGTTGAAACCTTCCTACCACCACCAGATGTATGTGCTGAATACTCACATCGCCCATCTGTTTTCCCAGCCCATCATGCTCGTGCCAGAAATGGATTGGGGTATCTCAGGTGGAGCCCACTCCATGGGGACCAGCTTGATTCAAAACTTCGGTGGGCCCCCCAAACCTTGCTGGATCCGCTGGGTCTGGAATGATGTATCCATCTTATCAATGTCGTCCATCCATTTTTCCCAGCTGGTTTGGGGAACGGGCCACTAATCAGTGGGAGCCACCCAACGTGTGAGGACTCAAAACCCTAGATATACATTGTTCTATCATTCCTAACTTTTAGTGCAATCGATGGTTAACATGGTATCAGAAGCATGAGTCCAGTCCTTCTTTTAATATTTTAGAAAAGGGCTTTTTAGAGCTCATTTTAGTGGATACCGAAGCATGAGTTCAGTCTTCTTTTAATATTTTAAAAAGGGCTTTTTAGAGCTCATTTTAGTGGATACCTAGGTGGGTGGATCCCTGAAGGTGGGGTCCATCATGATGTACGTTCCTTATATCCAAGCCATGCATCTGTTTTGAAAACTCATTTTAGAGCATTATCCAAAAAAATGAAGCAGATCAAAATCTTAAGTATACCATAATACAAAAATAGTGGTAATCTAACATTAAAAACTTCTGGTCGGACCCAAAAACTTTGGATCAAACTGATATTTGTGTGATCTATTCATTCAGATCTTTGTGACCTTATCTAAACATTCTAGTGGCCCCGTGAAGGTTTTAATGGTGAGGATTCAATCAAGACTGTTTCCCGTGATATAGTCTCCTAAGTTGGGATCTGCTTATTTTTTGATTCATGCCCTAAAATTAGCTGTCAAAATGGATGGATGGTGTGGATGTAAAGAACATACATCACAGTGAGCCCCACGGTTAGGGATCCACCCAAACCGCTCCCGGCTTTTTCTGCTTTGCTCGTCTTTCGTTGTCCTTGTCTCGTGGCAAAACGCAAGTGGCATTTGATACTTATGGCCACGCCGATTGTGGTCCCACTATCTGCTTTTTCAATTTTTATATACAACTGGTACCATCCTGCGGTGCACCCCACAGCTTTTAGATGCCAGGACGGACGGTTGATTCATTGATCCGTGCCGTCCCATTACGTTTGATCCTGTCCATTAATAGGAAGTTTACACATCTGATGGACTTTTCCATCCGATCAATGACTTAGAAAGATAGATGAAAAGGGCCGCGGATTGGGTACTATCCCACTGTGATGTATATATTTTATCCATGCCGTAGATCTATTTTGACAGATCATTTTAGGGTATGAGCCTCAAAAGTAAGCAGATCGGAGGATTAAGTGGACTACACCACAGGAAGCAGTGAAAATTGAACTCCTACTGTTGAAAATTTTCTAATGGCCCACCTTGATGTTTATTTTCCATCCAACCTGTTCTTAAGGTCACATAGACTGGGATGACGGGAAAACCAAAGTATCAGCTTGATCCAAAACTTTTATGGCCCCTAAGAAGTTTTCAACGGTAGGATTTCGATCCCCTTTGCTTCCTGTGGTGTGGTCCACTTAAGCATTTGATCCACCTCATTTTTGGGATCATTCCCTAAAATGATATGTAAAAATGGATGAACGGCGTGGATAAAATATATGTATTATAGTTGGCCTCACAGAGCCCCCAACGGTAGGCATTCTATTCCCACTATTTTCTGTGGTGTGGTCCACCTGAGCCTTCGATCTGCTTCCTTTTTGGGCTCATGCCCTAAAATGAGCTGTGAGAATGGATAAACAGCATGGATAAAACACATACAGGGTGGGCCCCACAGAGCCCTTGCCAGGACCGTCGGCCTCTAGCTAGTCCCTGGGGGAGTAACCAATCCGCGTGCACAGCTATCCAGACCGTCCAGAACGTGGGTCTCAATGTGGATTGGACCATATATCTAAAATCACGCTGATCAAGCAATCCTAACCATCCAATTAATGGCTGTCAATAACGACCATTCCAAATTAAAAATAAAAAATAGAATGGTTAATTTTATAATTCTTATTGTAATCTTTTTATTATGCTCCAACCACATCTGAGTCAGAAATTTGGACGGTCTGAACTGCTTAGATAAGTATGCCATCAGCGTAAGCTTGAAGAATCACCACCGTTTTTGAAACGGTGCAGAACCAACACAGACGTCTTCCCCCACAAGTAAAACCATTTTGATCAGTGACTGCAGCCACACAACTGGGTCGGACCATGAAAAGTAGGATGAATCGGATGGACGGTCCAGATCAATGAATGCAACGTCCACATGTTAAAAACACAGGTGCACTAAGAGTTTCAATATCCCATGGCCCACCTTTATGAAAAAGCAGGTAACCAGGCCGGACTTCAAATAACGACTTTTCCATCATAAAATGCAGAAAAAGGCCAGCTGATGCGATCTCTAAAGGAAAAGCTATTCTTTTTGGGTGATGTTTCACCTTTCATGGGAAATCTTCAAAAGCAGCCTATGCTCCGACATATCACACGTGTGTGGGATCTAGGACGTTCTTAATATAGATTCGGATTCGGATTCGTTAGCTACCCATTGGTACTGGCCAATGCCTGGAAAAGCTCTGTGGGCCTCACCATAATGTATGTGTTTTAGCAAGGGCATGACATTAGAAATGAAGTAGATCCAAATCTCAGGTGGACGGCACCACAAGAAACAGTGGTGATTAAACGCCCACCATTGAAATCTTATTGGGCCCACAAGAGTTTTGGATGTAGCTAATATTATGTTTTCCCTTCATTCAGGTTTGTGTGACCTAATCATCAGGTTGGATGACAAATAAACATATTACTATTTGTATTTTTCTTTCATCCTTGTTGGTGTGATCTAACATTACAATTGACTGTTGTAAGTTTTTAATGGAGGGGGTTCAATCACCACTGTTTCTTGTGGTGTGGTCCACCTGCTATTTAGATCTGCCTAATTTTTTAGCTCACGCGCTAAAATGAGTTGGTAATGGCCAAACAGAGTAAATAAAACACATTCATCATGTTGGAGCCCACAACACCTACCATCACCAAGATCCTGGTATTCGATGTGTCCTTGTAATACAGTACACCCCCTGTTAGTCCCATTCAAAAAGTAGGGCTCGACTTGGGTGAGCAATAACAGTTTAAGACTGATGAGTAGCAACTAGAACAGCTTGATACCATGAGTCACCTTGATGGTTCACCCTGACTTTGTGTGAATTTCTCACACATATCAAGGTTGCCCCACATACCGTTAGGATGGGATCCCTGATTGCGTCCGACCCCTAGTTAGACCTTTAAGGATCTAATCACATTTGAGTGGGGGCCCACTATGATGTATCTATTTATCCACATTGTTCATCTATTTTCTAATATCAAATATCATGTTAAGGTATGATTCAAAAAATGTGGCAGATTCAACACTCTAGTAGACCACACCAGTGATGACTCTTGCATTTAATGCTTTATACATTTAATGCAACCACGTGTGGTCTACTAGAGCGTTGGATCTACTTCAATTTTTGGCCCATACTTTAAGATCTCATAAAAAGGATGGACATCATGGATGAAGAGACACCCCATGGTGGACCCCCACAAAGTTCTGGTCAAGATGCTTAAAGCTCCAATCAAGGCTGGACACAATTTGGATCCATCCGTATGACTGTAGCACCTCAATGAATCCAACATCGAGCGGATATTGCTAAGTATGGTAAAATTGGGAGCAGTTTTGACAAAACAAGAATATAAAACTCATACATGGCTTAATGTTTAAAAGTGAAAACCATAGGTGATTCGAAAATAATTTAAAAGTAGGAGGTTTTGAGTTTACCAGCGAAAAGGCAGGCAGCCATATACAAAAAATCCCATTGAGTTATGATGAAAATGGAACATCCCTAAAGTGGGCCCTAGTTAGTTTTTAATGGTAGAACTTCAATCACCACCATTTTCTTTTGGTGTGACCCAGCTGAGATTTGGATCTGCCTCAATTTTGCAGCCATTTTGGACGCTCATCAGTAAAGAAAAGGTCCCACCCACGCATGACCGTGTTCTTGTAACGAGGATATGATATAAATAATAGAAAATTGTGATACTCTGGCGGAGTGTGATAGTTCATACGCACGAATACATACCACGTACATCTAACTCAAATCGTAACAGTTCAAGTGGTGGGCCCACATTGGATAAGTCGACAGACAAAGTGTTGGGCTGAACTGATTCCGTCAGTCGCCGATTGGTGGACATGTAATGGACGGTTATTATTCAAATGGTCAACAGCCGAATTCAACGAGCGAATGTCTATCAGTATGAGGTTTGGATTGCTCGATCAATCAGATTCTTGGGTTAGCTTTCTACAATGGATCCATGGTTCGGACGGTTTGAGTTAAGTTACGTGCGGGACACTGGTACACTCGTGTATGAACCATCACACTCTGGCAGAGTATGGTATAACTCGCTAGCAGAAATAAATCTTCCTTTGACCTTCCCCACGTGCAAACCGTGGGATTGCCAAGAAAGGATTTTATAAATGGCCAATTTTTATTACATTAGCCCTGCGGTGCAGCTATTTTAACTAAAAGTCCAATTTCTTGTGGTAGGTTTTCAAATTGACGCTTTTTCAAATAATTTAAACATTTTGTGGTCGGTTTTGCCCTGTTGACCATGCGCAGCGGAATGGCTCGCTACATAAGACTTTCAAAGCCTTCTGAGGCGGAGAATGTAGGGCTCACGAAATCAATGTTTGTGGCTGCTAGATGACCAATCTGAGCCATTCACGGCAAATGAAGTATTTCCAAGCCTTTTCATTGGTCCACATCATCACATATGTGGGCAATCTAGTCACATCCTTAGTACAACTTGATTACACTAACACCATGCAATGTGATGTGGACCAATGAAATGGCTCCAAACGGAAATTTCCTATTTGGCAGCCAGTAGAAGATCTAGACTCATGTCCTATCTGTTCAAAAGGTGGGAGGCGGACTCAAATTTTCGTTGTAACCACTTTGAGTACTTGACGGTGATGTGGGCACCATCATGATATATATGTTTTATCCATTCTGCCCATCCATTTTGCAAGCTCATTTTAGGACAGCAGCCCAAAAATGATCAGAACCAAATCTCAAGTAGACCACACTACAGTAAACAGTGGTGATTGAAGGCTCACCGTTGATCTCGGTCCACAAAAGTTTTGGATCAAGCTGATATTTGTATTTTCCCTTCTTCCAAGTCTGTGTGACCTAATGAACAGGTTAGATGGCAGATAAACACTACTGGTGGGCCCTAAGAAAACTCTAATGCTGGGTCCCACCACTGTTTGGTATGCTGTGGTCCACCCGAGATTTGGATCTGCTTCAATGTTTCGGCTGCTATAAATGAGCTGGAAAAATGGATGGACGGCATGGATAAAACGTATGCACATCTTGGTGGGGCCCACAGCACCGACCAGTACCGTATTGAGGGGTCACTAAGGAATCAGGGTCCAAGAGAATTTTTGGTGATCAGATTCGGGTTCACATTCATTGATATAACTCATCGATCATTGGTTCAACGCACCTAGACGGTTCCAATCACATCAATCAGCAGGTGGGCCCACTGATGGACGTGGCCCAATCAAATTCCTCCGATTCCCCCAACGCTACGGACTACCGAGCTACGTGGTGCTGGGTTCACCACGTAATTCCCGTCCACTTGGACGTACAAAATGGTCATTTTAAATCTCATGGAATCTTCCTTAGTTCATCTTCCGATGTGGAATCTCTCAATCGACAAAGGTCACAAACCGATGACCCGAGCTACAAAATCGAAAATGACTCTTTTACCCATTGCAGCGTCCAACTATCGGTAGCTTGTTACCCGGAAACACCTTAGTGGGTGTTACCCCTACCGTGGGGCTCAACTTGATGATGTGTTGTATATCCATGCCGTACATACGTTTCTACAGACCATTTAAGGACATTGTACCAAAAAAATATGAAAATAAAAATCTCATGTGGACCACACCATAGGAAACAGGGGTGATTGAGTGCCTCACCATTAAAAATTCCAAACGCCCCATCGTAAGGTTTTATTAATCTTTATCTGAAATCCAAACCGTTGATAATGTCAAGAAGATCTAGATGAAGCGAAAATACAAATATCAGCTTGATCCAAAACTTTTGTGGGGCCAAAAATGTTTTAATGGTCATTAATCACTGATTGTAGTGGTATGGTCCACCTTAGATTTTGATCTTCTTAAGATTTTGGATCTCGACCTGAAATAAGATGAAAAATCATATGCACGGCGTAGATATACAAAAAAAATATATTAAGGTGGGCCCCACACGGTCCCGTCGCTTCGGTTATTTCTCACCCAATCAAGGGAAAAAGCTATGAAGTGGTAATTATTTTCCCTCCTCTTCCATTATCAAAAACATATAAATATCAAATTCCTTGCACGCTGTACTATTTCCTCGATTACTGTCGCGGCGATCTCACCATCAGTAGCTTCTTCTTCTCCAAAACCCTAGAAAAATCAAGCGACTGATTTCTTTCATATCTCCCAATCCCCAAGGTAAGAAATTCTGGTTCACAGCAATAGTCGTCTGATCTGTTTTTATTCGGAACAAGCATTTCGACGTTTTTTCTCATTCAAATCCGTTCCGATTACATAAATTTCTGCAATTTTTGTTGATTTTTTCTTTCTTCAGTTTATCTTTTGTTACTGGATTGCAGACATGAAGATTTCAACCTGAACTTCATTGCTTGAATTTTTACTGGCTTTTTGGGCGTTTGGGTTTTTCTTTGTAATGATTTTGATTTTGATGCGTTTTAGTTATCTTTGTAGTGTAATCATGTCGAGGAAGATGCTTATCGATGGTGAGCTGAGCAGTTCTACTGCAGGAGAAGCTCAATACGATTTTGATCTGTTTGTTATTGGAGCTGGCAGCGGCGGTGTCCGGGCATCTAGGACTTCAGCTGGATTCGGAGCTAAGGTAAAATGAGAACAAAGAAATTCTTAAAACTCCAGTTTGCTTTTTTTTTTTTTTTGTTATAATATTTGTGGTATTTAAGTTTCTTTGAATTGCTTAAATTGTTTCATTTGACTGCATTTGCCAACTCAATGGTGTTGGTGAAAGAAAGAGAGAAAAAAAGAAAAGAAAGTAAGAAGCCATTAGGCAAAAAGGACCTACGGGGCCACCATACATCTGGAGGATCTATGGTTGCCCCATGCATGAACTGTTGATACTAGTCTGTACAAGTGGGGTCCATGATTTCATTGATCCACATCATTGATCTGATGTGTTTCATTGGATGGATCAGGCTTCCAGAAATGGCTCAGGTTGGAAGATGTTAACTCTTTGATCGATAGATGACTATCGATAGATGCTTAAGAAAAATGCAGCCGGGGTCTTGAAGAAAGGCTGAAGATTTGGTAGCTAGGATCTTTAGATCTGGAAGAATTTTGAGGCATCACCCATCCACTGTGGGCTCCATCAGATCAATGGTCTGGATCACCAAACCATCGCCCCACTTTGCACAACTTGGTGGATTAGGACATGTAATCTTCATGATGCCTCAGGAACTATAGTCACTCTTGAGACGTGCTATGGCAATTTGTGTTAATCCAAATTGAAGACTTGATTCGCAGGACATGTTCCCATGCAAAACATGTGCAAGATTTAGACTATTTGTAATGTGGCAGACACATCTTGGGCATACCCTGGTCTAGAGATCAGGCCAGTCCACATGTGCATGTTGAATGGAGTTGTTGGTCATTTTCTTTCTCTTCATTTCACACACCTATTGTCTATTTGATGAGTGGTGACCTGATTCTTGGGCGATGGTATCTCCACAGTGGTCCTTACATGCTTGATGGCCCACATCCTGCATGCATGTGCAGAATCTCCTCCTTAATCTGTTTTCATAAATCGCTTCATCATTTCTCTGTTCCTCCAAGGCAAGATGTTATTGCTTTGGTCTGTACAGAGTCCAGATTACACAAGCAGCTTCTGCTTAAATGCATCAAGGTTACTGGATCAAAATAGCAGACTGCAGAACTATTTTATCATTGGAAAGTCATGAAGAGGTCCATTTTTCTATTGTTCTAACGTGTTGATGAAATTATTGTCTGGAGAACACTAGGAAGGATCTCACTTTCAGCCACCATTTTTCTTCCCCCCTCATCATGTATCCATGGCAGTTGGCACATGTCTTTGGTGTTCAAGACTGCTGGTCTCATGGGCCCATGTACAAGGACCAAGCTTCATCCCTAGCTGTGGTTAGACAGTACTAGCCATCTGATTGTCGCAACATTTTCCTTTAAATCTGGCCATTTTTCATGCTTTTGCTCAACGTTTTTTAACCACACATTTGCAAACTGCGGATGCAACTACCAAGATGGTCCAACCCTTACTCATAAAGTGTGATGTGAAGTGGGAGGGAATTCGGGTGCAGCAACAGGCAAGCGTCTGTTTCTAAATAGATATATAAATGCCTATGAAGCAGGAGCAGGAGCAAAAGTATGAAGCAGGAGTGGGACTGGCTCCTTGTTAGAAGTTTCCTGTAACTAACTGATCACCATGATTTTTGTGCATGGCTCATCTGTGTGCTGGCCAAGGTTTTGGTCCCGATATCCCTGGCTGTGTTCTATACGCAAGCTAGAGATGGCACTGAGGGAGAGAGTAAAATGCTCACTTGAGATGGAGATCATTTCCAATAAACCTCTTATCATACCGAAAGTTGCACATTTTACTGTTACAAAATTGAGCAAACAACAATTGATTACCTTTGTTCAATTTACTTACCTGGATCTGGTCAAGTTATTATCATATGCACCTATTTGCTAAAGTACCTTTTACATGACTTTTTTTTTTTCCTTTTCCCAAGAAGGTGATGGCACAAAAATAAAAATAAAAATAAAATCTTTCTGTTTTTAAGTTACATCAAAATTTTCATTTGGGTGTTGAGATTTATTTATTTATTTGTATTTTTCACTTTTGAGTAACGAGCTGCAATGTATGCCATGCTTTTATTTTCATATCTGTTGGCAACATACCATAGCTAATTTTGCACAAACTAATTTATGAATTGTTATGCTTCAAGGTTGCAATTTGTGAGCTCCCGTTTCATCCAATCAGCTCGGAAGTCATTGGAGGAATAGGTGGAACGTAAGTTGATGAAAGCTAAAAGCTTGTATAAGCTTGTATTGGTGCTTGATTTTTCACAATGTTTTTCTATGAACATGTGACTAGGCATGATGAATTATAAGTTTAAATTTTTCTTATGCTGTGATATGGTCTTGGGTAGGATGGCACTCCAACTTGTTTTATGCCACCAGTGGTGTCAATTATCTTTATGATTATGTGATGATTAATTCTACCACTATCATCATCATCATCATCTAAGCCTTATGCCAATTAATTGGGGTAGTCTACATGAATTTTATTTCACCATTCCACTTTATTAAGGGCCATACCTTCAGTTAGACCATAGGTCATTAAGTATTTTCTTACTACCTCCATCCATGTCCTTTTGGGCCTTCCTGTTACCCTTTAGAACCTCCAACTTCTACCAACTCACTCCTAATCATGCGATTCTCGGTCACATGTCCAAACCATCTAAGGTTCCCTCATCTTATTACGCATTGGTTCTACTGCTAAGTTATTCTGAATGCATTAATTTATAATAGAAGCTCCTCACTTTGCTATTATCTACTCAGAAATAGAAGCTGCTATATCTGAAGCCATAAAGGTGGCTGCTCAAGAAAACTAGGAGCCTTCATTTATTATTATTATTATTATTATTATTTTATGATGCGTACTTTTTTAAGTATAGGTAGTATCTATGTTTTTAGCATTGATGATATTGGCCGATATATCCCTCGATATATCTTGGATCACACCTGTGCAATATGAAACCCATAGGTAGTGTCTAAAATATTTTGTATTTTAGGTTATATCGTAATCTATTGCACAGGTGAGATATCACGACTAGTGTCTAAACTATTTTATATTGTAGTTATCGTAGATATTGCAAGATATCAGGACTAGTCCTTTACAAAAAAACACTTCATATCGACGACATCTGTTGATATCAATAGACATTGCATGAATGCATGGGAAATCTGGGTCTTAGGGCAGAAAAAAAACCTATTCAAACCCTTTTTTCTTGATTTCTCTCAACTTCTAAATAGATTTATTGTGGATTTGAACCCATCCGTGTGAATCCTGTCTAAGAAAAACACAAATTTCAAGGCGAAATCAAGATTCAAGCCAATTTGGGGTTGTTTTCGATTTGGTGAGCATTTTTTATTCAATCAATTTTTGTAACAGCCCGAAATTTCTGGGGTCGAGCACAACTCAATCCCCGATATTCCGGGAGTGACTCATGCATATGCAGGTGTGTGTTATGCAAGCGATTGTTCCACGTGGCATCAAATCATAATGATAGGTCAATTTGAGCAGTGAAATAAAGATATAATTGAATTTAAGTGAACTAGATCTAAAATATACAGTACCATATCTCATAAAAAGGGGTCCCCTCAACCGGTCTAACAAGGCCTCATCTAGTGCGTTTGCTCTTGGGGTACCTGCATTGATGAACTCGCCTGGTTGGTGTTTTAAAACACCATCTTAGAGTGGGAGTGAGTAGCTAACTCAGTAGTTCCATTTCCCTAGGTTACTCAAGCACAAATGTAATTAAACGTATGTAATGAATCAAACATACACATGTAGCAGTCATATGCATAGACATAGTACTGCATCCTGTAATCTTAAGAATGCATGAAATGCAAATGCATGCTCGATCACCATTTTGGTTACAACCGACAGTGAGTGGCACCACCACATATCCGTACAGACTCGAGCCGCTAGTGAACGAGGCACCACCCCATTGCCCGCACAATGCATGCCATGCCGAACCATGTATGATTAGCCGAGTTATTAATTATTCCATTTGAGCATGCAGCCGGTTGGTGAAGCCAACGTACCATCATTCTATCACCTAGCCGAACTGGGACCATCTGGCGCACGCCTATCATCGCCAGTAACCCCTCGATCCTTGCTCGGGTTGTTGGCCCGAGAGCTCGATTTGGCCGTGACTCGTCAGCCACGCCCAACTCAGGCTGAAAAATGGCTTGTCACCCCTTCCTATAGTCAGGTGTCAGGCTCGTCACCTCCACGGGTGCTCAATGGACACTACGGGGAGGCTCGTCACCCCAGTGTAGGCCGACAGCTTGGGCATAGGTCTTATACCACCATCCCCGGCTCATGAGTTTTGAGGATCGATTCGCCGTGCCATTACAAGTGGGCATATCCAGTAGTAATGTTGGTACTTGGATTCGAATGGAAAGCGACAGGTGACACAACACATTCAACCCGGAGTCTGGCCGACACCTTCGACTGAGGAGAAGGACGAGGAGGCCGACCTTGAGCACATGTGGCTCGTGTGGTCCTCAAACCATAGCCGGTCACCCACATTCTACCCCAATCGACAATTTCAACCCAGGGGCGGTCAACCTCAAGCGGCCGCCCCAATTTCCGTCAACTTGTCGGGTTAGACAAATCATAAGACATCACACAACCCACACAAATGAATCTCATTTCATACAGGTTCAATCTACAACGCATGCACAATCCACATGTCAATGAAAGTAGAAGCATGACATAGCTGAAATTTTAAGATCGCATGCACTACATTCGCATCATACCATCCTAGGAAACATTACATCACGGCAGACTGTTGCATTCACCAAGCATTAATTATAAACATGAGACAAACATGAACATGCAAGTTATCCTAAGCATACATGATAGTCCAGGAGTTCAATGAAACAAATTTCAGCCTCTAAGTAGAGAACTAGTCATGATTCAAACATCTCAACAACAATCACAGCATAATTAACCAAGGATTTATGCATTAACTACGTTTAACGGCATTTGATGCTAGGCAACCTGGAGGTAAATCGTCTGCACCTTAGTCTCTTGAAGGAAATAGGGAAACTTACATAAATAGAGTTCTTGTATGTCAGAAATTAAAAGTTCCCTAGTGAAATCTATTGAGATTAAATGGGAATAGAAGCTTCTACTTACCCTGAGCAGCTGGTGGAGAGATTTAGCAAAGGAAAACAGCGTCAACGAGGTTGCTAGCATGCCCAGCTGGGTTGGAGGTAGCATGCAAAGCTCATGCACCCTTCTTCTTCATTTCTCCACTCTCCCCCAACTCTCACACTCCCTCTCTCAGCAGAATTTTTGAGAAAATGAAGAGAAGTGTGGGGATTTCATATTTATATTAAAGGAATTGCTGGTTTTGGCCCTGCATGCTGAATATGTATAAAAATTGCCCTACAGGGGGTTGTTTTAGTTGTGTGGGGCCCACCTAGCTCACATGGGCTAATTCGATCCATGAGATAGCTTCCCCGAGGTATGATCTTCCTATGGTTATGGTTTCACGCATTTCGGATGCGGTGTTTATCGGAGATGAGGGTAAGTCTGTTTAACGGTCACCGAGCATCGATCGGAGCTGGGGTTTTGAGGATGGGTTTGATGTTATGTTTAGAGCCTATGTTCTAAGTCTCATGGACATGCAATGGTCCTAATCGCCCACCTAAGAAAATGTGAAATTTGCAATGATTACTTGGGTTAGTTTATGTGGGTGTGGATTTGCACTTATGAGTGCCGTTGCTGATTCTTTCAATTATGCAAATTCCCGATGCTAACTTCCTCAGGCCGTCACCCAAGGTTGTCAAGCTTGGCGAGAGGGTCGTCTTACCTAAGTTTCGGGTTTGGTGGTCCACTAACGAGCGGTCCAAAACTTATTTGGCGATTTTGTTATTTCTAGAATAGAGTTGAGGGTGAGATTTCTTAGGTACGATGTGTGAGGTCCGATCTACTTATGTTTGAAGTTTGGCCACTAGAAAGTTAGCGGAAATGGTGTTTAGCCAAATCCATTCTCACCCCTTAAATCTTAAGTCACACGGGATATTGGTCTAATTTGGGTTATGAGTGTAATTTGGGTTATGAGTGTGATCTAACCCGTTAGTTGTGTGGTTCTTAGCTAGATGTTGATTATGTTGCGGTTAGATAGATTTATTGACAGCTTGGTCCGCTAGATCTTAGCCCTAGACTCGTAGACCATACGATTAGGCCCAATGTTTTGATGATCAAGCGCACTCATTAACTTTTTAAGGGCGTCTAATCGAGTTTGTCCGGTTCTTCAGTTTTCCTGATTAATTGACGGTCGGTTTCTTAAATCTCGGCCCTCGACTCATGGATCTCGATGTTGGGACTAAGATTAAGTGATCAGGTGAAGTTAGGGGCTCTCTAAGAATGTGTAATCGAATTTGGATGGTTAGATTTGTGTATTAGAGTAATCCGCATATTTTATTGATTTTGTATTCTCATAATCGAGGTTCCTTAGCCACTTTTTAGGTATCTCGAGTTTGAATATGGGTACGTGCACCTATGCTTGCCTAACAATTTAGAATTTTTTTTAGTGATGCCCGAGTACATACAATACCCGAGTCGACGAAATTTTGTGGCATTACAATTTTTTTGCTGTAAATCATGTTAAATCAGTGTCAACTGATTACAAATCTATGATTCTTCATATTTTGTGTGAAAATCGTGGATTTGGAGCTTCGATTTTGAGATTTGGGTGAGATGGGCCGAGTTGTAGAAAATTGGAAAAAATCAAAATTTCCCTAATTTCTCTCATATCGGTTGCAATCTTATTGTCTGAACATGAAATCAAACATGCATGTAATCCGAACTAGTGATTCTTGGCAATTTGGGGATTTTTTTGGAAAAGAATAATTTTTTAACTTAAAATAATAATAATTATTATTATTTTTGAATTTCCACTTTGATTAGTGGTCCATGGGCCCTTATTTTAGAGTATTTAGGAGTGTTTGATGAAATCATCATTAGATACACTCTAATTTTGACATTTGGGGGAAGATGGGCCGATTTGCGGAAAATTTAAAATTTTCCCAAATTTTTTCAAATCGGAGAGGATGATTACCAGCATCGGCATGGTATCGTTAGAGAGTATAACCTAGGCATGGTATCGTCGGTCTGTGGAGCGGTAGTACTATGCCCAGCCTCGTCAAGATGGAGATGATGATTTTGAGCTACCGCGCAGCTCATGTGGTTTTGAACCACAACCACGCACATTATTCACAGGTATATTTCTAATTTTCTACTTCTTCTTTTGCTTTTGAATGTATTGCTTGTGTTTCCATACATGTCTCCTTATATTTATAAATTATATGAATTGGTTTTGAATATACTTGCTGTTAACGTCAGATTTTATAACAGGATCCTCCGGACGTTCACCTTCGCTCCTACAAAGATTTCCCCCGCCAAACCTGAAAGAAGACAGACAACAACTAAGGGTGGCTGGGATCCAGCCGTTAGCCCTCCGATGCTTAAGTCAGACCAAAGCAAGAAGAAGAGTAACCAGGTCAAAACAGGGCAGGGATTGAATATTGTGTGTACCTTTCCCATAATGGAGTCGTCCCTTTATATAGATCTGAAGCGGTTCAATCTGTTACGCAAGATATCGAGATCCCGCTGATCTCGTGTACGATACTGAGATCTTGCTGATTTCGTGGGATAAGATCCTATCTTTAGAGACGAGGTCCAACCCAATGACTTATTTCAGCAATCACGTTCCTTGATGGCAATCCCTTGAGATCCGGAACCACCAGAGAAGATAAGCCCAAAAACCGACCTATACGGGCTGCCAGTAGGCGTAGTAATAGCGCTGATTGCTCATGTTGAGCTGGAAGCCGTAGTTGGAGTCATAGCTGCCGAAAAGGAAGGAGACGCCGAAAGGACGGAGACCACCTGCGCTGGATGTAACTCTGCTTGGAGCCGTCGAGGGATTTGGAGAAGCTGCTCGACGGGAATCGGGTGCTGGGACTACGAAGATCGTCCAAACAAAAAACAAAGACTCATGATTGCTCTGATTCGGGAGCTGCTCGTGTCAGGGCTGCTCGCATCCGGGAGATGCGACCCCTTCTGGCGAACACGAGCCGAGCTGCTCGCATCCGGGAGATGCGACCCCTTCTGGCGAGCACGAGCCGAGCTGCTCGCATCCGGGTGATGCGACCCCTTGGCGAGCACAAACCGAGCTGCTCGCATCCAGGATGCGCGACCCCTTACCGCGAGCACGACCTGGACTCCTCGCATTCATATTGCCGCGATCCTTCACTTCTCGCCAGACTATATTTGCCTACAACAGATGCCCCCAAACCCTTGGTATTGAGGAACTATGCCAAGGGTTTGCTAGTGCTGACAGCTGGGAGACAATCGCACATGATTTTCTTAACGTGCCTCCGCATTTATGATGGCCAGCTTTCGCCCAGCTTTTTCTGCCGCTAGAAATGAGGCGTCGGGTGCCACGTGCCTCCGTAATTAATGCTAGCGTCCGTTCGTCTGGTGTGCCGGATGAGAAACTGTCGCGTGTCCAGCAAATAAGACGGGATGATTGCGTATAAATACCGGACTTAGAAAAAAATTCCTTCATTTTCGAATTTTCTGCTGCGGGGCTCTCTGCTTTTTCCTTCTTCCTTTGCTCCTGGTGCGAAAAACCTCTTCACAGAGGTAGTCTTTCTCCAACTTTCTCCCTTCATCTCTGCTCCCTTCATCTTTCTTTCTTGCTTTTCTACTTGTGATGGCGGGATCCTCCGATGAAGAGATTGTTCCCTTGGGAGATCATACCCCTGATTCTTCCGAATCCAACAATGCCAGAGTGCCGGCTGGGAGATATTCTGCCTCCGGCTATTCTTCCATCTTGACAGAGGAGAGGCTCTCTAACCTTAGAGAAGCATATAGAGTCCCAGACTCTGTTTTATTTAGATTACCTGGGAGAGGGGAGACAGCCGATGCCCCACCACCAGGGTGTGTGGCTTTTTATGAATATTTTTTCAAAGTAGGCATTCGTCTTCCCCTTCACCCTTTTATACGGAACTTCCTCCGTCTCTACAAGATTGCCCCGGGCCAATTAATAGTAAATGGCTGGCGGGTACTCCTGAGTGCTTTCGTCCTCTGGAAGCAAGCGGGTAACGAGGAGTTAATCGCTGAGGAATTTTTAAGGTTATTCCAGCTGAAGAAGGCGCCAGCTAGCGAGGGTTGGTACTACCTATGCTTCTGGCACCGGAATAACTTTATTTTGGGGAACCCTTCTTCCAACTGCCCGGGATGGAGAAAGAAGTGGTTCTATGTCTCCGGCAACTGGGAGTCCGAAATGGGCTCCGACCCCAAAGGCCATAACGTTAATCGTCATTTTGGCGAAGGTGGGTCAAGTGCTTGTTTATTTGTCCGACAGAAACAATGGCTTTGCCACATCGACGATTTGATGAACCTTCTTTTTTGCTCGTAGGAATCCCAATTGGTGTGAAACCGAACCTGCGAGGAGGACTCAGCGAGAAATTGGTTAGAGTCTATAAACTCGCTGCGACCGCACGTCACGTCAACGTCGCATTAGAGCCTCGTCATCTCTGTGCAGCGGGTCTCATCTTCCGAGAAGAGATGACGAATGTCGGAGACAAGAGAGGCGCACTGGGGGTACTTACCCGTCTGAAGGGCACAGCCTCGAAGGGGCAAAAGAAGACTGCCGGGGGTCCTTCTAATGCGCCTGCTCCCGCAGAGGGGTCTGCTCGCGGACCTCAAGCAGCCTCGGGGGGGGGTCGCTTCCACTTCTCGTACGACCGCGACCCCTCCGGTCAACGCGACCCCTCTCTCCACCGTGCCCCCTCCAGCTGACCTACCTCGCCCGCCAATTATCGAGGTAGCCGACAACTCACCGAAAGGTGATCGGAGAGGGGGAGGCCTCCCTCAAAAGGGGGCTCCAAGCGAGCCTGCTGCTCGCGAGTCGCTGATGCCCGCCCCTGGCGCCGCGAGTGCTCGCGAGTCGGGTCCCAAGGAGATGGTCGTAGCCCAGGCTTCGGGCTCGGGAACTTTTGTCATTCCTCCACATTTGCATCCAATATGCGAATTTATGTTTGACAAAATTTCCCCCAACTCCTTCGGAACCCTCCCCGAACCAAGCCCCGAAGCCCTCTCCACCGACATCGGGGTGAGATTGCTGCAGGTAACTAACGCTGCACTATTTATATTTTTCGTCATTGATATGGTGGGTTACTTTAATTTATCTCCTCTCTCACACGCATTTCTTTTTATAGAGCTTGGATCTCACGCTTCGAGTCATGCGTGACATCGAAGCAGCCCGCCGCAGCGTGGAGGATGCGGAGAAGAAGAAGAAGACAATGGAAGCTGAGGTCCAAGGGAGGGACCGCTTGGTGAAGGCCTTGGAGGTTCAAATTTCCAAGCTGGACGAAGAGAAGAAGATTCTCCTGGTCAAGATCCAATCCCTGACTGAGCGCTTTCAGTCGGTGGACCTCCAACTCGCAAAGCTTCAAGAAATCCATACCAAGAGCGAGAAGGAGAAAGAAATTTTTCGCAAGGATAAGGTCCAGCTTGAAGAATGGCTCAAAGGCGCTCGGACCAAGCTCAAGGAGACCCAGAAGAAGCTCAAGGAGGCCCAGCAGCAACTTCACCAGTTGAAGGATGACTCCATCCACTGGGAAGAAGAGCGAGTGGCCCTCGTTCAAATGGTATCTGATGAGGGTCCTCGCGCAGTTCAGGAGTTCCGGACTTCCCAACTTTACGATGAGGAGCGATATGAAGTATATATCGCTAGTCGCGATTTCGCGGTCAGAGTCATGCAGCTGATCGCTCCAACTTTTAACGTTGAGGAGTTCGACAGAGTGGCATTCGAGGTTGTAGCTAAAGAACGGGTTGCCGTTGAGAACGAAGTCACTGGGGCAACAGATGCCGCTCCTGCTCCTGAGGCAGGTCCTGAAGCTGAAAGCCGCGAGCCTGCGCAAGATGAGGATGACCGACCTTGACCTTGGCAGCTTCCTATGTCATGTATTTTTTTTTTTTTTCCTTACTTTTGAGAAGAAATCTGTAATGGTCTTGACCTTTTGGTCATTGTTTTAATAAACATTTATTCCTTCAATGTTGTGTATTCTCATCTTCCATTTTTGCTTTGTGTTGACCCCATCCGACTCATCCGAGGATGCTATCCTTTATTCGAGTAAGAGCTGAGCTGCTCGCATTAGGAGTATGACCCCTTAATTCGAGCACGAGCTGTGCTGCTCGTAGTGGGGTCATGAACTGCGCCACCTTAATTCGAGCACGAGCTGCGCTGCTCGCAGTAAGGGTACGGACTGCGACCCCTAAATTCGTGCACGAGTTGCTCTGCTCGCATTCTGGAAGTGCGATCTCTTTTACCAGTGCGAGCATCTAATTCATGAAAAGATGAATTAGACTCAATCCGGGGGTCGTGTGACCGTGTCCGCGTTGAGATAGACTGATCTATCGATTGAGACTTTGATTCTACTAAGGGTAGAAGATTAGTTAAGAAAGCACGTATGCTCTCTTCGGGGCTGTTTTTAATCCATAAATGGAGAAGCAACCAATTAATAACAACTTCAATCCTACCAAGGGTAGGCAATTGGCCAAGAGAATGTGTATATTCTCTTTGGAGCTATTCGAGTCCAAATAAATGGAATAGCGACCAAAAGATATCTTCAACTTTATTCATAAAATATTGTTATGAACTATATCAAATCTAGGGGAAGTATTGTAGCAAATGCTCCACGTGCCAAGGGCGACGCACGGGTCTACCCTGCATGTCTTCAAGATAATAGGTACCGGGTCGCACAATCCTAATAACCCGATAAGGGCCTTCCCAATTTGGATCCAGCGAACGAGAAGGGACTCCGAGCTTTTGTCTTAGGACCAAATCTCCAAGCTGGAAGGATCTAGGCCGCACCTTCGCATTTCGATAACGAGCAATACGTTGTTGATATGCTGCTGCTCGTACTTGGGAGGCGTTTCTACGTTCTTACAAGAGGTCGAGATGAAGGCGAAGGTCTTCCTGATTGCTCGCGGGGTCATATTGCTCGATCCGATACGAGGGCACTTGAATTTCCACTGGTACTACTGCGTCGACACCAAATGCTAAGGAAAAAGGGGTCTCACCCGTTGACGTACGGGTGGTAGTCCTATACGCCCATAATACTTCTGGTAGAAGTTCTGGCCATTCACCTTTGCATTCACCAAGCTTGGTTTTTAAATGGTGCTTAATGATTTTGTTTACTGCCTCGACCTGCCCATTCGCCTGAGGATGATATGGAGAAGTGCGAAGATTACATATCTTCCATTTGTCACAAAATTCATCAAAGGCCGCGTTGTCGAACTGCGTTCCATTGTCGGTAATTATGGTATGAGGGAGTCCGAAGCGGCATATGATATTTCTCCATATGAACTTGGTAATTTGTTTCTCAGTAATCTTGGCTAATGGTTCTGCCTCTGCCCATTTGGTGAAGTAATCAACCGCTACAATCGCGAACTTATTTTGTCCCTTTCCCATGGGCAATGGTCCAATGATATCGACCCCCCACTGAGCGAAAGGCCAAGGGCTATCAACTGGAGTCATCCGTTCGGAACGTACACGGGGTATAGGTGAATATCGCTGGCACTTGTCACATTTTTTAGAAAATTCAATTGCATTTGCTTTCATAGTGGGCCAATAATATCCTTGCCGCATTGCCTTATATGCTAGGGATCGCCCCCTGGGGTGATTACCACATGCCCCCTGGTGTACTTCGTCTAGAACTTGAAGTGCTTCTTCTGGATGAAGACACCTTAAATAAGGCAAGGAGAAACTTTTTCGCAACAATATTCCGTCTTGCAAGGTGTACCTGGAAGCTCGAAGCCGAATTTGTCTTGCAGCTTTCTTGTCGTCTGGTAGGTATCCGTCTCTGAGATAAAGGATGATGGGATCCATCCAGCATGGAGACGATTGTACCGATATTACTTGCTCAAGGGCCGATTGATCGATACTTAGGTTCTGACGATGCTCGATGGGGATCGAATGTGCTAGCTCAGATTCTGGTGCAGAAGCGAGCTTAGCCAGTGAGTCGGCAAGTTGGTTCTGCTCGCGAGGAATATGAATTATTTCATAGGTCTTCAGTTTTGCGAGCAGGATGAGTACACGAGACTTGTATAAGGCCATCCTTTCTTCTTTGGCTTCAAATTCACCAAGAACTTGGTTGACAATGAGCTGGGAGTTGCTATGAATCAACAGATTTTGAATTGCAAGGATAATGGCTAGTTCGAGACCGACGATCAGGGCCTCATATTCTGCTTCATTATTTGAGATGTGAGAATCGAAACGTAGAGCATATTGGAAATGCGACCCGTCAGGATCCACTAAAATCAGGCCTGCTCCGCTACCAGTGGCCCGCGACGACCCGTCCACGAAGAGTGACCAAGGAGGCTGGTCGCTGGTCATGGTATTATCATCAGGAGAGTATGTGAATTCGGCGATGAAGTCAGCCACGGCCTGGCCCTTAACTGCGGTTCTAGGACAGAAGGAGATATTGTGCTCGCTGATCTCGAATGCCCATTTAGTTAACCGTCCGGATGCCTCAGGTTTTTGAAGGACTTGTCGTAGCGGATGATTTGTCGGTACTAAAATAGCGTGGGCTTGAAAGTATGGTCGCAGTTTTCGAGCTGCCGTGACTAAGGCTAGGGCCAGTTTCTCCATATCAGAATACCTAGTTTCTGCATCAACCATTGCTCGACTGATATAATAAACGGGCCTCTGCACCCCGGAATCTTCTCTTATTAAAGCGGCACTAACGGCCGTAGTGGACACAGAGAGATAAAGAATGAGTTGCTCATGTGCTACAGGTTTAGATAAAATGGGGGGTGTGCTCATGTATAGTTTCAATTGTTGAAAGGCTTCCTCACATTGTGGCGTCCATTTCCAATCAGACTTGGCCGTTGCACGAAGGAGTTTGAAGAATGGTAAACATTTGTCAGATGCTCGCGAGATGAACCTGTTTAACGATGCGATGCGACCAGCCAGACGCTGGATGTCCTTCAGAGTGGTGGGGGATTTCATCTCTATCAATGCTTTTATTTTCTCAGGATTAGCCTCAATTCCGCGTTGGCCAACCATGAACCCGAGAAATTTCCCTGCAGACACACCGAACGCACATTTTTCTGGGTTCAATTTCATTTGATACCTCCTCATTAGGTCGAAGGCTTCTCGAAGATCAGAAATGTGGTCATCTTCTACGATGCTTTTCACGAGCATGTCGTCAACATAAACTTCCATATTCCTACCGTTTTGAGCAGTGAACATTTTGTTGACAAGACGTTGATAAGTGGCCCCTGCATTTTTAAGACCGAACGGCATTACCTGGTAGCAATATAATCCTCGGTCTGTGATGAAGGCGGTATGCTGGCTATCAGGTGGGTGCATCGTGATCTGGTTGTAACCAGAATAAGCATCCATAAAGCTAAGCAGAGCGTGTCCAGCTGTTGAATCGACCAACTGGTCGATCCGCAGCGTCGGGAAGCTATCTTTGGGACATGCTTTATTCAAGTTTGAATAGTCGACGCACATTCTCCATTTGCCATTAGCTTCCGGACGAGAACCACGTTCGCGACCCAGTCTGGGTAGTCAACTTCTTTTATAAAATTGACCGTGAGTAGCTTTTCAACTTCAACTTTGATCGCCATTTGCCTTTCTGCAGTGAAGGCTCGTCGACGCTGGTGTACGGGTTTATGCTTTGGATCGATATTGAGACGATGCACGATGACGTTGGGGTCGATGCCTGGCATATCTTTATGAGACCAAGCAAACACGTCCTGGTATCCAGTGAGGAAACGGATCAAATCTTCGCGGTGGACACTGGTTAAAGAGGATCCAATGTACACGATCTTAGACGGGTCGTCTTCGGTCAGGTGAATCGCCACTGTTTCCTCCCCAGGAGTTCCTGACTTAAGAGCGTTTTCTCTCGGATCCAACGAGGTGTTGGAGGGAAAGTTAGGTGAACCTTGTGCTATCTTCATAATGGGTGTCGCTTGAGCCTTCTTTCGATCTTGGAGGGCTATCTGGTAACAAGATCGTGCCTCCTGCTGACTTCCTCGCACAACTCCGATACCATTTGGGGTAGGAAATTTAACACACAAATATGAAGGATGCAAGGCCGCTCCAACCTTAGTAAGAGATGGCCGCCCCAAAATGGCGTTATACGCTGATTTTCGATCCACGACAAGGAAGTTTATGAAGACGGTGGTCTTCGCTGGACTTTCTCCAAAAGTTACTGGGAGATCGATACTTCCTTCAGGTGTTACTACCTCACCTCCGAAGCCGACTAGGGGGGTCGAAACTGGCTTGAGTAGGCTTCTGGCCAGTGCCATTTTGTTGAAAGCCTCCAAGTATAGAATATCGGCTGAGCTACCTGTATCCACCATAATTCGATGAGTCAAATAATTCGATACCTTCAATGTGACTACAATGGAGTCTTCGTGAGGGAAGTGAATTCCCTTTGCATTTTCGAGAGTGAAGGAAATTGGAGGATGGCTGGTTTTTGACGAGCTAGACGTCTGTTCCAACCAGTAGATTTGCTGGAGTTCTCTGGATGCCTTTCGAGCGTATGCTTTTCTTGAAGCTTGAGAGTCACCTCCGCAAGCTGGTCCCCCCGACGATAGTGCGAATTTCTTTCGTGGGCTCAGCGTCCTCTTGGTCAGTTTGATGATGAGGCGGTTCCTTTTGGCGAGATGAGGTCTTCGCCCTTTCTGGTGATCGATTTTTACAAGCAACATAATCCTGGAGATGGCCTTTTCTAATAAGGGCTTCGATATGGTCTCGTAGAGAGATGCAGTCCTGGGTCTTATGCCCGTGATCTTTGTGGAAGTAACAGAACTTGCTCTTGTCTCTCTTCTTGGGATCGGATTTGATCTTTGCAGGCCACTTTACATATGGCTTGTGTTTAATCTCCATTAGAACCTTTTCATGAGACCGATTAAGAGGAGTGTAGTTATGATATTTA
Organism: Liriodendron chinense; assembly: GCA_003013855.2. Classification (NCBI taxonomy): domain Eukaryota; kingdom Viridiplantae; phylum Streptophyta; class Magnoliopsida; order Magnoliales; family Magnoliaceae; genus Liriodendron; species Liriodendron chinense. The sequence goes on along the minus strand of PVNU02001268.1, from coordinate 3,003,029 downwards.
CCGGAGTAAGGCTTCTTGGGAGAACGATCGCGTTGATCACGACGATATTTTTTATCTGCAGAAGAGGTTCCCTCTGGCTTGCGTTTCTTACCCTGTGCCCCATGGCGTGTCAATGCGACTTCTTCTGCATTGATGTACTTCTAAGCTTTGGCTTGGAATTCTGCCATAGTTTTCGGTGGGCTTTTATCCAAGGCAAACCTGAATTTCTCGCTCATTATTCCCGCTATGAGGGCTGCGAGCCCTTTTTCCTCGGTATAACCTTCAGTTTGAACGGCTTCAGCGGTGAATCGTACTGTGAACTCTTTTATCGTTTCCCCATGCTGCTGTTTTAGATTCATTAGATGGGAAGCTGGCTTCTTGACGCGGATGCTTCCCATGAATTGAGAAAGGAATATCTCCGATAACTGAGAAAAGGAGCTGATGGAACGAGGCTTTAATCCTCGGAACCACGTACGAGCTGCCTCCTTCAATGTTAGGGAAAATGATGCGGACATCAGTGGTGCACCCTTTAGAGTGTACCAGAGGAGGCGACGTCGCAGATCGAGTGTTGGAGCAGACGAGTTGATGTGGATGGACGCCGGGCCCATTGGGCCCATTTTCTGACGCGTTACGAGTACGCGAGTTGCAGGATCGCGCAGGAGCATCATGACCACTGGACCATGGAGCGGATTTACATTTAGGCGCTTTTCTATTTATTTCTTTGTTTCTAGGCGCTTTAGTGTCGTTATTTACTTTAGACGTTTTTATGTTATTTCTTTAGTTTTCAGGCACTTTAGTGCACTTTTTTTTATTTCGTAGCTTATATATACTGTGAGAACCCTATTTCGAAATTATTGAATGAATAGAAAATTCGTGAGTTTCTTCCTCTTTGTTGAGAGATTAGGGTTTCAGGATTGGCCCTCGGGTGTTAAGGATTCCACCCCGGAGTTTCCGTTTTCTCTTCTCTCTTTCTTCAAGGTGCGAGGAAAGGTAAGCTTCTTTTGATTCCTAATTCGTACTTCATGATAACCCATTGTTTTTCGACATCCCTCGTCCTTTTCTGAAACCCCCCCTCCTTTTGGTACGATCGAAAAGAGGGATGCCTAGCCACGATAACCGGATCCAAACTTGACTGTGGACTGGTCTATGCTAGATCTGGGATATCCTCATATCCCTAGATCCTCCCTATTTTACGATTTTATATGGTTTTATGCAAAGGGGCATGATCCGGACGGACGGAATTCATCTTCGTGTTGAGATTTGTTAGTTTCCTCTGATTGAAAGTAGTTAGTTTCGTAATTTTATTATTTGAATATCTTCCAACTTGATATACATGCATCTAGGGTTAGATCATCACATGCCCCTGCATCAGAAAAAGCCCTACACATGATTTCTGAACTATGTCCCTCCAACCCCATGAGGGACCTGTATGTTTCCAGGTGTTCAAGAGAGTCGCCAATACCTGTGTACGGGGTGATAACAGGCGTTCGATACTTTCTGGGTAACGGGGCTTCCATAACCTCGCTGGTGAAGGGGGATTTGGATTGATGAATCGCTGCCATAACTGCAGATGGTCTATTTGCCTGGTATCGCTGTTCCATGACATCAAAACGATCATGGATTCTTTTGAGATCTCCTTCCCATGGTAGGGTATAGCTTGATGTTTCGGCGGTGGAGCCCTGCGGTTGAGGTTGTCGAGACGAGCTAGAATGTATAGAATGTGAAGACGGCACAGGGGGATGGCTACCAAGTGGTGGGACCTGTGGTTCGTCCATAGAATGTCTGGAAGCCACCGGTATGGGTTGCGGTGGTAAACCTTCGGAGGGTTGTCTTTGCGGTTCAGGGAAATGCTGATCAAGCCGATTCGACAGGGCTTGAACTCCGGCATTTAGAGTCAGAAGAGTGTTTCTGAGGAAACGCAAGACATCGTCTTGATTTCCAGAGGCCTCTAGTAATGGATTTGTTGATGGCATATTCGGGGCTCCTTGAGGGATATTCGTCGACGTGGGTGGAAGAGCATGTATGGATTCCGTCTCATCGGGCGGAGGTGGTGCCTGCCTTGAAGTCGAAGGATGAACAGCCTTTTTAGGAGGCATCGCGGAAGGATTTTGGTCGGTAGAACGATTGATTTTGATGATCAAGTCGTTCCCACAGACGGCGCCAAACTGTTAACGTCAGATTTTATAACAGGATCCTCCGGACGTTCACCTTCGCTCCTACAGAGATTTCCCCCGCCAAACCTGAAAGAAGACAGACAGCAACTAAGGGTGGCTGGGATCCAGCCGTTAGCCCTCCGATGCTTAAGTCAGGCCAAAGCAAGAAGAAGAGTAACCAGGTCAAAACAGGGCAGGGATTGAATATTGTGTGTACCTTTCCCATAATGGAGTCGTCCCTTTATATAGATCTGAAGCGGTTCAATCTGTTACGCAAGATATCGAGATCCCGCTGATCTCGTGTACGATACTGAGATCTTGCTGATTTCGTGGGATAAGATCCTATCTTTAGAGACGAGGTCCAACCCAATGACTTATTTCAGCAATCACGTTCCTTGATGGCAATCCCTTGAGATCCGGAACCACCAGAGAAGATAAGCCCAAAAACCGACCTATACGGGCTGCCAGTAGGCGTAGTAATAGCGCTGATTGCTCATGTTGAGCTGGAAGCCGTAGTTGGAGTCATAGCTGCCGAAAAGGAAGGAGACGCCGAAAGGACGGAGACCACCGCGCTGGATGTAACTCTGCTTGGAGCCGTCGAGGGATTTGGAGAAGCTGCTCGACGGGAATCCGGTGCTGGGACTACGAAGATCGTCCAAACAAAAAACAAAGACTCATGATTCTCTGATTCGGGAGCTGCTCGTGTCAGGGCTGCTCGCATCCGGGAGATGCGACCCCTTCTGGCGAACACGAGCCGAGCTGCTCGCATTCGGGAGATGCGACCCCTTCTGGCGAGCACGAGCCGAGCTGCTCGCATCCGGGTGATGCGACCCCTTGGCGAGCACGAACTGAGCTGCTCGCATCCAGGATGCGCGACCCCTTACCGCGAGCACGACCTGGACTCCTCGCATTCATATTGCCGCGATCCTTCACTTCTCACCAGACTATATTTGCCTACAACACTTGCATTAATTCAGTTAGATAGCGCATAGATTAGGACCCTAAACCTATTATGTGTGCTTGTTTTTTGTGATGTTTTGATTCCTAAGTGTGTATTGATGTCTTGTTTAAAATCCCTGAAGTGTCATTGAAAAATTTGACCAATTTCCCACTGTTTCAACATATCTTGAAGTTTTGTTGAAAAATTCCATCATTTCCCATTGTTTCTCTCAAACATCGATTCATTCCCCGATGCATGCGATATTTCTCCGGTCATGGATATTGATGTTTACCAGTATATTCTGCCTTGCTTTTAATTATCTGTGATAGCATGTAATTAAAAAATAATGGAACATACACTGTTATACTTACACAGACAATATAAACTGAGATCTGAATGTAGTTCTGTCTATCATGCGTGTGTGCATTTGCCCCTTGATGAATGGGGAGGGGTGTTTTTTTTTTTTTTTTTTTTTTTTCCATTCTTTTTTCCACGGGCTAATTCAATCCAAAGTACTTGGATGGAAACCAATACTCAGGGGATTAAAATGCGGCTATAGGTCATGTTGGAAGTCAAAGATCAAGGAAACCTTCAATAATGGGCAGTGAGAATAGTAAGATCTTTAGGTACTATGCGTCATGTATGGACTCACAAAACTGCCTGGATAATCAAATGGTTTGGATTTGGTGCGTCTTGAAGTTAACTAGCTTCAACTTGGCCTGCCTTGAACCCTCGATATAAATGCGTCAGGCTTGGACCACCTAACAATGGACCATCTGGAACCCAACCCGGACCTGTCCCATACATGAATTTATCATTGTTAATCACCTTTTATTGTTTTCATATGTTCGCATTCCAAAAATAGTAGATTTTCTTTTCATGTAACTTGTGTAATCTTAAATAAAACCTAAAAAAATCCCTAAGGAAAACATGTGCTAGGGTGCGTAACAGGATACCTATTCAAGTAGGAAATTGGGACTTCTAGTTTAGTAGACATTTCAAAACAATCTCTAAGTAGTAAAGCGTTGTTTAATGAGTCCTTTGTTAGCCAACAAATTAGGTTTTTAGTTGGACACTACTTGAGAGTCAAAAGTAGCAGAGTTTAGGTTGGTAATATGTTTCTTTTGGTTGCCATCCAAAAAAAGAAAAAAGAAAAAAAAGAGAGTAATGGTTCTTGATACCATTCATGTCGCTATTCACTTTGTGAGGTTTCAGTACTATAGATTGTCAATAGGGTTGGATGATCTATTTATCTTAGTTCATCTCTTTCTACCCTTTCTTTGATTAATTTCTATTAGTTGTGCTGCAGTCCTCTGGATTGCTGTTATTTTGTAGCTGTTTGATGCTCTCAAATTGCTTCACTAGTTTAAAATATTATTTCTATTGCACATATCTTTAACTGTTTGAAAGTATAAAATACTATTCATATTAAATTTTTTTCCATGAATGGGTAACTGATGATCATTGATTCACATGGCTATTCTTGATGGGTAATGGTTCATATAAATTTATTTATCATTATTATGTAAGATGGAGTTCTCTTAAGCTTCATATCTGTAATAACGTAGTTGTCTAACTTGAAGTTTGGCTTCACTCTGTGATCTTTTCTAGCCATGGACTAAAAGGCAGATAGATGTTGATAAACATGGCTATTGCTGTCTAGCATCCATCAAATGTGCTAATATTCTACTCAAGGATTACATTTAGTGAAACTCCAAGTAAATAGTCATTGTTGTGACAGTTGACAGAGTTCTCTATTGTTTTATGGTTCTGGATTAGTAGTCTTTGTTCGTACTAGTCTGTGATTCTGCTGACTGGAGTTTTATGTTGCATACAATCATGAATGCCCTACAATCTAACATTGTAGGTGTGTCATTCGTGGCTGTGTTCCAAAAAAGATTTTGGTGTATGGAGCATCATTTCAAGGTGAATTTGAGGTGAGATCTTGGTATTTGCTATGAAATTTTGTTGAAATTCAGCATACATGTATTTGTGATGGGTTCATGTGAATTAGTGATGAAGTCTTCTTCGGTAGTTTATTTTGGAACCAGCATATGGGCTGTAGGCATAAGATAGTTCTGCACCCACTTGGATCCATTAGCATGTTATCCTTGCTGATTTGTACATGCATTTAGTCACTTTTTTTTGCTAGGTCATTTAATCTATTTAGATAACAGACATTGGAGAATTATCTGCTCTTATGATTTCTTGAGTTGTCCATCTTTAGCCCTTCATATTACTTTGATTTGTTCGTCTTTGCTGCCAAATGCTAAATGCATTTTGTCATGCATGGTTCTAGAAGCTTTCTGATGTTTGGCATTTTAAAGTTCAAATGTTATGGGAATTCGATTCCATTTTTTACTCTGAGAAGTAGTGTGCATGAACCACGAACAATTCTTGAGGAATGACATCTAAAGAAAAATCTCCATCCTTCATAAAGAGCTATGATCAAGTAAATGATATTGCATTGTGCTTCCTTTGTTTCCTGTTTCTTTCTCACATATCTAAATCGACAATTACTTGGAATTGATCTCTTGGGGTCTTAATGCACATTTGGGAATTAGGGTGACTTTGGATTATTTGTTGCCTAGTACATCAACAAATGCATATTCTGCGGATATTGTACATATTGCTATAACCTCATGTCACATCCATCAATTTGCCTTTTTTTTTTTTTTAAAGAAACAGAAATGCGTCCATACGTCATGGCAATGACTCTATTAGCTTTCTTGCCATTATTCAATGGGTCTACCATCATTTCTATGTGTTGGGGAAAAAATTCCCAGTTTGCCATGCGTTTCAAGTAACGCATCATGCATGGATAACTTAGAATTTTAAGAAACAAAAGCATAAAGAAAGAAGAAGAGATGGAGCAGCTTACCTCTTGTGAAGAAGAGATAAAGTGAGAAGGACAGAAGGAGAGGCGTCAACCCACAACTCCGATGAGAGTTTCTACATCCAATGCCCTAGCCATCCACTTGGGTGATGAGCCCTTTCACACTCTTAAAATCCAGGGGGAGAGGTGAAGGAGGAGAGAAAGTGAGAAGGACAGAAAGAGAGGCGTCAAACCACAACTCTGATCAGAGGTTTTGCCTCCAAGTTCTAACGTCCCTAATGCCCTAGCCATCCACATCCCTTGGGTGATGAGCCCTTTCACGTTCTTAAAATCAGTAGGGTTTTTGGGAATTTTTAAAGGGTTCTCATGGGCTAATTGTAAAAAGCATTTCAATGTGAATCTTTTGAGCCCAAAAGAGTGCATGAGCTTAGTACTAAATGGGCTTGTCAATTCATCTAGATCTTTGTTGGTGAACAATAATCTATACAAGAGACTACCATTTGTTGATTCCTTATCAGGCTCACATGGGACTACATGTTTCTTCTTGGGTGTATTGCAGCTGAAAGCTTTACATCTTTCTTTATTCTTTTTTTTTTTTTTTTCATTCATTATTGAAAAGGATGCATGCAATCACCTGCCAACCATATATAATGACGACAGGGTGTCCCTGCCCCTTTAAGGCGAGACTATACCCTGCGGATGCATGCAATCACCTGACAACCATGTGTATTGGGGAATCCATGGGGTGGGGAATCAAACTCGTGTCTGTGGGGAGCAAACCCACGACCGAAGCTGTTCACCCAAACCATGAACATAAAAAATCAATCCCTTAATTTGGCATAATTAATTTTAAGATTTCTAAGCCTGCCAACTCGATATACCTGTCAGCTAACTCATTTGTGCAGGGTTGGCCCTAGGGCTATCAATTGGTTGGGCTGGCTTGTTGTGTTTCAAGCCTAGTTTGCTTTGGGCTGAAATCCTAGGCTTGAGTGCCTGGGCCTAAAATTTAAACCCATTTATTAATTAGGTTTGGATTAGACTATATCTAAGAGCTTGTTAGCTTGGCTGGAGCCTTGTTTGTAGGGGCAACAATGGTCGGGGCTGCCTGACCTAACTCGAGGGACTTGGCCCTGTAGGGTAAGGGCTTGGGCCCCTAAAGTTGGCCCGAGGGCCTGGGCCCGTGTGTGAAATCAAGGCCATGGCCAATGATGAATGGCCCGGCCTGGCATGGCCCATTGGCCCGATCCAATCATTAAGTGATAACAGTTATAATGGTTTAATGACACTTATTAATTGTTCTACCTGTGTAGGTTAAATATAATAATTGGATCTAGGTAATGTTTCAAAGATCCAAACTGTTTATCAGTGTTGCTAAAATCCTATGATTTATGATTTGAGTCGAATCTTAAGCACAATGATTTGAATCCCACCTTTGAATCCCTTTTTATATGAATCCTACAATTTCTATTTTAAACTTCACTTGGTTTTCATTTTATGTTTTTAAATTGGTGGGGGCTATAAAAATTGTTCTTCAACACCTTTGAATCGTTTTTATATGAATCCTTTGATCTATGATTTGAATCCTGCAATTTACGATTCAAATTATACTTTTCTCTTCTATTTTAAACTCTACTTGGCTTTCATTTTATGTTTTTAAGTCGGAAGGGGCTTTGAGAATTGTTCTTCAACACCTTTGAATCCTTTTTTAGATGAATCCTATGATTCTATGATTTGAATCCTGCAATTTACAATACAAGTTATACTTGTTCTCTTCCATTTTAAACTTCAGTTGGCTTTCATTTTATGTTTTTAAATTGGTGGGGGCTTTAAGAATTGTTCTTCAATGTTAAATCATAAAGCTTTTTTGTTTTTAATATTAATTTCTTACTTCTTAATTGGTCGAAACACCAAATTGATGTATCATCTGAAATATTTTTATGGATGGTTACAATCATGTTGACTTTATATGTATTTTGGAATAATGGTTAGAAATCAAAGTATCTTTTTTCATCAGTCTACATAATCAAATGCCACTTTTCCAATGTGATTCTACATTCAAGAAAGATAACAAGAACATAAAATATTAAGTATCCTTGTATGTTAAGGAAAATTTCTTGAAATATCATGACATGAAAGATAAGAATCTTTTAACACTATCATGACATGGTATTACTTCTAGCATATTGATGGCAAAAAGATGATTGGTGAGTTTTAAAATTTTTTTTTTTAATTTTTATTTTTCATATTTTTTTTTCCATTTTTTAAAAGAAATCATAAAAAATCTTATGATTTGTGATACGATCATGACTTTGACAACATTACTGTTTATACAAAGGGTTTATTGTGGATGAGGGGTATTCCCAAAAATATTTCTGAAATTGGGCCTATTAAAACCTTTTATCCCTTTATCTCTTTTCGTTATAGGGCCAGGGCGAGGGCTGAGGCCTTTTAGCTTGTTAGGGCTAGGGTTGTCTACGGCTAGTGCTTAAGGGATTAGGGTGGGCTTGGGCTTGGGCTAGGGCCAACGCCTGCCTACCCTTAGCTTGGTCCTTTTGCACTCCTCTCAACCTGGCCCATTTAGGGTCGCAATGTCTTTTTGTCATATATCATGCATGGTGAGGCATACCAAATGGACATCCTAGAACTTGCACATGAGAGTGGGTGGCGGAGCTTAGACTTGGATCATGCAAAAACATCATGTGCCAGGGTCTAGCCTATTGTTTTGGCCCATCATAGGCCTGAGCTTGGGCTATGTCTAAGATCTTTTTAGACTTAGCCTAGTCCATGCCTGGCCTGCCTTGGCCCGTTTAGGGTGTCAATGTGATTTTCTCATATGGAATCCATGTTGGGCAGATCAAACGCACATCCTAGATCTTTTTTTTTTTTTTTTTTTTTTTTTTCCAGTCATGCAACGCACCCACCCAGTCAATCGCGCAACACACCCACCCAGTCAATCATGCAACGCACATCCTAGATCTTGCACAAAAGTTGATTGCCGGGCTTGGGGTTGGGGTAACACCTGCTTGTTTTGGTCTATCATAGGTCCTTATTGGGCCTAGGATTTACTATGTAGGTCGAGCTTGGGTAGACCTTGGCCTAGCCTAAGCTTGGGCCGTTGACAGCCCTAGTTGGCCCCATGGATATGGTAGAACAAATGTGCCCTGCATTAAGGATAATATCAAATATCTCACTCAGAACTCGAGCCATACTCCAAAAGAGAGCACCGATTTTGGTTCCCCAGCCTATGACATTGAGGGTGACCTCATACCTTCTTTGATGAACCTTTGTCACTTAACCATTTCAAGTTATGTTCTTTACCAGTTGAAGTTGTGTTATATGCCAAGTTTGACCGAAATGCGAATTCATTTTGCGAGTACTCAAATGCAACTTCCTTCTAAGTGATTTCTTTCATCACCTATATTATTTGGGACATGTTACATCAATATCGGTTTGTGTAGATTATGATGTCATTTGTTATATGCAGCGTATTGATGTAAAAGTGGTTTCCTTTTGCAGGATGCAAAGAATTATGGGTGGGAGCTCAATGAGCAAGTTGACTTCAATTGGAAAAAGCTTTTGCATAATAAGGTAGGGGTTTGTTAGGTGCTCACCCTCCAATAAGGTAGGGGTTTATAGGTGCATGCTTCTTTATGTATGCCTATAGGAGCTACACTTGCAATAATCTGTTATTGCTTTCGAAGGGGTATAATATCTATTATCATTCTTGGGAAATATCCGTAATGAGGTCTTTTATCCCTCATTCTCATTTCACGAGAATCATTCACACTCTCATACTTTGATACTTTGATCCTTCAAAAGATTTTGATACCTGACCTGGATACTCAAATAAACATAAGGGATATGCATGGAATGCTTTTCAGTTATACCCTTTTAACTCTTTTAATAATGATCCCCAAATACCCACGCACACAAGGGATATGCATGGGATACTTTTTAGTCTTACTCTTCTATCTCTTTTAACAATCATTCCCCATTCTTCCCTACCCAATACATCGTCATCGACACACAAGGGATATGCATGGAATACTTTTCGATCATGTCCTCTTTATTTTTTATGGATACTGATTACTTATTGTAGGAAGAGCAAATCTAAACTACTAAAAGAATAGGAGATGAGGACGAGAGGAGATGATGAAGAATCATCTGTCACTAATTACAATAGGTCCTCTTTCCCAGTCTTCCTACTTCTTAGGTTTACAACACCTTAAAAGAGCTTTTGTACAAACAGCCCATGGAAAAGTTCTGTTATTTCATTCTTTCCTAATGGTCCTAATCAAAACAGCTCATGATCTTTCTTTTTTGCCCTAATCAAAACCTCTCCTAGAGATTCCTGCCTTCTTGTTGGAAGTTCTGTCACTTCATTCTTTCATAGTGGCCCATATCCCTACTAACGAGGACAATCTCCACAATATCTTTCCTTTTACCTTGGCAGCCCCTATTCCATGCTTCTAAGGCTTCCCCTATTTCATGCTTCTAAGGCTGCCCTTATTCATGCTTCTCCCTTGACTCAAGCATCACCCAATCCATCACATATTATGATATTACTTAAAGAATCCCCCACATTTCTGTTGAAAATGTCCAATTACTGAATAATGATCCACTGTTTATGTATTCTTGAGACATAAGATGCAAGTATATGTGATTAGAATCTTTCATTTCCTCAAGTAATCAGCTGCTAACATCTTGTCTCTGCCACTAATTATCCAAATGCGATTACCCTTGGGGTGCCTTGATTAGGTTGGATTTTTGCCATTGGCACTGTACTGTCTCCTTCATCCACAACCCCCCATCTGTTAGGTCACTTGGTTGCCAGAAAATTCACAGTGCTAAATGACTATCCTTCATTGGAGCCACTGTATGCAACCTAGAAAATTCTAGGAAAAAAAAAGGCTTTTTCACCATATGACAAGTCCTCCCAGAATTTATTTTGTTCCCCATCCCCAATTTCAGTAGCCGCTGTTTTCAATCATATCCTTGTTATTTATTTATTTATCTAATCTCTGTTAATGATATTTCCAAATGCTCCCTACTTTGGAACTCTAAACATGCTAGTTGTACTTAAAATTTCATTTCTTTATATTGCAGACACAGGAAATAGTCAGATTAAATGGAATATACAAGCGATTATTGTCCAATTCTGGGGTAACGCTGTTTGAAGGTGAGGGAAAAGTGGTTGATTCTCATGGAGTTGAGCTGACACAACCAGATGGTACAAAGCACCGGTATTCAGCAAAGCATATCATGGTTGCAACAGGAAGTCGGGCTCAACGTCCTCAAATTCCAGGGCAGGTAAATCTTTTGCTAGATTGCTTAGAAATTGACCTGTGATAACACATGATAAACCTACGTGTTCTCCACAGGACCACCATATAAGTTGCAATTACTCTCTTAGATTGTGCTTCTCTTGATTTTCTCCGAAGTATGAAATTTCTCTGAATTGTTTGTTCTCAAAGTTACATAGAAATGGCATCGGAATTTGATTGCTCTTCAGATCCCATCAACAAATGGTTCTGCTCTAGCTGCTTATTGTTTATTATGAATGTCCTAGTATAGCTGCTTTCATAAATACCAACCTTGCTTTTGTTCTAGATGACATGAATTTACACTTATTTAACTATTTGGCAGAATTACTTAAGGGTGTGGTTGTTTTCATTTCCCTCAGGTAAATACATTGTAAATGGATAATGATTATTTACAATGTATTTCCCTACACATTTTTCAAGAATGACAATTGACCGTTTGCTTTTTGTGCACTGAAATCGAGAAGAGTGCAAATTTTTTGTGGGGCCCACTATGATACATGTGGCTTATCCACTTTGTCCATACATTTTGCGAGGTGATTTTAGGTTATGTACGCAAAATTGAGGCAAATCCAAAGCTCAAGTGGACCACGCCACATAGAATAATGGGTTGAACTCTTACTGTTAAAAACCTTTTACGACCACGATTTCCTATGGTGTGGGCCACTTGAGCTTTGGATCTGCCTCATTTTTGGGCTCGCACCCTAAAATATTCCAGTAAAATGGATGGATAGCATGGATATCTCACTGACATCACAATGGGGCCCACGAATGTACGCAGATCCTTTTCAAACCCTTTTTACAAGGAGGAAATACTGGTTCCTATCAAACAGGAGTAAATGGTAATAATTACCTACTTATATGCATTTACCGCCAGGGAAATGAAAACAAACACGCCCTAAGGCCTAACATGTGGAAAAATAGCATATTTTATGTGGACATGCAAACAAATGTATCTCGAATAGCATTTCCCTTTTCAAGAATGGGTTCCAGTTTCACCGTGGACTTCTTCTTACAAGTTGTCTTCTAATTTGATAAGCTTGTATCATGTCCATCAGATGGTTTAGGGATTTTCTTATGAAACTACATTACATGTTGGCACTCCTAGTTTCTGTTCCAACTTCCAATACCCCTTACTAGTGTCTGCACAATTCTCTTTTTCAATTATTGTGTTTGTATTGAACCGTCATACATGTCACTCTTCTTTCACTACCCTTGTGACTTTTATTTTCAGGCTGTCAGCTCTTAGGTCTTGAATCTTCATATTTTGAGAAGCTTCTCTTGTACATCACTCCTCTCTCTGAAAGGGCATTTAACTAATTGCTTATTTTCTCCACTTGTTGGACTGTTTGTATTGAACCGTCATATATGTCACTCTTCTTTCACTACCCTTGTGACTTTTATTTTCAGGCTGTCAGCTCTTAGGTCTTGAATCTTCATATTTTGAGAAGCTTCTCTTGTACATCACTCCTCTCTCTGAAAGGACATTTAACCAATTGCTTATTTTCTCCACTTGTTGGACTGGAGATCCAACTTTTATGCACTTGCGAATATCTCTGGGAAAAAAAAATAAAAAGAATTCTTTACACTTTAAATCCTTCTCAAATGGAGAAGCTTGGTGCTTGTTCGATTGTTAATGTATCTTGAAACCATTGAGTATTTCATTCAACGTATGAAAACCTTTTCTTTGGAGACTCTGTGGTTTTGTTTCTTTCTCATTGCTTCTGTACCATCTTACTTCTAATATGATTTAGGAGTTGGCTATCACATCTGACGAAGCTTTGAGCTTGGATGAGTTACCTAAACGTGCTGTGATTCTTGGCGGAGGGTAGGGCCATGATCCATTCTTTTTTCATGTTAAAGTTAATTCCATATTGGTGTATTGATTTTTATGTTTTGATTCCTGATACAACCCTGTCTTATGTAGGTATATTGCTGTTGAATTTGCTTCAATATGGAGAGGGATGGGTGTTGACGTGGACGTATTTTACAGAAAAGAACTTCCATTGAGGTTGTATCAAGATTTCAATATTATTTCTTTTCCCCTTTTGAGTTTTATAAATCAATTTCTTTGATGCCAATGGTGAATTATTCAGTATTATACCATCCATCTTTTTGGTGTCGTTCTAATGCGGCGCTGATTGGCCAATTAAGATTTATAAGCCAGCCCCAAATAGCTGGGACAAGGCTATTACCATGATGATGGCATCCACTTTTATTGTCATGCTAGTCTGGTACTGATTGCAAATGTTGACTGTATTTGACTGCAATTCAAAGTATTTTAGTAATGTCATTTGCAATGTCTTTCTTTAAACTTCCACCTGCAACCATAGTTTTTTTTTTTTTTTTGAAAGATAAGACATGTTATGGGTAAATTCGGACTGAGCTCAAAACATGGAAAGCTTTCTACTGGGATTCATCTTCTACACCAAGTATGGTCATGGACCGACTATTTAGGAGAGGAAGCTAAGTCAGCCTTGGTCCACTCTGGCTTAGGATACGGCCTTCTTAGGCCTCGGCCCACTCGGACTCGACATTCGGCCTTCTCAGGCCTCGGCCCACTCGGGCTCGAGCATTCGGCCTTTTCAGGCCTCGGCCCGCTCGGGCTCGACATTCGGCCTTCTCGGCCTCAGCCCACTCGGGCTCAGCATATGGCCTTCTCAGGCCTCGGCCCACTCGAGCTCGACATTCGGCCTTCTCAGGCCTCGGCCCGCTCGGGCTCGACATTCTTCGGCCTTCTCGGCCTCAGCCAACTCAGGCTCAGCATATGACCTTCTCAGGCCTCGGCCCACTCGGGCTCGGCATTCGGACTTCTCAGCCTCGGCCCACTCGGGCTCAACATTCGGCTCACTTCGGCTTAACATTTGGCCCTCAGCTTGGCAAGAGGCCTGGCCTCATCCGCCTTGGTTTTCTCTTGATAAGATAAGGATAAGGCTTATCCCACTGATCCAGATAAGATATGGATTATCCTAACAAATTTGGGATCCACTTAAATCTCTCCGATAATTATCTATAAAGAGGCCTCCGCACTCTCTCCAGGTATGCAATCGACCACCAGAAAAACTTCAACAATCTTTCCTTTCAGTATCCGTATTGACTTTGCCATCGGAGGGCCGTAAGCAGGGCCAACCGGCGGCGGTCTTAACCTTTCTTGGTGATTGTAGGTTCCCAATCTACACCATTCATCTTTGAGTGGAGATCAGACGACGAAGAATCAAAGTTGGTCCCTGACCAACATCTGTTAGCCAATTTTTGGCATTAACAAGGCACTTTATTGAAAAACAAAGGTCGAGGCCAGCATACAACCGAAAAAAAAAAAAAAAAATACAACTCACAGTGCCCAGTCCTGAACAAAGATAACACCTTAGCAAAAACCACTGCCACAGAGGCACTCTTGTTTCTAAACACACGATTATTGCGCTCGGCCCAAACTGCCCACAGGACTGCTAGGAGAATAGATTGCCACCTCCTCAACCCAGCGCACCTCCCTACTCCGCATGCCAAGAGCAAAAAAGACTGTCTAGGGAGGAGGGCATGACCCAAGAAGAATCCGCCAAATGAAGGACACCCCACCAGATGTCTGAAGAGAAGGCACAATGGATGAAGAGATGATTGACAGATTCTTCACTGCGCCAGCACAGAGGGCAGGCATTGGGGAGAGCCATTCCCCTCTTCTTCAAATTCTTCACTGCACCTGCAACCATTGTTAAGAAGTTTGCTAGGTGGAAAGGGAAGTATCTCTCTTTGTGAGGGAGAAATACCCTTACTAAGGCGGCCTTATCAAATCTCCCAATGTACTTTTTGTCTCTGTGTAAAGATCCTTGCACCTGTGGCTTCAAAAAAATTGAGCACATCTAAAGGGATTTCCTTTGGAAGGGTTGCGGGGTGAATCATAAGTTTCATCTCCTTAATTGGAAAGATGTATAAAACCCTACGAATGAAGGAGAGCTTGGTATTGGAAATGTTAGGGAAAGAAACTGGTCTCTTTTATGTAAGTGGTGGTGGAGATTTGGCAAGGAGCAGGCAATGGTGTGGAAGAAGGTGGTTAGGGGTAAATATGGAGAGCCAGAAGGTGGTTGGTTCCACAGAATGGGATTTAGAGGAATTGGTCGGTGATTTGGAAATACATCAATACATGAAATCAGATGCTTGTTTTTTTTGTTTTTTTCGTTTTTTTTTTGAAGATTAACAAAGATATATTAGAAGAAAACAGAGCTACAAAAGCAGCCAGGCCGTCGAGATGGTAGCCCAACTAGCCAGCTAGAAAAGAAACATCACAACCCCTAAACATGTCGTCATTGGCTGCCCATTCTATCACGAGATCTCTGCTTCTCTGAGCTACAGACATCGCACCCTTACAATCCCCATAGAAACATCTCCCATTCCTTTCCTCCCACACACCACCACACCGCCAAGATAGCCAATCTCCATAGGCCCATCATTTGCTTGCCCAACTTCACTCCATGCCAGGCTTGTAGCAAATCGCTAACTGCTGCAGGAAGAGGCCAAACCACCTGGAACCAAGGAAAAATATCTGACCAAATCTGACTGATAAAACTGCAATGCACGAGGAGGTGGTCAGCCGTTTCTTCGTTCCTCATACAACACATACATATGTTCGTAATATACATTCCCCTTTTTCACAGTTTGTCAATCGTAAGAACGTTCTTCTTACCAACCAGCCACCCAAAGGCAACACACTTAGGCGGGCCTTTATACTTCAGACGTGCTCAGTCGCTGCCCCCTCCATCACTGTTTTTTCTTCCGTTAAAGCGTTGTAAAAAGATTTAATTGAAAAGACCCTTGATTTGTCAAACCTCCAACATAAACTATCCATTGATAGAACGTTCGGTCGACACAGATGGATGCGATTTAGGAGGGCCACATATTCTTCAACCTCTTCGTCCCGATGGAATCTTCTACAGGGAGGTTCCCAAATCACCTCTCCTCCAACCTCCGAGAAACAGTTGGAAATCATGACATGCGGGTTCGGAGCAAGCTTATAAATTCTCAGAAAATCTTCTTTTAACGGACCTTCTCCTGCCCATGTGTCTTCTCAGAAACGGATACTCTCACCATTTCCCATCGAGAAGCTAACGCCTTTCAGAATTGCTATCTTGATGGATAAGACGCCCTTCCAAAGAGCAGACGATCTGTAACAGGAGGAGTCCTTGGTCCACCAACCGCCCTTCAATCTTCCATACTTAGATTTAATGATTTTGTTCCACAAGAC
This sequence comes from Liriodendron chinense, assembly GCA_003013855.2. Taxonomy (NCBI): domain Eukaryota; kingdom Viridiplantae; phylum Streptophyta; class Magnoliopsida; order Magnoliales; family Magnoliaceae; genus Liriodendron; species Liriodendron chinense. Next base: position 2,986,567 of record PVNU02001268.1, on the reverse strand, counting down.
GCTGTCCCCTACCCCTAATCTCCAAGTCCACTTCCCTAACAATGCTTGATTCATGATCTTTAAATCCTTTATGCCTGCCCCTCCTTTATAATGCTTGCAAACTTCCTTCCACTCTACCAGATGAAATTTCTTTTTATCTTCCAAACCGTGCCATAAGAAGTCTCGCCTAATCTTATCAATTTTTTCGAGGATCGGGGTCGGACATTTGAATACTGACATGAAGTAGAGAGGAAGGTTGGACAAAGCTGCTTTTCTGAGAGTGATATGGCCACCTAGAGAGAGATATCTACACTTCCATCTTGCCAGATATTTCTTGAATCTATTAATCACGTTGTCCCACATTTCCTTTGTGGGCTTTCCGATGCATAAAGGAAGGCCCACAAAAGAGGCTGGAAGAGAACCCGAAGCACAACCGATTTCTCTTGCAAAAACCGCAACCTTGTCTTCCTCCATGTTCACCCCGAACATCTTACTTTTTTCCAGATTCACTCTTAATTAATCCTGACACTACTTCGAAGCATCGGATAATTGTTCTCAAATTAGCCACTTTTTCCAACTCAGCATCGCAGAATATGACCATGTAATCCGCAAATTGAACATGAGATATCTGAGTATCCATCCCTTCTATTGTAAAACCGGCTATGAGACCTTCATCTTGGCCTCTACTCAGCATTGTAGATAGCGCCTCCCCCACTATTAGGAAAAGGAATGGAGATAGCGGATACCCCTGTCTCAACCCCCTTGAACTTTTGAAAAAGCCTTTTGGAGATCCATTAAGCAAAATCGAGAAGTACACTGAACCGGTGCATTCTTTCATCCATCTTCTCCACTTGTCGCCAAAACCCATTCTTTGGAGCATATATTCAAGGAAGCCCCAGTCCACATGATCATACGCCTTTTCCAAGTCAAGTTTGCAGAGAATACCCGATCTGTGCCTCGAGTGTAAACACTCATGAGCTATTAATGCGCTATCGGTGATTTGTTGTCTTGAAATGAAAGCACTCTGGTTTTCTGAAACAATACTTACAAGAACATTCTTCAAGCGGGTTGCCAGGACTTTAGCCAAAATCTTGTACGCACTACTTATCAAATTGATAGGCCTGAAATCTTTGAGAGACTCCGTTCCAATAATCTTCAGGATAAGCGCTATAAAGGAAGCCCCAATGCTTTTTGAAATTCGACTTCTTTCAAAAAATTTGAACATGAACTCCATGACGTCATTCTTGATGACACCCCAGAAGCGTTGGAAAAAGGCGATCAGAAATCCATCCGGTCCTGGGGCTTTGTCTCCACCCAAAGCTTCCACCGCTATCTTGACTTCCTCCTCAGAGAGGAATTTCCAGCAAATTTGCCTCCTCAACTGAGATCCTTATGAAATGTAGCTGATCCAATTGGGGCCTGCTCCAATTTTCTCCCTTGAGAAGGTCGCTAAAGTGATGGATCACGTCCTTCGATATTCTTTGTTTGTCGACTATTCTGTCCCCTTCCACCAGTATGCTACTGATCTTATTCATTCTAGCACGTGCACTTGCCAAACTCTGGTAGAATTTAGTATTTTTGTCTCCTTCCTTAATCCACTTACTCCTTGACCTTTGTTTCCATCTCGTCTTGTCTTCTGTTACTCTAGCCGTATAACTTTGAATGAGCTGAACTTTCCTACTCTTTTCTCCCATATTCAGAGGTTCAGTCTCAGCCTTTACCTCCGAGGATTGTAACTCTGTCAACAAACTGGCTGATTTCGCTTCCCTCTTATCTAAAACAGTTCCTTTCCAATTCCTTAGGTTATCTTTGAGGAGTTTTAATTTTCGACATAGTTTGAACCCCGCAAAACCTTCCACCTCGAAACCTTCCCACCAGTTTTTAATAAGCTTTGAGAATCCCTCAACCTTCAGCCAGGAGTTTTCAAATCTAAATGGCTTAGGACCCCAGTTGTCTTCGTCAACCGCCAAAAGCACAGGATTGTGATCAGAGGTCGGTTTTGGCAACACACTCTGAGACACAAGGGGAAACTTCTCTAACCATTCAGTCGAAACCAGGAATCTGTCTAGCCTAGACATCGATGGGTTTGTCCTTCCGTTGGACCAGGTAAATCTTGATCCCAACAGTGGAAGATCCACTAATTCCCGACTCTCTATCCATTCTGAAAACAAACGCATCGCATTCGTAACCCTTGAGCCTTGAGATCTTTCTTCTACATAACGCGTGACATTGAAGTCTCCCGCTATACAGCACGGGTCGTTAAATTTTTCTCTATTAGTAGACAGTTCCTCCCAACATTCACCCCTACTATCATCAGCATTTGGACCATAGACTGAGGAAACCAAGCAACATAATCCAGTTGATATGTTTTTGAGGACCACCGACAACGAAAATAGACCTTTCCAAGAATCTACCATTTCCCAAACTAAAGCTTTCCACGCTATCAGAATGCCATCTGAAGAACCCACCGCGTCTAGCGCTACCCACTTCACGTCCCTGGCTTTCCACAGAGTTCCCAGAAGCCTGCCACTGAAATTTTGAACTTTTGTTTCTTGCAAACAGATCACCTCTGCCTTGCTTCGATCATAGACATCCTGAATTATCCTTCTTTTGAGCTTAGATCCCACCCCCTAACATTCGAGGATAAAGTCTTCATTTGGAAACCAATTTGCCCTGTCTACCCTGTGCATTACCCTCTGAATTATTCCTCGAACAATGATTGGAGATGGGATGGAGACTCTGCAGTTCCCTGTTACCGATCGAATACGATAGGATCTTCCTTGGCGATCTAGAAGCCAGAAGAGGACGTCCGCTTGTCTCAACACACTGGAACAACGCTACATAATCTTCCGGTTGATCTCCAAAAGATAGCCCGATAGTTCTGCCCACATGGCCCAGCGCATCTCTGATCCACTTCTTCTGCATCAACTGGATTAGGTTAGCCTTTTGATTATCCCCCTCATTTGTCAGCGTATTCTTATCTTTATCATTGTTAGATAGCCTCCTCGTTAGGATCTGCAGAGGCTCTGCTTCTATGATCTCCTCTTCTGTGTCCTCCTGGAAGAGAGACACTATAGCTAGCTTTGAAGCCGTATCCTTGCTTCTAACTGTCGTGGGTGATTCACACTCTGAGTGGTCAGCATAGTCGGATTTCCAGGAAAAATTATCTTCCTCTCTGTTGAAGAAACCTTCTGCGTCAGGTGCAACAGGGAAAGGAGCTAAGTCGCTAAGCGTTAAATTGTAATCGGCCACACTCGTATGGCTAGGATGGTCCGCACGAGCTGGGTTTTCACTAAACTTTGCACAACCTTCTGCATCCTCCACGTGGGTTTCTATCGGTTCAAACAATCGAAGCTGTGACCCACTTGACTCATGGATGCACGAGATCACGTCTTCTTCTTCCCCCTCACTCCCTTTCTGACAGTCTTGACACATGTCCGATTCGCCCCGACTATTGGAAAGTTCGACTGACGAAGGGTCCCCATGAAAAGGAGGGTTCAGATACACCTCTTGCTGGATCCCGACATCCAAGCCATTCACACCTCTCGTTGATGTGATATCACCTTGGAAAACATGCCCCCGCACTTCACTCACCGTAAACCCCTCCAAATAGCTGTTGCCACGTGTCTGAGCCTGACACACGTTGTCCATTCGAAGGCTCGAAACCCGCAAAGAAGCCTCCTTCCACGTAACAACGTCAGAGAGACGTGTCGCCTCTATACCTCCTCTCGATGCATCCACGACCTGTATAGGCCCACGCGTTGTTGTTGCCTCTACTCTCCCTTCACCGTCATCTCTGCCTTCTTATTACTCCACGTCGATGTGATTGTTTGCGGTACTCCTCTGGAGCACACGATCGGTGCTCCCTTACCTGCAAACATGGATGCCTGAGGATTGCAAGACCGCAAAACCTTCTCCTTCAGCCTCCACACCTCCCCCCATTGGAGAGGTGGAGCGTCCGTCTTCTCCTTCTGGACTGGCAAATTAATCCTTCTCTCCCCTGCTAGGACTGCAACATTCGACGGCAACTCTTCTTCCTTCTTCTAATACGAACTCTGATCACCCCCATTTCTTCACCAAGCTTTGTCTTGGAGTCTATCTCCAGGATCTTGCCCAAACTAGAAGTAGCAGCTATGAGGAACTCCTCGTTCCACAATTCCAGTGGCACTCCTCATATTAAGACCCATATGTCCTCATGGCCAAAGGACGAGAACTCCTCCCACTTCAAAATTTTCGAAATTGGGCCTTCACGGAAATCCGCCCCCACCAGCTTATCTAAGTCGATGTTAGCTGTCGGAGATCCAAAGATCCAAGGGACCAATTGCCTTGACACTGTACATCTCTGGAGGGATATTGCAAGAGGTATCGAGCCAATTCTGACTTAAGAGATCGAGACTCCTTCTTCGGTCGAAATAACCACCGTTCCCATCATCTCCTTAAACCCCTTGGATACTGTCTCGTTGCTGATGCACACTACCGATTTCCCCTCTTTCTTCTCCACCGTAACCTTGTTTTCCTTTTCCCTGACCCTATTCCTTTCGATGTCCATTTTGGCACTTCCTAGGTTCAATAAATCAGATTCTGGACGTCTGTTCTCTCGGACAAAACCCATAGAATGTTTCTGTTTTGGTCCTACTAGTGCCTCCCGAAACGATGCAGCACCCTTTGACCCTAACCATCACTTCTGTGCACCTTGCTGTCCGATGGCCGTCTCTATCCTCTGCTGAAGTAGGATCTTCTTCTCCCTCAACTCTCCTCCCCCTTTCTTGTATCTTAGTTCAGGGCCATACCTAGCTCGCTGAACGAACAGCTTGACACCCCCAAAACTCTCTCGGTGGAGCATTTCCACAGCCCTACTAAGCTCGTCCTCCGAGCTCATACGTACAAAAGCGAAAGCCCGACTGCCGTCCAAGTTCTTGTTCTTCGGCAGCACCACGTCCATAACGGCACCTGCACGGCCAAAAACCCGGGAAAAGTTGATCGGCAACCATCCTTCTGGGAACCCCTGAACGAATAGCGTCCGATAGTGCGAGATGTTTCTTTCCTTGCTTTCGTTGGTTGCACCATGTTGATTTTTCCGACCTATTTCCTTCCACGGTCCTCCACCGTCATCATCATCATTCCCTCTTCCATCTTTGGCGCTGGATTCAGAGTTGGCTGGTTGTGCGTTGGCTGGAAACGTGTTGGCTTTTTGCACGTTACTCATGGCTTTTTGCGGCATTTTCTTTTTTTAGAGAGAACATTTCACTGAAATCAGATGCTTGTTGGATGCATGGATCAACAACATATGAGTCTTGATGAGGAGAACAAAATCAGATTCTTGTTGGATGCATGGATTGACATCATATGATTGGCAACCTCGTGCCAATGTCTTTTTCCTCTTGCTGTTAGCAAGGGGGGAAATGATTTGGGATTTTGTTGAGTTGTTAGGAAGCACAAAGGTGTGGGATACTAGAGATAGCGAGGAATCTTGATGATGAGAAATCATTTTTTTCCCTCTTTTGACATGCTCAGAAAATTGGCAGAGGTGAAGATGGATATTTCTATCAAGGATAGACCTTGAAATGGTCCATGAACGGGTTGTTCTTGGCAAGTTTGATGTTCTCTAGGTTGAAGGCAAATGTCTCTCTTCATGTTTTAGTTTCGAACACCGCTACTCCTCCATGAGTTAAAAGCGCTACTCTGGATTGTGGTAAGTCAACCAACGAGATTCTAATGATGGATATCCTTAATAACTGGAATTTTTTTTGTTGTTGAGAAGATATTTGATGTGCAAGTCGGAAGAAGAAACAGTCAATCACCTCCAGTGTTTTAAATAGCGAATAGCGTGTAGTGTAGCGTTCACCCCTTTGAAGTGTGAGGCATAAGCTATATAGCGTGTAGCATAAGCTACACGTTACTTCTAGATTTTTAATTAAAATTGTTCTTTGTTGCACCAATTTCATGATATTCACCAAACTAGACTGATTAATAATGAAATTTAACAAATTTTCATGATATTTGGTGAAACCAAACGTGACTAAAAAGTAATGGAAAAGGGTATTGTTAAGTAATAAGGTAAAGAAACAGTAACAAAACTAATTTAATACTGTTACTTGTATTAGTTTTACTAAAAGCATTAAATATTGAAAATAGAAAAATGTAATAAATCATTGAAAATATTATTTGATTTTAATGTTGTAATGAAAAATAACTTGTAATGTGAGGTACGTAGCGTGTAGCCTAGTTTATGTAGTGTGTAGCATATGCAAATTATCATGTAGCGTAAGCTACACGTGACTTGAGTTATTTTCATAAGCTACGTAGTGTTAAGGCTAAGCTACGCTACGTAGCGTAAGCTACACGCTACATAGCATAGCTATTTAAAACACTGATCACCTCTTTATTCATTGCGATACAACTAAGGAATTTGGGCATTCTTCCCTGTTAAATTCAACATCTATTGGGTATTTAATGCATTGAATGGATCGGGGCTGCTTTAATGTTTAAATGGTCCTTTTAAAGGTCAGGTTAACACTATCTAGACCCTTGCTTTCTTATGTGTTCTTTGCAGGACGTGGAAGGAGAGCAACAACAGGGTCTTCGATGACATTAATTGGGCTATAACAAGACCAGAACTCAGTGGCCTCTCCTCTCAATTTTTTGGGAGATTGGAGGGGGATCTTAGTGACCCTGACTAGTGTGGCCCATCTCTTGTTTTGGTTTTGCTTCTATTTCCTGCTTTTTGTAGTGGAGGTGCATGGCTTCTTTGTTCTTTTTTTTTTTTTTTCATGAGATTAGTCATCATTCAAAAATAAATAAATAAGTAAATACACAGGAACTTAGAAATTGCACAGTTTCATTTTTTGTTTTTTTTGAAAGGCTACTAAAATATTATTAAAAAAAGGACAAGAAAAACAGAGACTACAAAGAAAGAGGCCAAGATGGCGACTCGACTAATTCCCCAAGAAATCCGTGTTACAACCCTTAAGATTTGACGCTACTGCTGCCCATTCTATGACAAGAGATCTAACTCTTCGAGAGACGCTTGGTGCAGATTTGCAGATATCATTGAAACACCTCTCATTCCTTTCCTCCCAAATCGCCCACCAGGTTGCCAGGATTGACAACCTCCAAAGGTTTGTCTTTTGACTACCAAGAGAAACACCGTGCCAGGCGCGCAAACACTGATCCACAGAATGGGGCTGACACCAAACGATCTGTAACCCAGATTAATGTATCATGAACAAAGAATCTTGCTTATTTGATTATCTATCAGATTGGTGCACATTCATTGGACAGTTGAAAATGAAAAATATACATTGGTTGTATTTCAACAAGCAAGGGTTTGTGAATGATAGACGTTAGGATTGTTCAGCCAATTTGGTGTTCGGACTGTGACTTGATGACAGTGGGTTCTATAATTTGGTTGGTTTAATTTGAGTTAACATATGGTATGTGTACAATTTCTTAGTGCCTGCCATGTCAATGGTTGTACTCTGAATATCAAAGAACTCCCCTAGATAGTAATGCCATTAAATGTGCTAGCATGGGATTGTGGTCAACAAGTTCTAGTATCTGTCATGGACAACTATTTTGATAGTGTGCTCCCTGATGCTTAATATTAGGGGCATGGAATGAAAATGTTTGTGTCATTTTATTGCACAACTTTTTCTTCCCTCCCCCCTGTAATGATAAATGTTTTTTGCATAGTTAATTGATTCAAAGTACCTATTTCAGCATAGTTCAAGGGGTGTGCGTGCGTGACAGTCTTAGACCCAAGAAAAGTGATAGTTCCTCAAGAGGATACTCTATCGAACCCCAATGAAAAAATTTGGGATTTCCAAGGACCCTCTACCTCCCTTAGAGTTTCTTGCTATGAGTTCTACTAGATGAGGATCTCTTTACTTTTACCAAGGCGCCATCTAGATTGGATGACAGAATCGAGCTGGCTCCAACACAGGGTGATAATTCACTTGATGGTTTGGAGCCCATGATGATGGTTGTAACTCTGGAAAATAGAATCAAGTCAATCTTTTCTTGCATTAGAGTCATATATGTGTGGATGGTACATGGATTTTTTATGGGATTCATTTTCTTCCCTGATTCTTGCTCGAGCCGAATGATGAAAAATTCTCATGTCTGGTTCCTTCGGGGGATCCATAAGAATTCACCTCTCCCAATAACAAAGAGTCCTAATTTGAATGATCTTGTATTTACCACCTTAAGCTACGATGGTGCCGGGCAAAAGTGGGGCCCACGTGATGTATTCACTACATCCAACCCATCATTGGATGCTTCTCACGTTAATCCCATGCCCCCAAAATAGTCCAAATGGAAAGTCACGACAAAGGGGACATGTTGAGAGAGGACACCCACCCTTGATTTGCATGGGGGGCCATAATATTGTGTATTATGGAATCTAGGTTGTCTAGACCCTTATGGCCATTTGGCAATGTTGGTGAGCCTTAGTGAGAATCAAGGGTGGGGTCCCCTCCCACCTTATTCCCTGTGCTGCTGCCCACTAGAATTTTGGATCAAGTTGATTCTCTGGCCTTATCGGGTAACCTAGGGGAGGTATCTGACATATAGGTTGGATGTGATACGTACACCACGTGAGCCCACGTCTGCTTGATACCATTGCAAGCTTGTTTGGAGAGAGATTCTTCTACAATGAAGGCGTATGAAAGTGACAATCCATCTCCATATGCTTTATACATTCATGGATACATGAATTGTAGCCGTGTATCACAAATTCACAACGAATCTCCACCAGAAGAGTAATAGGGAGACCCAGTCATTCTTCTACAATCAAGATCTCTTAGAAGCTATAGTTTCCACCCCACTCCTCATTGATGGGACCACCATACCTACTGTGTTAACATTAGTTGCACAACCTAGTACCTAGTGGTGTTGGCAGTGGTCCCCCCAGTCTTCGACTTTGACCACGAGCTCTCCCTAATACCATGTGGAAAGGGAAGGTCGAGAGTAGAGAAGATAGTCAAGAAGAAGGGAAGAAAGGAGAGAGAGGGAGAAGGAAAAGAAAGGAGTAAAGGATTAAGGCATAATTTGTTGTTATTCAATGTGACTAACGTGTATTATTGATAATAAAAGGACACCAATATGGTACTCTGCATGACTAAACATGAATAAGAGATCTCTCTATAATAGTTCATTCACATCTCTTTAGACTGATTACTCTTCCAGTGCTTCATTTGGTTGAAATTTCTGGGTCACTAATGAATTACTCTGCGTATGTTTGGGTGTAGATTGTAATCTCTTCTGTATGCACTTCTTTTTACAGAGGTTTTGATGATGAAATGAGAGCAATGGTGGCAAGGAATCTGGAAGGAAGGGGTATTAAATTGCACCCAGGGACGAACTTGTCAGAGGTATCCTTAACCCTATGGAAGATGTGTTTACTCGTGAAATGGTGACTTTGAGCCTGTTGCTAAGATTGCTTGTTTGTTTATATAGTTGATAAAGACAGAAGATGGCATACGAGTTCTCACAGACCATGGGGAAGAATTGGTTGCAGATGTTGTTTTATTTGCAACTGGTAATTTCAGGTCCATCTTTTAGTCATGAAGATTTCCAAGCTGCAATGCTCAAATGACTTTCTTATTTACCTTATTGAACTGTAGAATCTTGCAATGACATGTTGATCGAGTTGTTGTCATAACTCATAAGAAAGTCTTTCTGAGCAATGGTATTTCTGTTGGGCGCCTTGTGACAGAAGCTATGATTTCTCATCCAGTGTAATGTTCAGGGGATAACTATAAAGAAAGCATTGTCAGTACTTCAATTGCCATGGTTTATGCAAAATTGTAGTTCAGCCATATGCATAGTCGCAATGCATATGTTGGTGGCAATAAGAAAAGGAGGAAAGGACAGCACAAAGTATTTTATTTTTCCATGTAAAATTATGTACATATTGGTAATTGTAAGTTGTAGAAGCTTGGAATAGTTTATGCTTATGTTTGATTTCTGTCCCTTGGATTAACCTTAGTTCTAAGTCATTTCATATTTAGAGAATAGAGAGGTGCTATAGAAAATGATATTTCATCTTTTAAGCATGGGAGTATTTGTTTAGTAGAAAGGGTAAGCTGTAACAGGTATTGATGCCTAGAACTTTCAGAGGTAGATACTTAAGTCTGTTGGTTGCACGTCATGATACTTCTTAAATGCATTGTTTCAACATCTGTATGTTATAGAAAAATATCCTTGTTCCCATTACATATGAGCAGGAACGGACCGTACTGTGTTTAGGACATGCAGTTTAGGTTCTTAGTAGGTACTAGGTAGTAGGTACTTAATGGGGAATTGTTCTAATAATCTATGCATTTTCGATCTTTACTTTCTATACTGTTTCATCAACTATAAATGAGAAAACCGACTGTATCATGAAAGAATGAACATCCGCTGATGTATTTATCAACTACTTCAAATCTGTCATCTTAGAAACCTTACACTCATCTACAGAAGGCTTATAGGTTGCACGTTGTGGTACTGCTTAAATGCTTGCTTTGACACCTATAAATTATAAAAACTATTTTCGTTCACGTTTTTTGTCCCCCTAGCGAGCAGGAATGCACCGGGGTATGTGTAGGACAGGCCTTTTTTGTTATATATCCTAGTTCGGCAACTAGAATGGGTAAGCCTATATTAATCATGAAAGGAATGCAGATCTATGATGGATTTATCAACTATCACTTCAAAACTGTCATCTATAGAAATCTTACACTCATGGAATTGACTCAACAACTATGATGATTGTGCGGATTGTTGAAACATAGGGGCCTTTGTGTAAGAAATCTATTGGGGGTTTTATGTTATGTTTACTTCTCTTAGGCAGTTAGTTGTAAAAAGGCAAATAAGCCCTATTTAAATAAAACTTGGAGGATTAGGGTTAGTAGACCTAATCACTCTTCTTCTCTCTCAAAAACCTCTCTCCATGCAAGTCTACATGGTATCAGAGCCTTGAAGATTTCTTCTTTAGATCTTGTGGACCCCACCCCACCTCGATGGTGCTCCTTCTTCCAACTGTACCTACTTGAAGACCCTACAAACGTCTGTGTCTCACAGCCACACCTCATGAGGGCGTCGGATCTGTGATTCGACGCCGGCAGGGGCGCCGGAACCAAGAACCAACGCCGGTAGGGGCGCTGGAACCAAGAACCGACGCCCGCCACCAAGGCCATCGGAATCAAGATCCGACGCCACCAGGGCCGTCGGACCTCTCCTCTGACGACGGCAGGGTCGCCGGAATCTAGATCCGACGCCACCAGGGCCGTCGGACCTCTCCTCTGACGCCGGCAGGGCCGTCGGAGTCCAGATCCGACGCCACCAGGGCCGTCAGACCTCTCTTCTGATGCCGGCAGGGTCGCCGGAGTTCAGATCTGACGACACCAGGTCCGCTGGACCCCTTGCATGACGTCTACCAGTTCGCCGGACGCGTGATTTGATGTTGGAGCTGCTTCATGGCCCTCTTTGAAATGATTGAAGCCTCTTTGATCATCTGGTGTTAAGTTTTTTCTCCTTTCCTTTCCAAGAGATCGTTGCAACTATGGACTCAAAATCTTCTGAAGGCCCACTCTCCATTACTTCTACCAAATTCAATGGAAAAAATTTTCTGTTGTGGTCCCGAGCAGTCCGAATGTATGTTGTTGGAAAAGAAAAATTCGGATATCTCACAGGTACAAATAAGAAACCTACAGACCCTACGAAAATTGATGCATGGGAGTCTGCAAATGCCATTGTAATGGGCTGGTTATTAAATTCTATGGAACAACATATTGCCTCTGCTTATTTCTTTTATGAAAGTGCCGCAGCTTTGTGGACTGCACTCCAAAAATCATATGGAACAACCTCAAATGAACCTCGCATTTTTCAGTTGACAACAGAACTTTACTCACTAGCTCAAAATAATATGTCCATCACTGAGTACTTTGGGGCCTTACAGAGCAGATGGGAAGAGTTGAGTTACTTGCAACCATTAAGTGAACTACCAGATAGTAGCAGTGCTGAAATAGTGCGCAAACGTGAAGACAAAGCTAAAACTTACAAGTTTCTCGCAGGACTAAATGCAGACTACGAGTCCCTACGTACCCAGCTGGTTGCTTACGATTCCATTTCCATCGCTTGAGACAGTTTACTCCATTGTTCATACTGAGGAGGCTCGTCGTCAAGTGATGACCATGCCTATTACTTTATCATCTCCTGCACAAGAGCGAGCAGCTTTTACATCCTCCACTACTTCACTTAATGGACGAGGTGGCCGTTTTGATTGACGTGGCAGTTCCTCAGTTCGTGGTCGAGGACGTGGACGTGGAGGTTCCCGTTACTTCTGTACTCACTGCAACCGCTCAGGGCATTCAGTGGAACGATGCTTCAAAATACATGGCTATCCCTCAGCACATGCTGCCACGATAGATGTTGAGGAACAACCTATGGATAATGTTAAAATCCATGATACTTCTCCTTCTGAGTCTACATTGATGACCAGAGTAGAAGTTATGGAACTCCTGAGATCGCAGTAGCCTCCTACATCCGCTACGCCTTCCTCTGATTTACAACCCTCATTTACTTCCTTTGCTGCAACCACAGGTACTGCCTTGCATGCTTCTTCAGCCCCATCCACTTGGATCATCGATTCTGGGGCTTTTGATCATATGCGTTACTTCCTTACATCTTCTACTGTTACATCCTGCTCTCGGTTTGTTCGTCTTGCTGATGGTAGCACCACTCCTGTACAGTCTATTGGCTCTGTTCGTGTTTCCTCCTCTCTTACTCTCCCAAATGTCCTGTATATTCCAAAATGTCATGCGAATTTAATTTCTGTCAGTAGTCTCACTCGTGCTCTGAACTGCAGTATAATTTTTTCTCCTAAATCTTGTATGTTTCAGGACTTGAGTACGAGGAGGATTATTGGTAAGGGATTTGAACGAGATGGTCTTTACTTTCTGGACCAAGGGGAGTTATTGACGGCATTCACTAATAGTAGTAGTGGCTCTTGTCTTTCTGTTGATACTGCTGCTCCAATTACTGCTTCAAATAATGAGTCTGTAAGCTTGTGGCATGCTCGATTGGGCCATGTTCCACGTCGTGTCTTGAACTTGATTATTTCAAATTTAAATAAAAGTGATGATATTATTGGTTGTGAAGTGTGTAAAGTTAGCAAACACATTCGTAGTTCATTCCTTGTTGTTGAACATAGAAGTACCAAAGCATTTGAACTTGTTCACTCTGACATATGGGGACCTAGTCCCGTAGCCTCGTTTGATGCGTTCAAATACTTTGTTACTTTCATCGATGATTTCTCTCGAGTAACATGGGTATATCTTATGCGTCGACGAGATGAGTTATTCTCATTGTTTCAAACATTTTATAAGCTGGTGAAAAATAAATATGATTGTTCTATTCAGACCTTGCGGTCTGAAATGGAGGGGAATATTCATCCAAGTCCTTTACAAATTATCTCCAGGATAATGGCATCATTCATCAACTTTCCTGCGTGTATACTCCTTAACAAAATGGGGTTTCCGAGCGAAAAAATCGCCATTTATTAGAAGTTACACGTTCTTTATTACTAGGGATGGATGTTCCCAAATCATATTGGTCTAATCGGTTTCCTACCCGTGTTCTTCAAGGGAAAATCCCAATGCATATCCTGGTTACATACTCACCATTATTCCATATTATCCCCCGTGTGTTTGGGTATGTTTGTTTTGTCCATAACTCTAGTCCTTCCAGAGCAAACTTGACTGCAGAGCAATTAAATACATCTTCATTGGATACTCTATGCAACATAAGGGGTATAGGTGCTATGATCCCACATGCAAGAAGCTCTATGTTTCCATGGATGTCACCTTTCTTGAGAATTGTGCTTTCTACAGTGCTAATGTCGAACTTGGCTCCTTACCTACTCTTCCATTACCTGCATTGGTCACTCTGCCAGCTACTAGTGAATTGAAGAAACTCATTACCTATGTTCGTTAGCGGGTAAGATCAACTCAAGTTCAATCCGTGGCAATGGATCTGACTCTAAGCTCAGGTACCTCTTCCTCTCCTGTTGCAACTCGCACTCGTAGTCATCACCCTGTTTTACATCCTATCTCCAATTTTTTTGTGTTATAAGTCCCTGTCACCATCCTATTGTTCCTTCTTAGCAGCTATATCTTCTCATACTATTCCCAGATCTGTTCATGATGCTTTAGCAGTACCTGCTTGGAAAGAAGCTATGGAAGTTGAGATGGCGGCTCTACACAAAAGTGGTACATGGGATATTATCTCTCTACCTCCTGGAAAGAAGACAGTCGGTTGTAAATGGGTCTTCTCCATCAAATATCGTGCAGATGGTACTGTAGAAAGATATAAAGCTCGACTGGTGGCTAAGGGATACACTCAACTTTTTGGAGTTGATTATACTGAGACATTTTCTCCTGTGGCAAAACTCAATTCTGTTCGTCTCATCCTTTCTCTAGCGGCTAACCTGGATTGACCTCTGTTCCAATTGGATGTCAAGAATGCCTTTCTGAATGGTGATCTAACTGAGGAAGTGTACATGGACCTTCCCCCTGGTTTTCAGCTTAATGGGGGAGTCAGGAAAGGTGTGTAAGCTAAAAAAAGCTTTGTATGGTTCAAAACAGTCTCCCAGAGCTTGGTCTGCAAAATTTAATTCTGCCGTTCTCTCCTTTGGATTCAAGCGCTGCCAAACAGATCATACAGTGTTCATTCATTCTCGCCCAGAGGGAAGAACTATTCTGCTTGTGTATGTAGACGACATTGTCCTTACTGGTGATGACTTCGAATTTATCCAACAAACCAAATATCGACTAAGCAAGGAGTTTGAAATGAAGGACTTGGGTTGTTTGCGATATTTTCTGGGAATTGAGGTGGCTCGTTCATCAAAGGGCATCTTCATTTCTCAGAGAAAATATACCCTTGATCTTCTCAAGGAGACAGGAAAGTTGGGTTCACGACCAGCGCTTTCCCTCATGGAGCAGAAACACTCACTGCATGCAGACATAGGTGATAAACTTGAAGACACAGGCATGTATCAGAGACTAGTTGAAAAATTGATTTACTTGATAATCACAAGGCCAGATATTACTCAAGCAGTGAGTATTGTTAGTCGATACATGCATTCTCCCAGGAAGCCTCACTTGGAGGCGGTTCATCATATCCTGAGATACTTAAAGACGTGTCCAGGTCGAGGAATTTTATACAAGAATCATGGGCATGTGAATATATGTGGTTTCTCAGATGTGGATTGGGCAGGTTGTTCTACAGATAGAAGATCTACATCTGGGTATTGTACTTTTGTGGGAGGAAACCTGGTGACTTGGAGAAGTAAGAAACAACCTGTGGTCTCCAGATCAAGGGCAGAGGCAGAGTACAGAGCTATGGCTCATGGGACATGCGAGCTGCTTTGGTTAAAGTCCATCATGAAAGAGTTAGGTTTATTCTCTGACTCAACCATTCACCTTGGATGATGTCGGGGCTGTGTCTAGATGGATTGCAGTTTTTAAGGGATCCTAATAATTTATCTAATATAGCATGAAAATTGGTGAGTTCTCATTTACGGAAAGATTTTAATTCCTTTCTGGATGATTTTAGTCAGGTGGTGATTGACATGTATTGTCCAATATCCATCATAACATTTATACATGTGACATATACAATCCAATATCCATCACATACGCATGGGTGTGTTCGCATGCTATGTATGTGCGTACATGCACAAACACATGCAGACGAATCACTGATATGCACACACACACACACATAGGAGGGAGGGTCACAATTTTCATAAAACAAAAGAAAGAACTGTCGCAATTGTCATGCAATGAAGACTGGTGATTGTTCTAGAAAGGGAGGGAGCTTTGGTTAAGGTTGAAGGGCCTGAAAAGAGGATGAGAGGAAGACCTAAAGAACTTGGCAGGAGATGGTTAGAAGGGATATGTGGGCTTTTTAAATTGCTGAAGATAGAGCTTTAGATACGAATGGTTGGGGAAATGTATAGATGAACCCAAATGACTGTGGCGAGGCCAGGATGATTTTGGTGATGATGATATGGAAATGTTTTATGATTATGTTAACTGAGACTTCTTGGAGTACATGTTACATGATTAGGTTTTAGATCTCGGATGGCAGATTGTCATCTGGATCTTATTAGCTTGGTTCTCCATTTTCATCTACAGTTCTCCTAAAGGATTCTTTCAATTTCGGCCTCTGAATAGAGGCGACCTACGTTGTCACTTTCTGTTCGCTTTTCATTTTTGACGAGCCTCGCGGTTTGAATATTAAGTCAAGCTTTTTAAGGGTTCTATCTAAAGTGGACAGTTCAAACCTCTGAGGTCCTTGCCTTTATTCTGCCGTTTATCCTTTCTTTTCATGTGCCTTTGCCTCGAGTCCTACACCCAAGATTGATCGTTAGATGCTATGAAGCAGTGGGTGCAACTCACTAAACTTGGACAAGGTATATTTATAGGGGAGTGGTTTTGAGGAAGTTCTTTTATTTGACCTTGCCTGTTGTCTTGGTTGTAAGCAGGTTCTCTGCTTGGTTAATACTCAGGTTGCAGTCATGCAGTGCCAAGCCTGTCAAAACTGCACAGAAAGATCTGAAGGAAACTGACATCATGGCGGAGTCAACTTTATTGGTGGGCAGATTCCCCTAACAAAAGCTCTGTGATGCCAACTGTTTTATGTCCTTGTTTATCCCCTGAAGTCTAGGGAAGAATCACCTTGGAGGTGGGATAAGGTTCTGTACCCAATAAAGATGGGGTTTTGGGGATTGGAATTAAAGAGTCTTAGCGAGTTTAGTGAGGACTCTATAGGGGAGATGGTTGTAGAGGTTTGGGAGTCCTAAGAGGAGGGTTATTAGATGTATATATGTTGTTGAGGTTTGAGGTTGGGATGCCAAGGTCATTTCTTTTACCAATTACCATGGCATGACTACTAAGGTGGATGAGAATTTTAGGGAAAGAGTTGAGGTTAAGATGAACAAGGGTAGTAGGGTAAGATTGAAGAAGAGATATGGTGTGGTTATAATGTCTTTCTAGGCATTTACCAGATACGTTTGCTTGTTCTGGTAGGGTCTTGGTAGTTTCAAGTGGTTGAAGAAAAGCAGTTTCAGAATCCTGGTCACAGTAGGAGCTTGATGTTTAGTGGAGGTTATGGGTAGGCCAAAGGATATTACCTTTTTAAGGATATCTCAATCATAGGAGATGAATTAGGACAGTGGATGGATGCTTTCGGTTGAATCCTCCTAGGGTACCAACTAACATTATTAATTTAATGTTCTCTAAAGAATGCTTATTGCTGAATGGCCATAAAGGACATGGTTCACAACCATTGATCAACTTCATTATTGGGGTTTCGGCTCCTTCAACTGATACATTTTATGCCATGTCTGATGAGATGGTTAACCTTTTGTTTTTTTCCTCCATTGCCCTTTCTAGTGTATGCTCTGATCATTGAAACTTTTTGAGTGTGGTCAATGTCAACAGCCACTTGGGATCTGGCGGTGTGGTTGAGATTTGAGTGGCCCCTTTACCTTTTAAGGGAGGGTTATTGGAAGATGTCTCCAATGTTTACCGTATGGTGCCATTGGAAATATTGCAGACTATTCAAATGCCGTGTTTCTTCTTTCTTTCCCTATTACCATATAGACTAGTGTCATATTCACTCATAAAACTCAAATGGAACCTAGCTTTGTGCTGTCTTATGGTGCCATTGGAAAGATTGTGGATTATTCAAATATTGCGCTTCTCTCTTTCTGTATACCATATGAACCGGTATCTTTTTGCGCTCTCATAAAACTCAGATGGATCTCACTTCTCTTGTTCCTATTGTGGCACAGAGTCAGCAAGTCAATGCTATAAAGTTAAATTTTTTCCTGCTGTCAGTTTTAAGTAAAATTTACGCAACATTGTGTGTGTGTGCGTGTGTGCGCGCGCGCTAATTTTCATCCTCACTACTTCAATCTTCATCCAGGAAGCTCCCCAATAGGCCTGTTTTGTACACCTCACTTTTTTTTCTACAGGAAATTTGACTGCGTAACATGGCATTTGTTGCAATCTAAAAGAAATGATTCCATTGTTTTCCTAACTTTAGAGCATTACCAACTTCTCAAAATTGCAGGGACCGTTTGCTGTTTCCTCTATCTTTCATCTTCAATATCTGATCTATAAACCATGATGCATTTTTCCTTTTGTCCAAGTTTGAATTTATAGAGGCATCTCATCTTTGAGGTGAAAAAAATAAAATGAATTATGAGAAGCAATGATTATACTATCTACTATTTTCTCTATCCTGGAATTGCAGGTCGAACTCCAAATACGAAGAGGTTGAACTTGGAAGCCGTAGGTGTTGAACTTGATAAATCAGGAGCTGTGAAGGTAACTTGCTTTTTCTTTATGTTTGTCTTGTATGTTCTGTCAACTTGTCCATCATTTTACTTTTAACCCAGAAGAGTAAATTCTGCATAGAAGTGTGACGTCTATTTGGGTTAACTGTATCACACTTAGTTTAATATCGCACTATAATGTACCCTTAGATGAAGATTGGAGCAAAACCATGGTAGCAAGAAATTACATGCTTTGACTTCGTAAGTTTATGTTAATATTTTGTACCTTTATGAAAATTGGTCAATTGTGTGCTTGTGTGTCCAGGTGGATGAATACTCCTGCACCAATATTCCCAGCATATGGGCTGTAGGTGATGTGACGAATCGAGTGAATCTCACTCCTGTGGCCCTCATGGAGGGAACCTGCTTCTCTGTATGTCAATTATCTGATGCTTCACTAGCTACCATTAATGAACTCACTGAAACTTTTTTATTCCTTCCATTGAAAAGCAAAAAATTTCACATTGTTTCTTTTCTTCTACGTTGCTTGCAGAAAACTGTTTTTGGTGGGCAGCCTACTAAACCTGACTACAATCATATACCTTGTGCTGTATTCTGGTAACAAAATTATTCCACCTAAATTTCAAAGTTCTTTTATATGACACTGCTGGTTACTTCACCATGGTAGAAAGTTTTGTGAATTGTGTGGAAGACTGATGACCATTTCTATGTGAAGCAAATTACAAGAAAAAAAGAAGTAAAGCTGCTTAAATATTTATTTGGAATAAACTAATTCACTTATTGATTGATAAATTTGTCAATGTTGTGTATTTTCTGTTAAACCAGACATCAGTAGCTCCCTGAAAATTCTGATAAATATCGTCTGCATGTCTTTGTTTTGAGATTTTTACTATGCATTTTTTCCCCTTCCTCAATGGTTTTTTTGTCAGTTTCTCTTTTAGAGCCCCTTTCAATGTATGGTCTTGGTAAGATATGTGCTATATATTCCAGTCCACTAAGGTGGAGCTCAGCCATGTGCTTTGTGAAGCTAATGAATTATCTTGTAGTATCCTAAGAGGAACGAATGTGTAAATTTTGCTGATTATTTAGTTCTCTTTTATTTCTGGTAACTATGGTTCTGAATGACGGTATAAGTCGCCATATCAACTTGGCGGAAAAATGATATGATAAAAGTATTAGAAAAATCGGAAAAAAATGTGATATTCATGAATCTCTCTCTCTCTCTCTCTCGCTCTCTCTTTTTGATCATGTATTCAATGGTGTATCAGACCATTCTTTGGTAAGAATGTTATCATGACAGGTTGACCTACTGGTAGGGGTGGTGTTGATTTCTTTTTTGTATAAATTATTGATATATGTTAGAGATTAATATCATATATTGCTAATACTGATTATCTATCAACTAATATATTTTTTCTAAATTATTTTCAAAAACAGAAAATGCACAAAAATTAACTCGAAAATAGAAAAATGTAGAAAATATTCTTTTAATTAATGCATGTGTGAAATCATTAGATCAAGCTTCTAATACTCAACCATCAGAACAAGAATTAAAAAAAAAACGATTTTAATTTTTTTATGAAAATTTTAGAAAATACATACGTAAATAAAAAAGAAATAAAAAATCCAAATCTTCAACAATTCAGTAGATCCATATTCTAATACTCAAGAACCATAACAAGAATTAGAAAAAAAAAAAAGTAACTTATTTTTTTTCTGAAATTTTCAGAAAATACCTACAAAAATAAAAAAATTAAAAAGAAAAAATCCTAAATCTTCAACAAATTAGTAGATCCATAGTCTTCTAACACTCAAGCATCATAACAAAAATCAGTCAAAAAAAAATTAAAAAACCTTTTTTTCTAAAATTTCTAGAAATTACTTGTGTGAAATAAAACAAATTAAAAAAAGGAAGACACCTCGAATCTAGATCAAATCAGCCAAGATCTGATCAAAATAGTTTATATTGTTCTTTTGATGGAATTCCATATCGAAACAACAAGAAGCCCTCCCTAGTCCCTACAAAGAAATTAAGAGGAGAAATGGGGGGGGGGGGGGGGGGGGGGGGGGGGGGTCGAAGAAAACGCAAAAAAAGTCATTTCTAGCCCGATACGGATCGATATGGTACCCTTTTTCATAACAGATGGATACGGACCTGTGTCATGTACAATGTTGTCAAAATCGTACGATTTACGATCGCATCGTATGATAATCGTATCGTATTGAATCGTATGAATCGTAAGATAATCGTAGACTATGTAAATGGGCCCAAAAAAACTTTAAAAATCAAAATTTTATTATTTTTATTCAATTTTTTTCTCTCTTTGTACCCTTTTGCTCATAAAATATGAAAAAGGCTCTCCCCTATTGAAAATATCCTCATTTTTTTTTCTTTTGAGAGAGAGAGAGAGAGAGAGAGAGAGAGAGAGAGGAGATTTTGGGGATTTAGATAATGAAAAATCCAAAAAAAAAAAAATAAAATAATTCAAGATATCTTTTTATTCACAATGGAATTGAATGCCATTTTTTCTAACATGATTTTACACAAGAAAGGTACAAAAGAACAAAAAGTTTTGAGAAACAACGAAAAAAAAACAAAGGAAAAAGACAAGAATCCTTTACTATCATGACATGTATGCCAATTGCCGTATACATTTTCTCAGTTGATAACATCATGATATGAATTACTTTTTTGGTACATGTTGATGGTAAATGGATGATTGATGAGTTTTTAATCTTTTCTGATTTACTTATATCTTTTCATACATCATACATTATAATTTTGTTCACTAGATTAATGTCATGATTAAATTGTGTTTTTAGCATATTCATGAGAAAATGGATGATTGATATATTTTTTAATTTTTCTTATCTATATATAATTGTTTTGTATTTTTTATGAGATTTTTATGAAAATCTGAAATTTTTTTACGATTTACGATACGATACGATTTAGGCAAGAAAACAATTTACGATTTGATAACATTGGTCGCGTATCGTATCCGGCGGATATGGATACGATACGGCCGTATCGGCTGACAGGATACCGATATTCTGATCCATGCTTGTAACCCTTGTCCTCTTTTTCTTGTACACTTTTTATTGGTAAGATCAGTGAGGGGCTAATCTCAGCCATTGTTTACTCTCCAAACTTGTTGCATAGAGCCCTTGCTACGACTGTTAGGCCTGCTATTGAGGTCCATTTTTTGCTTGATTTTGGTTGATTTTGAGCCCCAATTTCCTTTTGCATTGCGACTGGTGCTTGCTCCTTTTCTTTTCTGCACATCATGCCGATGGCTTTTCTTTTCTATTTTCTTCTCTTGTTTTTTATAGTGATTTTCTGCAGATAGGCATGATTTACAAGTGAAAACAGTAGTGTGAGAGTTTATTCGTGTTGTCTCTTTTTTTCTTGACAAGTGAAAACAATAGATCACTTAGATGTCTGTATCAAGTGGTGGGTGCTTTGGTTAACGTAGCTTCACCATGTTTCTGGAAAAATATGCATAAGACTCAATCCCAATGGTTTGAGATGATGGCTACAGCACTGATGATGTTTAAATGTGATAATTCTTTCAGTTGTCTCTACTGTGGAAGGGAAGTTTCTGAATATTTTTGACACATTTTCACTCATCTAGGGAATCCTATGTGCGAATTTCCTGTGCAAAGAATTTCATTAATATCCAATGAAACCTAGTGTTGCTGAGAGAATGGAACTGTAGTAGTTGCCATGCATTGGTTCATCGCTATATCTGTGGAAGTTTTGGTCCTTTTGACTATGCAGTCAGCTTGTTAAATTGTTGCCAACTTGCCACTGGTCCCTGTCATCGATCCTAGTGAAGCTACAAAGCATGATTTCTGATACCAACTGTTTATATCTTTTTTTCGTTTTTCTTTTTTCTAAGAGCGACTGTTTGCACCTTGATTGCTTCCTCTTTTTCTTCTCTTTCATCTCAATATAATTTGCCCCTAGTGTCGTGGGTTTGTTCCCCACAGATGCGAGTTTGATTCCCATCCCCATGCTTTACCCGATGAATGTGGTTTGCGGGTGATTGTGTGCATCTGCAGGGAATAGTCTCGCCTTAAAAAGGGGCAGGGACACCCTGCTGTCATAAGAAAAAAATGATAATATGTCACAACTTACATGTCAGCATTCCAATGTGCTTGCTTTCTAAATTTAGGAGTTATATTGATGCAAGATAGATGAATCAAAGCAATACACTAAATACGTAATTCAAAGATTATGGGTTTAAGTCACTTCAAACCTAAAGCTTCTGATTGAATCAAACTACCAATAGGAGCATCATACCCCCAAATTAGTCCAACATGGGATGAACGGAAAGAAAGATAAAGGAAGACCTTTTCTTTTCACTCGCTATTTAGTATTTACCATTCATTCATACAATAGTCTTTACGTATATCATGGTTTCTCCAAAGCAAAAGAAACTCTAAGCTGATCCTACCATCTATTATTTCTATCCGAACTATCTTTAATAAAGTAATAATAGTGACTAAGACGTCTGTAACTTCTGTCACAACCATACAACCCTTCCACAAATCAGTCATTACTCACTCATTTCATGTCAAAATTGCATGATCTTACGAAATTGTTTGATAACTAACTCAGTAGGCTTCCAAATCAGAATTGTGTTCATTCAGACGTCATTTACTACCTTAAAAGTGGCCCAAAGAGTAACTGACCAAAAAAGGGACAGACCATTGCTAAATAAACAAACTACTAAATAAATGTAGTAGTCCAATAGAATGGACCATATGGGCCTCCAATATCAACCAGACCATCATTTGGAGCACGCTTAGGAGTGGCAATGAGTTTCGGTAAGCCTGCGGGTCAACTGGCCCATTTAGGGTTATGGGTTGGACTTTTGTTGAACCGTACCCTACCTGACCTGCCCCTACAAGGCTGTCAATAGGTCCGGTCAGATGACCTGACCTGACCTAGCCAAAAAACCAAAACAAAATAATAGAATATAAGTATAGAGACATACACATGATGGCTGGGCTGGGCGTACTTTATGCCCTGTATTTCATTCTTAAACTTGAGTTTGGTCATGTTGGGTTGGGCTAGGTCAATCGAGTTCAACTTGATTGCAATTAAATGGGTTGGGACTAGTCAAGCCTCAGCTCAACGAATTTTAAGTGGGTCACATTGGGCCCTAGGATAATGAGTTGCATGTCAGTTTTGGGCTAAAATTTTTGGCCTGTTTTGTAAACGGGTTGGGCTCAGGCTGACCCTGACCTGACCCAAACCTGATTGTAGGCACTAACTAATCGAACAGTTCCCTACCCACTGAAGTTGCATTTTGTATGGTGATTCCTCAAGGTTCTAGAGGTTATAGATAACAAATTGAGAACTCTTGATTCATTTGATTGAAAAATCTAAATATCTGGCTGTGAGAATTTGGTGGAAGTTTGAAGGTGCATCTGAATGGATTACTTGTATGGTTGGACTGAATACACTTTTTATTAGTTTAGTTGAAGCTTTGTTTTCTTTCAATTCCTTTATATTTTTAGTAAAAATTAGAATTTATTAATCATGCAAATATTATCTTCTATTTTCCTATTCTCTCATAATATGATTGTGACAAAAATGTTCACATTTGCTCTTTGGTAGTATACCACCTCTCTCTGTAGTGGGAGTCAGTGAGCAAGAAGCTGTAGAGCAGGCAAAGGGAGATATTTTGATTTTCACCTCAACTTTCAATCCAATGAAGAACACCATTTCTGGGTAAGCATATTGAATCTGAAATGTTAAAATGATTGGATAAGCTTCAAAATCCTTTAGTGATTGTTCTTTACCAATTAGAATAATAGTGTTGGCCATTGGCAGTTGTTGCTCCTAAGTCCTACCCAAGATCCAACACTTGCCACCTGGACTCTATGTTGATCCCATTTAGCTCTATCAATCCTTACATTGTGCATGTGCAGACATTTGCATTCCTGTCTTCGTGTGTGCTAACATTCATGATGTCTTCTTACTGATACAATAAAGAGATAATCACAGGGACTTTCAATTAAAAAAATGTGGTTATGGATCCCCCCCCCCCCCCCCCCCCCCCCCCAAAAAAAAAAAAGAAAAAAAAAAGAGGGTTTGCAGAAGGTAACCTTGAAAAGGAGAAAGAATATATATATATATATATATATATATATATATATATATATATATATATATATATATATATATATATAACCACCCTCGCTACTAAAAAAAGACAAAATACGAGATAAATTATAATCTCATGGGGCTTCTCTTGTTTAAGGATAAAGAGAAATAATGGGTTGAAGGGCCCGAAAGGAAGATACAAAAGCTTGAAGACGGAAGACCTGAAGGATTTGGATTGAGGTGGTGAGAAGTATGTGAAGGCTGTACACTAACCAAGGATAGGGCTTAGGCAATATTGGCATCCAGGTTTATTACAGCTGATCCCAATAAGCTGGACAAGGCTATGTTGATGATGATGGAAAGAAGAAGAATAGATGTAATTCGTGTTCATGCTAACAGGAGAGCAGATCCAATACCAAGATTACTTTCTTAGAAAGTGCAGCAAGTACTCGAGGGCCTTGGAGATGTGATGCCCTATGAATTAATGGCCCTAGCTCCCCCTAAGAGGGCAGTCTACTACTAGATCAAGTTGAAGGCTGGAGCCCAACGAGGAAGTATGCCTTGTAAAAGAGCACACATGGAACTTCCCTAAATGGTCTGCATTCTACCCTTCTAGATAGGAGAAAGAGCATAGATGGACTATGATAACCCACGTTTTTCATTGAAGGCTTTAACTCTTTTACTGCGGATACAGGGATACCCTATTTAACCTGTGTCCCAGAAGAATCTATGCAGGTGATGAACAGGGCTTCCTGGTTATAGCAGTAACATATGTAAAGACCGGCTAAATAATTATCCAGTTGCATCCCATGTGAGCATATTACATTCTGTCAGCAGAGGTGCTTATCCTAACACAAGGGTGTACATGCATTCATCTTTCATATCAGCTTCTGTGTTTGTGCATGTATTCATGTTTGCGTTTGCGATTCTGTCACATGGCTCTCCATCTGTTTGCTTGGCAAGGATTATGAGACTGGCTTGGATGGCTTCCGTGCATGCTGGAATATGGGCATCGGTCCTGCACTTGCATACAAGCATTATGTGATCATTTGCATGTGTGTATAATTATGTTTTTAACATATACAGTTGAACTTGGTTTTAGTGGCATTTCATTCCTTGAATATGTTTGTCATTCTCTTGCAAGGCTCTTGACTATTTCATCAGCACTTGTCCTGATTTTCTACTTGATTTTTTATGTTTTCAGAAGGCAAGAAAAAACAGCTATGAAGCTTGTCGTTGATGCTGAGACTGATAAAGTTCTTGGGGCATCCATGTGTGGTCCAGATGCGGCTGAAATTATGCAGGTACTAGTTCTTTTAGGACATTCAGTGTCATCAGTCCAATACAATATGCTTATTTCGACAAGAACTGTTTTATCTGCAATTCTCTTTCTCATGCTGGGAATGTAGTATACTTAAGTGAGGTTTTAGTAGTCTATTCTCATAATTTATAATATTAAGTTTACAACTGGAGGGACCTGCGATGAAACAATACCAGCTTTAATGAAGAGCGTGGAGAACGAACTCTTTCTCTTGGCTGATATCCATTCTGAATGTGGTCTTGGATTGTTTGAAAGGGAGTCGTCTATCAGGAATCAGATCAAGACGAGATGGTGATAGATATTTATCATGTGGAGAAAGCAAGGCAGGTCGAGGATTAGACTCTCTTGTTGAAAGTGTCAAGGGGGAAGTCGTCTATCAGGACCAGTTAAATACCTTCGACTTGGATGTCCAGCAATATCTCCAACCATTCTGCAAAAACAACAAATCCCTCTGATTTTTTTTTTCAAAAGAGAGAGAGAGAGAGAGAGAGAGAGAGAGAGAGAGAGAGAGAAGAAAAAGGAATAGAATAAGAATTTTCTGCAAAATCGTCAACTGGACAGCAGAAAAATCAACAAGTTCAACTGCATATCAAAGAGGCTTCAAATCCAGTAATATTTGATGTAAAATCCTAAAAAAATTCCAGCCATGAGCCACTCCTCACAAATCACAATAAGTTGGTGACGAAAAGGCTTCACAACTCCCAAAATAGAAAAAGAAAGAAAAAAAAGAAGAATGAAGGGTGATGGAAAAATGGTTAATAAGTTGTTGTGTAGGAAAGGGAACCACTACTTGTTGGAGAATGAATGGAAAAAGGAAAGAAAGAAAAGAAGATTAGAAGAGGAAGGGAGGGCTCATTGAAAATTAGGAAGCGAAAGAAGGGAAACACCATTTTTTGAGAAAGATTAGAAAAATAAGACTCATAGAGATAAGAGGAAGAAGGAAAAGAAAGAAGAAGAAAAGTGATGGAAAAGAAGGAAACCACTGAGGATTGAGAAGGGAAATGTAAAAAAAAAATATTTAAACATCTGCCATAATTGAAAAAATCAACAAACCTTATCCAAAACAACACAAAAATCTGCTTTAACAAAAAAATTTAGTAGACCCTAACCAGAAAATATAAAGATCTGCTTCAACAAGAAACATCCAGCAAACCCTGGCCAAGGCAATACAAAAATTTGCTTTAAAAAAAAAAAAAACCTGAGCAAACCTTAGCCAAGGCAAGACAACAAAAATTAGCAAGTTATATATAAAAAATATTAAAAAAAAGAATTGAAGAAGAATAAGAAAAAAAAAAGTGAAGGGAAAGAAGAAACCCGAGAAGAAGAAGAAAAAGAAACCCTAGAAGAAGAAACCTTAGGAGCACTTGGACTTTGATACCATGTTTAACGGCTATACGATGCTAATCTTAAAGGCCTATATAAGAAGCTACAATGAGAAGAAGGAGAACAAAGATAGAAGATAGAAACAATGAGAGAGCGAGAGAGAGGAGAGAGAGCAAAAACATGAGATGCTTAGGGTGTATTGAAACCCTAGCCCTCTACTCTTATTTATAGTAGTAAAAATGTGAATGGGCCCAATGGGCCTTATTTAACTGTCAACCTTGTAGCAAATTGCAAATTACTTTACCTGTCTCCTGATAAGAGCTGCATTGGACTGCAATGATGGCACTTTTACATTGTTTAATTTATCCACAGTAAAATCGTAATAATGACAATTTTACATTATTTCAATGTCAAATCATCACCAAAATAAACTAATGTTGTTGTTTGGATGAAGATTTTTTTTGTAGTAATTACATGAAAAAGTGCAATGATTACAAATCACTTGTCTGCTGAATACATTTGCATTTGATTGGCCATTTCTATTTTTGATTTGACTATGGTAAAACAGTAATTATGACACAATTACTTCACATTACTAGGGAAATGGGCAAAACAAACAGGCCCTACTGTTCCTGAATATGCACAAACACACATGCACTTGCGCACACGCACAGACAGTTTTATAATATCTATTTGGGTGTTGTTGACAGGGTATTGCCGTTGCGCTAAAGTGTGGAGCCACTAAGGCACAATTCGACAGCACGGTAAGCCAAACTTCTCTCTTGAAACTCTCTTCATTTTTTCCTTCAAAACTTTCCCTGAATTAGACGTGAGAAACGTACATAAGATGCCTTTCTTTTTGTGCGGGGGAACAAAGTAGCATTGACCCCACAAATTGAGGTTCTGATGATGTGGTAACCACTTGAGCTGGAACTTCATTCCTTGGAAATCTGTTGGGATCAAACTTGTGAAAATTGAACATGTGGTGTTATGCAACACTGCCCCAACTGATGTATGCAAACAATGATGGCATGTACTGCCTTTGATGAAAAGTATAGAACCCCTCTCAAAACTCAATTTAAGACTCATGCCTTGATCCTGTTTTTATTCATATTATATTTTCTTTTGGTAAAAAAGGACTAAAGAAACAGAGAATACGCCTACTTTTACACGTTGTTCATTTTTATTTATTTCTACATTTAATCTGCTATGCCATTATGTTTGCTGCAACCTCTGTGTGAGCTTACAGCTACTAGTTTCTGCAATTTAAATGTGGGATGATCGATAGATGTCATGCGGGCATCTTGTATTTCTGTACTTAGTTTTCTTTAGAAAAATGGTGTGGTATGTATGTTTTTCTATTTCTAAGAAAGGTATTTGGATTTTTACCAGGTGGGCATCCATCCTTCTGCTGCTGAGGAGTTTGTAACAATGCGAACTGTTACTAGGCGCGTCTCTGCAGCTAGTAAACCAGTGACAACTTTGTGAAGAGGACTGAAAATCCCTAGATTCAACGAGGAATTAGACTCTCTCTCTCTCTCTCTCTCTCTCTCTCTCTCTCTCTCTCTCTCTCTCTCTCCTGTTTGTGATATCATCTGTAACAATTAGATTGTTGGTTAACTGAATAGTAAGTGTTTTAATGATGATCACCTGAATAAATATCCCTCTCTTTTTTCTTTCAAAAAATAAAAATAAATATTCCTCTTTTTTCTTTTTTTTGAAGAGTAACCAGATTTTATTGGAAGAGAAGGATAAATATACAAAACCGTGGTGAGAAATCTTTCGGTCAAAGCAAAGAGGAAAAGGTTCCCCAAGGTACACTCGAAGGATTCTACAAGAAATTTGACAAAGATTCTAGTAGCCCTAAGTGTTCTACCATCAGCCATTTTCCCTTCCGAAAGACGTCTTTCGGGGAGCATGATTTATATCTTGAAGCGGTCTGATTTTCCGCTCAAACCAAATTGACCATAGATTGGTTAGGAGAGTAAAGCCACCAAATAGTTCCTTTCATGTTAGTGCGCACCAAAATGCCACGAAACATACTACTTTATCATTCCGGGCATTGCCTATGCAATACCAAAGAGATCAAAGAGCTTCCACCTCATCTAAGTGAAGTGACAATGCAGGAATACGTGATCAATTGATTCTACATCCCAAAGACATGATACACCTCTTGGAGATGTTCATTTGTCTCTTATCGATTATGAGCATGTCTTATCCCAAGTATTTTCATATTTAAGGGATAAGATCATTCATTCATAGTAGGGGAGTATCAGCTTAGAATAAATATATAAAATGATTTGACTGAGAATCAAATAGATTTATGTGAGTTTCACACCCATCTATTTGTCACATCTGCAGGGCACCTATGCTCTTCCGGAGATCCATGATAGCTATATATTCTGCAATGTCCTCAGAGAGGTTCCTTTGAAAATGGGGACCAAACCATTTCGATGATAGATTGACAGGTGCTTATTGTATACTCCTTCCTCTGCAACCATCTTAAATAAGTGAGGGAAGGTAAATTTAAGAGGCCTCTTCCCCAAAATCCGCTGTGAGTGCCGTCCCCTAAGATAAAAGAAACTTCCCTTGTGGAAAGATATTTCGTTCTAAACACTAGTTTCTAAAGACCAAGGCTCTGTACTGTGATGATTGTCATGCAAACCAATCATCTATGTCCATCTGGGAATTGCAAGTTATCACCTTCATAAACTAACCTCTTCCACCTCAAATCTGTTACCAATTTTCTAAAAGAGAAAGGTTCAATAACTTTAGAGACTGAATATTGAGCCGTTCCAACTCCTTTGGTTCGCACACCTCACCTCAATCAATAAGATGAAACTTTATATATTTATTTATTCATTTTAATTTTCAGCTGTTGCCAAAGAAATTCCTGTTGAAATCCTTTCAAGTTGTTAACCACGTTGACTGTGCATATGGAACAAGCATATGTAATATATATTAGCTGAAGTAGACTTGATGAAAGTAATGCAACCTCCTAGGAACATGTGCTGACGTTTCCAACTGGAATAATTTCAAGCCTAAATCACCTGACAACCACAACCCACATATGGTTTACTAATACAACGAGGGAGCTGGAGGTCTGTAGTGGGTAGTTTGTCTTGTTGTCATATGTGGGCAAAAGCATTTGTTTCTTCATGGCACAGGCACATGCTGAGCAATTTATTTCTTAGAATATTAATTTTTTTTTTTTTTGCAATTTATTTCTTAGAATGGGTTACCAGACAGATGACATCTTCAACCGAGAAGTGATTTACTAACCCTTGGGCCAGTTCAACATGTCACTGAGCTTCTGTGACCAGTAAAAAGAGGGGTAGAGAGGGTTGATTGGTGCAAACCTGTAAGATCCCTTTAAGAATCCCTTGGGCAATTTACTAATACAAAGAGGTATTAGGAACTCCATTCTGTTACCTGCATTTTAACTTGAAAGTGCATCCTTGAAAAGTATATAATAGAAAAGTTCCATTCTAATTATTTATTAACTTTAAATTATATCTGGCTTACTGGTCTTGTATCCTGAGTCAATACATTCATGAGATTCATGAGCTATAAGAGCACATTTAGAGTATTTATTTCAAACACTGCCAACTACGAGCTTCCAATTAAGCTAATAGCCTTCTCCAACCCATCTTTATAAACTTCTGAAATAAAAAGTTAGCACATCACCCTTTGGTAACTCAGTTGGTGATAGACTCAATTTAGTCTTGCCAAGACTCGTTGAGATGGCTTGCCAACTTGACGCGACTCTTCAGTGAGTCAAGCCTGGAAATTCCCCTAGTCAAGGCTTAGGTCTTTAACAAAAAGGAGAAGATGCCCGGTTTTGAACCCATAACCCATGCTGAATAAGAAATGGCCTTCACTAGCACGCTAGGTGCTTGGGGCCTGTTAAATTTGTCTTATTTTATATTCTTGCTACTAGGTATATTTATTACTAAAAATATACATAATTTAACAACTAAATATCAAGTCATGTGGTCGAGTCTTTGAGTCGACTAGACCCAGCTGGACATTTAGTTGATTTGCATTTTGGGTTTTTGAACTATTCTTGAAAAAAATGCAATCAGGGTTTCTCCTACCCAAGTAGCCTTTGCTTCAGCAATTTGGTTGAAAGTTAGTTGTCCAACTTGGGACTATTTGAATCCTCTTTTATATAAGCTCCTAATAGAATTTCTTTTATAGCATTTTTTTTGAGAGCTCAAACTTACTCTCATTTCAATGAGGGGACAGTCATCTCTCCCATCGATGCCTTCAATGACTTCTATCACTCTGCAGCCTTTGGCACTCTCGAGAGTTCTGTAGCTGTTTTATTGTCTATTTGCTCTAAAGCATGTGGAAGATGGATGGTAAACATTCCCTTGAATGGTTGGTCAAATCTACTGTCTACATAAAGGAGGCTGTTAGCGGGTCGGGTTTGGATCAGATCTTTTAGTACCCGTACCGAAGCTTAGCTGGATTCGGATCTTTCAGGGATCTGATCTAGTTCGGATTGATCAGATGTTTAAATCTAGGTATCTAGTTGGGTTCGGATAAAATAAGAGCATTTACATGATTAGGCTCACCTGGATGAATGGATTATATCTCATAAACGAGTGGTGTAAAAGCTCTCTTTTACCAGTGGCTTAGGAAATCTTATTACGGTGCTAGAACAGTCAATATATATATCATATATATAGGTTGGACCCACCTGATTTTAACTGGTTGAAGATGATGGACATGGCTTGAACCTGACTATACCCGAATTTCAACCGGACCCAACCCGATTCAAATTGGACCAGAATCATTAAAATGGGTCCATCGGGTACCTTAGGATCCCAATGCCCATTGACAGCCTACAGCCCCCATACAAGGGGACTGAAATGGTATATAAACCTGTTTTACACATCTGCGTAGAATATTTAAGCTTTGTAGGGCTTGCCATGTTTTCTATGAAAATCCAGTCAGTCCATCATGTGAGAACCGTTATTTGAACCGTACAAAATATATGATTCTGATAAAAACTCTAATGGGCTACACCAACGGGAACAATGCAAAACTGCTCCTAAAACCTCTAAGTTTACACTGTTTGGCTCTCCTGATATTTGGATCTGGCTGATTTTTGTATTTAGACTTCATCTTACTGAGCTACACCCTGCTAACGGATCTGATGAAAGATACACGGCTCACACAAAAACATATGGTTGGCATCCCATCTCCATTGTCCCTCTGTGGTGTGACCCACTGGATTTTGCACATATGACATGGTGGGCCCCACAAACTTGGTGTTTTACGTGTCCCATACAAGGACTCCCTCAGTTTGGTAATGTAAGCACCTGGCCCAGATCCAAGCTGCTCTTTTGGTGGGTCCCACCATGTAAATGACCTGGCTACAGAATTCAGTTAGCCACTTATCAAATAGGTCAGGCGTGTACAAAGCATCCGACCCATTTGGGATGACAAACCCAGTGTTCCACATTCAGTGCGCGTGTGCGACTTACCAGTTGAGAGTATAGCTGGAGCAGGCCATATACATGGTGGGGCCCACCCGGGGAGCTCCTTGGGTAAAGCAGTCACACTCTCGATGTTGACTGATGTGGCTGCGAGTCTAAACTTCGCACATGCATGTACCATCCAACAATGGAGTGTGCAAGAACTGGTTAATCCCACATCGGATAACAAAGGGAGGGATTTATACTTGTATATTCTCTTAACTATATATTTATAATGTAGTGAAAAATAGATCTATACTTTAGCATTGGTGTTTGGACAGATTCAATATTATATGTAAAAATTTGCTCTGATACCATGTGAAAGAATTAATATATTTATCACTTTTTAATATATTTAATATAGCGAGTACTTTACATGTACATCCATGATCAGGCTATGGTTGTAATGATAATCTTTTTTACTTCGAACTATGGTGGTAATGATAATCATTTACTGTTATAATCGCCAATCCTAACAGGCCCTAATGAATTTTTTATTTCACATTGATTTTGCATGATATTTGTTGAATGGTAAATGCATTTTTATAGCTCATCATTAAACCTATGTAGGATAAGTAACAAATGACTTCATGTAGTGCTTGGATAAAAAGAGATTAGCTAAAAAAAGTTCCATACAAGACAAAATGGAGCTAACTAATGTGTACTAGCTTCTAATCTATAACTTCAAGATTAGTTATGAAATCACATATATAAGATATTGCTGGAAAGCCATTCGGCCCTGAATTATTATCCCTTAAATGATTTTGTTGCAAAAGATAATTTTACGCATCAAATTTCATTTTGAAGTCAAAACTTATTATTTTTAGAAGGTTATAATTTTGCAAGTTATTTTAGGGTTTGAAAAGTGTAATCTTAGTTTAAAGTCCTTTTGAATGAGTTATTCTAAATAGTTTTGAAAAATTTAAACATTTTTATTTTAGAAGGTTTATTAATTCCTATAAGTATGAGTCTATGGCTTATATAACTCATATCAGTTATGTTGTAAATGAAAAATTGATTATTATTAATTTTATAGAATTTGACAGTTTTCTTTGCCTTGTGAATTTAAGGCTTGATATAGAAGAAAAAAACTGTGATCTTTTTCTCTCTCTCTGTTTTTTTTTTATTATCCTGTAACCTTAAGGTCTAAACCATTTCTGGCCACAGATTTTGGAGCACTTTGAGATGGATGGATAGCAATAAATCAAACACTTTAGGCTAGTAAAGTCCTTGATCTGATTGGTTGTGTGTGTGCCATTGTGCAATGTGCAGCCCATCAGTTGTAGGCCACAGTGGGCCTAGATCAATCAACCATTCACTGATGCACCCGTACCAGCGCACCATCGATAGGCAAGTGGGCCATCGAGTGCACGTTGACCTGAAAGAAAACTTCCATAACGACAGATGAGAAATGCTAAGAGAACTCAACGGCTCATCGCAGCCATTCATCAGATGGTTCGACTTGGTAGAAGCGTTTCCCGAAAACCAAGCCCATAAAATGATTGTGGGGGCCATGCATGTACGCAAGAAATGAAGAGTTGAGGGAAAAAAACCGAAGCGTGGGATGGTTTTATATTTCGATATTGGTATTAGATCATTTTCTTACATTATAAAATGCTTTAATGCCCTTCGTTGAAAAATTAATATATTTCTTATTTATAATTTTCAACATCTTTCCTATTTCTCATGTACAAAAACTAAGATTCTTATTACTTTCAATATCTCATATAGGAAAATTAATATATTTCTCATTATTTTCAATCAACTCATTTTTAATGCTGAAGTTTTCTATCTCCAGTTTTGGAAAATCTAAGCTTGTTTGGTTTTCCAATTTCTTATGAAATGTGAAGTATTGAATGAGCCATCATCATCCTTTCGGCCTATTGCCTTGAAAAAGGAATTATGGCTCTTAAATTAAAAGTCAAATACAATTTTACAAGTATATAAAGTAAATTCTTATCATGACATTTTTCACATTATAAAACTATCATTTTTATGGTAATTTGTGGGTGAAATAAATAATAAAGTAAAATTATCATTTCAGCCAAATGTAAATGATGTCTGTTGTATTTTGTATTTCAAAATAAGGAAAAGAAAAGTCATTTTTAAATGGTTTGGAAAACTTTCCTTGAAAATTTTTAAAAAGCAACAAAGGTATTTTGTTTTGTAGTGATGTGGGTACCGAAATACTGCTCATTCGGTGATTTTTTGTGCAGGTGCAAATGACCATGCAATGATCATGTGGGCAATGCATGTACCTGATGAATGAAAGAGTCATGAAAATTTGATTATCAGGCCACATAGACATGTTTACGTGTGGTGGCCCACTTACGTTAAATCAATGATTAAATTGAGCTAAATTTTTAGATGGTTTCAATGCACTTAAGTGGTTTGTTGGAATACATATGATACATCCTAACTCTAGCCTTTAAATAATACATACAGGTAATCTTCTTGTAATCCTAACCGTTTTTATGGCATGTCTCACTTGGTACACTATGCTTAGAGCATGAACGGTCATCCTAACCTTTGCATAATCAATGATCAATGGGTTGAAATATTTGGGAGAGTTTTTTTCTTCTTCTTCTTCTTCTTTTTATTCTTGGCATTGGCCATCTAGGGAACATCAAATAAGCAACTTGGGTCATTGAAAAAACACCCAAATCCAATGGTTAGAGTTGTAATGTATCTTATTGCAATAGGTGGGATGCATTCAAGAAAACCTCATACTTCAAATTGCTCTTTGTGAAGGGCACTTGTCACCCCCACATAACAAATACACAAGCCATCTACAGCCTCGTAGGAGCCATTTGGTAGGTTATTGGCCAACCATTTTGCTGTATAAACAGGAGAAATGCTCTAGTGCTCTCAGATCAACATAAGTTATTATGCCCTGTTGCATTGGAACGTATAGAAGCATTTGGAGCATTTGGAGCATTTGGAGGGATTTTCTCTTAAGGCCTGTTTGATCGGAGGTAAATGAAAATAAATTGTGGTAAAAGTATAATGATGCTTTTTATCACCCAATTAATTGAGAGATGGAATTCCACCTAAAAAATTATGCAAATTTCAATCTCTTTTCAAAGCAAAACTCAGTGGGCCTCACCATGATGTGTGTTATATCCACACCACTCATTCATCCTTTCAAATCATTTTAGGACATGAGTCCAAAAATGAGACAAATCCAAAGATCAAGTGGACCACACCATAGATAAAAGTAGCTTCAATGGTAGATGTAATTTTTCTTATTGTAGGCCACTTAAGCTTTGGATTTGCCTCATTTTTCGAAGTTATGTCCTAAAATGATTTGGAAAAATGAATGAACGGCGTCGACATAACACATATATCATGGTGGGGCCCACATGATTTTAGTACATATCACAGTACTTAACGTAAGACTTTTTGGGACAATCGTGGAAATATAGAAGCAGTAAGTAATTACTTATTTACCATCAATTACTTTCATTTCTTACCTATCAAACAGCCTTAGGTAATTTGTCATTTTTCAAGAGTTTGTGCATCTACAAAAGTAGAGTTAGAATTAAGGATGCTGGTTATATGAAAGGCTCGTATAACTAATGTTCATAATTGCAACCATGCTCTAAATATCAACATCAACTTGATGAGAAAGCATGTTCGCATTCTAGAAGTCACAATTGTCATGTGATTTAAGTCTCACATCCATGTGCATGTGCCACAGCTCACCTCTGTAACATATGTTTTCATTATAAGCTTTATATATAGAAAAGGGGTGTCCAACATGTTATATACATGGACAACCAGGTTCAGGTGCCCAAGCACAACATGGACATCCATTTCCATCATTTAAATCCAGCACAATATGAACATCCTTAAGTGATGTGTCCGTTCATCCAAACAACCATAGAATATTGGCTTTTAATATATTCAATTGATTTTTCGAGTTTAACCCTTTCGATGTCTAACAAGTATAAATATGGGTGATTAATTAATATTAGGGTGGTGACTTAGGTGGGTCCAAAATTTGTGTTTATGTGAAATCCACTTTGATCACCAAGCGTGTCACCTATGTCAGGCCCAGGGCCCAAAAGTCATCCCCATCCATGATTCAGGTAAACTACGAGATTGAAAATAGTTTACAGAAATGATCACCCTCCAAACTGTTTCCCTTAATGTGACCCACTTGAAGCAAGGATGGGCCTGATTTTTGGGCCCCAAGCCCAAGTTTTAGAGTGGCATTTAATATTTAGAGTGGATTTGATATAATCATCATAGTGGACCTTGTGAAAATCATGGGTGGATATCTTTCTCCTAATTGTGTGGCCTACCAAAATCACAAGTCAACCTAATTTTTTAGCCATGGGCGTAATGTTGGATTACACATATAACAATTGAAGTGGATCTCACATACACATCACGTTGGTCCTGTCCAAAATCAAGGGTAGGCAACTTTGGTAACAAAAAAAAAAGAATAATATTAATGGGAAATCTCTCTCTCAAAACAGCCACGAGAGGGATGCTTGCCCTTTATTTTTTAGGGGTCTACCTTGATGTGTTTGTGAAATCCACTTTGATCATTTGACTGTAATCACATGTTCAACCCAGGGCCAAAAGATCAGATTGATTTCTGATTAAGGTGGGCCACATCAAACGAAACAATTAGAAAAGAGATGCTTACCCTTGATTTTTACAGGCCCACCACAATGATTATATGAAATCCACTCCAACCATTAGATTAGGCACTCTCTTAAGCTTGAAGCCCCCCAAAAGGCTCATTCATGATTCAGGTGGGCCACACTAAGGGAAACAATTTGGAGGAAGAGCATTGTGCTGTATAATATTTACAATCGTGTGGTTCACCTAAATCACCATGGCACTGATTTTTGGGCAACGAGCCTAACATGATGTGACACATTTGGTGGGGGTGGATTTCAAATAAACAACATGGTGGTGCGCGCCCATCCAAAACTGCTGGCCCTCTTTTCCAAGAGTCATATGAAATAACTCCTCTCTCTGCTCATTAAGGGCCCATTTGGATTGTAAGTTACTTAAGATAAGCTACTTATTAGATAAGTGACTTATCTTGGTTTTTACTTATTAAGCAGATAAATATGTTTGGTAAACAACATACTTATCAGCCAGTATGTAAATAAGTATGTTTGGTAATAACACATTGATAAGTAACCTTTTGAAAGAAAATTTCAAATCTACATATAATTAATAAGCAACATATTGACATGAAAAGAAAAAGCTGAAGTGTTGAGGCAGTTTTCCCAACAGAATGAGCTTTTCTAATCCCACTTGCGTGCAATAAAGCTCATGTACATGCCATGCATGTGCTAAGATAGCACAATTGGTTCGAGATACATTCCATCCATCAGAACAGGACCACTACATGGATGCCCTGGCACAAGAATCAGGTTGATCGAGTGCTCAGGTGGGCCACAGTCTGCAAAACAAATGTATGGCTCTAGAAGACTTGGCTGAAGTTTTCTAACCCATTCACTTGTTTCCAACAATCAGTCCACATGGAGAGTGGACTAGAACAATTTTTGGGAAAGATGTCGAAGATCAGATCAACCTGATTGGTGGATTGGATCTTGCACCAATTAATGTAGGGCCCATCTTTGATGTAGTCTTTCCACTGTGTGAGCCCCACCTTTGATGGGACACTCCATCATGTGGGGCCTCATTGATATGGACGGTATGAGAGAGCAGTAATTGAGTGAACCAAGAGAGAGAACTTTGATATGTAGCGTGACCTGAGAGAGATAAGTAGAAAAACCAAATTGGAGGGTAGTTAATTAACATTGGAGGGTGACTAACAATGTAGAGATAAGTAGAAAAGTCAAAAGTCAAAAAGCTAAAAAAAATATACTTATTAAGATGAGTAATTTTTAAGAGGTAAGTTACTTTTCAATTATACTTACCAAACGAACTTAAGTGCCAAAAGTAACTTAACGTCTTAAGTTCAGTTGAAAAGTAACTTATTTGGTAGTATCCAAACGGGCCCTAAATGACAGTTGAACGTGTAACCACTTTAGTAAGTAGTGATTAATTAATGTTATTCCTGCTTAATAAATAAAGGAAGGGAAGTAAAAAGGGTGGACCACTAGGGTAGGCCCCACTATGGCGTTTATGTGAAAGCCACCTTGTCCACCAGGTGTGTTACCCCATGTTAGTCCCAAGAGTAAAAAATCAGCTCCATCTATGATTAAGGTGGACCACATGATTGGAAAAAGTATATAGGGCAAGTCTCACCCTCTAAACTATAACCCATAGTGAGGCCCCACCTAAATCACAGATGGGCTTAGTTTTTGGGCTCAAGGCTTATATTTTGGTATGGCATCTAATGGTTTTTTTTTTTTTTTAAACACACCCTTACACCCACACACACCACAATGGGTACTAATAGGATCTACCATTGAGCCATGAGTAGGGACCCTTGGCATCTAATGGTTTGAGTGGATTTCATATAATCATTATGGTGGGCCCTGTAAAAATTTAGGGTGGATGTCTCTCTCAATTGTTTCCCTTGGAGCAGCCCACTTAATCATAGGGCAGTTTTTTTTTTTTTTTTTTTTTGCCTTGGGCGTAAGGTGGGATTACATATCAAATGGTAAGAATGAATCTCACATACACATCACCATGGGCCTTGAAAAAAAACAAGGGGAGGTCATCTTCTAAAATTCTATTTTTTTGAGACTCAGATTGTGTGGCATCCCCGCGGCACCACCAACGTTTGTACTAATCTCTATAGGATTCACCATGATGTATGTGTTTTATCCACCCCGTCCATCCATTTTTCCAGCTCATTTCAGTACATGAGCCCAAAAATGAGGTAGATCTAAATTTCAGGAAACTGTGGTTATTGAAAGCTCACCATTACAAAAATTCCTAAGGCCCACTATAATGTTTAATTGCCATCCAACCTATTGATGAGGTCACACAAACTTAGATGAAAGAAAACCATAAGTATAAGCTTGATCCAAAACTTTCCTAGCTCTCTAGAAGTTTTAATGGTGGGTGTTCAATCACCACTGTTTCCTATAATGTGGTCTACCCAGGATTTGGATCTACCTCACTTTGGACTCATATTGGATGTACAACATGGATAAAACATATACATCATGGTGAGGCCCTGATGTAGGGAGAGGACCCCCTGATAAAGGGCATGGATTGGCCACATTCCTATCACATATGGACGGGAAGAAGATAAGGAAAAGTTGCAAAAAATTCAGCAATTTCGGTCCCATCGAACTAGCCTTCGGTCCGACTGAATTAAGAGCTACACACGCTATGAAGTTTTGCCCAACTTCAGTTGGCTTCGATGCCACCGACAACATTATACAATTTGCGCGATTTTTGTTTCCGTTTTTTATTAGGACATTCTTATTACATTTTTAGGGTTTGTTTAGGTTATAAATAGTTGTTAAACTTGCTTATGGAGATGATCTTTTATTATTTTAATAAAAGTTTATCTTTGCCTTTTCTTTTCTCATGGATTCGAGAGTTTTCCCTCATGGATTTGAGGATATTTGGTTGAGGATTTTCGGAAGCCTTGTAGATTCAAGGTAGTTATCCCATGAGGAAGACGGTGATCGACCTCACCACATCCCTCCGTATGTTAAGTGGTATCAAAGCAATGAATCCCCTTGGTTCGATGTCTCTTTACAATGGCATGGATAAAAATTCCATTGACGGTGATCAAGGGATCTATCATCTCACAGCGTCAGCTTTCGAGACAACGCGTGAGGCTTATCGGTGAGGGAATCATCAAGCCATGCAAGAGCTACTGGCTGGGTTCAACCATATCATGAAGAAACTAGATCGAGTCGTTGCTTGTAGTGACGATCCATTTCTGAGGTCCACTGGATTCTATGATTAGATGGATCGAAAAGATCAATCCTATATGAGGATAATAGATCTTCCTAGCTATGATGGTTGGAGTCGCATCGATGACTGGCACTTTGAGGTCGAACGCTTCTTCGTTTGCACGCAAATGCATGAGGAGAAGAAGGTTCAGTATATAGCATTAAAGTTGAAGGGGGGCGCTTCGGCTTGGTGGGAGCAACTCCAAAATCAACTGAATGAAAAGTAGAAAGTACCAATGCGTTCATGGCCGCGAATGAAGCAACAACTTCTATCATGATTCCAATACACCATTGATGTTCAGGTATTATCCCAACAATCCCACAACTTACAGTAAAATCCTGTTATTTTGTGTCAGATTCGCGATAGAACACTAGATTCCATGGTGGCATATGAGTGGCCCATGTGGAGATGGAAAACCTACCCAAATCTTTTAAAGTGAAGGGGCGGTCTTCCGTAATCGTACATAATTTCGCCAAGGAATCGGAAGACGATGTGTTGGGTCTGGATGGATATAACACAAATTTAGAGAAGATCTCTAAAATACAAGCCAACATCATTCCTAAGATTTATCAAAATCCTGAGAAGGTGAATGAGATCAATACATCGGATGTGAAGGACAAAGAGGAGGTGTTTGTGAACATCCTCAAAGTTGTTGGATTAGTTTGGTAGGAGTCCGAAGAGCCGATTCAAGACATTGTCGGTCCGAGTGATTTTGAAGGAATCTATATTCCAAGGACTGATAAAGCTACAAATGAACTGTCAAATCCTAAAACACTGCAGGACACTACTGACATGGTGCTTGAAGAATTAGACCATGAAAGGGTTGATACAAGTGAGACTGTAGAAATTGCAGTTGTAGAAGAAGAAGAAAATCTGCAAAAAAAATCGATGACCTGTTAGTTGCATACATGGCAGATGACGATGAGAAGATTGTAGAATTCGTTGATTGGGTGCTTGAAACATCGTGTCTTGAAGTAGTCACCTTAATTGATGGTATGGATTCAATACCAACTGAAACAGCTGTTCTGGAAAAGCAAAATAGAGTAATTGAGAAGAACATAGGAGACTATAATAGACGATTGGAAGCTGTTGCAGGCTGGTATGGTAAAAGTTACGCTCAAGAAAGCAACGTGGTTGATGAGCCTCATCTCCTATACAATGTGGAGTAGATGTTGGAAAACAGCCATAAACGTCGGCTCCAGAAGTTGAAAGCGGATCGTGACCCCAATTCAAAGCAAAACTCGAGGATGAATTTTGCTTTTAAGTGGGGGAGTCTGATGTAGGGAGAGTATCCCCTGATAAAGGGCATGGATTGGCCACATTTCTATCGTATATGGACTAGAAAAAGATCAATGGAAAAGTAGCAGAAATTCAGTGATTTCGCATTTCGGTCCCACCAAACTAGCCTTTAGTATGACTGAATTAAGAGCTACACATGCTGTGAAGTTTTGGCCAACTTCGGTTGGCTTCGATGCCATCGACAACATTATACAATTTGCACGATTTTGCGATTTTTTTTCGTTTTTTATTAGGACTTTCTTATTATGTTTTTAGGATTTTTTTAGGTTATAAATAGTTGTTAAACTCGTTTATGGAGATAATCTTTCATCATTTTAATAAAAATTTGTCTTTGCCTTTTTTTTTTTTTTTTTTTTCTCATGGATTCGAGAGTTTGTCCTTGTGGATTCGAGGAAGTCTGATAGAGGATTCTTGAAAGCCTCGTGGATTCAAGGTAGTTATCTTGTGAGGAAGATGGTGATCGACCTCACCACGTTTACGCCTACGCCAGGCTCATAGAGCTTTTCCAGTAGCACACACTACTGACGTTGATATTGTCTATTATGCTATGCAATCTAAAGTCCTTTTTTGCAACAGCTGTGTGATGGACGTGCACCCTTGATATTTAGGGCTCATCGTGATATGTGTGTAAAATTCATGCTCACCATTCGATGTGTAATCACCTGTTATACCCAGGGGAAAAAATTATGCTGGCATCTAATTTAGGTGGGCCACTTCAAAGGAAATAATTGGGAGGGAGATGTCCACCCTTGATTTTTCTAGAACCATTATATGACACAACCAAAATATAAGCCTGGAGCCCAAAAATCAAGCTCATCTATGATTCAGTGGGCCACACTAGGGGTTACAAACTGGAGGATGAGACTTGCTCTATACATTCTTTCCAATCAAATGGTCCACCAGAATCACAGATGAGCTGGTTATTAGGCCTTAGGCTTAACATGGTGGGACGCAAGATTTCACTTAAGCAACATAGTGGGTTCTACTTGAGCACCACTCTTTTTCCTTCTCTTTATTTATTTATTACTAACAATAACATTAATTATTCAACAGTGATTGTATACGTCCAACCCGTTGGACTTGAGCCTAACTATGAGGTTAGCTGGTCCAATTTGTGTTTATGGTCAGCTTCCACATGGAACATGTGGGACATTAAAGTCTATCAAGGGAGACCCCTGGTCTAGACTTCCTAGCCCCAAAAGTGGGCAGGTTCACCGGCCACAATGAATAAAACAAATAGATGTCAAACCCAAGCTTTCTTAGCAGCCCATTTGATTCTTTGCAATGCCGCCCTTGTGATGAGTAGACTGGCCTAATTTTTTTTTGTCTTGGTTTCTACATGGTTGGGACTCTTGGGACCGCCTGATGGACAGATGTGACATTCCACATGCATGCCACAATGATCATTTAGGATTATCAAACTACTTTAGTTGAACCTTATCAAGACAAACCACCCGTTTGGGTTTTCAATGGACTGCAGATGATGCATTCACCCAAAACCCAAAACAAAATAGAAGTGTGTAGAGTTTTGATCTTTCACATATGATCTTGTCCATCCATTTTTTGCATCCCACTGATTTTACATTTTCGATCATCCATTCAGTAGTGGAGTCTATCCAAATGGGCTTGTTGGGCATACCTTTCGCCTCACATATGTATTCTTAAACCTGGGTCGGATCGGCCGGATCTGGTCGGGTTGGTTGAACCTGACCCAGTTACAATCTAATTGTTAGCTTGAATTGAATATTAAGTGAGTTGGGGTGCGACTTTGGACAATGGGCCAAAGTCAGGTTGGGACCAGAATTCTCAGCACATCTGCTCCACTCTCATGAAATTTCGCAAAGAGAAATGAGGATCAGATGTCTATTTTTAAATTAAAAACAAAAGCATCAAATGAAAGTAGTGTTGGACAGCTATATATTCCCAGGATTATTAC
Organism: Liriodendron chinense; assembly: GCA_003013855.2. NCBI lineage: Eukaryota > Viridiplantae > Streptophyta > Magnoliopsida > Magnoliales > Magnoliaceae > Liriodendron > Liriodendron chinense. The sequence continues at coordinate 2,942,902 of PVNU02001268.1, read as the reverse complement.
TATTACTACGTACTTTTTTATTTGGGGGGTATTTCATACTCTGGTAGAGCGCAATGGTTGATACACAGGCGGTCATGAATTGTACAAGTGGCATATATGTGCCATTATCTCAAATCAATCTGTACAAATTGTGAGACCCACCTTAGATAAGTCATCATCCCAAATCAGACACTTTCTTGCTGAATCCAGACCGTTGGCTTTTTGTTATATCGACTGAATATAAGTCCACAATAGACAAGTTAAATAAACAAAGTAATGTAATGTTTGAATCATGATCCATTAAAAGTGGACCTCACCATTTGGATGGTGTAATAATTTTGAGTTGGGTGCCAAGTTACAATTCCTCAACGCCGGAGTATTAACCGTGATAGTCTGCCAGAGTATCAAAGTTTTTCTTTTCTCATAAACAAACCATCAAAGCACCCATTGAGAAGTCATGGTCACAGCACATTATCAAAGAATCTGAGTAAAACAAGGATCCAATGGTTGGTTTTCAATTGAAAGGTCAAAAGCAAATAGGAATCCAAATAATATGTTATGTGAAAATGGTATTTGCATGTGAGTGGGCCTCCCACTCATGTAGGTATATCAGCCTACTAACCAAAGCTGTTGGGCTTTTCTGTGCCTATTAGTTAAATATAATTAATTAATTAATTAAAAAGAAATAGGGTGTTGTGAAAGGAATGCACATGAAGGAATCCCTGTGACTGTCTGGGCCAGTAAGGAATAAGTTATCTATAGGGCCACTCATGTCCCTTTAATAAGAAAGGTGCCCCAAATCAGGGAAGTGGGAGTCTCTCTCTCTCTCTCTCTCTCTCTCTCTCTCTCTCTTTTATAGATATATAATAACTGTTTAGGTCCACCTGCATTGATGAATACACCCAACCACTCTAACCATTGGTAGTACAATAGTACAAACAAGTAATCTTGTCTTACCACAAGTAGAAAAAAGAATGTGTGTACCATGTATTCCAATTTTTTAAATTTAAAGATATAAGATTAAGAAAGATTATGGTGCTTTTAGTTGCATTGGGACACTTAAACAGTCTAATCGATTGATTTAGGCTGCAGATTAGGTCCCACACAAATTTCATGGACTACCATGCAAAAATTGTTGCGCAGCACTCCAACAACGCCTGTGAACTGAAATCCAATCTCTGGTCTCACCCACAAACGATAAACAGGAAGAAATAACAACTAGTAGAGGAATCACACAAACCAACAATCCACAAGACAGAAATTTACGTGGAAAAACCCCAACAAGGGTAAAAAACTATGGGTGCAAACTTCACTATGAAGAAGAACGAAGTTACAAGCAATACACTTACCTTCTCCAATGCTCCCATGCACAGAGATGGCCTTTTTGCTAATCCTCTCGCCTTTTTCTCACCTTGGACGTATAGAAGCCCTAATCTCCTCGTCTAATCCCGGTTTACACCTCTTTATATAGTAAACCCCGCAATTAGAATACAAAATAAGAAACCCGTACTTTAAGTCTGCGGCCAGTCATAACTGGGTCGGGCGCCCAGCGATTACAGAATACGTCCAGCAACCAAAAGCATAAAACAGTATATTATCGGGCGCCCGACTGTTCACAAAACAGTCCAGTGGCATATAGCAGAAAACCTATGAATATCGGGCACCCGGTCATCAGACTGTCCGGGCGCCCGACCACATATTGTTGTGACTGGTCTCCACACTCAACAATCTCCCACTTGGAGACACATCACCACATGATCCTTTGTCTTCTACATCCGGAGTGCACCACCTCCCAGTCTTCAAGCCTGAAGACCAACCAAAGCTGAACAGAGCTTCAGCTTCTCCCATGTGACCGCCTTGGTCAACATATCTGCATGATTCTCACTTGTATGAATCTTCTCCAAAGCAATCGATCCATCTTCCAGTAACGAACGTATGAAATGATATCTGATGTCAATATGCTTAGTCCTCGAATGAAAGGCTGAATTCTTAGCCAAGTGTATTGCACTCTGACTGTCACTGTACAGCTTGCAATCTGCTTGCTTCTTCCCCAACTCTTCCATAAAACCTTGCATCCATACCATCTCCTTGCACGCTTCTCTAGCTGCAATATATTCTGCTTCCGTTGTACTGATGGATACTATCTTCTGTAACTGAAAGATCCAACTGACTGCAGCACTACCCAGGGTAAAGACATACCTTGTAGTGCTCCTTCTGCTGTTGATATCCCCTGCCAAATCTGAGTCAACGTAGCCTTGTAGCTTGATTTTCGATCCTCCATAACACAGCCCTACATCCACAGTACCTACCAAGTATCTGAGGATCCACTTCACAGCTTCCCAATGTTCATTCCCGGGGTTATTCATGTACTTGCTAACAACTCCCATTGCTTGAGCAATATCTGGCCTCGTGCTAACCATAGCATACATGAGGCTCCTTATGGTTGACGCATAAGAGACTTTAGTCATGTAGTCCCGTTCTTCCTGCATCTTAGTTCATTGCTCCTTAGAAAGCTTGAAGTGGTTGGCTAATAGAGTGCTAACCGGCTTAGCACCTCCCATGTTGAATCGATCAAGTACCTTGGTTATGTACTCTGCCTGTGACAAAACTAGCTTCTTGTTTTTTCTGTCACACTTTATCCTCATGCCTATGATTTTTTTTTGCAGCTCCTAAATCCTTCATGGCAAACTCTCTAGATAGTTGTCTTTTGAGATCTGAGATATCCTTCATGCTTGATCCGGCCACAAGCATATCATCAACATACAGAAGAAGGATGATGTACGACGTATCAAACCTCTTTAAGTAGTAACAATGGTCTGCATGACATCTTCTGTACCTGTTTCCCGACATGAAACTGTCGAACTTCTTGTACCACTGCCTCGGGGCCTGCTTCAGACCATATAAACTCTTCTTTAGTCTACACACCTTGTTCTCCTTTCCTGGTGCCAATATCTCTTCTTCAAGGTCTCTATGAAGAAAGACTGTCTTAACATCTAGCTGCTCTAGATGTAAGTCCTCTGTAGCTACTATACTCAAGACCATGCGATTCGTAGATATTTTCACCACAGGTGAAAAATTTCTGTGAAATCGATACCTGCCTTTTTTTTAGAACCCTTTCACAACCAATCTAGCCTTGTATCGTTTCGAACCATCGTGCTCCTCCTTCAGTCTGTAAACCCACTTGTTATGAAGAGCTTTCTTACCCTTAGGTAGAGTGACTAGCTCCCACATACGATTAGACTCAAGAGAGTCCATCTCATCTTCCATAGGCTTGCTCCCACTTAACCCGCATATTTGACCATAACGCCTCTTCAAAACACTCTGGCTCACCATTATCTGTCAGTAGTAGATAATTTAAGGAGGGTGAGTATCGGACCATGGGTCTCCTCTCCCGAGTAGACCTCCTCACAACCGGTGTCTGCAGCTCTGCCTCATCATGCTCCTGTGCATGCTCATCCTGTGGCATTGTAACACCCGTGTCCGGTAATTCTTCCAACTCTACGAATTCATTCTCATCGGCCTTGTTCTGCTTTTACTGCACACTGTCCTTATGCATCACTTTTTTATTGAAGACTACGTCCTTGCTTCTGATGATTTTTCGGTTCTCAATATCCCAAAACTGGTAGCCAAAATCATTCTGCTCGTAGCCTATAAACGTGCACCTTTTAGACTTCGCATCCAGCTTGTTTCTGTGCTCTGCATCAATGTGAACATAAGAGGTGCAACCAAATACTCTGAGATGTGCAAGGTTCACCTCTTTTTCAGTCCACGTTTCTTCTGGTAGCCCACCATCCAATGATGCTGAAGGACTTCTATTGATGAGATATACGACAATATTCAGAGCATCTGCCAAAAAGGTCTTGGGCAAACCTGCATGTAGCCTCATGCTCCTAGCGCGCTCAAGGATGGTCCTGTTAATGCGCTCAGCCACACTGTTCTGTTGCGGTGTCCTTGGAATCATTTTCTGATGTTTGATTCCATTTATTGCACAATACTCCTCAAATCTCTTATCACAATACTCTCCCCCATTATCCGATCTGAGACACTTCACAGTTTTACTGGTTTCATTTTCTATCATAACCTTCCACTTCTTAAATACATTGAATACATTTGATTTTGTTTTAAGAAGTAGACCCATAGTTTTCTACTAGCATCATCAATAAAAGAAATAAAGTAACGTGAGCCACTAAGAGATGATACCTGTGCCGGTCCCCACACATCAGTGTGTACAAGCTCCTATAGATGTGTCTTTGGAGCGCATCCTGTGTTCTTGAAGCCAACTCTCTTTTGCTTGCCATGCACGCAATTCTCGGAGAATTCCAGATCGATTACCTTCAACCCTAGTAGCTTCCCCTTTGACAATAGCACTTTCATCCCATTCTCACTCATATGTCGCAACCTCTAATGCCATAACTGCCTGTTCACTCCAATTGATGCGACTGCGAGTGAACTATATGATCCGGAAGTCACATACAAGGTACCTTCCTTCTTGCCTCGAGATATTACCAAGACACCTTTTGTGACCTTCCATGCATCGCTCGTGAATGTCATCACATATCCAGTATCGGCCAACTGCCCCACTGAGATCAAATTCCGTCTCAAACTTGGTATATGTCTGACATCCTTCAGCTTCAAGACCGTTCCGTCTTTCTGACTTAGGTGAATGTATCCATTGCCAACAATACTGTATAGCTCATCATCACCCAGGTAGACTCTTCTAAAGTTACTTGACATATAATCACGAAGAACTTCTTTTAATGAAGTGGCATGAAACGAAGCACCCGAGTCTATAACCCAAGACTCATTATACGGATCAAGAGACAAGATTAACGCCTTTGTGTCACTCTCCTTAGATAGATTCACTGAATCCTTCCCATCTTGAGAGATCGAGCTTCCTTATTGTTTCTTAAGCGCCCTACAATTACGCTTCATGTGCCCCTTCTTTCCCGTAATGCCACACCCGTCCTTATCTTTCGGTCTCTTGGACTTATTCCTCGACTTAGAACGCCCGTGTTTATTACTTCCTTTGTTTGGAAATCTTCCTCTTCCTTCAACATTTAGAGCATTCACTGAATCCCCTGAAGTTTCCGATGCCTTCCTTCTAGATTCTTCACTTAGAATTAGACCGGCCACATCATCGAATTTCAACTTTGTAGACCTTGAGGAATTGCTCACGGTAATCACCAAACCATCCTAACTGTCTGACAAATTTGACAAGATCAATAGAGCCCTGACCTCATTATCAAAAGTGATGCCAACGGATTCTAATTGGCTCGTGACTGTATTGAACTCGTTTAGATGTTCAGCCACGCCCCCACCATCTGACATCTTCATGTTGAATAGTCGTTTTATAAGATGAACCTTATTGGACGCCGAGGGTTTCTCATACATCGTAGCCAAAGCCTGCATTAATTCTTTTGTAGTCTTTACTTTCGATATATTGAAGGTGACGCTCTTAGACAAAGAGAGTTGGATCGTTCTTAAAACCTTCCGATCCACTAAAGCCCATTCATCATCTGTCATCTTCTCTGGTTTCTTCTCTTTTCCTCCTAGAGGAATGTAAAGGTCCTTCTGATACAGATAATCCCTCATCTGCATCTTCTAGAAGGCAAAGTTTGAACCATCAAACTTTTCAATTCTAGTTTTTCCATCTTCCGTCATCGTTCCCACTTGAACTAAACCAATAGCTCTGATACCAGTTGTTGCGCAGCATGCCAACAACGCCGGTGAACCGAGATCCAATCTCTGGTCTCACCCACAAACGATAAACAGGAAGAAATAACAACTAGAAGAGGAATCACACAAACCAACAATCCACAAGACAGAAATTTACGTGGAAAAACCTCAACAAGGGTAAAAAACCACGGGTGAAAACTTCACTATGAAGAAGAACAAAGTTACAAGCAATACACTTACCTTCTCCTATGCTCCCATGCACAGAGATGACCCTTTTGCTAATCCTCTCGCCCTTTTCTCACCTTGGACGTATAGAAGCCCTAATCCCCTCGTCTAATCCCGGTTTACACCCCTTTTATATAGTAAACCCTGCAATTAGAACACAAAATAAGAAGCCCGCACTTTAAGTCCACGGTCGGTCGGGCGCCCGGTCATAACTGGGTTGGGCGCCCGGTGATTACAAAATAAGTCCAGCAACCAAAAACATAAAACAGTGTATTATCGGGCGCTAGGTCACTTTGACCGCCGGGCGCCCGGCTGTTCATAAAACAGTCCAGCGGCATATGGTAGAAAACTTATGAATATCGGGCACCCGGTCATCAGACCGTCCGAGTGCCTGACCACATATTGTTGTGACTGGTCTCCACACTCAACAAAAATCACAACAAATCATGATCTCAATCATCTGATCTATGGTATCTAAAATGGACGGTCAAGATCATTTGTACAAAAATAGGTGTAAACAACCATTCTATCCATATGATTGATAGCTCCCATTATGGATTGCTTATTATTGCCATCCTAACAGTTCCATCCATGAGTTGGAAAAAGGACAGCTAAAAAAAAAAGGCCGAATTTCATTGGTTTTGATCATCCGACCGGTCTTATTTTTTAAATGGTAGCCATTGAAATGTGTTCTGGACTTGATGAACAGCTTAGATCGATCTGTTCGACTGTCCAAGTTAGCCCATCTGGAGCGTTTCTCAAATATCGAAAGATAGGATTTATGGATTTGGAAATTGCCCGTTGGAAAAGAAAAATTAATCACACTAAAAAAAAAAAAATAGAAAAGTGAAGAAATAGTTTTTCTATTACTATCATTTTTACTTCTTTTCATGGATATGATGTGAGAGGGAGACTGGTGGAGTGCCTCTTCAAAAAAGTTAGGGAAATGAAAGCAAAAGCTCCATGAAACAGATTAGCATTTCCTTTTCTGTGAGAGAGAGAGAGAGAGAGAGAGAGAGAGCTTTTTCTTTTGTGGGTGAGGGAAATTGATGAAAGGAGATCCCAAAGTGGACCGTCCATCTGCTAAAGTAATAAATACTTAGTTGAGTGTGCCACTCACTTTGGATCTACTACAACAAGGAGGAAGATAAAGAAAGAAATGTATTCATGAAGAAGGCTTCTGGGTGCAACGGCATATTAACGCAAACCAACCTCCTTTGACATGTTCTCCTTCGCTTTTATTATGCATGTGTGTGTAAGGAAATGCTACCATCAACATCCCCAAAGATTTTAAGCAACAACTGACAATGCAATCTTCAATTTGCACCATTCATTCATCCGTACCATTGGTGGCAAGCCATGTTGAAAAAACTCGCATCGATCCGATATTAATAACCGTTTGATCAATGGCATAAAATATGCACAGTCAAGATCAAGCAGAGCAATAAAATAGTTTCATTTATCATCTTGAAATGTCTATTCAATAGGTCCCACAAAAAAAAAAAAATTGCTTATGCTTCATAAGAAGCACTTAGATTAGTGAGATCTGACCTACGGCTCTTAATGGATGGTGGTAAAAAAAAAAAAAGAAGCCAGCGTTAAAAGGGTTAGGCTCATCTAATCTAGATGGATGAATGAACGGTGAAGATCAATGAATGAACGGTCTAGATGGATCAATGGTAATGACATGTGTCACTTGAAAGCTTTGTAGATGGTGTTTGATGGGTTTTGTAGATTAGAAAACTAGACTTATGTGACAATCACTTTCATACCATTAACTTATACTTGAAAAAAAATATAAGTCACTTATCTTTATTTAAGCATTCCTTGCATTATCATAGCTTGCTGATGTTAAAAGTTATAAAATTACAATGTCTGGTCTAAATCATACACATATGTACAAGTTTTCTAAATTAATGGACAAACCAAAAGACAAGGAAAAAAGAAAAACCCAGATTGGTGCCATTCATGTGGCATCTAGTGATAGAAATGTGCTCAGATTTCAAATCTGGGGACCATTTAAAAAATGACCAGAATAAGTGCTTAGGTGGGTTGGAGTGGCTAGAATTTTATACTTTGCTTTCAAGAAATGTGAGGGTGTTTTTTTGTCATTGGATGCTTGTGTCAAGACTTAAGTAGATATTTTCTAAGTATATATGCACGCGTGTACAAGGCTATCTACAGGCCTCCACTTGTGCTAAAGCGTCATATGTATTTGATAATCTGAACCATTCATCAGATGTGTAGCATGATGTAGATGAAGTTATCAAGAAATACAGCTTATCCATTGATCAGTTGAGCTAGAATCTATGAAACAAGTGGACGGCTAAAAAAATTCTGCTGAGTTTTCAGAGTCATCCTTTTGTTTTTCACTTCATGACTTATTTGATGAGTGGACTGGTTTGATTTGGTTGCTGGGACATCTACAAGGTGGGTCCCACCCGATGGATGTCATTGATGATGGCCATATTTGCCATGTTGGCACGTAGGATTTGCATGTGTATTGTATGGGTTGGCTCTCCTATACAAATTAAGAACTGGTAAGAAAGCTTGACCCATTACGTGTTGATCTGAACCGTTTATCTAGAAGGTCCAATCTTATATATATCACCTGGAAAATCTCACTGATTACAGATGCCGTTCAACTATGCACGGGCATGATCCAAATCAAGATCCAAGCATTCTAATGTTGATTTTCGACCTCTATGTAAGTTAAATGGGTAAAATGGAAGATTTTTTTTTTTTTTTTTTTTTTTTGGGTATTCCCTCAATTTTTATAAATGAAAAAATTGAAGGTTAAAATCTTGATTAAATAAATAAAACATACAAAATTATCAATTATGAACTTCATTTCATTGATTTCAAGAAATTTTAATAAAAGCTATTCAAATTCACAAAAAACTCACCAATTTAGATTCTGTTATCACACATTGTCGATTCTGATTTCTATCACCAAAATTCATTCTCTTTTCAAACAATCGAACAAGGAGTGGTCAGAATTTCCTTAAGAATGTAATGAAAGCAAAAAAGTAAAAAAAAAAATAAAAAAAACATATTTCAAAGTAATTTTAGTAATTTTTTCAATTTTTTGCAATGGAGACCGTCCATACGTTGCAATCACGATCCATAGCAATGCATTGTGACACATAGCAATACATTGTGAACATTATAATACATAATGATATATTACAATAGGTTGTGATATATCAATCCATATTAGGAAGTTTCCAACTAAGGTTAGTTCTACGTGATACCTATAACATTGGCCAATTAGATACTACATTCATTGTCTACGGTTGCTTCCACTTCTACAACCTTGAGAAAGATGAGATACCTCTCATGTTGGATGTTTTGTTAATTGCACATGAGTGCAACTATACACCTTCATGCATGTGCTATCATGGCATGTAGGTTCAAGATCAAATCCGTCCAAACCCCTAATTTATAAGGTTATTTCTACTGTGATGAACTGAAAACACAAATATTAATTAGCTTAATCTAAAACTTTTGTAGCCCCATTAAGATTTCAATGTGTCATAGTTCAATCTCCATTGTTTCTGGTTGTGTGGCTCACTTTAGTGTTCTTGATCTGCGTTATTTTTTAGCTCCGTCCTTTTTGGGCTCTGCAGGACTAATGGACAGAGTAGATTTCTTATGGACATTGTTGTGGCCCCCACGGAGCTTTCATGAGCAGGACTCCTTGTAGGATTGAATTCATCACGTTGTTAGACCCTAATTGCCCGTGCCCTGCCGACTAGAACTTATAGGCAGAAGCTATGTGAGGTCCACCATGGCAATTTTAGTAATTGCATGCACTCTTATCAATTTTGTCAACTCATTTGAGCATGAGATAAAAATGAGGCAGATGTGAAACTCCAGTAGGCCGTACAGTAGGAAACATTAGGGATGGAAATACCACCATTGAATAGGGCCCACTGTAAATTTATTTATTTTCACTTGGGTGAACTAAAAACACAAATATTATTCTGATCCAGAATTTATGTGGCCTGTTAAGCTTGCAATTATGGTCATTCAAACCCCACTATTTATCATGGCGTGCTTTACTAGAGTTTTGGATCTACCTACTTTTGTACTTGTGTCCTAACATGAGTCATGGAAAAAATTGATGGAGAGAGTAGAATTCATAAAGACATGGCAATGAGCCCCACATAATGTTTGTCTACGGGGACAACATGTGATGTATAGCGGGTCACCAATTATTTAATGCCTGAGATAGATCAAAAGAAGACTAGTCGGGGTCGGAAGTGATCCGGACTATTAGGACCGTAAAACGATCGTATCTCGCAATTCAGAATGAGTTTCTAGACATATAATATATGATTTTGGGGTAGCTCGAGCTAGTAAAGCCAACCAACCCACTATGTCAGGTTGCCCACACTAGAATTGCAAGATTTGACCTAATCGACAATCGTTGGGCTAGTTTTATTTTGATTTAATTTACTATAATAGTAAGTTTTGTTTTGATTATATCTTTTGATTTGTAGGATCTTAGAATTTATTCCCAACATGGAAAGGGCTTAGAAAAGTTTGTAGAAGCACGTGGTTGGTCTAGATTGAAACTTTCTATTTTTGACAAAAAATCAAGAGTTTTAGTAAGAATGAGCGATGTAGTTTACTATTTATAGTAAGTCAGGTTTTCTAAGTGTTTTAGTTTGAGTTGCACTCTAATGCTTTTTCTAAGGTTTAATTTATTATTTAAAGCATTGTAATAACATTATTTGGATTTAATCAATTATTATGATTTTTCTAAAATTTATTTCCTGTTTTATCATTTCTCTCTCTCTCTCTCTCTCTCTCTCTCTCTCTCTCTCGTGGGTTCGAGGAAGTCCAGTTGAGGATTTTCGAAGGCCTTGTGGACTCAAGGTATTTATCCAGTAAGGGAGACGGTGTTCAACCTTACCATGCCCTCCCTGCATCAACAGGTAGGCAAGACCACAAGCAATATGCATCCACGTCCTACTCTCCTTGTAAACTCGTCAGTGTTAAACCACAAAGATTACATTAGAAAAGCTATAACATTTCAAGTAGCCCTTTCTAGGGCATAACATTTGCACTGTGATTATCTAGGTAGCCCTTAATATACTGAGGCGACTTTCATTCTGGTCCAGGTTACTCCTTCCGTAACCCCAATATAGGACATGGTGTTGGCTTTGATACCTAATTGTTAAGAGCCTAACCAATGCGCCAAAAGCTTCCAGAGCTATAAAATGAATCAAGCTAGCCTCTTTGATCAGGGTTAGGGTTTAGATCGGAGATGGATGCATGCGGCAGCTACACACAGCCAGAAAAGAAGCAGGAGACATTGTGTGGGCCACAAATCAATGTGGGTATGTGCAGCCACACCACAATCAGGGCATATGAAGTCATCAAATTCCGGCAACATCTTTTGATAGGATTGCCGGTAATGAAGATGGGTTTCAATGGTTTTTGTGTGGTGTGGAGGGCTGACGGAGGGGCCAAGGTGTCGGGTGATAGGTGAGGGTTGCCATCAATGGCAGATGTGTTTGGGGCCTGCAGTTGTGGAAGCTAATATGGCAGATGGCAAAGGACACATAGGAGCACCAGAGGTGGTAGATTTCCGACAGTGAAGGAAGGAAACAACAAAAGGAAAAGATGAAGAACTAGGGTTAAGGTTTGAGGAACCAAGCAGCTTTGATACCATGTTAAACCATAGAAGATTGTGAAATTGTAATTGTCACGACATGGGGTCTATGCATGTAACAAGCTATCATGATAAGTGTGAGATGTCCGCTTTGTCTATCATATGAAACAGCTCATGTTGTAACATAATCCATATTATTAGGCCAATCTGGGACAACATATATTGGACCACACTAGTGAAAAAATTGGCCAATATTGCTGCTTTTCCTGGTAAGAAATTGCTCCTCCTGCATTTTTATTAGAATATGCACTTTTTTATATATATGCAAATCTCAAGAAATATCTCTTTTATGGTAAGATTCAATTCTACAGCTCCTAAAACCAATGCTAATAACAGACCCTTACAGCAGTTATTTTCCGAGCAGACGAAAATGACATGACAGATCTATCTCCATCGCAATCTTAATGCGAGAGCCACCCTTCAATGGTCCACCCGGCAGGGTAAATTAATGGATCGTGACCATTCATATAGTAGACCCAACATCGGATGCACACATAGTGTCTACGAACTCATCAGAAACTTATGTTCCTAAACTTTCATTTCATTGCTTCAAAATAGATAGAGTACACGGTTGTAATTCAGTGGAAGGAAGTTGCGAGAAAGGGATGGGTCAGGATTGTTATCTTTGTTTGATTTTTGAACCATAAGCCATTTAAGACAGGTCCAACTACGCTAGCGGTCCTGATCCAGAGTTTTCCCTTCTAAGCAGTTGTGAAAGGGACCATTCATATGATTTCAAATACTGGGGCCACCATTTGCACGGCTACGGTGGACTCATGGTAATTATGTACTAAAGTACAAAAAAAAAATGTAAATCATATTGTAAAGAATAAAAAAATTATAGGGAGTGTGGGCCACATCATTATGTGTGCATTTAGATCCAACCGTCCATTAGATACACCCTTGGAGAATATCAGGCCGTTCAGAACTCAGGTGTGTTGAGAAGGGAGGCCAACTAAAAACCTTCCAAACTATTTCTGGGCCCCATCCTGCTGTGTATACTTCATCCAATCCATTCATCATACCTCCCCATCAGGACATAGACACCCACAAAAGATCAGGGCATTCCAAAACTCAAATGAGCCACAACAAGTGAACTCAGATGATGTAGGCATGATTTTACACTCTTCCATCAGATGGAGCTCATCCAAATATCCGATCGACATGATTTTTGGACTCTAAGGCAAATATGACGCGACGCACCTAATGGACAGAACGGATGTCATGAACAAATCAAAGTGGGCCCCACAGATGTCGACACCACAATAAATTACAATAGCTTGGACATCATAGAATCATTCCTCCTTTTTTATAATAAATCAGATAAGGGGGGCTAATAAAAGCCCATTTGCAAGAAGAAGCGTTTTTTGGGTGTTCAACGCCATTAGCGATGGCGCCACGAAAAATCTGGCGCACGATAAGTGCCTGACCTTTCACCCCTTGTAAGTTGCAAGCCATCCCCACACCATTATTCAACCCCCACCAAACCCCAAATGCACCCCTTCTCCTTCTTTCCCTCCTTCCTTTTCTCTCCCTCTTTCCCTCTCTCTACAACACAACACCTTCCTCTCCTTCTCCTCTCACCTTTTCTCCATGTTCTTGCACCCACAACCACCTTCTCCCACCCCATTAATGGCCCAAATCACCTCTGCTGATTCATCACGGCCATTGAATCCCATCTCCGGCTTCCCTTTCTGCGTTTCGTCAACACCCACCAGTCATAATCCATCTCCAATAGCTCCACTTTATGACCCAGGTTCTCTCTCTCTCTCTCTCTCTCTCTCTCTCTCTCTCTCTCTCTCTCTCTCTCTCTCTCTCTCTCTCTCTCTCTCTCTAACAATGCTAATCTTTCTCTTCCTTTTATATGTTATTCTTTGAAGGTTTATATATGATGAATGGCCAAGGATATGGGAATAGAGTGGAATTTTCAAAGTCGAGAAAGCGAGAAAGAGAAGAAGATCCAAGTCTAAGTGCATGGATTAAGAAGAAGATTAGTAGTAGCGGTGTGCAATTAACTGCTAATGGATGTAGTGATGAACGCGACAATCGATTTTATATGGTGTGTTCTTCTTTGGGCGATGATATTTCTGTTACAATGAGGAAAGAACAGCAAGAACTCGACCTATTCATCTTAATGCAGGTAGGAATACCAGTCCCACTTCTTTTCAGCATTAAAGGTTTGCTAGGTGCACGTGCAAGCACAATCCCAATATGTCAAACGTGTGTGATATCTCAGCTTTCCATTAGATGGGCCACTCCTTTTAGATCATCAGGTCTAGAAGTCGGTTGGTTTGAACCATAGCGTAGAAAAGAAATGGATGACTGGGAAAGAACTGATTTAATCGACGGTTTGGATTTCTACATTGTGTCCCAACATGAATTCCAGGCAGAGGATGTCAATATTGGTGTGTCCCACCAGATCAAAAGCTTAGATATCACACACGTGTGCCATGTTGGAACATCTGCTTGCATTTGATGAGTAGGGTTTTTGTTATTGCTATTGATAGTATAAGAGCTAGAATAAAACCTGACCTACTGGTTTGAGTTCTGAGTCAACTCAACTCGATCAGATTTCATCTGGACACGTCGTAACTCAGCAAGACTCTGTAGAAACCGATTCAACTCGTCAAAACCTGATGAATCTAGATTCAAATAAAAAAATACTCGTGTGAGTTACTTGACTCAAGTTGAGTCAGTTTTCGAGTTTTTAGTATGTTATTATCAGTGGACCCAGGTGGGTACATGGCAGCAATTTTAACGGCTAGATAAACGTGGGTCCCATTTACCAGGCCATTTATCAACTGCTGGTAAGCTGCCACCTGTGTGGCATTGCCTCATTTTAACTTGCATCCCTTGAAATTAATCACATAGTTTTCCGCCCCCTTTGATTAGTTGAAATGTTTGTAAATTGGCTGAAAAGTCACATAACAATCGAATTAATGCCCAACTGCCGACACATGATGGACGGTTGGACAGTTTGCATCACCGATCGCACATCCACATCAATGGTCTTGATTATGTCAATGAACCATACTTAAAAACACAAGTCAACTTGAAATCTATTTGAGTTGAGTCGACTCAAAACTCGGAGTTTCTCTGAGTATTTTCAATAATACCTAATTTAATATTTTAGAAGTCAAGTTCTGCTAAGTTTGCTTCGAGTTGAATCGAGTTTTGACCGGGTCATGATTAAATCAACCTTTTCTTGATCCTTGGAGAAATCTGGTCGAGTTGAGTCGACTCATTCGAGTCGAGTTTCTATCATGTTTTTAAACCATGCTCCACTCACTTGGGCTCAAGCATTTCTTTTGAATTCATGATCTTGTAATTCCAAAATTACCCTTTTTCTAATTTTCATTCAACATTCAAGGTGTGACAAAAATAACCCTGTATTTCATTGGCCTGATTTTGATCTCAGATGGAAAAATTAAGGGCAGAACTGGAACAAAAGAGGAAGACTTACTGGTGCAACCTATTTCAAACACTAGAGCAAGGCATGCAAAGGATGCTTAGAGACAAAGAAGAACAGATTGCTGCAATGAGTAGGAAAAACACAGCATTAGAAGAGAAGGTAAAAATCCTCCTAATGGAGGGGCAAATTTGGAAAACAGTAGCGCAGACGAACGAGGCCACGGCGACGTCGCTCCGGCGTGACCTCGAGCTCGCACATGCAAAAGGAGAAGGAAACAATGGAGAAGTGGCTGATTCTGCGTCATGCTGCGACGGAGGGTCGGACAGTAGCCGGAATTGCCATGGTTGCCATGAAAAAGAAATTTCAGTCTTGGTGCTACCGTGCCGGCACCTGTGCCTATGTAGCGACTGCGATCCACGGTTCGGATCGTGTCCACTGTGCATGTGTACAAAGAGTGCAAGCATAAAAGTTCACATGTCTTGAAATTTCATAACACAAGAAAATTAATAAATTCTTTTTTTTTTTTTTTTAAACAGTTTGTATATGCATTAGTCATGAAAATGCCAAAATGAATTAGTGGTAGGGCATTTTGTTAATTTTAATCAGAATGGAATAGTCTACAATTGGGGCCTACCATGTTGTATATGTTAAATCCAGTCCATCCATCAAGTGAAGCTACTTATGTTCACCGTGCATTAAAAAGATCATCCTGATGGAAAACTCAGATGGAACACACCAATGGGAACAATGTGAAATTGCGCCAAAATCTCTAAGTTCATACGATGTGGCAGTTATGAGTATTGGATCTCGTTTATTTTTGCCTTGTCCCTTTATAGTAGTGAGTCACACCTGATGAACGGGCTTGATGAACAATACACACCATGGTCGCCCCAGACACAAGCCTGGATTGACGTCCCACCCACATTGTTCACTGTGGGTTGGCTCACCTCAGTTGTGGATCTGGTTGAGTTGTTGTTTTTCCCTGGGCCAAGCATGTATGAGCGCACCTGGTGGACGGAGTGGATTTCACACAGGTAAACATGGTGGCCACAGAGAACTTGGTTGTTTCACGGCTGCATGAAACAGGTATTGAAGAGGTATTTGAGGGAAGTTTGGAACGTGGGATTAAGTGGTATGGAATTGCATTTGGCCCTATATAAATTCCATCATGTTTGGAATCGATTGGAAGGATAGGATTAATCTAAGTATTTGACTTTTCAGCCCCCAGAGATGCAACAGAATTTCTGATGGAATTCAAAATCTACTATATGTTTTGGCCCCCACTTTGATGCATGTGTTTTATCCATGTCATCCATCCATATGTGCCCTTCACATGTGACACTTGAGTTGCATATGAATGTAGGTGAACAACATTAGTTGTAAAATCCAGTCTAGTGATTACAAATATTCCAACATCCAGCAAACATTGATGTCACATAGAACAGTGTTTTCCTCAAAGGAAGTATTTGATCCCAACCATGAGATTGGATGGTAAGATTACCATGATATTTTGCGTATTGGTTAGGTTCTTAGGTCCTGTTTGGGATGTGTGATTAAATAGTATGGAATTGACACCACTATCATATAATGTTTATATGTCTAATCTTGGTATTCAATGCTCAATCCTATATTTAGGATCAAATTCCTTTGGAATTGAGTGAAGCCTGTATTTGGTAGACCATGAAATTATAATTAACTAGAGCAGATTTCATAACCAATGTCAGTCCCCCATATACATATGCAACTTGAATGTCACATGTAAAAGGCACATAGGAATGAACAATGTGGATAAAACACATGCATTAACATAGGCCACAAAAGTAATGGATTTCAAAATTCACCAACAATTCTGAATATCTACTATCAGCATTGATGATATGACACCGGGATTAATCTAATCCTTCCCATTATTTTGAAGTGCCTAATGAATTTTGCATGGGACCAAATGCAATTTCATATAACCTGAAACCACGTGCCAAACAGGTCGATTATTTAACTTTTGACCGCCCATTTGATATCTATCAATTGGATGGTTAGGATTTATTGATCAGTGTGACTTTAGAGATGCGGCCCGGATATCCATTGATTTTGATTGGACGTAACTTGGAATCTCGTTCTAGAGAAGTGAGAAAAGCTCAAAGTGCTCTCACCGCAACATAAGTGATCCTATTTGGTCGAAGACAATCTGAAAGGGCCAGCAATTGATCGGTTTTGACTTTTAATCATTCACTCAGTATCCTATAAAATGGACGGCCGACATTCTTTATGGAAAATAATTTCCATCAACCATTTAAACTAGTCGTTGGGTGGGCCCCACCATCGATATTGCTTATGGTTCTAAAGAATTACTTATCTCATGATAATATTTAAGCATGCCATCCATGTCATGGAGAATGGAACAAAAATAAAATGTGGACCACTAATCCAATCAGCGAGAGTTTTTGCATGGCGGTCACATGAAGTATGTGCTGGACCTAATGGACAGTCCAGATGGATTGATTGGACTGTCTATCTGTTTCTATGCAACTAGCTAGGACCGCACCATAGATTATCTGTCAAAAAAGGTGGACCACTAAACGACATGGCTACATGTACTTCTTTTTCACCCCACAATTGCAAAGGCAGTGAGTAGCATGGTCCCAAGAGTGGGTCCCACCAAGAATCCATGCACAGTTGGTACACGTCCAAAGGATGAAACTGTTGGAGAAAGAAATGTCACATGTATTGATGGCAAATCTCTGTGTACGTACAAAGGGCCCCACATGTTTCCCAATGTAATTGTTGGATTGTGGGGCCCACTTTCACATGGGGCTTTGAATTAGAAGCCGTAGAGTCCACGGTACAATCGCATGGGGACATGTCCTTTGATCGGGCCCACACACATTCATGTCATTTGATTAGTGGGAAACGATCCTAACCATTGAATCGGTACCATGCAAATGGACAATAGGAAAATAATCCACATTGAGAGCAGAGTATTTTTTGGTCTCTAGCTAATCCAATGTGGGGCCCATCATTAGAATAATCTCTCTTTACGAGGATATGACAGGGAGATAATGCCCATCCGTCCACTCATGCTTTGGGTACAGGTATGGTGGATTGAAAAAAGAAAAGAAAAAAACAAATGCATTGATTACAAGATTGCTTTGACATAAAGAGGACCACATTTCCCGTTCTTGAAGGATGGCCCACATTGGCAGTGGTCGGTGGTTTTAGGTCATGAAAACATGGACCCCACATCAGTCTTTAACTTGATGGGCCATCTTCCAACTTCATTGCTAACCTGCATCGGCAAATATAGTTATTTTATTCGCTAACGTCTTCACCTTCATGAGATATTAGCAATGTCGGATCATATTCTTTTCAATGCATATTAAATAACCTATTACCGATTTGAACCATTCATTTCATTCATATGATTAAGAGCACATCATATGTTGTAAAAATCGCGTCAATTAGATGATCCTAAGCCTATGATCAATTGCATGGAAAACAGATAGCTAAGATTGAATGGAGAAACAAAATAGGTCTAATCATCATTTATAAACATCTACTAGATAAATCCTACTTTATATTGTTTATGATTCTAACCATGTGATCTATGGCTCATAAACAACAGAAGATTGTAAAAAATTTAAGCTCATCCGGCCCAAGTGATTTTGCACCATGGCTTGCTTTAATTGGGACTACTAAATGAACCGTACTGATTGATGACCCTAACCATGGCTTGTTTTAATTGGGACTAAATGAACCGTCCTGATCGATGATTGGTCACCCCATATATCATTTCAAAGGACCAGAGACATTGTAACATCCCAGGAAGGTGGGGGACTTTTAGCCTAACCCTTATTTATTTATTTATTACTTCATTCATTTACTATTTCTTTATTTGTTATCAAAAATTTATATGAGGGTGCATTTGGTGCACCAAATATATTGAAATTTCATGATTAATTATTGTAATTTGGTGCAACCAAACACACGCAAAATAAAAGGGAACAATATGTTATATATGTGTAAGATAAACGGTCTGTGATGGCTCTTGTTGGTGCCTAAGTCCCAACTAGTCCAAGTGAGTCATTGGTGGCTGAGTCGAGTCAGGTCGAGTCACCCATACTTTCAATGCTTTGTTGCTAACTCGTGGTGCAACATCCTACCGATATTTTCAATGCTAAGTTGCTAACTGAAGGTGCCGCGTTGGACTAGTCGCATCTTACTCGATCAAGAACAAGTCGACGGCTCATATGAGTTACACTAACACGTCATCAGGTAGATAGATACTAACACAGCTCTTAGCTGCTTGATGATATGGTTATGAAATGTTCGGCCCAAAGGACTGGAATCATCCACAACACCTGCTCAACACGGCAGTTAAAGTTTCCTATCTTTATGGGGCCTGTTTTCACCCATTTTCTGGGCCGAACGTGGACAAGTGGAAAGCCGCAACAAGTTTGATACTCGCGGAAATCTTACATAACATTTGAAGAAATGTTCGATAAATTTTTCTTAGGTGATACACATTTCGTTATTAATATAGTAGCACAGACCCTTATGCCGGCTTAATATGCCAATTAATGAGGTAATGTGTCCAACAAATCTATAAAAAGTCACTAATGGTTAAAATCCTATCATGAATTGGTTATGTAAGGCCGTCTCTTATATCCTTCCAAAATGCGAGATTTTTTCAATGACGTTTGGAGAATTTATTAAGGTTACAAAAATTCTGAATATCTAGAGATCAGACCAATATCCAAGTAAATTTGACTATTGTTTAGACCCAAGTTAAGAGAGAGTGAACATTAGCCAGATTGAGTACCATTCCGTACAACAATCAGAATCAAGATAATGAGAGAGCTTAAGGAAAATTTTGGTTCAACGTATTTGATAATGGATCAGAATCAGGTGGATCCGGTCTATCAACTGCTCCAAGATACTTATCAAGAGAGAGAGAGAGAAAGAGAGAGAGAGAGAGAGAGAGTTGAATTTAAATGCATGAGGTGGTTTGATTGGGCCATTAAGATGCATGACCATAATTAATTTGAGGTTCGGGATCAATGGTATAATTTTTTTTTATTAATCCCACATCTAGATGTAGTTGTTTCCTGAAAGGGATCAACTACGAAAAGGAGATCTGATGAACTAACAGTTTCAGATCTATTTAGAATCCTTCTTATTCGAAATGCATGACGTAAAAAATACAAAGGACTAAGGATCAGCAAGAAAATTCAGCGATGGTTTAACCAGATCAACAACTTATAAAAGGAGCACACAAAAAAGAAGCTTTTACTTTGAGGCCATAAAACAAACACATTTATCTACTTTTACAATTGATCTTTCATATATCTTTACTTTTATCTTAGCATAGCCTAGCCTAGCTTTAGCATAGATTAACACTCTCTATTATCTACTACTATAGTATCGTAGGATTAGATTAAATGTCCACAACCTTAAATTGTTGAATACTGATCAACTAAGTTCTTACTTAGGTAATCACACTTCTTTGGTCACATCCTACTGACCATTTGCCTCAATCATATGTTCTTATAGACAGATCAGGTATTTATCTCACATTCGTTTATTTCTCTAAATTTTTTTTTTAATTTGTCGATTGTAATAAGTCATATATTCAAATTATTAACAAAAATCAGTATTATTTCCTTTTTATTTATTTATTTGTTTATCTTTATTCTTTAAGAAATTTATAGCATTAACTAGTAAAAGAAAAGTCTTAAAATCATAAGAATTCACTAGGAAGGATTAAACCCTACTCTTTCACAAATCATCTTACGCTATCACAATTGGTAGTTAAAGGATAATAAGATCCATCGTCTAGTCTAAAATCAATCTAACTCAACACGGGGACCAACGTTCAATCAAATATTAAGTTGAATAGACTCTAGCACACTTGCATTTATCACAATCGCACATAAAATCTAAATACAAAGTCTTCGTTCATCCATATGGCCTCATGTTTAATTGAATGGCCAGCAATGGGCCCACTCTGTTGTTTGTATGACATCCACTCCTTCCATCTATATTATATCCCAAAAGGCAGCCTATCCCAAAACCCTGGCGGCTGACGCTAGCGGTGAACAATCTCAAATCAGCTTGAAACCCGCAAGATCACCCGGTATAGCCAGCATGAATTTCAGATCAGGCTGATATTTGGAATGTCAGTTCGTCCTGACGAGGCACACATGATGAACGGTCCGGATAGAATACGCACACCATAGTGGGCCTCACAAATAAAACTATGGTTGCCCCCCCTTCTCC
The DNA here is from genome assembly GCA_003013855.2 of Liriodendron chinense. Classification (NCBI taxonomy): domain Eukaryota; kingdom Viridiplantae; phylum Streptophyta; class Magnoliopsida; order Magnoliales; family Magnoliaceae; genus Liriodendron; species Liriodendron chinense. The sequence continues at coordinate 2,921,654 of PVNU02001268.1, read as the reverse complement.
ATTGTTCCCTGTAGTGTAGACCATCTAGCTCGTTGATCTAGCTGATGTTTGGTCCCAAGACATAACATTGAGGGGCGCACCCGATGGACGGAGTAGATGTCACACATATAACACAGTAGGCCCAGCCAGTAGACGGTTTAGAGAAAGAGAGAGAATACAGCAACGGTTCCTGTTCAACCAAGGCAAAATGTTATACAGCTCCAGCCTTCCAATAAGAGGAATTTTTTGTGGATGGGCAATCCATAATGAGGCCCGTCATATCAACGGTGTGGATCATTGAACCTGATCCGCACCTGTCCAAACTGAGAACCCGAACATCACAACTTTCGACCCGTGCATTAATGCATGGTATCTCCAAAGTGGGAGTTTCTTCCTTACGGTACACGTCGGGAACAGTTGCTGTGATAAAATGGTCAACTTGGCCACCTTGTCTACAGGCCTTATCCAAAAAGGCAATGGACTTGCACTGTAGTAGATACCCTATTAGTGCTTCCAAAAGGAACGGTCCATATTCAACCTGCAGTACTCACAATAGCTGGATGCGATTTGCCTGTAGCCTATCCACACAGTGGCCCAACAGACCAACAATCATGATCGCTGTAAAATGTCTGCCAATTGTACGGTGAGGATAGAGTTGCAGAATTCTATAGTACTGTCTCCCCCATCAGATGATGATCTATCCATCTGATGGAAGTGGACAATTACAACCAACGGCCCACAATTAACAAGGGCCACAGTCAGGCAAAACATCCAGCAGGAGAGATTTTGAGGTGCTTAATTTTTAGGTGGGGCCCACCATATGAGCTATTTGGACAGTCAAAAGGGGTGGCCAACAGCAAGATGGAGATGAAAACAAGTCCATCCAGTTTTTGTGGTGGGCCAACTTGGGTGGGGCCCATTGTCTGAGCCAACGACATTTATGGTTCGACCACATCTACCAAACATGTTTATTGCTTCTAAGCATCGACTCTGTTACGTTAGCAAGTTGATATTCGGGTCCAAAGTAGAGAATGTTTGTTAATCGATCAGCTTCTATGGTACCAAGTACAAGAAAACGACCCGAAGACAATCCTTTTACACTTGCTAAGCTGGCACGTATGTGTAAGATCCACGATTCTCATCTGGTGGGCCCCATCATGCACTTGCCTTGTCTCGTAAAATCAGGCTGGTCCACTCATTTGATGGACGGCACGTGTGCTGAGTGTGGAATGGTGGTCAGTTTTCTGCCTTGTTTCTTTTGCAGAAGTGTCGACGCACGTGATGAGCAGGCCAGTTTGTTTATCCACATGGTGGGACTATTCCTGATGAGTGGCTTGGATCTTGGACGTGCATGCCACATTGGCACGTGCAACTGTGTAAGTGAACCAACAAGCAGTGGAACCCAAACTAGTCCTTGTTAGAAGGGCACGGCTTGGGTTCTACCCCCACTAAGAGTAGGGCTGTCAATGGATTTGATCATGGTTCGAATCTGATCTGATTTAATTAGATTTAAATCATTAATCAGATCAATGAATTGGATTTGGATTGAAATCTTTAATTTGCCTAATTATTAGATCGGATTTGAATCAACCTAGATTCAATTATAGGAATATAAAAGGAAAAGAATAAAAAAAACCTAGGTTGCAATATTAGTTTTTTTATCAGATTTACATAAAGAAGTATTAGTTTTGATCGAATTTACATAACCAAGTACTAATTTTGATTAGAATGGATTTGGATTGGATCCAAATTCTGAATAATATAATGGATTGGATTCAAACCAAACAATAGTGACCCTGACGGAATTTGGATCAGTTTCAAATCATATAAATCCTCGAATACACACTGGTACGATCTGAATCAAATCCTTTGACAGCCCTAACGAGGACCTTGCTAAAGAGGGGACGGTCGTGTCAAGCGCTTTGTGGGCCCCACCATGATATATGTGTTTCATCCAAGCTGTCCGTCTATTTTGAAAGACCATTTTAGGTATAAATAAAAAAGGAGGCAGATCGAAGGCTCAAGTAGACCACACCACAGGAAGCCATGGTGACAATGACCTTCCACCGTTGAAACCATCCTAAGTCCCATCTTGATGTTTGTTTTCCATCCATCCTGTTCATAAAGTCACATAGACCTGGTTGGAAGGAAAACATAAATATCAACTTGATACAAAAGTTTCATGGTCCCCAGGAGGTTTTCAACGGGAAGCATTCAATCCCCCACTACTTTATGTGGTGTAGTCCACTCCAGCCTTTGATCTACCTCCTTTTTGGGCTCATGTCCTGAAATAATATTTCAAAATGAATGGATGGCTCGTATAAAACATTTATTTCCTCGTAGGGGGCCTCACAAGACCGTCCGTATTTAGCTAGATACTGGTGGCAGTGGTACAATCCGCACCCTTGTTAGAAGGGTTCCTTTCTCTGACTGGATACTTTAATGGTGGAGGCAATTTGGATGTTTGATAGAACCATTTTGCTCTTTCTCATTTCCACTTAGATACTCTGGCGGAGGTTGATGGATGATATGCAGGCACTTTACAAAAATTGCACAAGTGACTTATGATCGATTCAAATTAAACCGTCCTAAATTATTGATGCTAATTTAGATGTATTATGAACCAAAAATTAAGCTTATCTGATTATCTTCCTATTAGATTGGTGGACATATATTGGACAGTTAAAATGAAAAAATCCAGTGGCCTTATTTCAAGAAAAAAATGTCCATGAATCAGGGGTCAGGATTATTCAATGGACCTGATGTTTCGATCATAACTAAGTATCAGCAACATCCACAATTTAACATATGCAACTATTAACATTTCTAAGTGCCCGTGTATCGAGCCACATAGGCAACCAGAGTATAAAAACATGCCTCAGAGAAGGTGGTAGATTCTTTCATAATATAACGGCCACAAAAGTCATAAAGTAGAAATAAGGACCCCTTTTTTGTGTAGTGGATGCCCCTTATAAAAGTTCAAAGATTCATAGAAGATTTAAGTAGTTTGAAATTACAAGAAATTGCATTTTAATATCTGTTTTTAAATATCAAGAAAGAAAAGAGTAGAGAATGATGATGAGAAATAGAAAGATTATCTAAATAGTCCAAGCAATTGCATTTTAATCTCTATTTTCAAACTTTAGGAAAAGAAAGAGAAGAGAATAATGATGAAAAAAGATGATCTGAACAGTTCAAGCAATGTGAGTAGTGATTAGTGGGCCCTTAGCTATGATGGACTGTGGATCTCCAAGAAGAAATCATATCTTCAATCAATTGCTACAGATGCTGAAAAATAAAAAGTAATTGGTAGTGAAGCCTTTGGGTGGATTTCACTGTAATTGTCCACCCATGCAATGCATGTAAATTTTGTTGGACAAGACTAGCAAGTGGGTTTGCCACCATCTTTCGAGTGGTGGTCACTCGTCCATTATTCACGTCGAATATGTGCGAGTCAATCAACCATAGCAGGGTGATGCTGGTGATGCCGGGGTTAGGGTTTTCGCTTGTGACAATATTGGGTTTGAGCAGAGATGGCAGACAGCATACATTGGCAATCTCTGAACTGGTGGCGACAATGATGACCACTGATAGTAACGAATTCAATTATCGATGGTCCATATGAGCCATTCTTATGCCAGATAATTCGAAGAATTCTCCTAATTTCTTATCTATTTCAAATACAATTTAAATAGTGGAATACAATGTTGATACAAGATACATATATATATTATACAACTATTTAGGATGATATTTGAAGCGTCAATCAACTACGCTGCCTAGTCTAGCTCATGTGACCTAGCTGGAAAGGCCGAGGCGCGGCAACTTAACTTAGCCGGTGGCCTTGGCTTGGGCTAGAAATCTAGTCATGGTGGCTAAACCTTGACAAATGATTAATAACCCGACCTTGACATTGTCATGGTGTATGCCCTAGACAATACATAGTTACTAATAATATAGGATATAAAGCTGTACGCTAATATAATGTATGTATGTATGTATAAAGTATCCAAATTGTAGGCCTTAGTTTAAATTAGTGGATTGTACATTAATGTGTTACATAGCTTCACTTACAAATGTTTGGTACCAACAACATAAAAATACAAAAGGAAAGATCCAAAGTAACAAATTCAAAGGCCAAATCTAGCCAAATACCATGCACTCATTTATATTCATGCATACTGTTGATATTTGTATACAGGTGTATGCTTGATAGATGAATGATCTTATTTAAGACAAGTATGTATAGAAAAACCTTTATACTTTGAAAGAACCTAACCCTACATGAATGCTCACTTGCTAATTGTAAACTAAAATTAATGGCACTGTAGCATATATGTAACTTATTTCTAACCAGTAAAGCCACCCTACTCTTGCCCAACCCTAGTCTAGCCTAGCCTTTTAGGACTAGGAGCAGGGACTGGCCAACCTTAGCCCTGCCCCTTGCCGGATGCAGGTTTGGCTAAGTGACCCCAGCACCAGCTAGGTGGCTGGTGTCAAAGCGACGTGGGCCCCACCATGATGTGTGTTTTTATCCACTCTTTTCATCCATTTTCCAGCTAATTTTAGGGAATGAGCTCAAAGATGTGGCACATCCAAATCTCAACCATTAAAAACTTCATAGGGTCCACTATAATGTTTATTTTCCATCCAACCATTGATAAGGTCACATGGACTTGTATGAAGGGAAAACCTATATATCAGCTAAACTTTTGTGACCCTCAGAAGGTTTTCAACAATAAGCGTTCAATCCCCACTGTTTCCTGTGGTGTGGTCCACCTAAGATTTGGATCTACCTCATTTTTGGGCTAATGCCCTGAAATGAGCTGAAGAAATAGATGCATGGTATAGAAAAACCAAATATCAGCTTGATCCAAAACTTTTGTGGCCCTCAAAAAGTTTTCAAGTATAAGCCTTCAATCCTCACTGTTTCCTATAGTGTGGTCCACCTAAGATTTGAATCTGCCTCATTTTTGAACTAATGCCCTAAAATAAGCTGACAAAATGGATGGACAGCGTGGATAAAAACACATACATCATGGTAGGGTCCAGACACCAACTAGCTGGCTGGTGTTGGGGTCACTAGCCAAACCTCATCCCCCATTGCCACCCTTAATTCATGACATCCAAAAGAAGGCCCACATCATCAAGATTATCTACCATGAGATCAAGTCACCACCATGTAAAAGAAGTAGCAAACTATGTTAGGGCCTGTTTGCTAAATTTGAAGTCTTAAACCTGAATCCAAAATCTGAATATGAAATCAGAAACTAAGTATTGAATCTAAAACAACTTGTTTGTTAACTAGCATCTAAAATGTTTAAAGTATGTTAATTTGACACATTTTCACTTGTCTCCAATAGTCTTGATTAGGCCTGCACATGAGTCGGGTTATGGTCGGGTTGGGCCCAACCTTGGACCGAACCTAAATATATTTAAAGGTCTGGATTTCGGTCCGGGTCGTGACAACCCTAACCCTTCCCTACTTGTAAAAGGTTCAACCCTAACCCTAACCCTACCCTACCCTATATGCTAAACCGGGTTGGGTCGAGTAGGGTTAGGACTATGTTCCTATGGTGTGGTCCACCTAAGATTTGAGTCAGCTTCATTTTTGGTATCATGTCCTAAAATGATCTTTCAAAATAGTTCGATGGTGTGGATTTAAGACACATAGTTAGGGGCCACCCACCTTGGTGGATCCCGGATGTCACCTAATCCGCTCCCTATGAGTGTGAGATGAGCGCAGCTTGGGTGAGAGTCGGTGAGACCCGGAACTAGCCATGTGGGTGAGACCCTAACCATGAGGCTCACCTCGATGTATATATTGTAAATCCATGTCGTCCATCTACGTTTCCAGATTATTATAGGACAGTCCCAAAAAGGAAGCAGATAAAAGTTTTAGGTAGACCACACTACAAAAATAAGTGGTCATTGAACTCCCACCATCAAAAGATTATAAAGTCCACCCTAATGTTTATTGACCATTCAACCTATTGATAATGCTATATAGATATTTCTAAAAGCAATAAACTAGTATAAACGGGACGGTTCGGGTCGGGCGGAACGGGTTGGGTATACACGGGTACGGGTCGGGTCCGGTGGATTTGGCATGTACCCTAAACCGTACCTAAATTAAAAATGGTCCAGCCGCATCCACTCAGGACTAGACCGTTTTCTTAGCCAAGTCGGGACGAATCGGGTTTCTACCTGGTCGGGTCGGGTAGGTTGGGCGGGTTAATAGGGCAGATGTGCAGCCCTAGTCTTGATTGAATCCTAACATTAAAAACTTCATGTATGGATTCCACATCTACCATTAAAACCTTCTTAGCGTTTGAGAAGTTTTAGATCCATTTGATATATGGTTTTTCCCTTCATCTAGGTCTGTATGACCTTATGAATAGTTTCAATGGCAAATAAGCATCATGGTAGGGTGAATGAATGTGGTGTGGCTCACTTGAGCCTCTGATATGACTTTTTTCTTTAGACTCATGCTCTATATTTTCTCGCCAAATAAATAAATGGTGTAGATATAACACATACATCATAGTGGGGCCACAAAACTTGGTGACTTTAATCCAAAATAGACATTGGTGGCGTCTGACACACCACGCAAACCGCTTCCCCTTTAAATCTAAATGCTGATTCTACGGGAAGCCTTTCACAAGTTCTGCGGGATGCTAGGTGGGGCCCACCTTGATGTTTGTGAGAAATCCAGTCCATTCATCCATGTTTCTAGATCATTTTAGGATGTGAGACAAAAACTCAAGTGGATCCAAAACTAAAATAGGCCACACGAGAGGGAAAACCAGAGAGAGTTTCCTATCGTTGAAACCTTCCTTACCACACCTTGATTTTTATACGTCATCCAAATCCTTTATAAGGTCATTCCCTATGGGATAAAGTGAAAAAATAAAAAAACATGATACAAAACTTTTGTGGCAATAAAAATGTTTCAATGGTGGTCACTTAATTCCCATTGTTTCCTCTTGCGCAGCTCACTTGAGTTTTGGATGTGCCTCATTTTTAGTACCATATCCTAAACTAAGCTCATAAAATGGATGGGCGGGGTGGATTTCTCACAAACATCATGGTGGGCCCCAGCTCTCATTCCAGCACATCCAATTCGCACATCCAATTCATTCCACACCGTCCACCTATTTTCCCATATTATTTTAGAGAATAAGAAAAAAAACCAGGGAGACCTAAGGCTCAAGTGGGCCACACTATAGGAAATGGTGGGAAGTGGGTGCTTACCATGAGAACTTCTTGGGCCCACAGAAGAATTTGATCAAACTGATATTTGTGTTTTTCCTTCATTCAAGGTTTGTGCAACCATATAAAGAGGTTAAATATCAAATAAACTTCATAGTGGATCCTTGGAAGGTTTTAACGGTTTCCCATTGCCTTTTTTGGTGTGGTTGACTTAAGCTCTACGGGGTACCTCATTTTTTGGGCTCATGCTCTAAAATGATTTGTAAAAATTGATGGACAATGTGGATCTAACAAAAATCATGATAGGCCTAGAGAAGATCCATACCTTAAAATCGATTGATGTATCAGGCAAAGGAGAAAATTAGTGTACAAAGGGTAATTTTGGATTTTGAACAAGAGTTGGCATCTGGATTCCCTATTAAGCCAGGCCTCATTCGCCAAAAAAAAAAATCGGCACAACATCCATGAGTGCTTTCCACATTCAACGTTTACAAACAACACTAAATGCATTATGTGATTTCTTCCACATTTTGTGATTTCTTTCCACGTTAACAAACAGGTCCTTACTGCATGTATTCACACGTATAATGTGAATATCTCAAACGTGCAGGTGCCCTTAGCCGTTGGATCCCGGTCCGGATCCCCGAAAACGAGACCCAAACTACAATAGACCATGACCCGGCAAGGCCAGAACCCGATCAAACTGAGTACGGGTATTCTAGAACCCGATCAGCTGACGGTCATGTATGATAATTGCCACACATTCAAGCTGTGTGGGACGCACCCATGATGTGTCCCTGGAATCCAAACCATGCATCTGGTGTGACTTCTTATGGGCAATGTAGATCCCCAGAATCATCCCTATCAAGAACTCTAGTGGGACCCACCACACGGAGCAATGTACAATCACATCTAAACCTATGCATTGACTTGTTATGGCCCAGCTAAATTTTGGAATGGCCTAGAGTTTCGTTGGGTCCCTTCATCCTGGTGAGGTCCACCTGATGAATGGATTGGATGACACTACACACAACATGGTGGACCCACATTCCATCTGAAGTTTCTATGGTGGGTGTCCCCCATTCCTTTTTAGCTGTGGCCAACCTGCGGATCAGGCTGGATTTTGGGATATAGACCTAACATTAGGGGGCGCATCTAATGGATGGGTTGGATGGCATTCACACAACATTCGAACGTGTGTGATCAATTCCCAAATAACGGACCATTGTCATGCAACTTCACACCGTTGGATTGAGGCCAATCACATCCTAATCTCATCCTGCATGGATTAAAAATCCTTAATTATTCATGAAAATTAGAAAGAGAATGGCATACAATGCCATGCATAGATCCTATCCAAGACTTAGATAGATGACACCATCAAATAATAATATCAAAACCAATAGACAAGATGAGCCATTGAGTACACGACCTCTCCAAACCTAACTTTGAGTCTTTTGTTCATTGAATAGCTCCTCCACTTTTAAAAAATGAAAACAAATGGGCCCTACCACCACCACATCATGCCACCCAGGGATCCTGGGGCCCACATGCAGCCATCCATGTGGTCCCCCTGGCGACGAGGACAACCGTCCATGCGACCATCCCTTACATCGACACGTGGCAACATGAGTCGGTACGCCAGGTAGGTTTCATGGGCCCCACCTCTCATCAATGACCTAACACATGGCCATATCTATCAAGGCATATGGCATTTTGTGAGATGGGCCATGTTGAGGCTGCCTCCATCATTGCCAGTTATACCTGTGCTATGAAAAATGGAAAGAAAATGACTTTCCATGGGACAAAGGAAAGAGGTGGGGTCCCACCCCGCTCCACCCCTTTAAAACTCTTGTTATTTTGTTTGGAAACATTACATCTAATTTCTTTAGTCAAGCTCAATGATTCAAGGTGGACCACACTGCAAGTGCTCACAGTGGGCCCCACATCTTAATTATCATCACTAGCTGCTAAAGCTGCCGTCGGTGTCATTCCCGTCATCGTCGTCGTCATTATCACGATCATCATTCCAAATTACAGATTTACACATCTGCAATTGTCCTATACATCGATTTGAAATATCTACAACCTGCACCCATAGTATCACAGACATGCCGTCGACCGCATAAAAGGTGCATGCAGTGGTGGACGATCGAACCTGACCCACTTCAAAACCCGACCCAAATAATCTAGGTATAGATACATAGATATGATGTATGTTTCCAACAGTTGGGCTGAGCAGGGAATACACCCATATTGCATCCTTAAAACTGTTGGGTTGTGCTGGATTAGGTTGGGTCAGTCGAGCCAGACCACGTTACAATTAAATTGGTCAGATTGGGTCAATCTTGGGCTTCATAAATTTTCAGCAATGGGTCTAAGGTTCCTGGTTGGTTTGATAAATGGCTCAGCCCAAACCTAACCCATTGCCACCCCAATAAGCTCAAGTTACTAATCTCATCAAGAAAACCCATGACATTCTGGTAGAGATGGTTCATATGGATGGACTCAAACACTGTCCACATGCCATGCATCTGGCTCTAACGTGCCCAATTTAAATAAATCATCGTAAATAAAAAGTTTAAGTGGCTTATTTTCTAAGGTTGAGAATCATTCGATCAATCCAATTTTGAGATCATGACTTCTGACCTATAATTCAGTGGGTCCCATGATTTGGATGATTTAGTCTGAGTTACGTTTATACGCCATCACTCTACAAGATTGTCAAATAATTCTGCAATCTCATCATGTCCCTTTGTCGGTGGTAGCCTCCACAACTGCATGAAATACAAGTCCTGAGTATAATTGCATTTTGATATTATGAGGAAGATAAGTGGGATTCCAGGTTCATCATAGACGGTAATAATAGTTATCAAAGCGGCAAAAAAAGGGTAGAGTCATACACCGGGCTGATCCGAATCGAGCTGGGCCTAGCTCAGTTCAGCTTAGTTCGATCGGGCATTCGAGCTGAGTTCGAGCTTGAGCTCGAGCTGAGGGTAGAGCTTGGAGAGAAAAAAAATGTATTATTTACATAAAGTTAGGATATAGAACTTAAAATGCAATCGGTTAAATTTAGACATCTTTAAAATGAAAATTGAAAAATATTATAAACTTATAACATCAACTTAATATCATTGATAACTATAGCAGTATCCATAATAGTTACCCACAGCCCTCGCATCTGCTTTGGATCCATCACCTTCACAACTAAGTTAGCTAACATTTAATATTCAATATACCATTTATTAATAAGTCAAGTTAGCTAACATTCAATAACAATTAGCTAAGTTAGCTAACATTCAAAATTCACTATACAATTTTCATTTATTGATTAGCTAAGTTAGTTGCATTCAACAACCATCAAATAAATTAGCTAGTCTTACTATTCAACATTCAATATACCATTTATTAACAATTAAATTTAAATCAATAATTAACAAGTAAAAGAGCTAACAATTAGCTAACAATCAATTATTCAACATTCAAACATTCAATTCAACAATTAGTTAACTATTAAATTTAAACCAATTAGATAACAAGCAAAAGAGCTAACAATTAATTAACAGTTACTTAACATTCAATTAGTCAACATTCAATTCCACATTCAATTCAACAATTAGCTAACAATTAAATTTAAATCAGTTACTAACAAGTAAAAATAATAAATAATTTTTTACCTTGAATATTATAATTTACAGGTCGGACGAAAGGTTCGACAACGGCTGTTGGAGGTTGGACGGTGGTTGTGGCCGCTCAAACAGTCAGGGCAATGGTTGTGGGCCACTCAGACTTAGAGAAAGAGAGAGAGAGGACGATGGCCCATTGCTCGAAGGGGGTCTGTTGCCGATTCGATTGGTGGTCAGAGAGAGAGAGAGAGAGAGAGAGAGAGAGAGAGAGAGGCCCTACTCACCGGCCAAGATGGAGGGCCGGCCAGTCGAACGGGATCGAGCAGCGCACAACTAGGGTTAGGGTTGGGGTTGGGATTGAGGGCTGGGAGGCGCTCAGGCAAGGTTAGGTTGAAAGAGGGGGGATTAAAGTTTTTATTTTTAACTTAATTTATATTATATTATATTATATTATATATTAAATATATATTTAACTGAGTCAAGCTGAGTTGAGCCAAATTGAGCTGCGATCGAGCCGAGCCGAACCGAGCTTGGGTCAGTTGAAAAATCCTTTCGAGTGTGGAAAAACAACTCAACTTGGTTTGAACCTAGCCTTCGAACCAAGTCAAATCGAGCTAGTTTGAGCCGAGTCGAGCAAGCTAGCTAACCGAGCCATCTCGACTCTTGTTCAACTCTAAAAAAGGGTGCGAAAATTCAATCTCTATTAGCAAGCATACGGTTAAAAAAGGGAATGCCAAAAACTTAGAGTGAAATGTACGGGTTTAATACAGTTTGGACTCAGAAAATGGAATGAAAAAACAACTGTATTTGTGCTTATATATTATACATATATAAGGTTAAAATAGAATTTTTAAGTAAGATAATTAAAATTTGTATTTGTATGAACAATAATGGATTAGATAGCACTTTATTGTAATTGATCTATGTAATAGTCTGTTACATTGTACCTCTAGGAGTTTTATATTCTCATTGTTGGTCCTAGCCTAGATAAAAGACAAGGGTTGTGTCAGGTTGGCAATTAATATCAAATTAATGCCAAAAACTTTTAACATGAATCTAAGTAGTATGACATTTCAAACTTATGCTAAGGTGTTCTTTCTAAGTGAAATGGGTTAGGGTTGGCTACGGCATCCCCTGGAAGTGACACGCCACAACAATGCCCAGTTGCTAAGAGAAGCAAGGTTCTCGTGCCATGTTGGATGTAGGTAGGTTAAAAAACTAATCTAGGAGAATAGGATTCATCTTGCCACATAGAATAAAAAAACATTGACTGGAAAGAGTATGAAGTTCATAGAAATGAAAATGAAGAAGACTTAACATAGCTTGTGTTCATGAAACTATGTGGAATGGGACTAAAACTAGAGCAATTGATGAATATAAGCTTGATATATAGGAAAGAACTTTAATAGGAATGGGACAAAGATAGTAGTAGATAAATATAGATAAAATTGTAGATGTTAAAAGAGTAAGTGATAAGATTTTATTAATAAAACTTGCATTAGGATAGGAGATAATCAATGTTATTAGTGCATATGCACAATAGGTAAGATATATAGACATAATTAAGGATATTATGAAGAAGTATTAACAAATTTGAGGACCACTATTGGAGAGAAGTGGGTTCTCAATTACTATAGGCTTTGCACCATGGATCAATATTGAGCCTATACTTTTTCTTTGGTTATGGGCGAGTCAATGAGGCATTTACCTGGAAGAGATCCTGTGGTGCATGTTGTTTGCTTATGATATAGCTTTGATTGACAAGACGAGGGAGGGAGCAGATACAAAGCTAGATTTACGGAGAGGTGCTTTATAATCTAAAGATTTAATTAGTCAAACTAAAACAAAGTATATGATATGCAATTTACTAGTAATAGGAGTGAGATCAAAGAATTATTAAAGCTTGATGATCAAGAAGTTTTCCAAAATGACCACTTTCGATATCTTAAGTGATGCAGGACACATGATTTAATGCCAGCATGCAACATAGATTATGAAAGAGTATAAAGAAATTCAATTAACAAAAGATGTTAACCTACCACGTAATTAAGAGTAACAATATGAAATAAAATCTGATTTAACCTAAATCACATCCCGCATGCTAAGAAATCATATAAATCAATTAAAGCTAGGCCCGATGGAAGGATAGAACTTCCAATTTAGCATAAGCACGTTCCACATTCAAGGGGCTAACATATAGGTTCTAATATTAGGGTTAGGAAATGGACGATCTTAAATTTAGAAAAATTAAGGTTCATGAAAATTGGGGATTTTGAAATTAGAGTATTTAGAAATTGGAAAAAAAAATAGAAAATTGGAACTAAATTGGGAAATATGATAAATGGCTTAATGGATTTAGGAATTAAAAAATGGGAGTTAGGGTTTTGAATATAGGAAAATTAGATATTTTAGGTTAATTAAAGGATTTGGGGATCTGAGGTTTGAGAATTTGAGGGATTTGGAAGATTTAGAATTTTAGATAATAAAGTTCGGTTGGGGTTAAAATTGGATGATAAAAAGTTGAAGAAAAAGATGAATTGGGTGGTTTTAGGTGGGAAGGAAGAAGAAAGATAATTTTTTTTTACGAAAATACCTCTTTTTAGATAGAAAGGAAGAAAGAATGAATATGATAAATGGAAGCCTCGCACATCCATTGAATAGGAATGGAATCTCACCAAACCAAACTCCAAATCACATGGATAAATCTTCAAATCGCATGAAGAATAAGAAATTCTAAATATATTTTATAAACAATAGCATAAAGAGGTTCACACATCCCTTTTCTTTTCTTTTATAGTCTTAAGTGCAGAAATTTATAAAAAGGCACTTTCTGAAAAGATTAAAAAAAAAAAAAAACCTTTAAACTAGAACAAAAGGTAAAGTAAAGCTCATAAAAGCTTCTAACAGACAAAATCTTAATAAAGTCAAATAAAAACTAAGGCATTTAAGTCATAAAGTGTCCACAATCAAGGCAGGCCACGATCAAAAGTAGTCAAACGGCCCAATACACATGATCTAACAGTCCGATCGACGCGTGCACTCGATCCAATTGTCTAGATTCCTAAAGGATGTAAACCGCATGCATCTTCCTAGTGTAGGGTCTTCAAAAATGCATCAAATGCATGTGGGGTCTTCAAAACGGTCCACTCGGCCCACTCGGGCCCACGTAGTGATCATCCATCCAGAGAAAAATTGGTGATGATCTTCTTATCTTCCGGTAAACTCTCAATGGTGCTCTGATGTCCTCACCAACTCTCACTGACTAAAAACGATTCCCCAGATATCCTCTATCTTTTCTCTCTTGGTAGATGTGTATGGCAAAAGAGGTAAATGTTGGAAAGAATAGTCAGGTATAAGCCAAGGGTCATAGGAAAGGTCAATGGCATCATCATCAAAGTACATGTGAGAGTTAAGGGAAAGTCCCTGAAACGATACAAGATCTTCTACATTAAATTTAGAACTGATACCCATGTTAGGTGGAGGATCTATTAAGTAAGCATTCGAACCCAGTCTCTTAAAGATTTTATATGACCCAGTGCTACAAGCTTGTAATTTTTTTATGGTTACCTGTAGAAACTTTTATGGACGTATTCTAATCATGACTTTATCACCCACAACAAACTCTTTAAACTTACGGTGTGAGTTAGTAATCATTTTGTATTTTTCATTATTTATATTGATTCTTTTTCTAATCTCCACATACAAGTCATGCATATGTGTGTAGATGCATGTGCAAACTCTGAAGGCCTATGAAACACTGACATATATAGGTATGCAATCTATAGGATGCTCTGGTGAAATAATGAACTCAAAATAGACAACTCTATTAGCTATAACTTGAGAGATTATAACGAAAAAATGCTTCTTGCGGGTGACACATAATTTCTCGTTCTTTAGTATTCCCACAGACCTACTCTAACTAATAGAGGTATTGTTCCTTGTAAGTGTTATAAACAAGAATAATGTTCAAGTATCCCAATACTTGAAAACACTTACTTTTGATGTTAAGTCTTGAGAAGATTTTGGCATTGGCCATTATATTCAACATGTCATCAAGATGCGGGATAGGGGCTATGGCCATCACATTCACCATGGCGTGAATACATCGCAAAGTTAATTAACACGTGATTGAGACTTTGTGGACGGTCAGAATATGCCCACACGTGTCATGTGTCATTGTTCTTGAAAGTGAAAAAGGTAGGCACGGCACACGAAATAAAACTCAAACTCAAGCTCTCCTGAGTAAACTCCTCCCTGAGAAGCTTATCAAATTGCCTTTGCCTTTTCGCATGCTCCGCAAAGCTCATCGATAGAGGGGAAAGCTTGGCAGAGTCGACCCAGGGACAAAATCGATTGTGTGTTGAGTGTCCTGCTTGGGTGGAAGTTCATCCGGTAAGTCATCTGCTAAAATATCACAAATCATTTTTTAAGTCCGCAATCACTTTGAACAACATCTCTATGCTAGCCTCAAGAATAACATCACTAGTCATGTGGGTTTCCTCCACTGAATCCATACTAGTTATTATGGTAAGACCGACAATAACTTTATCCAAGCTAGGACCGACAATAACATCACTAGTCATGTGGGTGTCCTCCACTGAATCCATACTAGTTATACTAGTTATTATGTGGGTGTCCTCCAATGACGGTTATTCGACATATCATACCAGTCAAGATAATGTTCCAAGTCTTCAAGCCAATCAAGGAATGTCTATGAATCCCTGTGACCACTAAAATATGTCAAATCATTGAAGTTCGGCTCTCCATTGGGCCTCGAGGGCCACAAGACAACACTTAATGGCCCTGAGTATCTTGAGCGCTTATACTCCATTCATTACGGGGAGACTCAATAATTAAACTCTAGGTGCAATGATAATAAAAACAGAGATATGGCTAACCTAGATATAACAATATGGATTCTAGACTTTAAATAACCCTATGTGACTTTATATGATAAAAGAAACATTTTACTAAAAACTCCAGCAATGTAACCAATGAAACGAGCTAGTACTCAGAAAATTCAGCAATATAAATTGTTAAATAACTAGTACCAAAATTCAGCGGTGTACATATGGGAATAACCAACTCTAGAGCACCACAATATGATGAATGACGCTACCAAGACCCATTTATAAATGGGTCGGGGTTTGAATTTGGTATGCAAGCATTTTTACCAGGTTTAAAACCGGGTTTGGACGGGTCTAGGACTAAATGGGTCCCTCGCAACATAGACCAAACCCACTCATTTACTAAATGGGTTCGGGTCGGGCCTAATATAAAGGAAACCAAATCTAGACCCATTTAGCAACTAGGTCTAATCTTTGACCCAAACTCGTACCATTTAACAAACGGGTCGGGTCTGGGTTAGGTCTAAATGGGTTGGATATGGGTACCCCATTGGGTCCATTAACCCATTTACAACCCTAGACGTTACGTATGATGATGGACAACTATAACCTAGATAAAAGATGAAAATACCATAGGCTAACCTAAGCTTTTATACTAAATTTGATGCAGGACACATGATTTAATGCTAGCATGTAACGTGGAGATTATGAAAGAGTCTATAAAGTAATTCAATTAACAAAAGATATTAACCCATCACATAATTAAGAGTAAACAATAGAAAATACAATATGATTTAACCTAAATCACATGTATGCACGCTAAGAAATCACATAAATTAATTAAAACTAGGCCCGATGAAAGGATAAAACTTCCAATTTAGCATAAGCACGTTCCAAACTCAATGGGCTGACTTGTACGTTCTAGGATTAGGGTTAGAAAAGGAAAAATCTGAAATTTGAGAAATTATGGTTCATGAAAATTGAAAGTTTTGGAATTAAGGTTTTTAGAAATTGAAAAAAAAATAGAAAATTGGGACTAAATTGGGAAATAGGATAAAGGGCGTAAAGGATTAAGGTATTAAGAGATGGGAGTTAGGGTTTTGGATATAAGAAAATTAGAGATTTTATGTTAATCGAAGGATTTAGAAATCTAGGGTTTGGGAATTTAGAGAACTTGAAAGATTTGGAGTTTTAGATAATGTGGTTCAGTTCGCGTTGAAGTTGGATGATAAAAAGTTGAAGATAAATATGAATTTGGTGGTTTTAAGTGGGAATGAAGAAGAAAGATAAAGTTTTTAAGAAAATACCTCTTTTTGGATAGAAAGGAAGAGAGAATGAAGATAATAGATGGAAGCCTCACACCTCCATTGAATAGGAATGGAATTTCACCAAATCTAATTCCAAATCACATGGAGGAAACTTCAAATCGCATGAAGAATAAGATTTTTTTATTATTTTATAAATAACAATATAGGGAGGTTCACATATCCCTCATCTTCTCTTTTATAGTCTCAAGTGCAGAAATTTACAAAAATGCGCTCTCAGGAAAGATTTCTTAAAAAAACATTTAAACTAGAAAAAAATGTAAAGCAAATCTCAAAAAAGGTTCAAACTGACAAATAAATTAAATCTTAATAAATTCAAATAAAAACTAAGGTACTTAAGTCTTAAAGGCGTCCACCACTAAGGAGGTCCACAATCAAAAGTGGTCAAAGGGCCCGATACGTGTGATCCAACGGTCCGATTGATGCATGCACTCGATCCAACGGTCCAGACTCCTCAAGAATGCAAATTGCATGCATCTTCCTAGTGTAGGGTCTTCGAAGATGCATCAAATGCATGTGGCATCTTCAAAACGGTCCACTTGAGCCCACGTAGTGGTCATCCCTCCAGAGAGAAACTGGTGATGATTTCCTCCTCTTCTGGTAGCTCTTAATGGTGCTCTAATAGCCTCATCATTGGGTCGATAATTTACGAGTGGAGATTGAGAAGGATGCTACCTATAGAATTCAAGCAAGATTGAAGAAATGAAGATGTGCCTTTGGAGTTTATAAGATCGTTGTGTACTAAAACAAAAAAGGAAATTTTATAGGGATGGCTCTAAGAACAACTATGCTTTATGAGAAATAATGCTTGGCAATTAAAGAACAACATATCCATAGGATGCGTGTAGATGAAATGAGGATGTTAAGATAGACAAGTGATAAATGAGAAAAGAATTATAAATGAATACATTTGAAGGACTTTAAGAGTAGCACCATTAGGTATCAAAATAAGGGAAAGTAAACTTGATGGTTTTGTCATGTGCAATGGAGACTAAGAATTACACCAATAAGTGAAATTGCGTCGGATAATCTAACATGATACCCTACGCTATGCGCGGAAGCTTGACGGAGCTACTAAAACTATGGCTATGACCTAGAGGGGGGGTATTACGACCTTTTAAAAACTCTTGCCTAATTAAAACTAATTAATAATTAAACTGAATTAAGCAAGTAACATTTAGCTTCCAAACTTAAGTGGGTCCAATTACATAGGCTACAAAAGATAAAACAATGAAGCAACTAGCCTAATAAGTGAAAACACATCTTGTGTGTGAATCTACCTATCTAGTGCATAGCATACATTCCATTCCATTCAAGCATTCATATAATTAGCAATTAAATAGACAATGCAAGAATAACAACATGCTCAGTTGACAATCATAAACACAATGATGTATAATGGTTTGGTTTTCTTACTCCACTCCTAGTTATTGTACTCATCCCTCTCGATGGCATCGAAGATCTATCCATAGAGTTCAGAAGTTTGCTGGATGATCTGTTCAATGGCATTAAACGTGCTTCAATTGGATCGAAGTGCTTTTCGATGGGATCCAAAAAGTGTTTAGAGAGTTCACATCGTTGTTAGACATAATATTCGATGGCATCGACCAGAGCTTTGATAGGATTGAAGGCCTATCGAAACTGACTTCGATATGGGATCAAAGTCCCATAAAAAACTGTTCTTTGAGCTATTTAATTTACAGTAACTAACACCTCTTATTAGCCTAACTTATCATATTTTTCTAAGAGTTCTAAAGCTAAAAATGATGACTAATGGTATTCCTATATAGTCCAAGTCATCTAGAGGTTATAGGTCGTTTTGGTTCTAAGGTTAGGATCACCAAAGTACCTCATTTACCTGTTTCTTTTTTCTTGATGCTTCTTGTCCACTTAAATCTTCAGTCTTCAACTTGCCAAAGCTCAACTGACATTATGACACATGGATGCACGTGATTGACAAATAATGTGCACTAATATGCCACAAATAAGTGCACTAATAATGAGTGAGTTTGTACAAGTTGAAGGATCTAAATGGCTCGTTTGGCACCATGGATTTGAGGAGAAGTGGATTCCATGATATGAATTCTCATCAATTCCAGATTTTCTATTTGGCAGCTAAGATTTGGAGAGAACTCAAACATGAAGCAATGGACGGTGTAAATTTTAATCCCACTGTATGCCCACCGTAGTAGCCTCAATTTTTAAATCCATGTCGTTCATCCATTTTTATAGATCATTTTATGCGGGATCTAAAACATAAAGCAAATCCATATTTGAAGTGGACCATAAAATAAGAAAAAGTAGAGAATGAGACCTTTCCCAGCAAGCAACGGCTAGCTGAAAAGCCAGCAAGAACAAGCAACAGCTAGCCCCCGTTAGGGCCTGGGCAAAGCCGGGGGGCTGAAAATCCAGCAAGCAAGCTGACGGACTCGTTAGGGCCCTTAATAAATAAGGGGCCTTTTTTTTAAACCGTTGCACGCCGTTACTAATAGGGGTATGTCATTTCTGCTGAAAAACAGAGCCCCGATCTAGTAGGGCGCACTATAGCGCACTTCGGCTTTGAATCCTGTGCGTAAAAAACGGAGGGCACTCCATCTGAAAAAGAATGCTAGTGCGTGCCAGCGCGTGGGGCGTCAGTCAAGTACTTTAAAGCCTACGCTTGCAGCTGCATGAGCGCCCTATCATGTGACAGTGCCTTACGTAATAGGGGCTTTCCTTACATAATAGGGTGCAGCTTGCTCCTTTCTGCATCAAGTTGCTCTTATTGCGGCAGCGGGAAGGACCCACTCTAGCTTTTGACTGGGTGGGCTAACAATGCGAGTTTCCAACTGGAATTTGGTGGGAGTTCAGGATCCTACGGTCTCAGCTGGGTGGTAAGGCTCACCTAGTCTAGTGTCTTTCCCTAATCGCAAGGTGTTCAGAAGGAAACTCTCTCACCCGGTCCATCAACTGAGAACCTCTTCTTGTCAAAGAGCCCCACCCAATGTTTCTATGTGCCATACCAAGCTTAGTAGAAAGAGAACTGGTCAAGACGTGTTTGTTGTACTAAGTTCTTTGGCTTCCTGCTTGTTAAGCTCTTTCTCGCTTCTTCGAACTAGTTCCTTGTCATAGAAAGTGGGAAGGCTTTTAATCGAGACGAAGCTAGGGCGGCGGGTGGGGTCGGTTAAAGCTTTAGTGCCCTTTATGATGCACACAAGTTTTGGATTAAACTGAAATTTGTGTGGTCCCTTCATCCCGGTCTTTGTGACCTTATCAACAAGTCAGATGGAAAATATACATCATGTTGGGTCCCATAGTTAGGGACACATTATGGTGGGTCCCACGTTGGGGAGTGTTTCTCCTCAAATCCCACCTTTTTTTATTGGATTTGAAAAAGAGTTAAAAGTGCCTTTTTGAATTCTCCTGGATTCCTCTCAAATCCACTTCTCATCAAATCCATGGTGCCAAACAGAATAAAGCAACCGGTTTCTCCTCACTTCTCCTCAAATCCATGGTGCCAAACGGGCCATAAAAGAGCAAGGGAAAGGCCCAAAGGACATGGGTGGATGTAATAAGAAAAGACTTAATGACCTACAGTATAACTTTATACTGAAGTTATAGCCCTTAATACAATGGAATGTTAGAAAAGGTTTCACATAGGAGACCCCATTAGTTGGGATGAGGCTTAGATGACGATGATGATGAGCAATAATGTATATAAATAGTTGAATGTGGCTTCACCTCTCCCAAATCCTTCATTTTGAAGTAATCCTCATATAAATTCATCATCTCCATTAAAAATTTATTTAAAAAATAAAAAAACTCACCTTCTATTCAATTTTAAATTTTCACCTTATACTAAATTTAATGAATAGCTGGTGAGCACTAATTTCTATTTTTTAAATTGCCCCAAAGTTTTTTTTTTTAATAAAATGTTTTATTGGAAAAAAGTTTTTAATTTGGTTGGAGTAAAAAAGATTCTCTTACCTATCTTTCAAAATATAAAAAGTTTTAAATAGTCGATCAATTATATGAGCTTCTTCAAAAAATATGGACTTGAAAATGGAGATTAAAACTGGGACAGTAACTGTGGGTTATAAGCAATCTCCAGCAATGGTGAACTAGCCTGCCAGGTTTTGGCTCCCAGTCTAACAAAGGTTGGGCTCAGGGTTGACTTTTACAACCAAGAATTGGGTCAGGCCCTAAACCAGCCCAGAACTGACTTGTTGCCAGCCCTAGCAATGAATCAACAATTGGATTTATTAGTAAAGATTTACACTGAGAGAAAGAATTGTTGTCCTCACTGAGTTGATTCATGGAGTCTTCAAGTTCCAAGGAGAACATGGCGATAAGGAAGAAAAAACAATCGGGTTCTGAGTTGACTCATTGAGTTTTTCAAATTCAAAACTGAGCTTTTAAACATAGGCATAGAACTTTCAACTTTCATGGTGCGCTATTGTTCTTTGGTACCAAACCCTATTCTTCACCCAAGATTTATACCATGCCTAGGTGAGTCTTTCCAGGAATTAGGTTTGGTTCTTTAAATTTCAGGAATCCATTATTACGTCTCCCAATTTGAATGGTATTCGCTCATTAGTTCAAATGATATTCTACACACTGCCTCAAAACAAACAGCATTTGATTGATTTCCAAATAAAACAACTTACAGAAGGGCCAGCCTTCCTATAATCCGAAAAATCAGCAGTTGTGATTAGGCTATTTCCATGAATATGCCTTCAAGATAGGAACTGTTAAGCTTTCACCAAACTCTACTCTAAAGCATGTTCATGGGCCCTCTCACCTCGTTCTCGAGCAACAGAAGCTGAAAAGACCCCAAGATCACGATTCAAAAACGCCAATGCAGATTCGCACTCAGTGATTATTCTTGTGACAGAAGACGATGGTCCCTCCACCTTAGATTTGGACCCGATGGCAACAGCTGCATGAGAATCTCGTAGGTTCCTTAGGTTCCACAGAAACTGTTAGAAACAAACCATGGTCAGAAATGTTATTTCTCAGAATTTCAAACCTGCAGCCCCAGACCCAGCTGAAAGTTTAACACAGGTCCATTATCCGGAGATAATACGTCAGGGACACACATCTGATAGTGAAAGTTACAAGGATATGCTATTCCAGAAAGAGCAGTGATTCATAACTTTCAATTGACGCAGATTTTAAACAACGCTCAGCTGAATGACAGCATTGTCATTTGGCAAGCATCCAGAACGAGTGGGGCCCACCTTTCAGCGGTCCAAATTATCATCTAGTGCACCCCCACTTGATGGGAAATGGACCAAACATCTCCTCAAAGTAATGTCCAGCGTCTGATCAAGTAGATCTTTCCCCATAGCATATGGATGGCTTGCTGTGTTTCCTTTTTAACCATCCATTTGCAATCAAACAATCACATGACTACAACTGTCCTAAGAGGTAGTTTTTTGCAGCATCGCTAATCCATGATGATCCCTAATGGATCAACAGTCCAATTGTTGAAAGTTGGAATCCACATGTCCGGAGTGATGGCCTGAATGCAAATGTCAGTAATTCAAGCAGAGCATTGTATGTATAATCCTGGCATACTGTAGTGCATATATTTGAAAGATGAATAACTGTGTAAGGTGTGGTTGCAACCAGTGTTTGAATTATCTCCGATATTATTGAAATATCCCCGATATTATCTCTATTTCTAGCTCAGCGATACCGATAACACTGATAGTATAAAAAATTCTAAGTATTGGCGATGTATCACTAAATATCGCCAATGTATCGATATTGTCAATATTTTCAATTGTGTAAATTTCAGGCGTCATTTGTATTGTCAATGCATTGATACCACTGATGTATCGCCGATATTTTTTAATGTGTAAATTCTAAGTGTTGCTTGTATCGTCAATGCATCTGCAAATATTTTGATAATATTGCCAATGTATCAATACGCCAAAAATCTGTATATTAAAAAAATTCTATTTCATATTTTTTTATGGGTGCATGGTTGCATAAAAACGTTCAATTTGTCGAGGATAATATTGATAATAACACGATATTATCATTATCGCAACATGGAAATAACGAGACCACAATCTTTAGTTTATTTTTCAATTGCTAACGATTTGTTTGGAAATATCATGTGTTGCCGATATTCTGAAATATCAATGGATGTTTGGATGGAAGGTCAGATATTGGATGGATGAGATGGTTGGACTAATTTCTTACAGCAGCACATGCTTTTAGGCCTCCCTTAAATAGAAACCTATTATGTATGCATCAACCTATTATGTATGCATTCTTTTTTCAATTTTTTTATTCCTAAATAAGCAAATGTGTGTATTTTATCATCTCCTAAGGTTTCACTGAAAAATTCCACCGTTTTCTCCACATTTCCAGTTATCGGCGATATTGATATTTTTTTCATATCCTAGGCTAGCGAAACTTGTAGCGATACCGAAACTTTGAACACTGGTTGCAACAAGCCAACAATGTATAATTTAATCAAGTATAACCTAAAATAACTGTCAGGGAAAACAATAGATCCAAGGCAATTTCGTAGTTCCAGGGAAGATTCAGAGTTCTATTTGGACAGGGATACCTTTAAAAGCATTTTATAAGCCTCCAACAATTGATTAGCAGCAGGGCCAAATCCATGCAACTGAGGCACTTCCATCATGTGTGTCCAAGGACGAATTTCCTACAAATGAATAACATTTGTTAAAAACTTCCTTGAGTGCATGAAAAAAGAGTGAAAAGATCGTAAACAAGCAGAAAGAATAAACAAGTAACACAATGCAGAAAGAAGAAAAAAATCTGGATATTTCAACTAATTCAAAACCATTTGAAACAGAATTCTTTTTTGGAATGTCAAATCAGATCAACCGAACCTCTGATCTCCATATCTGAAATTTCATGGAAATAAACCAACTTTATCTGCTGCAAATACATCCAAACTGCTTAATTAATCAAAAGCAGCATCGATCCACAATAAACAACTTGAGGATTCTCAGGAATATCTAAAAACTCGAGGACTAACTCGAAGTACGCCAAATCAAGCTCAGTTCCGCTTTGTCAGTGAAGCAATCCACCTCGCAATTGAGGCAGAGCACGAAAGGGGAACCGCATTAAGCAGGCACTGGTTTCCATGCCTTTCCAGCTCCAGATCATTAGTTACTGACGGTGAAGATGGAGACGGATGGTGGTGGGGACACAGAAGATAAGAATTGTTGCTCTGATGCCGTGTTAAACCACAGAAACTATATTTGTGGAAAATCTTAACTTGTATTATTTCTCTAATAACAACTAGAATATATAGAGGAATTGGGAGATCTGTAAGGGATCTAGAGAGATCCTCATGTATATGCATCTAAACAAGAAAATTTCCCTAATCAAACTAGATACCCTAATCTAACTAATATAATCTAACAGTAGGTATAAAATGCGAATGGTTTGGGCAAGAGAGGGAACAACATTAAGCAGGTTCCAGTTTCATAGAATGGTCATGATTTGCACGGAGCACATCCAGTCCACTACTTTTTGGAGAACTTCCAAGCATACGGTATACATATAAATGATTATTTAACCCATAATTGCAAAATTATTTGCTGAAGAAAAATTCAGCAGATCTTTAACTGCATATGGCCAAGAGGGAAAAAAAACACTCCTAAAGAAAGGTCAAAGAGATTTGCAAGCGTGCTCCCTACCTTGTTGTAGATCATATTGAAGGACCTTGCAGTTTTCAGAAAAGACTCCAACTGTGTCCGCACCTGTTGCTCTGTCTCAGCATACTCCTCATCTGGGTTGTAATGATGCTACACCAAAAACATGAAAAGAATTAAAGAAGGAAGGCAATAAAGAAGCTAAACGACCAAGATCCCTGAATGCATAAGGAGATAGTCCCAAACCAGACAAAGAAGAAAAGGGGGACATGTATATTCAAATGAAACACTTGTTATTCAATAAGGTATTGTTGAAAATCGGCATTGTTTTATAAACCACATTCCCAATGGCTTTACCTTATTGATATTAGGGCTGCAACTTGGGTTCAGATCAACCTGAACCTGATTGACCCAACCCGAGTTCAGTCGGGTTGGGTCAAGTTGTCAAGGTCCTTGGATTAGGTTTGGGTTGGAAAACTCCAACCCAATTTGAATTTGGGTTGGGTTAGGGTTGAACAATTTCAGGTTGGGTTAGGCCAGGTGGGAATAATAACATGTATATGGGTTGGATTGGGTTGGTTTGGGTCAGGTTGAGCACAGAGGACTTTGGGTTGGGTTCAGGCTGGGCACCTCAGGTTGGAATTCAGGTCGGGTCAGATTTTGAGTTGGGTCCTCTTGGGGTCAGGTTGGGATAGGGTTGACCCTCAACCCAACCCAACCTGCCCGAGTTGCATCCCCAATTGATATGGAAATATGCAACTGCCAAATGTCTGGTTTTCATGCTTGATGTATAAGGCTGTTTAATAAGGTGGGTCCAATCATTCCATTCATCAGTCCAAACATTGAAACCAATCACTGCAAACGACTAGCCAACATGTGCTGGGACAAAAACATGTAACTGGAACTTTGGCCAGGGAGACAGGGCACCGTAAGAAATGAGAATGTTGAATTTCCATCTTTGGCAGTTAGGTCACATAAGAATGCAATTGTATGAAAAAGTAGAATTACTGTGGATAATATTTTTTCCACATTTAATTATCATTAGATATGTTCATCGTCTAGGGCCTTTAGTTACAACCATTACAAATTGGTCATGATTCAACCTTTTTTTATTTTATTGCCATTGGGCATCAGGCACTGGAAGTCGGTCATGAAAACTGTGTGATATAAATTCTGAAATTATTATATCTCCTAAATATTTTATGTATGAGAAGGTCTCAAGTCCAATTGTATAAGTTACGGTCCACCCAGCTAACAACTTACAACCTTTCATATGTTTGTAACATCCAACCCTTCCAACAGGTTGGTCCCATATGAGAATCACCCAGTGCAAAAATCAGCCCTATCTACTCATCAGGTGAACCACACCATAGAAAAAAAAATTCTAGCCATTGATAAATAGAAAATTACAAGTTAGTCCTCCTGTGAGTGAATATGGCTGATTTTTCCACAGGGTGATCCTCATGATAAGGCCAACCTATTGGATGGGTTGGATGTCACATGCAGATAATAGGTTGGATATTATCCGCTTAGGTTGACAGTACCTCGTGGTCCAACTAGTCATGTTTTTTTTTTTTTTTTTTTGAACAATAATAATTTCATTAAGAAGCTACAGCCACTACACATAAATATATAGCATATACAGGAAAATAAAACAAAAACTACTGCCACCCCTCCAGGAGTTGGGATGGGATACCGGCGCCCACTCCACTCCTAAGAGTTCAGCTCTTCTAAAACCATATAAAACTTTCCCCTTTCTGTTTTTGAAAGATCAATCATTTCTTTGTAGCCATAATGGCCATAAGCCTGCTAACATACTCAGCCTCCATATCATTTCCCTTGTTTTCCCTTTATCCCCTTTGTGCCATGATAAGAGAAAATTATTTATCAAACTCAGAATCACCCAAAGCACTCCAAAAGGCTGGAAGAAATGACTCCACACCTCCCTTGCAAAAGAACAATGAAGGAACAGATGATTCACTGATTCTGCATCTTTGAATCAAAGTAGGCACACATTCGGAAGAACCATATTCCTCTTAGAAAGGTCGTCTATAGTTAACACCTTATTCCTCCCAACAAGCCACCCAAAAGCCGCCACCTTCAATTGGACACCATATCATCATACGAAAGTCGTCAGAGACATGAGACATCCCTACATTTACATCATTATCACTGAGAACTCGATATAGGGATTTCATTGAAAATTTACCAGATTTATCTTTTAACCATCTGAGTGAGTCCGAGCTTGAAACTACTAGAGATGCACCTCGAGAAGATCTTGACAGTCAGTTGAAGGGTTTCTCTACAACCCCCAAAGAAAGGAAACATATTTATTATATATGACCAGATTACAAGAAAGCCCCTTTATACACATAACAGCCCAACATAGGCCAGGGCAAAATAGGAAAAATAACAAATAGAAATACAAAAGTATACAGGCTTAACACCCCCCGACAAACTAAGGCGGGTGATGCACCAGCATGAGTTTGCTAACAAGGAATGACGGGCCGAAGGTAGCGTTTTGGTGAGAATGTCAACAATCTGATCTTGTGACGCCACATGAGGAAGAGAGATGATGCCTGATTGATATTTCTCATAGATGAAGTGGCAGTCAACCTCTATGTGCTTCGTCCTCTCATGAAAGACAAGGTTAGAGGCAATCTGAATGGCACTGATTTTATCGACATGAAGCGGAGTTGGGGTTAAAAGCTTAACCCCAAGATTAGAAAGAAGTCCACGGAGCCAGATAACTTCACTGCATCTAGCAGACATTGCATGGTACTCAGACTCCGTGCTCGACTTAAAGACCATTGGTTGTTTCTTGCACTTCCAAGAGATAAGCGATGAACCAAGAAACGCGCAATACCCGGTGGTGGACCAGCGTGTAACTGCACACCCCACCCAATCGGCATCAGAATATGCCCGAAGCTCCAAAAGAGCACCTGAAGAGAAAAACAAAGATCGGTCCATAGTCTCACGTAAATACCGGATGATTCAAAGAACAGCAGTCATATGTAAGGTTCAGGGCGCCGAGACGAATTGACTGACAACTTAAACATCAGAAGCAATGTCGAGGCGAGTCATCGTCAAATATACCAGACTTCCCACTAAACGACGGTAAAGAGTTGGCTACTCCAACAAGGCCCCATCATCACAACCATATTGAACATTCAGTTCCATGGGAGTTTGACAGGATTTTTGATCTGTCAACTAAGCTATAGCAATGAGATCCTGAGTATATTTATGTTAGCTGACAAGAATCCCACATTTAGAACGCGAGACTTCAAGTCCCAAGAAGTATGTAAGAGGACCCAAGTCCTTCATTTTGAAGGAAGAGGAGAGAACCGTCTAAAGGTCAGTAATCCCAATAGAATCACTGCCAGTCAATATGAGATCGTCCAATGACAAGGCCCCGAGAGGTAGTGTGAATAAATAAAGAGGGATCACAACCACTCTGAGAAAAACCTGCATCGATAACTACATCATGGAACCGCCGAAACCAGGCACGCAGAGATTGCTTAAGACCATACAGGACCTTCTTCAGGAGGCAGATCATATCACCAGTATCGGTATTAGATCCTGGAGGCAATTTCATATACACCGTCTCTTAAAGGTCGCCATGAAGAAAGGCATTCTTCACATCCATCTGGAAAATGAGCCAAGTACGAATAAAGGCAAGGGCAAGAAGAGTTCTAACAGTCTTTATTTTGGCGACAGGGGCAAATGTCTCATCATAATCAATACCATACTCTTGTTTGTACCCTTGGGCGACGAGTCTTGCCTTGTATCTATCCAGAGAGCCATCAAATTTGAGCTTTATGGAATACACCCATTTATTGCCAATAAGATGTTGGTCTAGAGGACGCGGGACAAGTTCCCACGTACAGTTCTCATCTAAAGCATGAAGCTCCTCTGCCATAGCATTTCTCCAACAACTCTGAGCAGCAGCTTGTAAGTAAGATCTGGGAATGGAAATAGAGTCCAAAGTGGAAGTCATAGCTGACATAGAATAAATGAGATGATTAGGAGCTCTATGAGGCCGGGTAGAGCGACGTACCAACGAAGGATCCGGATCGGCATAGGGAGTGGCGGTGGGCATGGGCAAAGGAGGAGGAGCTCGTGGCCGGCGAGTATAAACCTGCAAGGGACGAGGCGACACACTAGATGCAGATGATATGTCAGGAAAAAAAGTGAAGCCAGGTGATGGAGATGCAGGAGTAGAAGTGACAGGCAGTGTATGGAAAGGGACATGTTCAAGAAAAATAACATTACGAGATCATAGCACCGAAAACCTTTCTGTGTATCCCTAAAGCCCAAATAGATGCATCTAACGGATCTGGGAGAAAGTTTATGACGTTCACAGGAGGCAAGGTGAACATAACAAAGACATCCAAAGACCCTGAAATTTTTAATAATCAGGAAGAGAACCATACAAAGCAAAGTAGGGAGAAGTGTTATTCAGAAGTTTAGTAGGCATGCGATTGATTAAGTAGATTGAGTGCAACATTGCTTCAGCCCAAAAGGGACGGGGAACAGCCATATCAGTCATTAAGGTGTTCGCAGTCTCAACTATGTGCCGATTTTTCCGCTTAGCCACCCCATTTTGTTGAGGAGTGTCAGGACAAGTCCTCTGATGAATAATCCCACGGTACTGCAGGTAAGCACTAAAATCCAAGGAGACACACTCACCTCCCGAGTCAGAACGTAGAGTCCAAATCTTGGCCCCGAATTGGGTGTCGACCATAGAAGCAAATTATTTGAAAATACCAAAAACTTAAGATTTGGAGTGCATAAAGTAGATCCATGTATAGAGAGTGAAATCATCAATAAAAATGAGGTAATAGCGTAATCCAGACATGGATAAAATAGGGGAAGGCCCCCAGACATTAGTATGAACAAGCTCAAAAGGAGAAGCAGATCGATTTATGCTTAAAGAGAACGGAGCACAAGTACTTTTAGATAAGCAACAAGAGGGACAAGCAAGGTCCAAAACAGATTTGTTAACTTTCAAGGTATCCAACATGCGAAAAGAAAACAATTGAAGCAACCGGTCAAAATGTGGATGACCAAGACGACAGTGCCATAACTTCCACTTCCAGTTCACCAATGAAATATTAAGATCAGATGGTGCCAAAAAACACGGGGCTAGTGTCACAGATGTGTCAAAATCCAGCATGAAGAGACGTCCTTTCCTCCTACCCTTCCCAACCACCTTCCCCATTGCCAGATCCTGCACAAAACAACAATCAGGAAGAAACATGACTAAGCAATTTTGATCAGTAAGTTGACCAACAGAGATCAAGTTTTAAGAAAGCATGGGAACATGAAATACGTCACGAAGAACAAAAGTCCAATAGGAAGAAGGAGAAAGGATCAAGGAACCAACAAACTGGATGGGCAAGCGAGTCCCATTAGTAGTTGCAATAACCTGTGTGCCAATACATGATCGAATATCGCAAAGAGATGGGTGATTACCAATCATATGATTTGAAGCGCCAGAATCAAAGAACGATAGAGCCAACAGGTAAGTACCTAACAGACCCGTAGCAGAAAGGACCTACACTATTTGCTAAAGCATCTCAGGAGTTAATGATGAGGAAGAGGAAGAGCTGGCAATAATACTCGCAGGAGGCTCAGGAAGCGAAGGAGGTGAAGCGGCAACAAGAGCTCTACCGCGACTATATCCCCAATCAGGACCACAGCCACGGCCCTGGGAAGAACCATATGTCTTCGTCCGACAATCAACTAGGCCATATCCCGTCCTACGACAATAGGCACACCACTCCGTGCATTGAGAGACGACATGGCCGATGCGGTTGCAGCCATGGCACGTCACCCTGCGTACACCACGGGCACTAGATGGGGCCAAGCGCATCCCACGAGTACCAAAGGGAGTAGAAGCAACCAACACCAACTCAAATGCACCAAGAGACTGAGGCACGAAGGAGAGAACTTGGAGGCTCTGCTCCTCGGCTAGCATGTCATTGATAACCATATTAAGAGATGAAAGGGGGCTGCGATTCAGAAGAGCAGCCCTGCAATGCTCATATTCCAGTCTCAACTTCATAAGAAATTGTCGTACACGGGTGCGCTCTCGCATACCCTGAAAGATAAGAAAATCTGTGGGAAATTCGGGGTCCATCATCGCCATCTCTGTCCATGTGGCAACAATGTCAGAATAAAAGGCTTGGATGATCCTGTCACCCTGAGTGATATTGGACAAGTCCTGCTCCAAACAGTAGAGACGGGCCTCATTAGTTTGTTGGTAGATAACTTTAAGGTGATCCCACATCGCTTTGGCTGTACGTGGGGTGAACCCAATAGCAATCGATCTGTCCACGGAGTCGAGAATCCAAGTGATGATTCTTCCATTTTTCATTTCCCAATCGGCCTGTTGCTCCAGATCGGTGGAAGGGGCCGTAACAGACCCATCAATTAGTCCCCATAAACCACGACCTTTGAGAAAACTCTAGAAGTGGATCGACCATAGGCCGTAGTTGGTTCCGTCAAAACTACATCGAAGGGCATCACCCCGAGAATGTTCTTTATCCATAATCGTAAGGAAATACCAGATGGAGCTTGATGTCGAAAAAAACACAACCTACACACAAAGATGGAGATTCGGAACTACCGGAGGTGAGTTGAAGCTTGTCGGATTGAAGATGGGAGCCACTGAAGAATGTGTACACTGACAGGAAATGGCCTTTCCTGTGTAGTTGGTGAAGCTTCAGAACCCTGGAATCCTTCTTCTCAGTCGTCAGCCCAAATGAGAGATGAGATCGCTGCAAAATCTTAAGAGGTGGAGGAGCAAGGAGCACTGCTCACAGCCGCATTACGTGGACAGCTGCAATGGGTTGACGGACGCAAGAGCGAGCCGGAATCAGGAAGGGGAAGGCCGGAAATGGGCAGCGAAGTCGCCGAAAAGGAGAAAAAACAAGAAAAAAAAGGGGGGCGGAGTTGAGCAGGGTTGCCGGATCTGGGATGAAGACCTCAGGATATGATGGCCTGCTCTGATACCACGACAGTCGGTTGAAGGGTTTCTCTACAACCCCCAAAGAAAGGAAACATATTTATTATATATGGCCAGATTACAAGAAAGCCCCTTTATACACATAACAGCCCAACATAGGCCAGGGGCAAAACAGGAAAAATAACAAATAGAAATACAGAAGTATACAGGCTTAACAGATCTACCAATTCTTGAACTTCTTCATCGATTAGAATCCTTCCACATGGGGGGTTCAGATTATTTCGTCACCCCTCCATGAAAAACAATCACCCACCTACACATCTACTTCCCTAGCTACCCCGACCAACCTAGGAAGCCTATCGCTCAGCTAGCTATCTCCAATTCACTTTTCCTCCCAAAATCAAATATTTTTCCCTTCTCCCAAGTTAAAACCTATCCTTACCCACACCCTATGTTTTAAGGACCACTGACTTCCACAAGTAAGAAGTTCGATACAAGGAAGAGGATTTGGTCCACCACCCGCTTTCATCTACCCATACTTCCTTCTTGACAACTCCCTCCATCGAGATCCCCCTCCAACCCCAAACCTCTCGTGGTCCAACTGGTTGGACTTGAGACCTCTTTATACATAGGGAAATTATTAAATAATTAATTACTATATTAATTAATCATTGAATTTTGTATTTAACTCAAACAGATTTTCCCAGGACAAGTTAGTGTGAAATTACAGGAAGAAGGGGAAGGATAAACCTGACCTACTTTTATTCTATATATGGCTTGCTAAATCAGACAATTTTGTTGCGAGCAAAAAAGGGAGCACCTAATTGCTCTATAGGAATTTCCTGAAGTATGATGGATGGTAGGGAATTTCAGGAACCTGATTTACTTATAGAAGCTTCCTCTTCTGCGATTCCCTGTAGCACTTTTGGGCATCACATAGATCACAATTTATAAAACTAGTAGGTAACCGCGGTGATTGGTTGTTTGGAAGGTGGGCTGTGTGCTTGGCCCACACCTTTTTTGTGCAGCCTATGGAACAACCGAGCTTTGTTGGCCCAGTAAGATGTTTCTGCGAAATCCACTCCATCCATCATATCCACCACGCATAATAAAAACCAACTCCATCAAAAACTTAGGTGGGCATGACACATAAACCTAGAGTCAGGGTCCTCTTGCTATTGTTTCAGGTGGTGTGACCCACCTGAATTTTTAACCAATCATATTTTTCACTCCATCGCATAATAGCAAAGGGCTCACCTGATGGGCAGAGTGGATTTCATACACACAACCGTGGGTCCCACTGATGTCATATGTTATATGGATCGCATGAGAAAGTTTCTTTGTGATTACCCCATTTCATTGAGTTAAAAGAAAAAAAAAATAGAAAAATAGAAAGAAGAGAAGATAGAGCTGCCGTGTAGGCAAACCCATGGTGGAACGGGGATTCATTTAGTATATTAATAGAAGTCGAGAGTCACGTCCTAGAAAAAGGCCAATGATGTTCCACTCTTGAACAAAAGAAAAGGAATTAGGGTTGTCCCTACAAGATTTGTCATTCGATATCCAACTCTGAACAAAGAAAATAACAAAATGTCAGCAGGAATTTGGGCATTGCATTATGCAGATGAAAGTGCATAAGATGGGAATGTGAACATCAACCCAAGCCGCAAAAATTTCACAACTGCAGTTCAACACAAACTATTCAAGAAATAATAGGGCTACGATCAGCTCCACTGGGCCAAGCAAAATCCAATTTTCAAATAAGCCCTGCAGGCTGACAGCCCCTGCCAAGCAATAAAAGCAGCTCCAAAACGTAATTTAATTAAAACAACAAAGAAAACCTCTACCAAGCTGATGATCAAGCAACTAAGCTACTTCAAGAAACAATACCTGACCCATATTGCTAAGAGTAAAAGATAGAAGGCTATGGGCTTGGAACAGACCTTAGACGACAAGTCCTGAACCATCTGTTGTAGGTTCAACAGCTTCTTTGAATGTTCAGCGAGCTGCAATTCCAGTTCAGAGAAATCTGACCTGTAAATGAGCTTTAGTTAAAAGAAAAGGGAGTAACTACCTGTATCATATTTTGACAAACAGGCAACATATGGTACTTGTTCAGTTTCCATCAAGCAAAAGAACTTCACATCAATATGAACAAAAAATAGTGGATATCAAATCATCATCTAAGCCTTATCCCAACTAATTGGGGTCGGCTACATGAATTCTTTTCTGCCATCCCCACTCTATCAAGGGCCATAAGTTCAGTTAGATCATAGGTCATCGAGTCTTTCTAAATAGTGGACACCAAATAGTCCTAAAATGAAGAAACATATCAATTCAGCACGACAATGTAAACTTTAGTATATCAGAAGCATATAAAATATAGTAATAAACCCTCACGGATATTTCAATATTTTCAAAGAAAGTTCTCTTAAGGTTTGATGGAACCCCATCTCATCCTTATATAAGCGGGGAATGACTTCTTTTAATATACATTGATACACCATCCTCTAACAGCTTAAGCTTTTAGAGCAAGTGGTGATTCGACATGGTATCAGAGCAGAAGGTCTTGTGTTCAAATTCCAGTAGCAGCAAATATGCCACCGGTAATATTCTCTCCCACGGGAGGCCGTTTATGGTGTGAGTGTCCCTCCACCCTTGCCCAGTATTTTCCCGTGCGGAGTTCCACCCCACACGTGTGGGGGAGTGTTAGAGTCCCTTGATATACATTGATACGCCATCCTCTAACAGCTTGAGCTTTTAGACAAAGTGGTGATTTGACATGGAATCAGAGAGGAAGGTCCTGTGTTCAAATTCCGGAAGTAGCAAATATGCCACCGGTAATATATTCTCCCATGGGAGGGCCATATATGGTGTGAGCTGTGATTATCCCTCCACCTGGGTGTGAGCTATGAGTGTCCCTCCACCCTTGCCCAATATGTTCCCGTGTGGAGTTCCACCCCGCACATGCGGGGGAGTGTTAAAGTCCCTTAATATACATTGATACACCATCCTCTAACAGCTTAAGCTTTTAGAGCAAGTGGTGATTTGACATTCTTCCCCTTTCTATGGTTGGTACTTACCATCCCTAGTAATAAATGGCTGCCTAAGATTCAGACCACCCCTGGAGTGCCTAGGTGAGTGTCTGTGAAACCTTTGTTGCAGAAATGATGATAAGGGAAGCATATTCAGGTGAAGCTGTGCAGGAGTGGAAAAGCATATGTTTCAACATGTTAGCAAGTGCAAGAGCTAGAGCAGTAACATGAGCTGAAGCGCAAGTTACACTACATGCTATTTTTCAGGAAACGGTAAAGTGAACTAATGTCATCAATGATTTATTACATCTTGCTATTTTCACTAAAAAAAACTAATATTTTTATTGATTTTAGTGAAATAATATGGGCCACAATATTAAATTAGTTCCATTACTGGTTTTATTTTTATTTTTTTAAGGTTAACTTCATTTTCATTAAGAGAGAAGGGAGGAAAAAAACAGAGATACAACACAGCACAGAACCAATAGCTACTGAAAGCTAAAAACCAGACACTACTACCCAATTGGGACTGCGACTAGGGAATTACATACTTCTATGATCCGACACCTTCAACCCTTGTCTGGATGCACCTGCTTTAGCAAGAGAGTCAGCCACCTCATTTGCTTCTCTCCCAATTTCGATGAATTGGATTGGCTAACCTCTACATAGATCCCGAACTTCTGCAATCATCTCCGCGATTTCCAAGGAGCATGCCCAGCATTCACCCAGTTCATAACATTTCTGTAATCTCCTAATACTGCAGGCACCACATACAGTGGAAAATGTCAGCATTCTACATACTGCAGAATATACAATTTCTTCTCTATCAGCAGTTTTGTCACTTTGCAGGATGGATGCTGCCTTATATTTACTCTTTCCCCTATTTTTCCATTATTTTAATTAAAATCTAGAAGTAGCATATAGGTACATGTTGTGTAGCTTACGCCTCATGCTTTAGAGGGGCCAATTCTACGCTAGATGCTATTCTCCATTTAAAGCACTATGTAGCCACAAGCAAATCTTGGGATATTGGGGGATGGTCCTTGATGTAATTGGTGTGATGATTTCTCATCATCTATCCATCTCCTCATTATTGGTGTAGCCCGTCATTTTTTTCTTCTTAATATAATCTTATTATTCTTTAAAGAAGAAGAAGAAGCAATGGCATGGTGTAGTCCCCACCGATGTTTTAAATATCGACGATATCGGCCGATATATCCCACGATATATCTCGTATCCACCTGTGCGATATGAAACGCACAGGTAGTGCCAATATATCCCACACGTTCGATCCTGTGAGCATTTTCAATTTGCGATCCCTTTTCTTAATTGAAATTATGTTAAATCAGTGTTAAATGGTTACAAATCCATTGGTTCTTCATATTTTGCACAAAAAATCATGGAGTTGGACTGTTGGAGCTTTGATTTCAATATCCATTGGTTCTCCATGTTCTCCATGTTTTTTTTTAAATTTTCCTTCAACCAGTTGTCAATTGAGACTAATTTCGAAGTATTTAGGAGTGTTTGATGAAATGATCATCACATACACTCTAATTTCAAAACTTGAGTGTAGGTGAGTCCGATTTGGGGAAAATTGAGGAAAATTCGAAATTTCCCGAATTTCTTCCAAATTGCTTGGAATGTTGCACTCCAAACATGAAATCAAGCATGTGTGAGAGCTGATCTACTGATTTGTTAAGTCCTTGTCAATTTTCAGAAAAATAAAAATCATTTTTTAATTAAAAATTAAGAAAAATATTAATTTTTTTTTTTAATTTTCCCTTCAACCAGCTGTCAATTGAGACTAATTACGAAGTATTTAGGAGTGTTTGATGAAATGATCATCACATACAATCTAAATGTTATGCATTCAATTTGAATATAGTTGCATTAGTTCAATCAGACAACGCATAGCTTAGGACCCTATACAAAGGAAACCTATTATGTTCACTTCTTTTTTGAGATGTTATGATTTAAAAGTGTGTATTAAGTTTTGTTTAACAATCCCTGAAATTTCATTGAAAAATTCAACCATTTTCCCAGTGTTTCCCCATGTTTCTCAAAAAGTGTGATAAATTAGCCGATACAAACAATATATCCCATGCGATAACATATACGTATCTGTATCCTAAGGATGCGATACATAACACGATATAGATATTTCGAACACTGGTCCCCACTACCAACCCTGAGCCCCCTCCCTCAATAGTCTACACACAAAAGTTTTGCCAAGGGGTCTTCTACCACCGAATTGTAGTTGTCCACTGTCAATTTCCACAAACATATCCAGATACAACCTCTTCTTTTTTCTTTTTTTTCTTTTTTTTCTTTTTTGAAATGTTAGCCAACATTTTGCTAAGATAAACTCATAGGCACATGAGAGAGCTGGAATCAAGTAACCCCTTCATTACTCCAAAAGAAACACCCAAAAAGCATAAATATTCAACCTAAGAGCCAAAAAAGGAAAAAAGAAACAAAGAGAGAGAGGAAAAAAATCATGGGCTCAACAAAATCTAGAAAAAGAAAGAAAACAGAGGGAGATATTCAAAACCATTAGCTAATTAATCTTCAAGGCATGGTGCATACTCAGGGATCATTTGATTCCAATCATCCCCCGTTAACTCTCCAGGACCTAAAGAACTCCTTCGGAATATCACCAAATTTGGTCCTTGCCAAAGCACATTCTACATAAGTATATTTTGCTATTTGATGCTCCTAATTGACGCTGCCTTGTTTTCGAAAATTCTTCTATTTCAATCTTTACAAACTGACTGCAAGATGGCAAAGGGAACCATCTTCACATAATGATTCTTTTCCTAGAAAATGACCCTCCAATCCCACCCTTAAGTAGGTCCCTAAACAAAGCCTCCAGCACCAATTTGATGACAAACAGCAAAAGTTATTGGCCTCAAACCTCTCTTGCCACATGACAAATGAGAAATAGATAGTTAACAATTTCTTCCTCTTCCCAACACATGAAGCAAACATTTGGAAGAGCAAAGTTCTTTTCATCAAGATTATCAGCTGCTAAAATCTTATTAGCAGTGGCCAGGCAGGCAAAAGCTACCTTCGGAGGAGTGCCCTTCCAACTTTAACGGAAAAACACTAGCACAGCAACCACTTCTAACACCCACGGTCCGGTTCGCTGGGACCAGTAGCCACCTCTGCTAATACATCCAATAGTGTACTTGTGATCTTTCAGGCTTCAGCTGAAAGTAATATTTCCATCCCACTTTTAATACAAAGCTGGATGAGTGACAGCCAAATCAATGTCTCTCACCCAATCCAGATCAGCAATTGCATATTATAAGAGCTTCAATGCTAAGTTAGTGGTATAACTTCATGTAGAACTTCACCAGATCAAATAATAGCCTGACAGACAACTCTGTTGCAATGGGAGCAATGCGCCAAATTAATCACAGATTACAAACCAGAACAGGTACAGTGTTCCAGTAATAAGGGTAGCTCAGCAGAGACGTCAATACAAGAACTGACATGCCCTCGATTGGAACAAGAAATGGCCAATCTATGTGATATAACTTCATGCATTTGAGCATGACCCACATGAAAACATGGAAGCATAAAATCAAGATATATCTTGGATAAATATTAATTTACAGTCACCAAACAACAGGGAGCCCAACCAAAAAACCGCTGCATATTTCGTCCAAAGCAAGGAATCCTATTAATTTCCTGCAGAATCTATGTTAATTATGAAAAGGTTGCACTGAGATAGCAGACCTTGGTTCAACATGAATAGTTTGCACTGAAGCAACTTTCTTAAAAACAAACAGTGGCACAGAAATCAATAACTGATTTTTCTGAAATCATTTTTTTTTCTTTTCAAAAAACAAAAACGATATGGGTGCCCATTGACATGTACAGTTGGGCACATCTTGTGTCTCAAAGTTGTAAGTTTTAAATGTGGCATGTAACATAATGTGAATCTTAACCTGCATCTCAGTTTCGAACTAGATATAGAACTGCTTACAGTGGAAATATAGACTGAATTTGGACATCTGCAGGAAACAGCTTGCATTCTTCAGAGAAGATTTGGGCTTGCTTCTCAGCAATGGAATCTAGCAGTTGTATGTCCTTGGCTACCTGCTCATCAACACTGCAAACAAAACCAGATTGCAGAAATGAAAAAATAACAACAACAATAATAATCAGCAAATAGATACTTTTGAGAATGCACCCTCCCTCCTAATTTTCATTAAAAAAAAAGTAGTTTTGAGAAGCCAAAAGGATGATGCATATAAGTTCGAAATGCTCAAGCAAGTGGATGCGGAACCACAAACTTTTTTATTTTTTATTTTTTTGAAAGGTGCAAATTTTATTAGGCGAAAGCCAAAAGAAGAAAACAGAGGGAGGAAAAGCAGAAAAAGAGAAAGCCTAAACAAAAGGAAAGGAAAACTAAAATACAACAACAACAGCCTGCTGGCTAGAAAGAAAGCCTAAACAAAAACCCCAAAAGCTGATCTAAAGAAAACATCTCAGGGTGCCCAATCTCTAAACAGAAAAAAACACACTGTTGAGGAGACCCGCAGCCGAAAGACTATTATCGCGAAAACACCAACTGTTCCTTCTCCCCAAATTGCCCAGAGAACGGCTAGGAGGATTAATCTCCACCTATTTCTTCCTAAAGACCCTCCATACGCTGTATGCCAGCTGATTAGGAAGTTACCAATGAAGGCAGGCATGACCCAAGAGATGTTGGCCATGTCAAATCACCATTTTCTCTAAAAGCTCGAGCTGTTAGAGGATGGCGTATCAATGTATATCAAGGGACTCTAACACTCCCCCACACATGCAGGGTGGAACTCCGCACGGAAAAATGGTGGAGGAACACTCGTAACTCACACCCAGGTGGAGGGACACTCACACCATAAACGCCCCCCGTGGGAGAATATATTACCGGTGGCATATTTGCTACTTCCGGGATTCGAACACAGGACCTTTTGCTCTAATACCATGAAGAGAAAAATGAGATGTGAGAAGTGAAGAAGAAGAATGAGATGTGAGAAAGAGATATGTGAGGGAGATTTGTGAGAGAAGAGGAAGAAGAGGAGCTAGAGAAAGATGAGAGAAAGGGGTAGAGAACTCAATATGTATTCTCTCCTTCTTATTTTTTATGAATAGGGTTTCCCCAATTTACATAATAACACCATAACTTATGACATAGAGGTCAAAGAATGGACTTTATTACAAAAAAACACCCTTATTATTCCTAATATTCCAAGAGGCCAGAGCAAGAACACCGGACCAGATAACTGTGGAGAAGGAAAGTGAAGGAAGAGGTGGTCGATAGATAATATGTCCCATAATACAAATCAAATAAATAATATCAACCTCCATTCTGGATTATCTGCATAGGAGCTCGCTTCCACAATATCCACAATAAGACGAAGCATTTCGCAGCGATCTTCATAACTACCTCGTCCCTATAATTAGTAGACATTGATATTTAAACATGGGGCATTCTGAAAGCAAGTGTTTTTCTAACAAATGTCATGCAAGTCTGCTAGATTCATGAAGCAAATGGAATGTGTGGTATGGCGCCAAGTTAAGAATCATCAATATTATATCTACGGAGAAAGGAGACCCTGTTCTGCAAAGGCCAATGTCAGCCAAAACAAAGAAGTATGCAAGTGTTGACTTAACTATTCTCCGATTTATTTCAAGTATTCATGTCCAAACCATTTGCGTAGTCCCTGATATTGAACTCCAAAGTTGTCAGATTGGCAACAGCTGTGAGATTGCAGGCTTTTCTTTTATATATACAGCAACTCTTCAAAGTGGCGACCCAAATAAGACGGTGCATTGGTAAGGGCTGAAGGACCTGAAAGGGAGATAGGAGAAGATCTAAAAGGACTCAACTTAAGTTGTTGAGAAGGGATATGAAAGCTTGTACTTACTGAGAATAGGGCCTTAAGGATGATAGGCAAAACAAGATTGGTAAAGCCAACACCAAATACGTGGGACAAGGCTGCGATGATGATATAATGACTCTTTCCATACAGCTCAAATCAACAAGCATTTCAATTCATAACAAAATCACTCCACATTAACTTACATAATAAGTTTCAATGACAGAAATAATCACGATAATAGCAAGACGGCTTCAAAATCCTCTTTGTAACTAGAATCAGCAATGGCACTCACCTAATACACTTCTTTATCATTTATTTACAAAGATTTAGTCTGTTTTAGATTACATGATGATTACGATGGGATTTGGGGGAAACTGGAGGCCCTGGATACAGTCTTGCATCTCTTCAGCGAGATTCTCAGTCCTAATCAATGGATCTCCTTTCGGTTTCTTCAAAGCCTCCCGTGGCCTTAGGCATATAAACCCTCTGTCTCCTTCTTATTCGTTATCATCTCGGAGGCGCTTAGCCAAATGCCCTCAAGAGGTCAGGAGGTTGGCCTCTACAAGGGCTTTAGGGTGATCCTATCAACCATCTCCAATTTGTAGATGATACCCTCATATTCTATGAAGCTAATGAACCTATGATTGATCTTATGAGTATGACTTCTTGTTGGTTTGAGGTGGTTTCAGGTCTCAAAGTGAATCTGTCCAAAAGTAAATTATTTGGAATCAATCTCCTGCGCAAAGAAACCCTAAGTCCGGCTAGATTATTCGGGTGTGGAGTGAGCTTCCTCCCCACTACGTACCTAGGTCTCCCCCTCTGTGTGGGGAAGCCTCCCCTTTTCCTCTAAGATAACATTCTAGAATGAATGGAAAAAAAGCTTTCCACCTGGAAATGCAAGCTTCTATCTTTGGGTGGTAGGATTAATTTGATTAAGGCATCTTTGTCAAATATACCCATTTATTACATGTCGCTTTTCTATTGTCCAAAATCTATCATTCAGCGCATTGATAAACTCCGTAGGGAATTTTTGTGGCAAGGAGGATCCTCCTACCACAAATTCCCTCTCTTTAAGTGGAATGAGGTCTACTCCCCTTTTTCAGAACGAGGAACTGGTATTAAGAGACTGGATTTAGTGAATGAGGCCATGCTCGGTAAATAGATGTGGAGATTTAATACAAAGGAGGATAGTCTGTGGAGATTGATAGTAGTGGCCAAATATGGGGTTGATCCAACTGTGAGATGGACTAAATCTTCAACTCTATACCACTCCAAAAGTTCTAAACAATCTTCGTTTCAATTTGGGCAATGAGGAATCAATCAGGCTTTGGATTGTTAAATGGTGTGGGAATTCTACTCTTAGTTCAGACTTTCCCTCCCTTACTGCTCTTTGTCTTAACATTGGAATTTCAGTGCAAGCCTGTTTCTCGAGTGATGGTGCGAACAAGGTTTGGATTCCCCCATTTAGGCACAAACCTTCACAATCGAAAAATCAAAGATCTTATAGTCCTTTTGTCTCGTTTGTAGGGCTTTGTTCCTTCTACTGATGGGGAAGATTCCTTGTGTTGGGGCTTATCCACTTCGAGAGCATTTTCTGTTCGATCGTTGTACAAGACTCTAACTTCTCCCTCCTCGGCTTTAGGTAGCCCCTCGGGAGCAGTGTGGTTCTACGGGGCTCCCTCAAAGTTGTGGCGTTTGCCTGGTCAAAATCATATCCTTACTGTGAACAACCTTCGGAAGAGAGGGTTACCTCTCACCAACGTCTTTCTGTTCTGTTTGCAAGATATCGAGTCCATGGATCATTTGTTCCTCCACAGCCCATTTGCGTGGAACATCTGGTCTAGCTTGTTTGATCATGTGGGTGTGTGTTGGGTGATGCCCTCATCCATTGAAGCTTTGTTCCGTACGTGGCATGACAATGATGGTGGTAGGCTTAGTAGGAAAAGATGGAGACTGAGTCTGCTGGCAATCATGAGGGAAATCTGGCTTGAAAGAAACAACCGTGTATTCAGGAATCGCTGGGTTACTTCAGCTAGGGTCTTTAGTAGAGTTTTGAGTTTGTTTAGGGATTGGGCTTCGTAGCCTGGGCTTGGGTCTCCAGCCTTGGTGCTGGCTTGCTGTATCTTTGTTTTCGGTTCCTTGATTTTTATTTGTCTTCTTTTTGCTTT
This sequence comes from Liriodendron chinense, assembly GCA_003013855.2. Taxonomy (NCBI): domain Eukaryota; kingdom Viridiplantae; phylum Streptophyta; class Magnoliopsida; order Magnoliales; family Magnoliaceae; genus Liriodendron; species Liriodendron chinense. The sequence continues at coordinate 2,878,994 of PVNU02001268.1, read as the reverse complement.
CTTTCTTTTTTTTATTTCTTCCCGTTTTGTGTTGTTATGTTTTCTGGCTTTGCCTAACAAATCCATTCACCTTTCAAAAAAAAAAATTATATACAGAGAAATAAAAACAAAATATTTACAACAATAGTAGTAGCATTCCTAGGGCTTCCAATGAATGTGTTGTTGCATGTGTTGTACAGTCTCTTCAGATAGCACTGTAAGTGCAAAGACTGTCCAATACAAAGTTCCAAATGGGTGTGCACTGAAAATTCTTGAGATAGCATGGGATTTGCAAAGACTACCAATGCCAAATGCATTACTCCTTCCAATTCATATAATGCTTTCTTTCTATCTCAAATATGGGTTAAAAGCTTGAATTTTAATTGGTTTCAAATCTCAATTACAAGTAATCAAACCAGCATTTGCCTGCCTACTATATATATATATATATATATATATATATATATATATATATATATATATATATATATATATATATATATATATATATATATATTGAAAGGTAACACTATCAGGGATTGAATGCTGGATCACTCACACACACTACTCTGTCTCTACCAGCTCATCTAACGAACAGGAGACTGTGCAAGGTTTTGCCCAAGTTTCTTTAGTATATCTTCTTAAATAGTGTCCATGTGACCCTTGCAAGATGATGAATGTTTCCTGCAATTGGACATAGAAAATGTACTCAAATTGCTCCGTTGAGAAATTAGCTCTAGGGTACCAAGCTTTTGCCATGCTGCATTATCTTTCCATCTGCTGGCAAAGAACAAGCTCGTGTTTATTTGCAAGTAAATATCTCATCCAAGATTTACTCCAAGTTTTCTACAGCCTACAGCAAACCCACATCAAAGGAAGGGCTCAATTGGCGATCAAAGGTTCCCATTGATATACTGACACAGGATGAAGCTGAATTTGAGCCCAATTTGAAAGAAATCAAACCTAGATTGTACATACCTAATTTGGAAAATCTCAAATGCAAGAATCGAAGAAGAAAGGAAATTGGAAAAGCAATAGACACAAGAATAAATCTAGCCAACAAGCAACTAGATTAAAGGAAACTAAAAGTAGTAACTAGATACTGCACAACCCATGTGTGTGTATGGATGAATAGCGCACATGTGGGAACAGTGTATGCATGTTAACAATACGTGTGAGCACCACAGTTTGATCAGACAACCTGCACAGCCTACCAATCTAATTGGGTCAGCTGTGCAGCCCAACAATCTGAGTGGTGAAGATAACAAACGTCTTGTGGATTTAATGCAGAAACAGAATCCAGCCTAACCAATCACTGCAGGTGATGGTTTTCATGCAGAATACAGAAAGAGGGTCAACTGATAGATGCAAAAAACAGTTTATAAGCAGGAATTGGTTAACCCAAAGTGGAAAACAAGTTGTCGGGAGATTAGACCTTCCTCTTATATGAAAGTTTGGCACAGGAGGAAGCTGAAACTGAGCATAAATGAAAGAAAACAGATTTTTAGGGTCAACAGCATGGTCAAAAGACTCAGTGATTCGACCTGACTCGTTCGGCCCTGAGTTGGGTCACAACTCGCCAAAGTCGAGGCTGAATCAGCCCAACTCACCCGGGTCAAGGGTGACTCGGTATCAAACTGGATTGGGCCAACCGATTACAAGTCGATTCTGACAAGTTGCATTGGACTCATCCAGGTATTAGAACCACGGTACAGACCCCTGTGTGTACATGCAGAGTACCATACTGATAGTGTACACAGTTCTGCATCCTCTAACACTAATTACCAAATTTGGAACTCAATGTTGATCTCCAATGCGAGAAATCACTTGCAGGAGTCAAAGAAGATAGAAAATTGGAGAAGAAATAGGCAAGCATCACATCGCTAGATCAAAGGACATCGGACCCCTTAACAACACCCAGCATCTAATTAGGATAACATAAGTACCAATTTTAAATGTATTTAACTTTGTTCCACAGGCTGAATCTTTTTAATGTCAGAGGCAATGAAAAGATTACAGATGACAAACTTAATTTGGTAAAAGCCAGTCTCATGTTTGATATAGACGTCCACTCTTATGTGATTGGAATTGAAAACTCACTTGGATGGCATCTGTGTCAATTGTAGATGTAATACCCAAAAACTTTGCTATTTCTGCCAAATCTGCAACCAGAAGTCATTATTGGCAATAACATTAATTGAATAAAAAAGATAAGTCCATATTTGTGCTCATGTGTGGCTGGGTTGAGTGGGTGCAGATGTGTGCCGGTGTGTCCTAACTCCTAAGTGTGTGTATGAATGATAATTGCAATAACAACAAATTTTCCAAGGGAGAAAATGTGAGGACATTCCATACAAACTTCTGATGATTTAATGATCAACTTGTAGGGACTGATGATTGATCTTATTTATTTAGTTGTTTCTGAATATGTGGCATGGGTACTTTACAACCTCTTTAAAACTTCCTATTTGTGTTAATGTGCATGATTTCTGCTGATAACCCTTGCTATCCATGTGCCAAAGTGTGGAAAGCCCCTATTCCTCCAAGGGCTCAAGCACTCGTATGGATTGCCACGGCCAATAAGATCCTAGAATGGACAATCTTGAGAAGAGGAATATGGCAATGCCCAATATGTGCTTTGTATAGGAAAGACGAGGAACCGATGGATCACTTATTCCCTATAGTCAGGCCGCCACAATTTGTGATCTTTTCCTTTTTCTTTTCTTGTTCTTGTTCTTGTTCTTCTTCTTCTTCTTCTTCTTCTTCTTCTTCTTCTTTTTGGGAGATGTTTGAAGTTACCTTGATTGTGTTAGATATATTAAAAGTGATAACTAGACAGTACTAGTAAAAGAATGAAATTAATGAAAGGTAGAGAATCTATTTTCAGAATTTGCAAAATGACAACCACTATGAGAGCATATGGATAGAATGGACCATAAACTTAAATGACATTGGAGACCATCGATATTTTTTCTATAGGATTAGGATATGTAAAGTGAGAGAAGTTTCAAGAAAGATGACAATAGAAAAGTTCCCTTGTACCAAATGGCATACAAATAACGGTTTGGAAGTGTATGAGAGATATGGGTTATTTTGGTTGACAAAGTTGTTCAATAAGTCTGTAAGTAAGATCGAAGAAAATGCTAGACGAATAGATGAAAAGTACCATAGTACCTTTTTGTAAGAATGAAGGAAACATACAGAGCTGCACTAACTATCATGGGATTAAACCAATGAGCCATGCTATGAAACTTTGGAGAGAGCGATTGAGCAAAAGATTAAGGCATGAGAGGTCTGGTTTTTATGGCATCACTTGACAAACCGCTGGTCCTTTTCCAGAGTATGATAGACTTATTTGGAACTTGTTCCCTTTTGCAATCCTTTGAAGCATTTAGAGAGAGGAATGATAGAATATTCGATGGCAAAGTCTCCTTTATTGCTTCCTGCAATGCTCAATTGTCTCTCTCTGTTTTTTTTTTTTTTGGTGGATGCTTGTGCTTCCTGAATTTTCAGGTACCTCTTTGTTTTGCTATGAAGGGACTAGGAAAAATTTGTTTTTGGATGGGCATGTTTTGCTTTGTGGCCTGGATTGTTTTTGGCTTGTCTTCCTTCTTTTGTTCTCTTGCTGATATTTTTTTATTGGAAAGAAGTGACGAGAGGGTCACATTCTGCTTTCAATGCTTGCTTTTGTATTGTTCCTTTTGATTTCAATGGATTAGTCATTTTCTCCACACAAAAAAAAAAAAAAAAAAACGAAAGCCATGTTATTGACAGATTAAGGTAATTTTTGCCATTCGTCTCGTCAAATATTGGCCATGTTGTATCACATAGCTTAAAAGGTCAATAAAGCGCTCGAAACATGCCATCCAACTCGCCTCAAACAAGAAATGGCTCTAGTTAAGGAGTTAAGCTCAGTTCTCTTAAAACCCAAGTCTCAAAACTCAGTTGAGCACTCATCTCAATCAGGTACTCATAAATTCAATCGACAAGACGGCAAGACTCAGTTGAGTACATCAAAGAGGTTCACCTCAACTCAAGAGTGACTCAATCCCCCATCAATTCAAGTTTAGTTCCCAGACTCTAAAGTGACTTCTGATGGATAGGACACTAACGATGTGGTTCTATCAGGAACCTAAACCAAGCAACTTTACAGTACTTCTACAGACACTCTATCTATGACATTATACAGCATTACTAAATCCCAGAATTTCTACATCAACCATCCAAACAAAAAAGAATGCAAGAAGGAAGAGTTACATTGTATCCGGGCTGTCTCTTCATCGCGGTCCATCACATCACCTTGCAGGTTTTGTTGGGTAAACGGGGACTTATCACCTAGAAGCCTGTCAATCATCAAAATTTATGTTTGGCAATGTCCATTATCACTCATAATAGCAGTTTGAGAAATCCCACTAGTACAAGGCATAACGAGTGGTGTAAGACTGTAAGCATAAGAAATATCATCTCATTCATGCTGTAAGCAAGTAGCCAAAATGGCTATGCAACCCCTAAGTTGCAAGATATCATCATCATCATCTAAGCCTCATCTCAACTAATTGGGGTCGGCTAGATGAACTCTTTTCCCTCATTCCACTCTGATGCGGACATCAATCCCTTTAGGGTTTATCAGCGTAGGAGGCGAGCGACGAATGCATCTCTTTGGCCCGATGAAGGGCTTGGATCATTCGTGACGACATGAGGAGCATTGAAGGCCCTACGCATGTGATTTGGTACGTAGAAGACCTCACAATGGGAAGACAAGTGTGTAGGATGATGAAGACCCGACTTGACAGTTTTCACTGTCTTCGGGCGCCCAACCACTATTCATCGGGCGCCCGACCGGGCACCCGAAATTCAGCCGCTTATGTGTTTTAGTCGCTGGACGGTTTTGGACATCTTCGGGCGACTGATCGGGCGCTCGAAGTCGCGCCCAACCACCGCGCCAGATAATTTTTTTTAAGTTGTTTTTTTTTTTACTTAAGGATATTTTAGTTTTTTTTAATTTATTAGTGCTTATTTAAGAGGGTTTAACCCTAATTACGCATTTAGTTATTGATTATTGAATGAAAAGCCTTTTGGTTGCCTCCTCTTCTCTCTCTCTCTGCGGAACTTCATCCCTTCTTCTCCAATCTTCTTCTCTCTTCCTCCAACTTTTTTCAAGATAACTTCATATCTCTCCTCGTTATTCTAAAACCTAAATTTTGTTAATTCCCACAACCCTAAATCTGAGATTTGATCCAAACCCTAATTTCTTAAATTTTTTATTCCCTAATCCTAGAAATACTTTGATCTCCCGGACTAGTGAATCCCATCAGGTGATTGGGTTATGACTATGCAAGATCGGGAGGTTCCATCCCTCGTCAGATCCATTCCACGTAGTAATTGAATCCCACACCGTGTGATTGTGATGATGGCCCACATTATTGCATGTTTCTTTTCTGATCCTCTTAGATTATGATGATAGATGTTGAATTTTTACCATTATTGTTTTGTTATTCCGCTGAATTATATATGTTCATGGACATGCATCATAAATAGGGCGTCCTGCATCACACTCTATCAGCTTCCGTTAGACCATAGGTCATAAAGTCTTTTCTAGCTACTTCCACCCCCATCCTTTTGGGCCTTCCCCCTTGCCCTTTTAGCGCCTTCAACTTATACACACTCACTCCTAACCTGTGGAGTTCTTGTATGGAACTAAGTTGCAAGGTAAGGGTTTTTTTAATAGGCAACAATCTTTTATTAGCACAAAAAATAAAAATAAAGATAAAAACAATTAAGGTAATAGATAAGACGGGCTAATACATAAAGAATGACAATTGACCACTTACTTCCCAAGGCTATCAGCTATAGGTTTCTACATGAATGCAAGGACATCCATGTATATGTTGCATGGGTCATATTTTCAAACAAAAGCTCTCGTAACGAACAATAAATAGATACCGATTTCTTAGCTCAAATCACATCAATCAATGGCATTTGTTGTTCAACTATCTTACGATGAAAGGCTGCTCTAGTGGAAGTAGTCAAAGAGAAGCGATGGACAAGGGAGGCGATGGGTCATTTTGGAAAGCTGATAGGTATGTCATTTGGAGATCACCTGGAAGACTACCATGCTCTGTTTCAAGTCCTCGAGGAACATGGTCACCTAGTTGGCCAAGAGATAACTCAAGGTCTTCCAAGGCCCGAATCAGATTGTCCAGTAGCTGCAGGGAATTGGTCAGCTTATCTTCTAATATGAACTTAGCTTTTGATGGCTCCGAAAGAAGGAAGGGGAAGAGGGGCAGATCTGTTCCCAAATGAAAATTATTTCATGGAACGTGAGGGGGCTTGGGAATAAACATAAGAGAAGTCAAATTAAGGATGTTTGAAAGAGGTTCAAGGCATAGCTGCTAGCGGTTCAGGAAACAAAGGTACAGGACTTCAATCAAGCATTGCTGAAATCCATCTAGGGGAACAATTCAGTGGAATGGGTCCTTTGGATACTAAAGGGAGGTTGGGAGGAATTTTGGTAGCCTGGGATTCTTCTCTTTGGTCGAAAGAGATTGGTGGCATGGGTCTTTTTCTGTCTCAGTTTTGCTTAGGAAAAAGCCTCAGGTAAGCTATGGCTGTTTACTTCAGTTTATGGCCCTAATCGAGAAGACAATAGGGCTGGACTCTGGGACGAGCTCTCTGCTAATCACTCCAAGTTTAATGGTCCCTGGTGCATTGGAGGGGATTTTAACATCACTCGATTTGCTTCAGAAAAATTGAACGGGGGACGGGTCACAAACATCATGCATTCTTTTTCTGATTGGATCAATTCTCACGAGTTAGTGGATATGCCACTAGATGGTAGGAAGTTCACATGGTCCAACAATCAGGCTAACCCAATCATGTCCAGAATAGACCGCTTCCTTGTTTCTCCGGAGTGGCTAAATTTCTTTCCTGGTGTTTCTCAAAGAGCCCTTCCCAAACCAGTCTCCTATCATTGCCTTCTGCTGCTAGAAGCTGATGAAGAGAATTGGCACCCCCATGCCCTTCAGATTTTAACTCTGTTGGCTAGATATAGAAGGTTTCCAGCAGAAGATTAAGGATTGGTGGTTGTCCTTCGAGGTAGAGGGATTCGCAGGTTTCAAACTTTCCCGCAAGTTGCGTCTTTTGAAGAACAAAATCAGAGATTAGAAGAACGAGTAACTTTGCTCTAGAGATGCAGAAACTGCAGAGATCCTCCTCAAGCTCCAAGCTTTGGATATTAAAGCGTAAGTTGAGGATTTTTTCCCCAAAGAAATAGCAACTAGGGTCAGCCTTACGCAAGAATTCGCTGGTAGGGTGAAAGAAGATGAAACAAAATGGAGGCAACGTTCTAGGAGTGTGTGGATCAAGGAGGGGGATAAGAACACAGAGTTCTTTCATAGCATTGTTAGTGCTCGCACCAGGATAAACAAAATCAGCAGTATGGTCATAAATGGCTCTCATATCGAAGGCAAGGATAACATATCTGTAGAAATTCCTCGGTTTTATGAAAGTTTGCTTAATGGGAGGAGTGGAACAGGCCTAGGCTGGACAATCTTGATTTCAAGTGCTGCTCCAAATCCCAAGCCGCTTCGCTTGAGGCTCCTTTTTTGGAAGAAGAGGTTAAAGCAGCAATCAATTCGCTTGAGGGGGATAAAACGCCGGTTCCGGATGGGTTTCTGTTAGCATTTTTTTCAATTTTTTTGGGAGATGCTTAAAGGCAATGTCATGGAATTTATGTCTAAATTCTATGATAGGGGCTGATTATCGTCAAAGCTTGGTGCCTTCTTTATTTCCCTCATTCCAAAAGTCTCAAGTGCGGAATCCTTGAAGGCTTATCGTCCAATCAGCCTCATAAGTGACCCCTACAATATTCTGGCGAAACCATTGGCCTTGTGGTTGCAGAACATCATCGGAAGCATCATCTCAGCGAACCAAAGTGCCTCATCCTGAGGCGTCAGATTCTAAACTATGCCTTAATTGCCCATGAATGTCTCAACTCTAGGCATAAGGGGGGAGAAGAAGCATCGTGTGCAAGCTAGATATCGAAAAAGCTTATGACCTTGTTGATTAGAGCTTCCTGGATTACATGATGCTTCAATCGGGTTGTGGTCTAACATGGAGGCGCTGGATTTAGGAATGTGTAAGCTCGGCCTGATTCTCGATTCTTATTAATGGCTCCCCATAAAGGCTTCTTTAAAAGTTCTTGTGGCCTCCACCAAGGAGACCTATTGTCCCCCTATCTTTTCCTCATGATTATGGAGGCGTTAAGCAATATGCTTCAGAGGGGTCAGGAGGAAGGTTTTACCTTCAATTCGTGGACGATACTCTCCTATTTTGCGATGCTTCTCAAGACATGGTGGAAAACTTGTGTACCATTGTTAAGTGTTTTGAAGTAGTGTCAGGCCTCAAAATTAATCTCACCAAAAGCAAGATGTTCGGGATGCGAATAGAATCTAATGAAGTGGAGGGGTTGGCTAAGATCTTCGATTATGCATTTGACACACTTCCGGCTACATTCATGGGTCTTCCGCTTTCTGTGGGTAAACCGGCAAAGCACTTATGGGACAAAGTGATGGAAAGGGTTGAGCGGATGCTAGCTAGATGGAGAAGTAGATATGTCTCCCTCGGCAGTCGCATTACTCTGATTAAGGCGGCTTTGTCCAATCTGCCCATATACTTCATGTCGCTCTTCAAATGCCCGACGTCGGTGATTTCTCGTCCTAAGAAGCTTAGGCAGGACTTCTTTTGGCAAAGTGCGGAAGCTGAGAGGAAGTTTCATCTTCTTAGGTGGGATGAGGTTTGCAAGTTTAGAGAGTAGCATTGGTATTAGTGTGTGTTAGTGTGTTAAGTGGCTCTCTTTTAGCTCTTTTATTGTAAGTGCATGTGTACCCTTTCTTCTTCTCCTGCAGTGCACTATATGTTTCATTCTAATAAAGCTTTGTGTGTGAGAGCATGTTGCTCTAACACAACATTCACCCAAACTCTCTTCTTCTCTCTCACTTCTCTCCTCTCTTCTCCACATCCCAATCACCAAATCATCTACTTGGTATCAAAGCGAAGATCAACCCATTCCGCACTAGCAAAGTTGAGAGGCGACACGTGAGCTTGCTGTCGTCAGCAGCCGTACGACTGACGTCAACGTTGTATGAACGCATGGACCCCGTTTGAGCTTAAAGTTTAGGGGTTTGATAGATCTTGATTTTAGAAGATTTGTCATGGTTTTTTTGGAATTTTTTGGACCTTTGTTGGTGGTGTTTTGGCCAAAATGAAGAGACTCAAAAATCGGGCCCCCAATCAGCACGTTGCTCTACGACTACATTCACCCAAACTCTCTTCTTCTCTCTCACTTCTCTGCTCTCTTCTCCAATCCATGAACATGGTGTTGCTCGAGAAATGGCTTTGGAGGTTTGGGGCGGAGGATGGAGGCTTATGGAAAGAGATTCTCACCTGTAAGTATGGCCTTTCGAGGGGGGCATGGGGGACATGGGGTTCACCGCTTTATAGGATCTCCGCTTTGTGGAAAGATGTTTCGTCTATCAAAGAGGCTTTCTTGCAAGGACTTGCATTCTCCCTAGGCAATGGAGAGAGAATCAGCTTCTGGGAGGATGAGTGGGAGGGCTCTTTTGCTCTAAAAGATGAGTTTACATCCATCTTTACCCTAGCGCGCGAATCCTTCTGTATCTATCATTAACTGCTTCTCTCGAATTGGAGGGGTGGTTGTTTGGGAACCCTCTTGCAGGCGCTTTCTATGTGTATAATTATCTTGCCCACTTGGAGCATATACATTTATGCATTCCAAATGAAGCCGAAACGGACAAATGGGTGTCGAAAGCGGACTCTTACAGCCAGTTTTCCATGAAATCCTTCTTCTCCCTTATGGGCAGGTCGGGGTCGTATCTTATCCCCCCGAAGATAGCCTCATTTGGGTGGCTTGTGGGCAGGAAGAGAGATCTTAATATTGATAACTTAATAAAAAAAAGGCTATGGTTATCCCGAATGTATGTTGCATGTGCATGCAAGATGGAGAATCTGTGGATCACTTATTCCTGCACTGTCCCTTCTTAAAGTCAATCTGGCGGACATCTTGGGCCGTTTCCATATTTGGGGGTCAATGCTAAATTCGGTGGATTCTTGCTTATTAGCATGGCATGGAGTGAGGCTCTCATATTCAAGAGGTCGCTTTGGAGAATGTCCTTACTTACCATCTGGTGGGCGGTTTGGGAGGAAAGGAATGCTAGGTGTTTAACAACACCAAAATGCCGGCAGATAGCATCTCCCTCAGAGTTAGATAGATGATTTCTGATTGGATTGTGTCCTCCCCCATTAAAAAGGGTTGTAATATGGATTTATTAGCTGATTAGCTGGGTCACTAGGTTAGCGATCTTGTATATTCTCTTTGTTTTTGTTATTTCCTTTTTTCAGCCTCGTGCTTAATAAATTTCGTCATCTTTCAAAAAGATTAAAAAAAATAATAAGGCTATACAACTCTAGTTTACATACTTCGGTTGTTGAAAGCATTTTTTTTCTTTTTTTCCCAAAAAAAAAAAATTCCCTCCGAAATTTTGCACCCGGATGAAAATCCACTTCCCTTTCCTAAACCCCCAATTTCTCATACAAGGAAAAGGTGATTGACTCTGCCTTCTCATTCTCTTTCCAAACCCAAGTCCTTTATCAGTCAATAGCTTATCGTCTTTGTAAGACAGCACATGTCTGTGTTTGCGTGCATGTGTATAGACCATGGTGTGCCGTAAAGGCACTTACGTAAAGGTAATGGTGGCAACCGTTACACGTTACAGGGTCGCAACGGTCGTAACAAACATTATGGAAAAAATGACTTGTGATCGCTGTTAACGGCCCGTTACACCCCCTATAAAGGCCGTAACAGCCCCATAGTGGTCTGTTACGAGGCAAATACAGGTTTTTCATTTTTTTATTTTTTTTCAACATTATGGGGCAAATACGGGTTTTTTGGGTTTTTTCTTTCAATAGAAAAAGAGACCATTACAGTCGTTACAACCCGTATCATAAAGATATTGAACTAATGAAAAAATGGAAAATAAATCGTTTATCTTGCATATTTATAAGCCTTAAATGAAAGAAAAAATGAAATGGTAGTATTTCCTTTGCTTGTAAATATAAGTGCATGAAAGATGGGAAAACACACAAGTATGAAATAAGAAGAAAGAGAGATCATGTTTCAAAATACAGACACATCTCGAATTGGGTGCACGTCAGATGAACCGCAACTCTTGCCAGTCCTTCATGTGACACTGGAAGGGGCCCACATGGCTACATGTTCAGATGATCCAAACCTCCTATCTGGTGGGCACTACCATGGATAGGCTACGGCACGAAAAAACCATGCCAACTAACGAACCCAACCATCCATTTTATGGCACTCAAATATACGGCTACAAACAAAACTGCCCCACTTGAAAATTCAATCGGACTATGATGCTCAGGCAGTAGGGATCTTTGGAACATGACCCATCAAAGGTGCTGCCAACCAGCTGGACGGTTTGGATCATCCTAACATGCAGCAAATATGCGCCAAATCTATTGACAGAAGATAGATGGGCGTGCACCCAAAGCGGGCAACTTGGAATTTGTAATATGAGCAATGGGCATACAATACAAAAGACTGACGAGAACTCGAAAGATTTTGAACTCGAATTTATAAAATAAAATAAATAAATAAAAGAATTCAACGCCTGCAATTGAAATTCCTCTAAATTTGAATTCGATTCCGTACCAACACACAATCTCTTCATAGATAGAAATGATGAGAGAGAGTGAGAGAGAGAGGACCTGAAGAAGAGCCATTCGAGAAGGGAGTATCTCTCCATGCCAGCGAAGAGTAGAGATTGGGCGGGAGCATTTGCCCGAGGGTAATTTAGTAATTCCAATTTCCTCTGTATTTCTTCCATTTGCTTTGCTGCCATTTCCTTCTCCTCTCCTCTCTCTCTCTCAATGGATCTGCTTTCTTTTGAATCTTGCCGGCTGAACTATGAAATGTCTAAATTACCCTCATGCGAGTGAGATGGTCTACCGTAGGTGTTACCCCCGGGAAGAGCTTAGTGGGTGTTACCCCTACCGTATGGCCCACATGGATGATATTTTGTATATCCACTCCGTCCATCCGTTTCTACAGATCAGTTTTGGATGAGGGTTCAAAAATTATGCAGATAAAAATCTCAAGTGGACCATACCACTAGAAACATTTTGATTGAGTGCTCCACCACTAAAAATTCCAAAGAGTCCATCGTAAGGTTTTGGTAATGTTTATTTGAAATCCAAGCTCTTGATAATGTCAATAAGGTCTTGATGAAGTGAAAATACAAATATCAGATTGATCTAAAATTTTTTGGCCCACAAAACGTTTTTAATGTTTATTAATCACTGTTTCTAATGTTATGGTCCATATGAAATTTGAATCTTCTTAGGGTTTTGAATCACATATTAAAATGATATGAAAAAACCGATAGACGGTGTGGATATATAAAAAATACATCAATATGGGCTCCGTATCGTTAGGATAACACCCACTAAGCTCTTTCCGGGGAAACACCTAATTCGCGCCTACCGTACAGACGGGCGCGACTTGGGTGAGACCCCGGAACCAGCGATGTGGGTGGGACCCTGAACCTAGGGCCCACCTGGATTTGTTCTTTGTAAATCCATGCCGGTAATCTTCTTTTCCATATTATTTTGTACTACGGTAACAAAAATAAAGAAGATAAAAATTTTGGGTGGACTGCAACATAAGAAACACTGGTTAGTGACCATTAAAAACCTTTTGTGAGCCACAAAAGTTTTCTATCAGCCTGATATTTTTTTTTTACTTTCATTCCTGTCTACGTGACCTTATCAACAGATTAGATGGTCAATAAACATTACGGTGGACTCCAGAAAGTTTTTAATGGTCATGGTTGAATGAGAACTGTTTCTTGGGGTGTGGTCCGTCTAAAATTTCCATCGGCTTCATTTTTGTGGATGCATCCTAAAATAATATGAAGAACAGATGGACGGCATGGATTTACAAAGAAAACATCTAGGTAGGCCCTAGGATCAGGATCCCACCCCGTGGCGCGACTTGGGTGAGACCCTGGAACCAGCTATGTGGGTGGGACCCTGAACCTAGGGCCCACTTGGATTTGTTCTTTGTAAATCCATGCCGGTAATCTTCTTTTCCATATTATTTTGTACTATGGTAACAAAAATAAAGAAGATAAAAATTTTGGGTGGACTGCAACATAAGAAACACTGGCGAAGGAAGCGGATTGGCTGGTGTACTGCACACCAGCGACTCACTGGTGTGTTGACGTCACCAAATTCTTTCGGCCCACCACGAGCTGCGTGTTATATCCAAATTGTCCTTCCATTTGAAGAGATCGTTTTAAGGGTTGAGCCCAAAAATAACAGATCCAAAGATTAAGTGGACCACATTGCATAAAACATTGGGAGATTAGACGTCTAGCATTGAAACCTTCACGGGTCACAGAAGTTTTGGATCAATCTTTTATTTGTTTTTTCTCTTAATTGTGTGACCTTATGAATAAATTGAATGGAGAAAAAATATTATGGCGAGCCCAACGAATGTTTTAACAGTGAGAATCATTGTCCCCAGTGCTTTGTGATGTGGTCCACTTAAGCATTGGATATGACTTATTTTTTGAAACATGTACGTAGTGTGGTCCACTGCACCCTGTAGTGTGGTCCACTTGAGACCTAGGACACAATCCGCAGACAATCTAATAAATCGTTCAGAATTTAGGGGTGCACACGGTTCCATTCGATTTGGGGGTTAAATTGGAACCAAACAGTTCCCAAAAGTAGGAAAACTAGAACCGGCATGGACCAGGATGATTTGCACCCTAGAACCAAACAAGAATTGGACCACGAAAAAAAAATGTTCAGTTCTACTATTATGGCCTTTTTATAATTCAGCCCAATTACAGGATTTATTTTTATAATTCAACTCAATTATATGGGTTTTTTTATTTTTTTTTATAATCGAGCAAAGCCATACCTTAGGGCCCACTATGGGCATACCTTAATGTGTTTGTAAGATCTACACCATCCATCCTAATTGTTATGCAATGTTTAGGTAGGCCACAATAAAAAACAGATAGATCCAAATTTTAAGTGGACTACTTGACATGAAATAATGAGGGTTGAACACAAAGGATTCAATTCCAAGGTTTGGTTCTACGGTTCGGTTATGTGGTTTGGTTCTACGGTTTTGTTCTAGTTCGGTTTATCTGTCCTGTGTGCACCCCTAATTCAGATTTTGCGTTGTGTGTCAAGAAAAATTGAAAATTAGAATTTCCACCGACGAGTCCCACCGGTGCAGCTCAAAATCAATTCTGATTCGGTAGTGACCCCTTTAGTACCCAAGTCGGTGCATCATCATGTATCTGTTTTATCCATACTGCCCATCCTTTTTCCATCTAATTTTAGGGCATGAGCTCAAAAATGAGGCAGATCCAAATCTCAGGTGGACCACACCACAGAAAATAGTGGTGATTGAATGCCCACCATTAAAAACTCATTAGGGGCCACAAAAGTTTTAGATTAAGCTAGTATTCGTGTTTTCCTAATCAACAAATTAGACAACAACTAAAAATTATAGTGGGCCCTAGGAAAATTTTAACAGTAGGTGTTCAATAACCATTGATTCCTATGGTGTGGTCCGCCTGATATTCAGATTTGCCTAATTTTTGGGTTCATTCTCTAAAATGGGCTAGTAAGACGGATGGACCGAGTAGATTTAAATACATCCATCACGATTAGAGCTGGACATCGAGTCGAACCTAGTTGAACTCTACCTAACTTGAAACTCAGTTTGGCGTGGTCGTAAACTTGAACTGGTCAGCTCAAACTCAGTTTGGTATAAAATCTGATTGATCAAAACTGAATCAAGTCGACGAGTCAAGTCAGGTCAAGGCTACTCCATTTTTCGTTATATATATATATATATATATATATATATATATATATATATATAGAGAGAGAGAGAGAGAGAGAGAGAGAGGAATGCTCACCAGGGCACTTCTCGTGAGAGACACTCATGAGCACTTTTTCATGGCTCATTGCACATTATGTGAGCCAAAAATCTGAGCCGTCCATATGATGCAGCACTTTACAAAACCCCTAGGGCCCATCTTTCAACCTGATCCAAAACTCTGGTGGGCCATGAAAGAAGGAAAAAGTTTCCTCCCTAAGGTTTTTTGAGGTGCTGCATCACATGGACGGCTCAGATTTTTGGTTCACATCACGTGCGATTGAGCCATGAAAAAGTGCTCATGAGTGTCTCTCACGAGAAGTGTGCAGGTGAGCATTCCTCTCTCTCTCTCTCTCTCTCTCTCTATCGAATTGAATTAGGGTCACACAAGCTGAGACAAGTAGAGTCGAATCAAATCGGATGGTCGGACACTAGACAAGGGTTGTCGGATAGCCGGACAAAGACAGGACTGAGTGAGGGAGGGATTTGGAGGAGGAGGAATGTTTTATGGCTCGGCCGCTGGGGGGGGGGGGGGGGGGGGGGGGGGTTGGATTTGGAAGGGGGGTAAGGTTGGGCACGGGCAAAGTGAAAAAAGAAAATAACTAAATAATATTCTAGTTTTTTTTTTTATATTTATACTATACATACGAGCCGAATCGAGCCAGTTTGAGTCGTGTTCGAGTTTGGTAATGAGTCAAGTCACACCTAGTTTTTTCCGAATCACACCTGCCTGGCTCAACTCGGTTCAAACTCAGCAATGAGTCAAGTCACACCAAGTTTTTTCAAGCCGAGCCGAGTTAACCAACTCTAATCGTGGTGAGCCTACGGCACCAACCAGCTCTAATCGTGGTGAGCCTAGGGCACCAACCAGCACCGAGATCTCAATACTGAGGGTCACTAGAGCCCGAGTCCTTCCAGTTGGGGCCGAAGCCAACCCCAGTCCCGACCCGCTGACCGCGATAATCACTCTATCAGATTTGTGTGCCCTCCTTGGCAGGTGATGAATAGGGACATGGATCGCCTGCTACAAAACTCCGTGGAGCCTCTATGAATTATGTGTCCGTCAATTTTTCTAACTCATTTTAGGACATTAGACTAAAAGTAAAGGCAGAACCAAAACTCAAGCGCACCACACCATAGAAGTAGACCACATGAAACAATGGCGCTAATGACGCTGACCATTGAAATCTTTCTAAGGCCATCAAGATATTTATTTGCGACTTGGATTAAGTGGTGGAGCACAAAACACAGGCTTTGGCACCTTCCACATTGTGCACTAATGGAAAAGCTCCGTGAACCCACTATAATGTCTATATGTTTTATCCACCCTGTCCATCTATGTTTATGGATTATTTAGTGTTCAAGGCCAAAAGTGAGGCAAATCCAAATCTCAAATGGACCACACCACAAGAAAAGAGGGTGATTGAGTGCCGGCGTATAAAAACTTCCTAGGGCCCACTGTAATGTTTATCTGTCATCCAACCTATTGATTAAGTTACACAAATCTGGATGAAGGGAGAATACAGATAACAGCTTCATCCAAAGCTTTGTGGCCCCTAATAAGTTTTAATGTTAGGATTTCAATCACCACCATTTCTTGTGGTGTGGTCCACATAAGGTGTGGATCTGTCTCATTTTTGGATTGTGCCCTACAATGATCTTTAAAAATAGATGAACATCCTGGATAAAACAGATACATTATGGTGGGGCCTACCATGGTCCAGTAGCTACTTGCTAATGACAAATTAACATCACGGTGGGTCTTAAGAAGGTTTCAAGGTGGGCATCATTATCCCTACCGTTCATTTGGAGTGGTCCACTTGAGTGGGCTCCGCAGGATCAAGTCTTCTGAATGGTGACTAGGCAATCCGGCTGCCTAAATAGGGGTGGCAACAAGCTAGATGGCCAGTAGGGGACGAGCACTTGCCTATGCCCCTATCAAGGGAAGTTCTTAGAGCCTGTTTGGTTGCAAATTTTAGATTAAAGAGAAAATCTAAATTACAGTATTGGAATCTAAAATTGCATAAACTGAATTGGAAACCCAAAATTCATCTGGAACTTGCTGTTTGGTTGAAAACTATGTAATCCAGATTTCAGTTTGGTTGAAAATTGTGTAATCCAACCGTTGTGTGCAGCATGGCCAACTTGGTCTTTGGATCCACCTGAGATTTAGATCTATCTCATTTTTTGTCCAACGCCCTTAGTTGAGCTCTCAAAATTGATGGGCCACATGATATAAAATGCATACATCATAGATCGAGGTAGGCACCACCCTAGGGGTATAATCATCAATATTAAGTGACGTTCACTTCCACCTCTTTTCCCTTCCATAGATAGGGTCCCCACACCGTTTCACTGTTCCTGCTTCCAGCCAATTTAAGTTTCCAGATGGAATCTTGATTGGTTGGAATTTGTGGCCAAATGTACCCGTTAAAATTGAATTTCGTTGGAATCCAGATTTTAAGTTGGAAACAGGTCTCCAAGATGCCAACCAACAGGCCCTTTTATAGTTGGAAGTTATGTGGGGCCAGAGGGATGCCCATGAAAAATTCACTCCATCCATCAGTTTTGCAAGACCACAATAATATAGAAGTCAGATCCAAAACTTAGGTGGGCCACCCCACTCGCAACAGTGGAGATTGAATGCCTACCATTGGGAACTTTGTGGGGACCACATAAGTTTTGCATCAGGATGATATTTATACCTACAATTTACCTGTGTGGTAATAACCCTCTGAACCGTTTGGATAGCATATAAACATCATGGTTGACTTCAGGAAGATTTCCGTTCGGTAAGGCCCACCTGACTTTGGATCTGCCCCATTTTTTGTGGGCCCCACATAACTTCCTCAATATTTATATTTTTATGCATGTGTGGTCCACCTGATCAAAAGATAGATTATGAATATTAACACTGGAAATACAGATTTGACTAATTTTTGTAATTTTTTAGGCTCAGGGTTGGGTTGGGCCGTACAATGTTGGGCCGGACCGGTCAGATCCAGCCCATTACCAGCCAACACTCATGTCCCATTTCAACGGACTTGCAGGCTTACACGTGCCAACATGGATCATGTGTGAGAGAATCAAGTTGCTTATCAGGCATCCTCACTTAGACGGTCCACTCACTCGTGCCGGATTTCGCAGTTAAAAAACGAACGGCCAATAATTCATAACTCCGTACTTAGATTGGTGGGCCAGTTTATCTACTGAAGAGTGGCTTGCACGTGTGTCACCTTGGAACGTGTGAGCCGAAAGTCCCCCTTTGAAATTTCTCAACTGAAAGGTGCTGATGGTTAGTCGCTCACCTTCTTATGCCACGCGTGCAAGATCCAAGCCATCCACGTGTTGGCGCCGGTGCCCAAATATTAGATGTGTACAGGGAGCGGATTAGGTGAGACCCCGGATCCACCTGAGGTGGGTGGGACCCCTGACCGTGGGGCTCACAGTTATGTACGTGCCTTAAATCCACACCGTCCAACCATTTTGAAAGCTCAATTTAGAGTATGATTCAAAAAACGAAGCTGAATCTTACCTTAGGTGGGCCACACCATAGGAAACAGTCAGTGATTGAATCCCCACCATTAAAAACTTCATGGGTTGCACCGGAATGTTTATTTGTCATCCAACTGTTGATAAGGTCACAAACACCTAGATGAAGGGACCACACAAATATCATCTTGATCCAAAGCTTTTGTGGCTCACAAGAAGTTTTTAATGGTAAAATTCGCTATAGAATGGAGAGATTTTGAACGTTGAATTAGCAGAATTGGGGGAGGAAATCATGGAATTCAAAGCCCATACAAATTCAGACGTGTCAGTTGCGTGGTTGGGTTTTGCTAGGCACTGGCTGGTTTCCACCTCATTGCATTTTAAATGATGATCTGAACCGTTCATGTTCTAAATACCACTATATTCAAGCTACAATCTTATAATCATGCTTTATTAATGATCTTAACCTTTGAATCTTGGATTTAAATTTAAGACATTAAATATTCATCTTCATACACAATCACCCTTTCAACAATTCTTTCTTAAACATGGACGGTTCAGATGCAATACAGATGTGAAAATCAGCTAATGTGCCATTATGTGGTATGGGCCATTGTACCCTACAAAGCCCAGAGTGGTCACTGCCATTTTACGATAATCCAGACCGTCCAAATTGCTAACCCTATGATTAGGTTGTCTAAGTTGTGAACCCCAGCACATATAAGTGAGCCACACATTCTCATGCAGATCTTATAATTTTATTGGACAAATATTATCTCTTATCTATCGCAATTTAGGCCGATGTGCCTTCTATACAGATCTCATACACACGTCCTCGCCCTGCACATGAAGAGACCTCAATCAATCAGAACGCTCGAATTCTAACCACCCATTTGATAGTCACTAATTGGATGGCCGGGATCTATCTATCATTGTAATTTTCAATCTATGCTCCATGCATATTGTGCCCTAAATCTTGGATGAGTTGTGGGAAAGTGGAGAGGCATGGAAATGACTTGTGGGATTTTATTAGTGCAAGACTACACAATGCGACAAAAAGGTTTGGTATTAAAGTTGAATTGGGTGAGTTGTGGGAGAGGTTGAGAGTTGTTTGGTATTATGAGTTATCTTATTTGCTTGAGTTGAAATGGGAATGTTAGTACTATTCATGCATTTACATTTGTAGCCATTTGTTTGGTTGCGGACTGGGTACTACCCCCACGAGGATGATGTATATGTTTTATCTACACAGTCCATAATTTTGGACATATTATTTTAAGGCATGAGCTTAAAAAAGATGCAGATCGAAGGCTTAAGTGGACCACACCACACCATAGGAAGCAGTGGAGATTGAACTCCTACTATTGAAAACTTCTCAAGTCTCAATGTTTATTTTCCATCCTACCTGTTCATAAGGTCACACAGACTTGGATGAAGGGAAAACATAAATATCAGTATGTGCCCCCAAGGAGTTTTCAAAGTAGGTTTTCAATCCCCACTACTTCCTATGGTGTGGTCCACTTGAGCCTTCCTTCTACCTCCTTTTTGGACTCATGTTATAAAATGATCTATCAAAATGGATGGATGGCTTGGATAGAACTTATACATCATGGTCGGCCCTAGAGATCCCTAATAGGAGAAAAGAGGAATGCCCCCAATAGCAAATACTCCTGGACGCAGACACAGTGGATCAAAATTTGATTGAGCCACATCACAGGTAGCAGTGGAGATTGAACTTCTATTATTGATCAAAACTTCCTAAGGCCCAATGTTTATTTTCCATCCCACCTATTCATAAGGTCACAGAGAGTTCTTTTTTCTTTTTTTTTCTTTTTTAATTAAGGTTAGTACACCCACCCCACTGTTAGTCACTCTGCAATAGTTAGCCGCCCCCACTTTGGAGTCCATACCAAAACTTTAGTGTTGAAATGAGGTTATCTCCCCCCACTTGGGAGTTCATACCAAAACTTTAGTGTTGAAACGAGGGTTATCTTCACTTAGTCTACCACTTGAGCTATAGATCATAGTGTGGTCCACTTGAGTCTTCCATCTACCTCTTTTGCGGACTCATGTCCTAAAATGATCTAACAAAATAGATGGACGGCTTGGATATAACATATACATTATGGTCGGCCTCACAAAGCCCTCTCCGAATGTCAAATACTCCTGGACCTAGTTTCGGTGGATCAAGATATAATTGAGCCACGTCAAAAATCCTACCATGTAAAGAACCACGTCAGAGATGGAGCTAGGGCTGAAAGTTGGGCGGGTTCAACCCGTCCGACCCGACATTGGGTTGGGCTTGGGCAAGAATTATCGAACCCGATCTCAAGCTTGGGCTATGAAAACATCAACCCGATGAAGTTTGGGTCGGGCTTGGGTTGATGTCTCAGGTTGCCCGACCTAACCCGAACCCGATCTATATACAAGTTGCTTATACTTTTATTATACTTTAGTGAAGTAAACTTATAATGTTTACTTGTATTTTAACTTATTTATTTAAGAAAAGTGAAGTTCTTTACATAAATAAATTCATATATAATTAATAAATCCATAGGTACCAAAAAATAAGGCATGTATTGAAACATAATAAACTAATGTAATAACGAAAATATTAGCATGTATGAACCCGACCAACCTGACCAACCCGTCTGAGCCCGCTTGGGTTGGGCTTGGGTTGAGAATTCCCAACTCGAGGGGCTTTCAGCCATTATTCTTACCCAGGCTAAGCTGTCTCCATCCGACGGCTGAAATTTCACCCACTGTGGTGGACGGACGATTATAAATGCGTAAGTATGAAAAAATCATAACTCAAGGGGCGCCGAAAGCGAATTGCATTGATCTCCATTTTTTGAGTAATGGGTTGTAAATAAAATACAGGCTGGCATTGTGTTTGGCCGATGTCATCACCGAAGTGGCTTTGGTGGACCACTCACTGGCCACTGCACATCATAATTCTTTTCTTTTTCTGCTTTTCTTACAAAAGCCAACGTTTGTGTCCCTCTACCCGTTAGTGCGTGTGGAGACAGTCAAAAAGAGAATCAAGCAATATGATCATATTCCATGGACATGCCACTGTACTCATGGCATACATATAAACAAATTCACACCACCCCAATAGATGGGGCCCATCCCCACAACTTGGACGGTTCGTATTGAGGTACATCCATGCCACATGTACGGTGGCTATGGCCCATAAGTGCGGATTGTCTTACCTTATGAAGAGAGATGCTTGTTACTTTATTCACTCTTTAAGGCCACGTAAATGGATTTTCAAGAAACAATATGGTGGGCCTCAATCAAAGAAACTCTCCAATGCACCCAATTGTTTTTGAACTCATTGACATCAACATCGACATCGATGTCGACATCGCCTGCCTTACGTTGGGTCCACCCTTCTTCTATACCGGCCAAAAATCACAGCCATTGGGTGGGTGGTAAACACATGTGATCAGTGGACCTATATTTTGTGAGCCGATCTTATCCATCCATTTTTGCATGCTAGGAACAAGAGGGTGTCAAGAACTGTGATCATAAGCACCTCACATCTGCCACGTGTTCTATCATATATGCATCTTTAAACATTTTACATTCATCATATTTGTCATTGTACATTTTCAAACACCATACATATGTTATATATGAGATTGTTGTCATCATACATTTTCAAGCACCATACATATGTTATATATAAGGTTGTCATCATACATTTTCAATCATACATTTTCAAGCACTATACGTATGTTATAGTTGTCAATAGACCTATCATAGAGTTAGCTTTGGCACATATTTTGAGCTATTTCAACTGAGGTCTATTTGAAAATTTGATTTTACAAGGGCTGAGCTTGGCCGATTTATAGCTCTAGCCACGTGTGGCAAATTTTCCTCCTTATTTTATGTGCTTGGGCTTGGCAAACATCACAAAAATAACTCATCTAAGGTAATACAATCTTGCTAGATAAGACTTAGAATTAAAAAAAAAAAAAAAAAAAAAAGGCATATAACTACATACTACAAATCGAAAATTAGGCTACTCGGCTCATTGGATCAGTGGGCACAACCATATGCTAGCTAGATAATTGTTCATCCATTTATCTCAATAATTACCCTTTCTAATGAGCGGACAGAATCGGTCTTCATGATGGGGCCAACACATTAAAATGCTCATCTTTTAAAGTGGACCTCATGGCTTGTGGTCCATTAATCGCATGGCCTATGCTATCGTTGTTGGCCACGTGGTGCCATGTAAAATCCATGTGAGCAGTGAAATATAAGAAAATCCTACTTTCAACTAATTTTCGCTGTCGAGTCGCAGATGAAATGTTGGTTGTAACATGATTATCACTTCCTTCATTGTTCTCTAATTTAGAGAAGGTAGGTTGGAGGATTTCATCTCATTTCATGCTTAAACGTTAAGCATACAACCGTTGCATCTTCCAGGACTTAGTAGTTAGTAGAGTATGCTTTTCCTTGGAAAATTCATCCATCTTTGCCACGATGCTAGCATTGCCATTTTACACAACCCTCATGACCTAATGCTATTTAGATCAAATACAGATACAAGCTTTCTCGATGGAGGACGTGGGGTTTCCTGTGAACTTCCTGCCACCCAAAGCTAGGTGGGGCTTACCATGATGTTTAGGAAAAATCCACCCCATCTATCAGTTTTTTCAGATCATGTTATGACTTGGGGCCAAAAATAGATAGATCTAAAACTCAAGTGGGCTGCACGATAGACAACAGTGAGGATTGAACGTCCACCATTAAAACATTTGTAGGACTACAGAATATTTAGATCAGGCTAATAGTTTTGTTTTTTCGGTTCATCCTAGTACGAATGACCTTATGAATGATATGGATGGCATAAAACATCACGGATGACCCAGGGAGGTTTCAATGGTTGGCATTCCATACCTACTTTTTACTGTCATTTGGCCCACTTGAGTTTTGGATCTGCCTCATTTTTTGTCACATGCTACCATGGTAAGGGGAAAACGAATGGAAACGGGTGGATTTCTCACAAACATTATAGTGAGAGCTGTGGGCTACAACCATTCAGTTTGGAGTCTTGCTTGCTGATCCAAACCGTTCATGTGATGGGCAGTAACCCCATTAAGGGCGTGGGTGTTTGGGTGCGCCAAATTTCATGAATATAATGAGAACTTGCACCAATTAAATTGATTTATCATAAAATATCATGAAACTTCATGATATTTGGTGCAACCAAACGACACCTAAAGTAACTCCCGAGTATTTTAATACTTTAATTATTTAATTCTTCGCCTTTCCCTATAAACAGTCTACGTAACTGTTATTTTCAATGCAATTTATCAAAAGTTTAAGATCTTCCAATCTTGAATACTTTTTGAGGTACCCTTCTTTATATGTGTAACACATAAGATCAACGGCTTGATCAGCAGACATGAACCAGATCCAACGGCTATAGTACTGACGAATACCATAGCAATACCTGTGATGTATTCTAGCAAATCTTTTTTTCCGAAGACAATCGACATTGGGGGAATACTGGAATTGAGATTCCAACTGATGGAAAGCGACCCCAACCGAGTAAGCCGTGTACCGTTTGGGCGCGCAGTTCGTTTTACTAGGCCTACATGGAGAGATGGGCAGGTGATCTGATCCGTCCATATTCTGCACAATGAACTATTGACACTAATAGCTAAATCTGGACCGTTGAAAAGAAAATTATAGTGGCTCAGTTTCGGCTACACGGATCAATGGGTTATGGCTACCCATTTAGTGTGATTGTTGGATAACATACAACTTAAATTGACCATGAGAGAATGGACAGCTCTGATCATTGGACCATCTCTGCATATGAGTCCCCTGGGGCGATACATTAAGGGCCACACCTAATCAGCTAATCCGCTCCCCCTCTATAACACCTGTAACTCTGTGGGCTCATATGTGTGACATCCCCTCCATCCATCAGTTGAGGCACGTCATTTGAGGACTTATCCCCAAAAATCAGGCCGACCCAAAACTCAGGTGGTCCACACCACAGGTAACGGTTCGGATGGACGCAAAGTTGGTGGATCCCTGACTGTGGGGCCTACTTTGATGTATGCCTTACATCCATGCCGTCCATCCATTTTGAAAGCTCATTTTAGGGCATGATAAAAAAAACGAGGCAGATCTAGAGCACACCATAGGAAACAGTGGTGATTGAATACCCACCATTAAAAACTTTTTGTATGCCACCGAAATGTTTATTTGCCATCCAACCTGTTGATAAGGTCTCAAAGATCTGGATGAAGGGACCACACAAATATCAGCTTGGTCCAAAACTTTTGTAGCCCACAGGAAGTTTTTATTGGTCAGTCACCAATGTTTCCTATGGTACGGTTTACTTGAGATTTGGATCTGCTCCATTTTGGGGATGGTACCTAAAATGAGATGTAAAAATGGATAGACAACCTGGATGTAAGGCATGCACATGGCCCATTTCCAAGCCTACTACCCCTTCCCCTTGGCCCATTTGGTATCGTGTTAAGCTCATCAAGAACAAGCAGCTTTCCCTTAATCTATCTTTCTCTCATATTCTTAGTAAAGGGAATTCAGGTGCTGATGGCCTGGCAAAGATGGGTAGTAGTGGAGCCCCCAACAACATTTGCAAAAGCCGCCGTGAATGGCCGAGATTAACTAGAAAAGTCGTTTCTCTTAATATTGTGAATGTGGAAGTCCTCCGAACGTCATTGAAGTATAGAAAATGAGAGGGTTGATTGATCCTCCTTTGGGTCTTAGTCTGAGTTTTATGATAGGTGGGTCCCGTCCTTTTTGTAGGGCTTCACCCGAATTTTCTATGCTCCTTTCTTCATTTATATGAAATTTTAAAGTTTAAATAAAAAAAAAAAAAAGAAAGCAGCAAAAGTCACACACATACATCATGGTGTACACACAATCAATGATTCACCGATGGGGACGCAGACTACTATAAAAATATTCCTGGGACTAACCTGGATGAAGACAAACTCCAAAAATCATCCTGATCCAAAACTTAGGTGTGTCACAACGTGTGAATTTATAGGTTTTGGGATTGTGGCCCACCTGAGTTTTATACCAATGCTTATTTTTGATATGTACGGTGGAAAGGAGCTGAAACCACTGATGTGCGGAGTGGATGTTACATTCACATAACGATGGGCCCCACGGATCTCAGGTGTTGCACGCGCTTGCTACAACAGGTATTGCACAGGATCCCCGTAAAATGGCGCCTGCACCGTATAATTTCGAATTTGGTTTTTTCGTGTGGGCCCACATTAACGGGCCAATAACAGTAACATCGCTTTTCGAATGTCTTCTCTTGTGCCCCCCCATGTAGTTGGACGACGCGGATTGCATCCGACCATGTGTTGGACCTTCAAGCGTCCGACCAGACCAGTGTAGGGGCCACCCTGATGTATCCGTTTATCCACACCGTCCATCCCTTTTTATACTAGAATATGGACCCAAAAATGAGACAGATCAAACGTTCAAATGGGCTACACCAAATAATAGAGCTATTGTAGTGATGATATCACCAGGTTCCACTCACTATTTGGTATGCCAACTTGAGCTTCGGATGTTTTTCGTTTTTAGGTTTATTCCTTAAAATTATTTTATAAAATGGACGGAGGGCAATGATAAACGGATACATCAGAGTGCGCCATCACACTGATCTGGTCGGACGCTTAAAGGTCCGACCACTGGTCGGACGCAATCAGCGTCCCATGTCGTTTGCACCTTTCCCAACAAAAAGCTTCCGGTTGTGGGAATCTTTGGAGGGCACTTTCGGAATCCGATTCTGGCGTTTTCTCCGCACTAGTACTGGAAGTCTGGAACCAGCTTCGACGCGGAGGAATGCTGGCATACAGCGTGCTGCGTAAAAAGCTCCATGCAATACCTATGCAGCTGACGAAAATATGGTGACTGGAACCAGCTCATGTAGCACGCATCCATACTCTCTGTCTTCTTATATTATAATGCTGATAGCTTTGTGGTTAAGACATATGAGAAAATATTTTAAATAAAGTCAGGTGCATTTTGGAAATTTAAAAATTTGCACGCTTAACATTTGTAGTTAAGCCACTCAACGGTTAAGATTTAACCTGCTTTCTTTATTTCTTTTAGGGCATGTTTGGTTTTCAAATCCACCCTGAATGCATTGCAAGTGGGTAATAATTATTTCTATTGGTAATTACTGCATTGTTCCCTATGGTTAATTTTTCACCTACTTTTTTTAATGCTAAAATGGAGGATGCTACCGAATATATGTGGGGCCCACCTTGATGTATGTGGCTTATCCACACTGTCAATCTGTTATGCCAGTTGAATTTAGGGTATGATCTAAAAACTAAGGCAGATGCAAAGGTCAAGTGGGCCACACCACAAGAAAAAGGGAATCGAACACCTATTGTTAAAAACTTCATAGGGCCACTATTTCCTTTGTTGTGGGGCAGTTGAATGTTGGATCTGCCTCATTTTTCAGCTCATATGTCAAAATGTTCTGGAAAAATGGATGGATGACACGGATATGTCATATACATCATGATGGGCCCACAAATTTAAGCCAATCCTTTATGATGGATTTTTTAAGTAGATACTGCGATTTTCAAACAACTTTTTTCTTCTTCGAGTGTGGCATAGCATGCACAAAGAAGGGATAGCTATGTGGGGTCCATCACATGGTACATGTAAAATCTACTCCATCTATCTTATGAGAACGATTATTTGAACCTTACATATAAAAACACCCACGTCCCTAGCTCAAGTGGCAGACTGAGTGAAGATAGCCTGGTTTCAACACTGAGGTCATGGTATCAATTCCCATAATGGGGTGGCTAACATTGTGATGTGACTAACAGGGGTGGGTTGGTGTACTAACAATGGGGTGTGTGAGCTAACCTATTAAAAAAAAAGCCCTTACATATAAAATCAGCCTAAAGAACATTCGTGTGGACTACGCCAATTGGAAAAAAAAATGTAAAATTGCTCCAAAATTGTGAAGTTCATAGTCATGTAGCCCACTTGAGATTTTTAGTAGGTTGACTTTTGTATCTTTTCTTAATCCTAATGAGTTGAGCATGATTAATAGGTTCGATGAAAGATACACCACATGGTAGCCTATACACAAACTTATGATCATCAACCCATTCACACTATTTCATATGGTATGGCCTATCTAAGTTGCGGATCTAACTAATTTTTTTTACATAAAGACCTAACTTCCAGTATAGATCAATTTGATGAGTGGAGTGGAGTTTACACTTGAAATATGGTGACCTCGATAAACATAGGTACCGTGTTTTGTGCACCGCGTAGAACAAGTGTTGTAGAAGAGACTAGTTTCCCTCAGCCTCTTTCCCCTCTTTCCCCTCTCAATTCTCTCCCCTTTCTCTTTTCATCCCCTCCTCCCACTACATGCATGATCACACTTGTCATATCTTTAGTCTATATTAACACCAATGGTAGGAGACATTTTTGCCCCCCACAATTAATTTTTAAGGGCGGATAACTTAGAGTGCTTAAAGAATATGAAAAAACATTTTAAACAAAACCATGGTATTTTGCAAATTCAAAGTTGTGCATGCTTAATTAACCCACTTCAATCACTTTTTTTAATGCAGGTTTTGTTTAGGATCTCGCACCCCAACTACCTTGAATTATGGGACATGATAATGCAAAAACATAAACAAACAATTACCACACGAACAGAAAGAACTTTTTTACATGGAAAACCTTCTAATAGATGTAAAAATCACGGGACTTCGTCCAGATGAACAAATCAACTATGTAAAAGCAGTTACACAACGATCACAAGCATAACCTGCTTAGATCTAATCAATCTTCACCTCAACGTGCAGATAATAAACAAAGAGAACTAAAAAAACTGAGAAATCTCACCAATCCAAGGACATAGAAGAAACTAAGACGTTGCCTGTGGCATGTATGAAACTTCACAAGCATAATACTCTTTTCTACAATCTCTCTCTCTCTCTCTCTCTCTCTCTCTCTCTCTCTCCTTGGACATGTGGAGTCTCTATTAGGATACCCTAATCTCAATTAGCATGTCCTTATATAGCACTTCGGGAGGATTAGAGTCGGAATAGGAAGCTGCGTATCGCAGTTCGTGCGCCATTGGACGCTCCACCCAATACTGTCGGGTGCCTAATAATGGAAAAAACTGTCCATAGAGTTCAGAGGAAAAATAATCGAATTTTGGTCGCCCGATCATACACTGTCAAGCACTCGATTTGGGCTTCGGCCGCCCAATCACCAATCCATCGGTTGCCGAAGACTGATCAAAATAATCCAAAGACCAACTACCACATCCAGAGTATTTTCGGTCGCCCGATGTAGACTAGTCAGGTGCCTGATTATCCCTGAGTTGCACTCTCTCCTTTGCTCCTAAGGAGGAACACCCCATCAAATATCCCCCTTCCGACTCAAGAGGAGGGCTTCACCATCTTCTAGCCTATCAAGCTTCTACAAGCCTCGAACTGCCCTTGGGCACTGCCTTAGTCATCAAGTTTGACTTATTATCATTCATATATGTCACGCCCTGAAATCCAAGACTCGAGTATAACAACTCAGGCTCGAGTTTCAGAGTATGAACTCAATCCAATATAACCTGTAGAGATATTTCATTCCACATACCACAATAATACTAAGCTGAAGTATTATTTAACCATGAATTAAATCTCAAATAAAAGTTTAAATCAAGCAACTACATCCATTCTACATGATACTCAAATCTACTAAAATCTGTTTCAATCATCTACTAAAGGGAATAAATTCAACACCTAAACAAATATAAGTCTTCTAATAAAAATAATCATCCAAATATTCTGCTTCAGCCGCTCCTCCTTCCTCTTGATATCCTGCAGGAACTGTGGTGATTTTGGTGAGCTAAAGCCCAGTGAGATCATTTTCATCATAAGTAATATTCCAGTTGATAGAACGTTAGACGTGAAATACTAACAGCTAGGATTATATGAGCATATACAAGAATATAATGAAGATCTAAACATCTTATGTCTTATTAGAAGTGAAACATGTTTATCATGATGTCATGTATGTTATGATACGTGTAAGAGCACAAACGTCTAGGAACTCGTTACCATTGAACATTAGGAACCTGTCGCAAATCAACCATGCTCACCTAACCGGTATAACGAGGCGGCAAATCAACCATGCACGCCAGTGGGCAAATCAACCATGCACCACTGATCCAACCGAGCAAATCAACCATGCTCAACAAGTGAAACGACCAGAACTCGCTGCCACTGAACATTAGGAACCTGTCGCAAATCAACCATGCTCACCTAACCGGTACAGCGAGGCGGCAAATCAACCATGCACGCCAGGAGTCAAATCAACCATGCTCCTGTTCTGTCGTTGTGTATAAGAATGTATATGAATGTCATGAATCATGAGAACATCTCTCCAAGCATACAATGCATATCAAAACCAAATTCCAATCATACCATGCATGCATTATTTTTATTCAAGAAATTCGTCATCTAACCCTAGTTGATGGTAAACTTGAATCTAAAGAAGGTCAACATGTAAAATCTTTGTGTTTCGATACTTACTAGTGTTATTCTAACTAGAAGTCTTATACACGACCTAATCTAGGTTGAGTTTGCTTAACAATTTTCCTGAGATACTAGTACAGAAAATTTGAGGGAAGAAAACATTAATAAGGAGGAAAAGAAATCAGAGGACGGATCTTAGAACAAAATCAAGTGATGGATCCCTTACCTAGGATGCGTACTATACACAAATACAAATCAAATTCCTAAACCTTATTAGAAAAAGAACTAAAGAAGGATCCTTACCTTAGATCCATAACATAAAACAACAAGACAATTGGTATTTGAAGAAAGATGGAAACAAGCTAGTAAGGGGAAGACCAATGGAAATTCCTTTAGAAGAATCACTCACATGATGAATTGTAGGCTCAATACCAGCCTAAAACAGAACACGGTTTGGTTCAACGAGTCGCTCAGCGAGTCGACTCGGTTTGGACGGCCGGAAGAGAGATTTCTTCCTCTTTCTTCTTTCTTCCTCCTTTTTCTTCTTTCTTTCTTCTTCTCTCTTCTCTTCTTCTTCTTTTTCCCCCTTGCTGCCCCAGCAAGAGAAACAACAGTAACCACAGCAGCAACCAGCGGCACCGGCTGTAACAGCGGCAACAGCGATCTCTAACTCTATCAACCGCTGCTCTCTTTCTCTCTCTATCGTTCCTCTCGTTTCCTTTCTCTCTCTCTCGCAACTTCTCTCTCTCTCTCTCACAGCTCACTTTCTCCAGTTCTGTAAGGGCCCAAGCGCAAGAATAGCGAGCTATATTAACAGGCTCGCACGCCAGCGCGATCCGCACCCGTCTCCGAATCCAACTTGGATTCGGATATCCATTCTTGCAAAACGAGACATCTTGAACCGTTGGAACTGTAGGTGGGGTCCACACGACCCAAGGGTAGTCGATCTTGATCGACCATGCAGGGTATAGACTTGGATCTTGCCCAATATCCGTTTTAAACGACGAGTTGAAGAGAGTTGGCTGATTGGTTGCTGGAACGAAAACTCATGCCAACCCTATTATCTTGACGAGAGAAGTCAGATGGACGGTTTGGATTTCACGATGGGGCCCACCCCGACGGTCGCAAGGAGGCCCCCACACGTCAGCGTGCGGACGCTGTAACAGCGTCCGCTGTTTTCGCGGAGAGAACCCGGTGCGAGGTGGGAGTCTCCTACCACCCACGCTACGTGCGGTGCACGTACACCCACCCCGGGGTTCCACTTTCACGTGGGGCCCACCTGTTGTGATCACCGACGGACGGTGTGGATGAAACCAGCGGCGAGCGTCCGCTCGCTGCACCGACAGCGGACGAAGAAGAAGAAGAAATATCTTCTAAACACGCGGTCAACGCGGGTTGACCGAGGATTTGTGGTGCACGCGGTGCACGTGGGTCCCACCATGATGTATATGCAGAATCCACTCCAGTCATCAGGTAGGCTACGTAATTTTAAGGTATGACGCCAAAAATGAGGCAGTTCCGAAATTAGATGGCCCACTTATGGCCTGATTTCTGATTAGGCCACTTGTAGGATGATCGGAGGGCTGAAATTTGACATGTATGGTTGGATCGTGTCCTAGAACTATTGTATAGAGTTTTGTACGGTAATGATCACTAGAATTCGTGATTCCTGCAAATTATCTTATAACTTGGGTTTAATTAATAGCTTATTTTATTTTATTTTATTTTTTATTTATTTTATATGAAAGATCATACCATAATCCTCATGTTAACTCATTCATTATATCAATTATTTATTTACTTAATTATTAAATTAAACCCTTAAATTTATCGCAACTAATGGGAAAAACCAGGGTTATTACATTCTACCCTCCTAAAAGAAAAATTTCGTCCTCGAAATTAAACGTACCTCAAAATAATTCTGGATATTTCTCTCGAATTTCATCTTCACGCTTCCAAGAAGCTTCTTCCACTTCGTGATTACTCCACTGCACCTTCACCAGTGGAATCGTCTTGGTACGAAGTACTTGTTCCTTTGTCTAGAATTTTAACTGGCTTCTCAATGTATGTAGTATCTTCTCGAATTTCTAACGGTTGCCAATCGATGACGCGGGAGACATCCCGTTCGTACTTTCGCAACATGGAAACATGGAAGACATTATGAATACTTGATAACTGAGGAGGTAAAGCCAGTCTGTATGCCACAACGCCAACTTTAGCCAATACTTCAAATGGTCCAATATATCTTGGAGCTAACTTTCCCTTCTTTCCAAATCGCATGACTCCTTTCATTGGAGAAACTTTCAAAAATACATGATCGCCCACGAAGAATTCCAATTCCTTCCTTCGGTTATCTGCATAACTCTTCTGTCGGCTCTGGGCGACACGGATACGTTCCTTTATAATCGCAATCTTCTCAGAAGTCTGTTGTACAAGTTCAGGTCCTAATAAAGCTTTCTCGCCCACCTCTGTCCAACAGCTAGGGGATCTACAAGGTCTACCATAAAGTGCTTCGAACGGTGCCATCCCAATAGTCGACTAGTAACTATTATTGTATGCAAACTCTATCAGAGGAAGATGGTCGTCCCAATTACCCTTGAAATCGATAACACAGCACCTGAGCATATCTTCTAATATTTGATTCACTCTTTCCGTCTGGCCATCAGTCTGTGGATGGAAGGCGGTACTGTAATCTAGTTTAGTTCCCAACGCCGCTTGTAGTCCCTTCCAGAACCGAGAAACAAATCTAGGGTCACGATCGGAAACAATCGAAATAGGCACCCCATGAAGTCTCACGATCTCCTTGATGTACAACTTACTCAGCTCTTCTAAGGAGTTATTCATTCGCACTGGTAGAAAATGAGCTGACTTAGTTAGCCTGTCTACAATCACCCATACAGCATCATGATTTCTCCCTGACCTGGGCAGACCCACAACAAAATCCATGGATATACGTTCCCATTTCCATTCTGCGATTTCTAATGGTTGTAGTAGTCCAGAAGGTCTCTGGTGTTCAGCTTTAACCTGTTGACAGGTGAAACACTTGGATACAAAATTTGCAATCTCCTTCTTCATGTTATTCCACCAATATGTTCTGCGAACGTCGCGATACATCTTCGTACTTCCAGGATGTATTGTCAACTTGGATCTATGGGCTTCCTCCAAAATTTCTTTCTTTAGTTCGGCTACGTCTGGCACGCACACTCTTCCTCGATACCTGATTGCTCCATCTGTCCCCACTTTCCATTCAACTGCCGCATCAGCGGCTACAACTGAAATTCGATCCTGAAGCCACGTATCCTGCTTTTGGGCGTCTATGATTCGGGTTACCAATGTTGGCTGGATCGACAAATTTTCAAGGAAGGCCATAGTGCTATTTTCCCATTGTTGGATCTCGTAATCCTTGATATTTTCTAACAATTTCCATTCCTGCATGGCGAGAGTTGCGGCAAGTAATTGTTTCTTCCTACTCAAGGCATCAGCCACGACATTTGCCTTGCCCGGATGGTAACAGATGTCGAAGTAATAGTCTTTTAGGAATTCTAGCCACCTTCTTTGCCGCATGTTCAGCTCTTTTTGGTCAAATAAATATTTCAGGCTCTTATGATCGGTGTAAAGTTCAAACTGCTCTCCATATAAATAATGTCTCCATATTTTCAGAGCGAAAACAACCGCAGCCAGCTCCAAATCGTGAGTAGGGTAATTTTGCTCATGTTTCTTCAATTGCCTGGAGCCGTAAGCGATCACCCTTCCATTCTGTGTAAGAATACATCCTAGCCCTTGGTGAGAAGCATCCGTGTAGACGACAAATTTTTCTCCCTCCGCTGGAATCGTTAATATCGGTGCCGACGTCAAATGTCTCTTAAGCCTCGCAAATGCTAATTCGCAACTGTCGTCCCATATGAAAGTCTTACTCTTCCCCGTTAGACTGGTTAACGGTCTTGCAATTTTAGAGAACCCGTCGATAAACCTTCTGTAATAGCCTGCTAAATCCAAGAAACTTCGTACCTCAGATGCATTTGTGGGTTGTTCCCAGTTAATCACGGCTTCGATCTTTGTCGGGTCTACTGAGATTCCCTTTTCCGACACCACGTGGCCCAGAAATTTTACTTCCTTCTTCCAAAACTCACACTTCTTGAGTTTTGCATAGAGCTGGTTATCCTTGAGAATCTGTAACACAGTCCTAAGGTGTTCCTCGTGTTCCTCATAAGTCTTGGAGTAGATGAGGATGTCATCGATGAAAACAATGACACACTGATCGAGGTAAGGCTTGAACACCCTATTCATTAAGTCCATAAACACCGCCGGAGCATTCGTGAGCCCGAAGGGCATAACCAGGAACTCATAGTGGCCGTAACGTGTCCTGAAGGCGGTTTTTGGTATGTCTGGGTCTTTGATTCTTAACTGATGGTACCCTGATCTCAAATCTATTTTGGAGAAGTATCGAGCTCCCCTTAGTTGATCGAACAGGTCATCGATACCAGGCAACGGGTATTTATTTTTAATTGTGGCCTTGTTAAGCTGTCGATAGTCAATGCATAGCCTCATCGAGCCGTCCTTCTTCTTCACAAATAGGACCGGAGCTCCCCAAGGTGATGTGCTGGGCCTTATAAATCCTTGATCCAGCAGTTCTTGTATCTGCTTCTTTAGCTCTCTTAATTCCAATGGGGCCATGCGGTATGCTGCTCTAGAAATCGGGGCGGTCCCTGGTACCAGTTCGATGGAAAAGTCCACTTCTCTCCGAGGGGGCAATCCAGGGATTTCTTGGAACACGTCAGGAAATTTGTTAACTATGTGAATTTGTTCGGTATGGTTTTCCTGATCTTCCGTCTCGGATAGTGCTGCCATGATTATTATTGAATCTACATGTTTGCCCCCACGAAATGTGATGATTGGTTGATTTGGGGCGGAGAAAGTCACTGTCTTTTCGTAACAGTCTAAAGTGGCGTGATGTGCGGCTAACCAATCCATTCCTAAGATAATTTCGAATCCCGACATATCCATGACGATTAGGTTTGCTGGCAGGCAAGCCTCGCCTATCAAGATGGGACAGTCCTTACATATACGATCTAATACCACCGATCGACCAATGGGTGTGGCAATAGTTAGGTTCCTATCCATATTCTCGCTAACCAATTCCAAAGAAGTGACCAAGGATGCAGAAATAAATGAGTGGGTAGCCCCCGTATCAAACAAAGCTTTGACAGGTGTCGTGAATATAAAAAGCGTACCTTCGACTACTGTCCCATTTGTGTTATGCTCAGGTGGGGCATCTGTGACCGCGTAGCACTGTGCTGCTGCTTCTTCAGGCACTGGTTCTTCTTCGGGTGGCATTTCTTCATGTTCCTGTGCTATTTCAGGCTCCCCTGCTGGCGGGGCTACTGCGTAAACTCGCCCTTGGGCTTGCTGTCTTGGTGGTTGGTGACCAGGCCTCGTAATAGAGAAAGGTTGTGTTGGTTGCGGCCTTTGGGAGTATTGTGGAGGTCTCTGGTGTTGCACATGTGGTCGATGCTGTGGCTGTGCATATTGTGATGGTGGTCCGCGTGTCTGGGACACCGGGCGAGATGGTCCCTGGACTAATAAAGGGCATGACGATCGCGTGTGACCCACTTCGCCACAATTATAACATCTCCCTTGAAATTGATTGCTGCTCGATGGAGGCGGGGGTGCAGGACTACTCATCATTCGCTGTCTCTTGTCTGCATATTGGGGTAGTGCAGAAGATGACGCCTTGTTTTTCGACCCCGTGTCGGACTTTTTCTGATCCCGATCCTTCCAAAACTCCTCAAAGTCTCTCTCCACCACCAAGGCCTTACTAAAGACCTCCATGTAAGTCGTCAGTTCGAAGGCCCGCACTCTGCTGCGTATCGGTGGTTTGAGACCGTTCTCAAATTTTCGGGCCTTATCCTCTTCCTCTCGTACCATAGAAGTGGCATACCTTGCCAACTCTGTAAATTTGGCCTCATACTGTCTGGCGGAAAGCTTCCCCTGTTCCAATCTCATGAATTCCACTATCTTTTAATCCCGCATAGTTTTTGGGAAGTATTGTTTATTAAACTTGTCGCAGAAGGAGTCCCAGGTCCATACAGTGCCTGGGGGAACTGATCTCACCATGGATTTCCACCAGTGATATGCTTCTCCTTCGAGTACAAAGGTGGTTAAAGTAACTTTCTCCTCGTCTTTGCATCCCATCCCATCAAAGAGTTTCTCCATTTCGTTGCGCCAGTGTTCAGCCTCATTCGAGTCGGGAGATCCGTTGAATGAGGGGGGTCGTAATCGCTAGAATCTCTCCAGTAACCCACCTGAATTCCCATGAGTGGTTGGAGGGGGCATCGGGTTCTGCTGGTGATTCTGAAGCCCAATTACGCTGACCACAGTCCCCAATACTTTCATCATTTCTTGTAGCAGCTGGTTTTGTTCGGCCAACCCAGGAATTGCCGTCGTCGTATTGTTAGTAGCGGGTGGGGTGGAGGGCATCCCGTTTTGCTCGCTGCGACCCGTCATGGTAAATCTACGAGTCAAGTAGAATCACAAGTTAATACTTAATAGGATTGGTGTCGACAAAGGACTGGATTATTCATCTTAAATCTAATCCTAACCCATAACCCTAGGCTCTAGGATCTCGAAATTCTCTCTGATACCAAGCTGTCACGCCCTGAAATCCAAGACTCGAGTATAACAACTCAGGCTCGAGTTTCAGAGTATGAACTCAATCCAATATAACCTGTAGAGATATTTCATTCCACATACCACAATAATACTAAGCTGAAGTATTATTTAACCATGAATTAAATCTCAAATAAAAGTTTAAATCAAGCAACTACATCCATTCTACATGATACTCAAATCTACTAAAATCTGTTTCAATCATCTACTAAAGGGAATAAATTCAACACCTAAACAAATATAAGTCTTCTAATAAAAATAATCATCCAAATATTCTGCTTCAGCCGCTCCTCCTTCCTCTTGATATCCTGCAGGAACTGTGGTGATTTTGGTGAGCTAAAGCCCAGTGAGATCATTTTCATCATAAGTAATATTCCAGTTGATAGAACGTTAGACGTGAAATACTAACAGCTAGGATTATATGAGCATATACAAGAATATAATGAAGATCTAAACATCTTATGTCTTATTAGAAGTGAAACATGTTTATCATGATGTCATGTATGTTATGATACGTGTAAGAGCACAAACGTCTAGGAACTCGTTACCATTGAACATTAGGAACCTGTCGCAAATCAACCATGCTCACCTAACCGGTATAACGAGGCGGCAAATCAACCATGCACGCCAGTGGGCAAATCAACCATGCACCACTGATCCAACCGAGCAAATCAACCATGCTCAACAAGTGAAACGACCAGAACTCGCTGCCACTGAACATTAGGAACCTGTCGCAAATCAACCATGCTCACCTAACCGGTACAGCGAGGCGGCAAATCAACCATGCACGCCAGGAGTCAAATCAACCATGCTCCTGTTCTGTCGTTGTGTATAAGAATGTATATGAATGTCATGAATCATGAGAACATCTCTCCAAGCATACAATGCATATCAAAACCAAATTCCAATCATACCATGCATGCATTATTTTTATTCAAGAAATTCGTCATCTAACCCTAGTTGATGGTAAACTTGAATCTAAAGAAGGTCAACATGTAAAATCTTTGTGTTTCGATACTTACTAGTGTTATTCTAACTAGAAGTCTTATACACGACCTAATCTAGGTTGAGTTTGCTTAACAATTTTCCTGAGATACTAGTACAGAAAATTTGAGGGAAGAAAACATTAATAAGGAGGAAAAGAAATCAGAGGACGGATCTTAGAACAAAATCAAGTGATGGATCCCTTACCTAGGATGCGTACTATACACAAATACAAATCAAATTCCTAAACCTTATTAGAAAAAGAACTAAAGAAGGATCCTTACCTTAGATCCATAACATAAAACAACAAGACAATTGGTATTTGAAGAAAGATGGAAACAAGCTAGTAAGGGGAAGACCAATGGAAATTCCTTTAGAAGAATCACTCACATGATGAATTGTAGGCTCAATACCAGCCTAAAACAGAACACGGTTTGGTTCAACGAGTCGCTCAGCGAGTCGACTCGGTTTGGACGGCCGGAAGAGAGATTTCTTCCTCTTTTTTCTTTCTTCCTCCTTTTTCTTCTTTCTTTCTTCTTCTCTCTTCTCTTCTTCTTCTTTTTCCCCCTTGCTGCCCCAGCAAGAGAAACAACAGTAACCACAGCAGCAACCAGCGGCACCGGCTGTAACAGCGGCAACAGCGATCTCTAACTCTATCAACCGCTGCTCTCTTCTCTCTCTATCGTTCCTCTCGTTTCCTTTCTCTCTCTCTCGCAACTTCTCTCTCTCTCTCTCACAGCTCACTTTCTCCAGTTCTGTAAGGGCCCAGCGCAAGAATAGCGAGCTATATTAACAGGCTCGCACGCCAGCGCGATCCGCACCCGTCTCCGAATCCAACTTGGATTCGGATATCCATTCTTGCAAAACGAGACATCTTGAACCGTTGGAACTGTAGGTGGGGTCCACACGACCCAAGGGTAGTCGATCTTGATCGACCATGCAGGGTATAGACTTGGATCTTGCCCAATATCCGTTTTAAACGACGAGTTGAAGAGAGTTGGCTGATTGGTTGCTGGAACGAAAACTCATGCCAACCCTATTATCTTGACGAGAGAAGTCAGATGGACGGTTTGGATTTCACGATGGGGCCCACCCCGACGGTCGCAAGGAGGCCCCCACACGTCAGCGTGCGGACGCTGTAACAGCGTCCGCTGTTTTCGCGGAGAGAACCCGGTGCGAGGTGGGAGTCTCCTACCACCCACGCTACGTGCGGTGCACGTACACCCACCCCGGGGTTCCACTTTCACGTGGGGCCCACCTGTTGTGATCACCGACGGACGGTGTGGATGAAACCAGCGGCGAGCGTCCGCTCGCTGCACCGACAGCGGACGAAGAAGAAGAAGAAATATCTTCTAAACACGCGGTCAACGCAGGTTGACCGAGGATTTGTGGTGCACGCGGTGCACGTGGGTCCCACCATGATGTATATGCAGAATCCACTCCAGTCATCAGGTAGGCTACGTAATTTTAAGGTATGACGCCAAAAATGAGGCAGTTCTGAAATTAGATGGCCCACTTATGGCCTGATTTCTGATTAGGCCACTTGTAGGATGATCGGAGGGCTGAAATTTGACACGTATGGTTGGATCGTGTCCTAGAACTATTGTATAGAGTTTTGTACGGTAATGATCACTAGAAGTCGTGATTCCTGCAAATTATCTTATAACTTGGGTTTAATTAATAGCTTATTTTATTTTATTTTATTTTATTTTATTTTTTATTTATTTTATATGAAAGATCATACCATAATCCTCATGTTAACTCATTCATTATATCAATTATTTATTTACTTAATTATTAAATTAAACCCTTAAATGTATCGCAACTAATGGGAAAAACCAGGGTTATTACAATATAGATCTTCTTAAGCTATAATACCTTGTTCTCCAACGTATCCCTGATCCAGTGATACAGAACATTAATGTGCTTCGACTTTAAATGTTGGCTTGGATTCTTACTCAAATGTATCACATTTTAACTATCATGATAGACCACGTGCTTCTACTGCCTCAGGCTAAGTTCTTGTAAGAACCTCTTCATCCAAAGCATCTCCTTGCATGCTTTTGTGACTACGATGTACTTGGCCTCGGTTGTAGATAATGCTACGACCTTTTGTAGCTAGTTCTACCATGAGACTGCTCCCCTTATAAATGTGAGCATGAACCTTGATGTAGACTTCCTGGAGTCTATGTCACCTCCATATCTGCATCTGTGTAGTCTTCTAACATAGGTTTTCCTTCACCGAAGCATAGGCTTAACTTCGAAGAACCCCTTAAATATTGTAGTATCCACTTCACTGTTGCTTAGTGTTCTTTGTCAGGATTAGTAAGATATCGGCTCACCATGCCGACCGCATATGCTATGTTCTGGGCGCATACACACCATAGCATACATCAAACTTTTTACCACCGAAGCATAGGGTATCTTTTGCATCTCTTCCACCCCTTCCTTCTTCTTAGAACACTTCTTGTCACTTAATTTGAAGCGACCATCCTAGTGGAGAACTAACCAGCTTCACTGCATTCATGTTGAACCTCTCTAGGACTTCTCACAATACCGCTCTTGTAACAACCATAACTTTTTGCTGCTTCTGTCATGGGTAATTTCCATTCCTAAGATATGTCTGGCTGGTCCCAAGTCTTTCATCGCAAATGACTTGCCCAACTCTTGTTTAATCCTATCAATCTTCTTAATACCTTTTCCAATAATGAACGTGTCATCAACATATAGCAAAAGGATGAGAAAGTCATCATTTATAAACCGTTGCGTAAACACACAGTGGTCTGAATTTGTTCTGTCATATTCATGCTTTAACATGAACGAGTCAAACTTCTTATACCATTGCCTTAGAACTTGCTTCAACATATACAAGCTTTTCTTCAGTTTACACATCATGTGTTCATTGTCCTTGATTTTTGAACCCCTCTAGACTACTTCATATACATCTCCTCTTCTAGGTCATCATGGAATTTTCACATCTAGTTGTTCCATCTCTAGGTCCATACTCGCAGCCAAACCAAGCAACACCCATATGGATGTCATCTTCACTACCGGTGAGAAAATCTCGTCGAAATCAACTCCCTTTTTCTGTCCAAAGTCTTTTACCACCAACCCGGCCTTTAACCTTAGATGTGAACTCTTCTGCTCTACCTTCTTTCTAAACAACCATTTGTTGCTCAGAGCTTTCTTACCTTAGGCAGTTTCACCAACTTATACGTGTGGTTCTTATGCAAAGATTTCATCTTCTCTTGCATAGCTTTCTACCAATCGGTCTTATATACGTCAGATAGGGCCTCATAATAGTCTTTTGGTTCCCCCCATTGATAAGTATAATGTATTTATGTGGTGAGTACCTCTTGGACGGATGTTTGTCCGTATATGACATTCTCACCTGTGGCTTAACAGGTAGATCAAGTGGGGGCTACTCCCCTGGCTTATCTGTTGTAGGAAAACTCTTATCCTCTGCACCATTCTGTACTCTCCCGTCATCAGGCACCACGGGAGGAGTGATCAGATCAAAGTCTTTCAGCTTACTTGAACTAGGCTAGGTCTTCTCTAGCTTTCCAATGTCTTCAATACATTGATCAAAACAGTCCAAAGACCAATTACCACATCCAGAGTATTTTCTGTCGCCCAACCTAAACTGGTTGGGCGCTCGATGATCTTTAAGCTGCACTCTCTCCTCTGCTCCTAAGGAGGAACACCCTATCAGCAGGTAGCCTACAATAGCTTCTTTTCTCCATGTGTAGTTGTGCACCGCATGAAGAGGAGATTATGCAACACTCTGCGGGGTTTACCATGTAGAACATGTAAAATCCACTAATTTGTTTGTCAAGTAAGCACCATCATTTAAGTTATACATACAAAATAGTTACTAATAAAATACTCATATTGGTTATACCAATGGAAACAATGCAAAATTGCTCTTAAAACCACTAAGTTCACACGACGTGGTTGAGTTTTTAATAGGTTGATATTTGTATCTTCTCTTTATCCTAGTGAGTTAGACTTAATTAATAAATTAGACGAAAGATGCAATACATAGTGCCCGACACATAAACATATGACCAGCATCTCATTCAAACAGTTCCAAATGAGCCCTAGGCATTCCTATTCACATGAATTCAACTTAGGGCTAGTTTGGTCCGTGCTCTTAAGTGGGATTAGGTGGGTTGAAATTGCATTAGATCATGTGGAATTTGGAGGCAATGGGAAGGGTTGGGATCTGGTGGGATGGAATTGCATTTAGTCTTGTGTGGGATTTTGGGAATCCATTAGATCAGTAGGCTCCAAATTGATGCATGTGTTTAATACATGCGGGACATCCATATGCACCCTTTACATGTGACATTTGAGTTGTATATATATGCAAGTGACTGGCATCAATTGTGAATCTGGTCATTGTTTACAATTCATTAAACCCAGCCCACAAGGATACTATCAAAGTTTACAGGACCATCTGCCTTGGGACCATGGTTTGACATATCATCCAAAATCCGTATTTGTGGCCCCACACGTACGGTATCACCCGTGAACGATGCAGCTTATCGGATCAAAGCAGCCCAACTAAGGGTGATACAGGGCCATGCGAGCCAATTGGTACGGACCGATAAAGTACACTGAAACCTACCTGGGACCCTGGCGATCAATATCCAATGTAGCCCACCTAGGGATTGAAGAAGCCTGATCAATAAGTCACAGGATCTAAGTGTTCACACGTAGCATTAGCAGAGAAAATGACGTTTGTACCAACCATTCTGGATGCAAAAATTTCATTTTTTTATTAGAAAAGTCAGGTTTCATTAGCAGAGGGGAGACAATTTCGTTCCTTCGTCCAAACGCGACCTCCCTCAGCCACGAGCTTTAAAAACCAAAAGGATAATGAAAGAATCCGGATTGTCTGCTCGCTTCAACAAGATTTTTCTGTTTGGATCCAGACTGATTGGATCCAGACTCATAATGAAAACTGGATGCGGATTGCCTGTGATGTGACAAATCTACTCCGTCCATCTGTTTTGAAAGACCACGATAGCTCAGGGATCTAAAAATCAGGCAGATCCTTAACTTAGGTGGGCCATACCACACGAAATAGTGGGGATTGAA
The DNA here is from genome assembly GCA_003013855.2 of Liriodendron chinense. Taxonomy (NCBI): domain Eukaryota; kingdom Viridiplantae; phylum Streptophyta; class Magnoliopsida; order Magnoliales; family Magnoliaceae; genus Liriodendron; species Liriodendron chinense. Next base: position 2,836,232 of record PVNU02001268.1, on the reverse strand, counting down.
TGCGTGGGATGACAGAAGTTTTGTACCAGGATGATATTTGTGCATATAGTTTATCTGAATGGCAATAACCAAATGAACCGTTTGCGAGACATATAAACATCATGGTCAGCTCCAGGAAGGTTTCAATGGTGGACGTTTCTGCTCCCACTGTTTCATTGGTGTGGCCCACCTGAGTTTTGCATCTGCCTGATTTTTAAATTCCTATCCTAAATTGATCTTTCAAAAACAGATGGACGGAGTGGATTTGTCAAAGACACCTCTGTGGGCCCCACACAGCCCCAGGCACAGTTATATCTCTATGCCCGGGTAGCAGGCAATCCGCTTCCATGAAAACTGGCCTTGTTTGAAAATCAAATGTAAACAGGAGGGCAGGAATGCAACTTTAATAGAAATTGACAAAAATGTCCTTGATTATCCTTAATAATTACATGTCCCCAATGACAAATTACCATTTCACAACCACTTTGTAATTGTCACGCAAAAGCGAACGAAATGCCATCCTGGAATACCCAAACACGCTCCAACGAGGAAAGGAATCTCGTCAAAAGCAAGGTCGATCAAGGGCATTTTTGTTATTCTATTCTAAAACGTTTCTTCGATGCGTTTACGTATAAAAAAAATACAAAAAAAGATTATTCTCCTACATCCCATTGCATTGTACTTGCCATGCAATCAGCCCCTCCAATCATGTCCGTTTCTTTCTTCACATTAGAGTCATTGCCAGATTCAACGGTTGTTTGCTCCCAAACGTGTAAAGTGGGCCACACCTATGTTGTCCGCACATACAAACAGGCACAACTTCAATGTGAATGAATGGACGATGGTGTGACTTGTATGGATAGGATATTCTATTTATTTGACACTTCTAACGGAATAAAAAACTATCATAATTCATGATATCATTTCTCCCTCAAGTGGGCATGCTTCAAAAAAGAAAAAAGAAACAAAAAAGCAGCTGATCACGTACGGGTGCACCGTCCCACATACATCAGTCAGTATAGTGCGTTTTCAGGCTCGAGAAATATTTATGTATAAAAACGAAGTGTGGTTTCATTCCCCACTCTCAGATTATTTTTGTGGCTGAGATCGAACTGCACCGCCGTTGCATTGAGTGCCAAGATTTAGTTAAGAATAAAATAACTACGAAGCTATGAGGTCTAATGTCAACCTAGGAACATCCCATGATTTAGATCACCCATTTGATTTTGATGGACCGCCTCTGATCAAGGGCCACAAAAGATGCTAGTCGAATGATTCCAACCATTTGATCAAATTGGGTGGGCCCGCTGTAATGTAGGTGTTTTATATCCATGTGTTTTCTAGCTCATTTTAGGGCATGAACTAAAAAATGAAGTAGATCCAAAGCTTAAATGGAACATACCACAGGAAATAGTGGGGATAATGCCACTCACCAGGCCCACCAGTGGTGTTTATTCACCATCCAGCCTATTGATAAGGTGGCATGTACCTGGCTGAAGCGAAAACACAGAGATGAAGTCAGCTTGATCCAAAACTTTTGTAGCAGCTAAGAAGTTTTTAATGTGTTTGTTCAATCACCACCTTCCTGTGATGTGATCCATTTTCATTTTGATCTGCTTCATTTTGTGGTCATTCTTAAAATGAGCTGGTGAAACAGATGGACAACATGGATACAACACATGCATCATGGTGGGCCCCATAGTACCCAACAACTCCTAGCTAGTTTGGTGGTGTTGGGGTCAACCCCCAATCCCCATTATGCCTAGCATAGTTGTACAGAGATGAAGTCTACACATTTCATGGAGCATAATCTAAAAATTACACCATGTGGCTTTTCCCTCTTAAGGCATATTTGGGAGCTTGTATTGGAATGCATTGGATTCAAAATCACAAATCTAAAGTGATTTTGAATCTTTAGTTGTATTTGATAGTAAGGTAGGGAAGGAAATGAAATAATGAGAAAAAGATTATTGTCTTCTTCAAGTAAGAAAAACCTTGAATCCATAAGATTAAGAGAAGGAAAATTTGAAATTGTGTGGAGATATGATATTAAGGCACAATTACATCATTTATAAAGATAAAAATAACAAAATTGTAACACTAATTGGAAAGTTACCCTTAAAATTTATTGAAGGATTTCTAGTATGATTATAAGCAATTTTGGAAAAGATGGAAATCCTAAAATCCTAAATGAGATATGACAAAAATAGAAATTACTAAAAATAATATTTTCTTTTCCAAAATCGTAATTTTGAACTGAAATTGTGTGTTTTCTTGTAAAATGGATAGATGCGACCCACAACCAAGGTTGGTTGATTCTGAATGGCCTGCTACATAAAGATTGATCGGTCATGCATCTCGTGATGATTTCTAGATCAAAAGTTATGATTGATTTATAATCCACATTTCGAATGACAATTTCTCCTTACTCGACATGAATTTCTTCAATTCGAACATGCTTGAAGCTTAGCTATGTCATGCCCTATGTAAGACTAGGCTTGGATATGATGAACTGCTTCTAATTCCATTCAGGCTTCTTTTAGTCCAACAACGTTAAGAACGTAGGTTGTAGCTTGCTCTACATCAAGTAGCTTGCAATGGAAATGCATTAAAATCCAAATATAGGGATGCATTAAAACTTTACAGTATGTAAATGTACATGTATGATGTTGATAGAATGATTGGAATAAGCTTGTTGAAATATATACTTAGCAAGAAACAATCAAATTCCAAACCTCGAGCAAGCCAGAAGCATAGGACCACGAATGAGTAACTTATCAATATTTTTTAACTTTCGATTTACATGGGAGATGTTTGGACCGTTGGGATTAGTCTATAAATGTAATTATAATAATGCATCCAATATTTTGATTATTTTAGGGTCTCATCATTGTTCCACTTATACAATCAAGATATTAGTGGCCAAGCAACTCATTTTTCAAAGGTTGTGACTCTCTTACCTTTAAAATGGGCAAAAAGGCATTTGATTTCAAATCAAAATTAGTGAGAGAAATTTCAAAATACAATAAAACTAGGTACTTTAAATACTTCTAAATCCACGCTGCAAAATAACTTTTGGATTTGAATGCACTTAAATCCATGTTGCTAAATGATCCCTTAATTTTTAAAAATAATTTACTTATAACTTCCCATTTGATGGACATTAGCTGGATGGTTAAGGTTGTCTTGTTGCTGTGATTTTAGGCACATGATATGCACAATGAGGATCAAATTTGGATTGTCTTGATAGTTGTACATCAGAGCAACATGCCAGAGGATGAGAGTCACCACCATTTTCAAAATGTTGCTAAAATAATAGGCTGGGGTTTTTGCATATATTTTACATTATGTGGAAGGCAACGATCTTTCACCTCGTTAGCCGCTCTTTTCAATCCCAATCATTAGTGGGCACATCTTGAATTGCTCATGGCAACATTGTATATAAATCAAGATAAGTTGAGTGGGGGATTGGACAGTCATGTTTAAAATAGTGACACCAAAATAACTATGGGGGTGTTTGTTCAATTACATATGTAAATAGTGGTAAATGACCATTAAATGGTGTTTTTTTGAGAGGAAAATAGATAAGTAATTATGCCTTGAAAAGAGGGTCCAAATGCATGAAACCATGAGGATTTTGATACTGTCTAAATCTATGGGTCCCATAGTGAAATATGTCTGTGATCCTCAACATCCATCTGTTTTACCATCTCATTATAGGGCATAAGCAAAAAAATTGAGACATTAGATGCTCAAGTGGACCACACCATAGGAAATAGAGGGGTAATGCGGTGTTCAAAATTGAGACCTTTGTAGGGCCTACAGGAATGTATATCTATCATCCAACCTGTTCATAAGATCACACTGAATGCATGAAGGGTATATAAAAATATTCACTTGAACCAAAACTTCCATGGACCCCAATGTTTTCAACGTTAGGTGTTCAATTCCCACCATTTCTTGTGGTGTGGTCCACTTAAGCTTTAGATTTGCATCATTTTTGGGCTCATGCCTAAACTAGCTGGCAAAACAGATGAATGGTGGGGATAAGTTAAAACCATCAAGGTGGACCCCACAAACATGTTGAATGTACAAATTCATTGCTTTGAAATGAAAAGCTTTTCAAAAATCTCACTGTTAACATCTACCTCAAGATTGATGTTGTAATTATATTGGTAAATAATCATTATCTATTTAGTGGTAATTACATTTGTAAATGAAAAAACAAACACCCTTGTGGGTTTAGATGCCTTTTCAGGCCATATGACCTAGGTTTCACATAAGCAAACAATGCCCAATTGTTAATAGACCTTTAAAGGGGTATTTTTAACATTTCAATACTTGTTAAAATGGGCTTTTAGGATTAGAGATAGTTGCGAATTTTGGAGAGAGGATTTTCTTTTTCCACAAGAAAGTTTCAAAAGAGGGATTTTCTTCAAGGCTACATTCAAGATTCTAAGGTTTTCTAAGAGGTGCTCTAAAGATTTCTTCTCAAAGTATCTAAGGTGAGAAGATCTATTGCTAGCATTACAAGAGTGAAAGATTTTTCTTTATAAGTTTGGATTCAAGGAAATTTTGTTGTATTCTTAAAAAAGGTACCCATTTCTCATTCTTTAAAATTTCTCATTGATATGATAAAATTTTCTTTGTCGAATTGCCTATGAATGTTGCTCAAGTGATGAACCACGTATACTTTGTGTTCTTATGTGGTTGTGGTTTTGAGCTTTCTTCATTATCATCTTTCTATTTATTGCACTATGTTTTAAGTGCTATTAGAATCAAATGAGTGTTTGAAGTGTGTGGTTTTAATCGCATCATGTGGTTGGCAATGATTTGTTTAATTAGAATTTGAAACGCATGTGAGCATTTGAAGTGGGGCTGCTAGAGGTGCCAAACTGGCAATGTGCATATCACCGAAGTTTCTAGATGCATGAGGGGGTTTATTGGTGACACTACTTTCTTGCCCTTGTATGTGGAAACTTTATGGGCCTACTGTATCCCGTGTGACACCTATCAGTTTCATTAGTCCATAAAGTGTCATGATATGAGTAAAAATATAAGTAAATCTAAAATTCAAATGGGCCACACTGTAAGAAAAGGTGCAGGTTGAAATGCTCACACCTTGAAATCCCTTTCTAACAGGTTATTCCCATGAGGAAAAACAAATGAAAAACATAAGTATCATTGTCATTCAAAACTTCAGTAGCTCCTAAAGATTTCAGCCATTGGCGATCAATTTCTATTGCTTTCCACTGCTTGAGATTTCGATCCAACTCATTTTTACAGTATAACTTCTGACATGAGCGTACTCCCACCCCCTAGACAGGCTAGGGCTATGTGGGCCACTATGATATATGCATCTTATCCGCACTGTCCATTCATTTTTTCATGTCATTTTAGGCCATGGGACTAAAAATGGGGCAGATCCAAGCTCAAGTGGACCACTAAAAGGGGATTAAATTCTGACTGTCGAAAACTTTTTGGGTGCCACAGGAAGTTTTGGATCAAGCTGATATTTTTGTTTTCCCTTCATCCAGGTCTCTATGTTCTTATGAGCGGGTTGGATGGAAAATAAACATCACAGTGGGCCCTAGGAAGGTTTCAACGGTAGGCATCATTAGCACCGCTGCTTCCTGTGGTGTAGCCCACTTGAAGCTTGGATCTGCCCTATTTTTGGTCCCACAACCTAAAATGAATGGATGGTGTGGATAAAATGCACACATCATTGTGGCCCTCAGAGTGCTAGCTTGTTCTGAGCTGAGGAAGTGCCTAATAGGGCTCAATGAGTCGGATCTCGATCGGATCCTGCTGGATCCAGCTCCGAGTCCGTATATCCGTAGACAGATTGGATTCGGATCCAACTCAGATCCAAAAGGTGATATCCATATTGATCCATTTATAAATTGTTAGATCCATTCCGATCCAAAATCCATATTACTATCAGATTTGGGTTAGATCTAGGTCCGAATCCACCGCCATTACAAATTTAATATATATATATATATATATATATATATATATATATATATATATATATATATATATATATATATAATTTAGTAGAAAAATGATGCAAATCTCACTATTTAATGTGGTATGGTTGACCCAAGAGTGGCATGTCTCAATTTTGAGACATGGCCTAAAATAATCTGTAAAACAGATGGCTAGCATGAATATAACATATACAGTCCATTTAACTAATCGGACTTATTTTAAGATCCAAGTCCATTTAACTATTCGGACTTATTTTAAGATCCAAATCCACATTATATGGATTTGGAGCGAATCGGATCTCGGATCCGACAATGAGTCGGATCTTAATCTGATTCCGATCGAAATTGGATATGATCTTGTGAATCCAAATCCAGTCCATTTAACTAATCGGACTTATTTTAAGATCCAAATCTGGTCCATTTAACTAATCGGACCTATTTTAAGATCCAAATCCACATTATACGGATTCGGAGTGAATCGGATCTCAGATTCGACCCGCTCCATTGAGAGCCCTAGTGCCTAATCCGCGCCCATATCCATTTTGCTAAAATGAGTATGATCTAAAAAAATGAGGCAGATCCCAAGCTTACCACACCATAGGAAACAATGGGAATAAATCACAAATATTAGGCCATTGTTTCCTTAAGGTGTGGACCACTTAAACTTTGATCTGCCTCACTTTTTGGCTCATGCTGTAAAATGATTTCAAAATGGACGGACAGCGTGGATAAAACACACACATCAGAGTGGCCCTAAAGTCGGGTCCGGGTCCACTGCGTGGATGACCCTGCGTCAAAATCAGGCCAGTGGCCTAATCACCGGAGCCATACGTGTGGATCGAATTAAACCCATTTTCATAAACTGGCTGGTTTTGGCGCACATTCATCTGCACGACGGGCCTCACCTGTTGAACGGTTTGGATAATCCCAGGATGTGCCAGGATCACACGTGTGGTTAATTGGAGCGGGTAATTAATACTCTGGCAGCGTGTAATTGATGATACGCAGGCACTTAGAAATTACATAGAATTTGCATACGCGGCATAAAATAGTCAAACCAAACCGTCCAAATTATCTACCCGTTGTGGATGTACACGGCAAAATTAAGATTATTTAAACGTCTGACCATCGGATTATTTGACATTTGTTGGACGGTTAAAAATAACAAACAAGTGTCCACGAATCATAGGGTTAGGATTATTCAACCAATATGATCTTCGTCTTATGACTTAGAAACAGTGGGGCACACAATCCAGTCGGTTTACTTGATTTAATTTATGCCACGTGTACAATTTGAACGCCTGCATATCAAGCGCCACACCCAGCCCGAGTATCATATAATCCTCGAGAATGACGGACGCGGATTGCGTCCGACCTTGATCGAACATTTAAGCGTCCAACCAGATCTGTGTGGGGACCCACTGTGATGTATCGATTTATCCACGCCGTCCATACCTCTTATAATATCATTTTAATGTAGGATCCTAACAATGAGTAGTTCCAACGCTGTAATCGACCACAAAAAATAGTATGCTTGGTTGCATTAAGTGAACATTAAATGAAAGATTCATCTATGGTGTGGTCCATAAAACCGTTGGATATGCCTCAATTTTGGAATAATATCTTAAAATGATCTTAAAAATGGATGGACAGCGTGGATAAATAGATACGTCATGGTGGGCCCTCTCGCAGATCTGGTCGAACGCTTAAAGGTCCGACCAGGGGTTGGACGCAATCCGCGTCCGAAAAGTACTAGTGGCATTTCCGATATTCTACAGGAGAATACGGGCATTTGCTTTACCGATTAAAACAAGACGGCCTTCTCATCCAAGGAAAAGACGGGGAAGGAAACTAGGAAACATCCGGTCTCTCCATTTCACCCCTCGCTATATATTCCCTACGACTGCGCTCCGTCTATTTCTCTTCTCATAGCAAAAAAACCAAAAGCAGAGAAGAAGAGAGGAGGAAAAAAATAGAAAAAGAAAAAAAGAAAAAAAAAAACTTCTTCTCCTTCGTCTTGTGAATCTAGGGCTAGGATTTAAGGGAAGAGATGGGCCAGCAATCTCTGATCTACAGCTTCGTAGCGAGAGGGACGGTGATCATTGCCGAATTCACTGAATTCACAGGCAATTTCACGAGCATCGCATCTCAATGCCTTCAGAAGCTCCCCGCCTCCAACAACAAGTTCACCTACAATTGCGATTCTCACACCTTCAATTACCTCGTCGAAGACGGTTTCAGTGCGATTCCCATCTTTTTTCTCTTCGATTTCGTGGTTTTTTTATGGTTTGAAGGGGTAGAATCGTTCGATTTGTGATTTTCTGATGTTAAATGCTTGTTTTGGTTTGATATTTGGATGCGTCTGGGTTTTGATCTGTTTAGGGATTGTTTTGATGCTGCGGATATTCTTTTCCTTTTCATTTTCGATATGATCTTGCTGTTTGCGTGTGGATTTGGTTGCGGTCATGGTTTTGAAATTCCTTTTTTGGATTTTTTTTTTTTTTTTTTTTTTTGCATTTGTTCTATCTCATCATAATTTTGTAGATTGATTTGGATTTTCTGGTTTCAATTTTGTTCAGAACTTGGCTTAATTATTTTTTTTTTTCAGATCTTTGGTTGCGGCATCTGATCTTTTCTCAGATCGAGGAAATTGTTATTACGATAGATCTTATATTTTCCTTACACTTGTCGCTGTATTCATCCTGTGTGTGTTTCAAAACACGCACACCCATAGGCAGGCACAAAGACACACGATTGCGCATATGTGCATTTGCATCTTATTTTGTTATCTGAAAGTTTTGATTAATTCATCTTTGATTGGGTTTTATAGTTTTTAATCAATAGATGTTATGTTTTCTGGTTTAGCAAATCTAGTTGCTAGGTATTAATAGCATGATACTACGATATGATTTTAGAGGCTCGGGTTGTTGATGGTATGGATCTTAGCTGCCTTATGTTGGAAGATACGTTTTTGTTTCCATTGCTGCAACCTTCATTTGATTTGTAAGGTTTTGTTTGGATGCACCAGGGAAATGAATTTCTAAAATTCAGTTGATCAAGAAAAAAACCATGTTTCTAGTATCTATAAAGAGGTGGTTACATCAGCTTGCAGTTACATCTTAATTGAGATTTTTATTTACTTTTTTATTTTACTGCGGTAAAAAGAATGCATTGGGATCCATTTCAAGTCCTTCTTGAGAGGATCATGGTTGCAATTTGGAGCTTTGTCCTTCAATATAAATGCTAAGGGAGAATTATGATTGAGTTCTTCAATATTAATGTGAGGATGATAATTGCAATAAATTTGATAGTGCACCCAAACACACCCAAAACAACGGCGGTTCAGATGAATGAGGGGTCATTTCTAGGTGTTTGGATCCCAACTGGCTTATTTTCGATGTACATGCTGCAATCCCAGTTTTCAAGCCTCTTTGTTTGAACCATGTAGCATCATGATGATATTCTATTAGGAAAATCAGTCTGGTTGATTATTTGATTTGGTAATCTTGTCGTTTCACGTGGAACGACAATTAGGTAGAGCAAACATCCTCTTGTTTGAGAATGCGATTGCCTTTTGACTGTCCTATAACATCCAAGTCTACCACTTTAACATGGTATCTATGCCTCTTGTTTCTCCTCTCAGCTGACAATCACAGTATCTTCATTCTTATTTTTCTGGTTGTCGAACTTCAGGAATAATTATCGCTACTATAGGCTTGTTTCTCTCAGGTCGTATGGTTTCTCTCACATTTCCATGTCTTCTCTTGAAGCAGTTAGTCATCATATGTTTTGTAGTTTCATATCATTCAATTGACAAAATTCATATGTGGCTACTTTGAACGTCAATGTTCAAAACCCTCTGACTAGTAAACTAATATCATGAAAGATGTTATGGTTGCTCTTGCTAAAGGTGTTTTTAAGCCATCTCCTGCAGTCAGAGACAGTTTTCCATTGTCTTAATGGATAATTTTCTCTCCTGCTATTTTTGTGCATACAATTTCTTTGTTGCTGATAGAAAATGATGACATAGCAGAGTAGGAGGCTTTTTTTTTTTGTACTTTTTTTTTTTGTTTTTATTTGTACAGAGATATAAGGTATTCTGATTTTCTTAGGAGACATTTGAAGTAAGGCTATAACGGGTCTTATACTGGTGTACCTTTATCTGGACCTGCCTAAGGGGGTCGGGTTAGGGTCCTATCACGTTCGAGATACAACTACCTGTCAGGTTTTAGAAATCTACTTCAGGGCTATGAACAGTCCACATTCATCTGAAAGAAGACCTTCCAATGTAGGAGATCTGAAGTGCACACCACATCCATGGTGGGCCCAATCTACTTCAGGGCTATGAACAGTCCACATTCATCTGGCTGACTGCTTCTTTAGTCTTTTTATTAGCCCTTGAAGGTTCTTTAGGAGGAGGACAGAAATTATAAATTTAAAAAAAGTGTTACACTGCAAGCATTAAGTTCTAGTATTTGTTCTGGTAATTATTGTAATACTGCATGCCTTTTTTTTTTTTTTTTTTGGTAATATCTATACATCTGATAGAAGTTTTGGGTGGTGTTCTGATGCATATGTTTTGGGCTAAATGCCTTGAACCTCATTATAATGATTTTCATTTATGTTGTTGGATGGTGCAGCCTACTGCGTAGTTGCAGTTGAGTCAGCAGGAAGGCAAATTCCTATTGCCTTCCTGGAGCGCGTGAAGGAAGATTTTAACAAGAGGTATGGAGGAGGAAAAGCTGCGACTGCTGCTGCTAATAGCCTCAACAGAGAGTTTGGGTAATTTCCCTTTCTCAATCCTTTAAATGACTCCCCCGCACACACCAAAAATTAAAAAAAAAGAAAAAGAAAAAGAAAAACAGGACTGCATTTTGTTGGTGTTATAGCTGAATGATCAAATCATTGTGAACGTTTCAGGCCAAAATTGAAGGAGCACATGCAGTACTGTGTGGACCATCCAGAGGAGATCAGCAAGCTTGCAAAAGTGAAGGCTCAGGTTTCAGAAGTTAAAGGAGTGATGATGGAAAATATTGAAAAGGTAATGCTTAATTTCTCCGATACTTGGGATTTTCTTCCTTGAGATTATCTCTTGCTGTTTCCACCCTTGTTCTGTGGAAGGAGCTGAATGTATTTTGATCTTTTGAGGCACATGAGACTGACCTCTTCTCTCCTTTTCAGGTTCTCGACCGTGGGGAGAAAATTGAGCTTCTGGTGGACAAAACAGAAAATCTCCGTTCACAGGTTGGTGGCAATACCATTAGAGCAAGGTGTGAAAGCTTGAAATGTGACTGTGACTTGATGAGGTTCCAAGTCTTGGTCAACTTGAGACTCAGTCAAGTACATGATCAATTATTTTGAGCTATTTTTTCTGAAAATTTTTAATTACTTCTAGAATATAAATATATTGAAAGACTCAATCAACACCAATATACAGCAAAAACATGGTTGTGTTATGGGCGGTGTTTTAAATAGCGTGTAGCGTATAGCATAGTGTTTGGCCCTTTATAACGTGTAGCGTAAGCTACAAGATACTTAATAGTTTTTAATTAAAATAATATAAAATATGATAAAATTTATAAAATGCATTATTCCTATGAGTTCTTGACTGCGAATTTGGATCGTCAACCTCATAATTCCATGTAAAATCTCTCTGTCTCTTTGCCTTCAAACATCTCTAAGTGTGACCTCTTTTTTTATTTATTGAAACATCACAAATTCACAATATGAACCACAATTTGGATGGTCCGAATTGATCCAAGTGTTATCCATGATATGGACCTCAATTTGGATGGTCCGAATTGATCCAAGTGCTATCCATGATATGGACCACAATTTGGATGGTCCGAATCGATTCAAGTGCTCTATCCATGATAGGGACCACAATTTGGATGGTCCGGATTGATCTAATGTATTTCCACGTGTGATAGGTATGAGTTACCACTATTTTAAAATAGGTGTTCAACTAGCATAGAAGAAAAACTTAAAAAAAAAAAAAAAAAAAAAAGAGATTTCAGATAGCATATGCTACCTACACACTACGCTACACTACATGTAGCGTACGCTATGTGTTCTGTAGCTTATGCTACCAGGGAGTTACGCTACGTAGCGTTTTAGCTACGCTACGTGCTACTGAAAACACTGGTTATGGGTTACAAAAGCAGGCGTATAATTATAGTAAAGGAATTAATTCTGTGATGACCTTTTTCCGGGCCTTGTGGTGTTAAGGGGTCCAATCATGTGGAGGTATATATGTGATTTGAGAAGGGTTGCACATTGTTTCTCATTCCTTGTGATTGAAGGGTACTTGCAGCACCATTAATTGGGCTCGACAGCTGATCTACCCTACTTGGAAATTATCTTTTATTATGTCTGAAATTAGAGAAGCTCGTTTCAAGGGGAAGAGTTGCTTTATGATTTGAGGGGTGCATCATGAGGTTGCCAATTCGCTTGTGAGAGTTGGAGTGGCCAGCAATGAGATGGTTGCTTGTTAACAACTCCACTTTCCCCTTGTCTTAGTGATGTTTTGCTTCTCCTCTACAAAATTTTAGTTGATCTTATCTTTGAACCAAAAAAAAAATTGATCTTATAAAAAAAGAAAAGAAAAGAAAAGGAAGAAAAAAAGAAGAATATGAACACAGGGTAACTCTGCTTGGGGACAATACTTTTCTCCTCAAAAGTTCATAAGAAAAATGGAAGGGAATGTCTACCTCGAAACCTTGGAGAAAGGCCCAAGCAAGGTAAAGCAAGGGTCTGAAAGTTGATAGACATAAGCAGTAAGCCCTGAAAGGTTGAGTGAAAATTGAAAATATGGTTTTTTTTTTTTTAGTTTTTTTGCCATGCACAAAACAATCAAAATTCAATGAATTGGTAACCTCTCAAGGTAAAGTTTTCTTTTTTGAGTTTATGGAACTTTTTTTCCCAAAGTTTTTTGGTTGCCTCCCAGCCATAGCTAGAGCCCATCATCTAAATGGTTTGGATGATATGACCAATTCCACATCCGATATTTTCCTTTGAATTTAGACCTGTCTCCTTAACCATCATTTCATGGGCCGCTGAATGATGGCCAAGGATCTTCCTATTGAAGATTTTCAAGGCAATGTCCATCAACTGTGCATCTCATTGGATCAATGGTTTTGGTCCACCAAACGTGGCCCGTACATGGAATCATGTGCATCAGAAACTGTAAGTTTGCTGATGAGCAGGATCCTACAGGTCTTCTCCTATTATGTGGTGCATACTCTGAAGTTTAAACTAGCCCTGAGTTTCTACCAAGTTGCGAGTTTATTAAGTACCTGGTATAAACCCTGCTTTAGATCTAATTTTGCAAAATCTTCTGCAGCGTTTAAATACTGGCTCCCTCTTCAAAAGATGAAGTAGCCCTCCAGGCTTGCGTGTTAGGCAAGGCTGCTTTTTATCTCCTAATGATGACACGTGCGTGACTCATTGTTGCAGGCACAAGATTTCCGGCAACAAGGTACAAAGATGAGGAGGAAAATGTGGCTGCAGAACATGAAGATAAAGCTGATCGTGTTGGGGATTATCATTGCTTTGATTCTCATCATAGTATTGTCTGTTTGCCGTGGCTTCAACTGTTGAAAGAAGAAAACCAACCTCTCCCCTCCACACTGGACTACTGCTTTAGGTATGTCTACATTTGGATTGGTTCTACTATGTTGTTTTGATGTTCCTTTTTGTGAATGAGTCTTGTTTCTTTTCTTCCTTCTCTGCCTTTCTATGCTTTTGTTTTTGGGATGGGAGAACAATTTGTATTTTGTATGGGATTGCATTGCATGTATAGATTGTCTCAGCATGAATTCTTTATATGAGGAGAAATTATTTTGATGATGATGTTTCGAGCTTTATGCCAATATTTTTCATCCATTGCTCTGTATAAAGAGAGCAGTGATTGGTATACTAATTTTCTAAATTGTTTCATATTTAGCTCTATTAGATATGGGACTTCTTGTGAATGTAAAATATTAGGCCCTGTTTGGTAGACGCTTTTCATCTCATTTTTTTTAGGAGTAATTTTGTACCAAAGGTCTTGATCTCTAATACAGGAACTCTAATACATAATTACTTGTAACTAGAGTAAGATGAACTCATTTTTAGGGCGCTACCAAACAGGGCCTTAGGTCATCATCATCTAAGCCTTGTCCCAATTTTGGATTCAGAAACAGGGCATTTCTCCATGGTGTGCTATTTATCAGCACCAGATATGTGGCCTTGTGTTCAGAGATCTGCATTGCCCTATCCCCACCATTGATGGATTTTACTGAGTGGACACGTTATGATCATCCATTCAATGGGCTTTTGTCTGTTGAATGTGGATGGCTGTCACTCTGTTTTAACTGTACTTTTACAGCCACCCACTAGGATATTGTCCAGTAATTGTGATTATTGGGCCGTACTGCATTTTATAGTATAGATGGGGGTGGATCACTGGTCACCTGTATGATGGAGATGGCATGTTTGTGCCCGGTCTACATATTGCACGCAACTTACAGTTTTGGATTGTATCATGAAATTTTAAAAATATGAAGGAAAAGATCTTCCACCAAAATTTAGAAAGAACGGGAACAATGGAAGAAGATGGGGAGGGGAGTTGGGAAATGCAAGCCAAGAACCTGTTTCCCTCCCTGTTTGGATAGAGAGAAATCCAAAATGTGGGCATGGAAAACCCTTGGAGAATGAAAATTCTCTGCCAATGAAAAACTGTGGAATGTGACAATAGTTTTGCTGTTTGATTTCTAGCATGGAAATGTAAAAGGCTAACGGTCAAAGGGTGAGAGCTGTTTCTTGTTAACCTTGGAAATTGTTATTTAATATGGTTTTTGGGAGACATTGAATCCACGTTTTTTTAATTTATTCAATATGCTAGATTCATTTTCAGCGTATTCTCAATCAAACACCCTGTAGGGACTTCAGCTCCCGCCCCATTGGAGGGTTGCATGAAAACTTGGTAAAGAAAATTATTTCTGTGGACATGTACTTCTCACCTGTTTGAGAGAAGAAAAAAGGTGTGGAAATTGATTGTCATTTCTATGTTTTTCCTTGAAATAACCGTCTATTTCTTTCAAAGGTTTCAAAGAGACAGGTCACATCATTTGACAATGGACCTCGTAACATTTTGACGGGCACTGCACTCCTAATGAAATACATATATATATATACATATATATATATATATATACATATATATATATACATATATATATATATTACAAACTTCTTGGATTCCAGGCGACGGGAGCGGATTAGGTACTACCCGTGCCTGTCCCGAGCTCAGGACGGGCTGGTACGTGGCGAGGAGGCATTGGGGGAGAAGAGGCGTGACATGACTTTGTCAGGCTTGCTGACGTGGCAGGTCACCTCTGACAATGTGCCCTGCACCAATACAAATGTGACACGTCGGTGCCACGTTGGGCCTGTCCTGAGCTCGGGACAGGCTCGGGTAGTACCTAATCCGCTCCCCCAGGCAACGTCTCTCCCACTTGCAGTAA